>CM075334.1:75246367-75863711 GCA_037788925.1 Mytilus galloprovincialis
AACCAAGTGAGTACTGATTAACTGTTTGTTTACATTTGTAATGTCACCTGTTTTATCGCCTTCCTTAGTACATGTTGATTGAGTTTTACTTTTTTTTCGCTTTCTTTTTCTTTGGTTTCTTTTCATCGGGATCATTTGTAGCACTATTGTCACTTGTGTTACTTACGTTGTTTCTTTTCTTCCCCTAATTGGGCATATTTCACATATAAAATCATAGTTAAGTCTCTCGACTAAAAACCTCGACTGTCCATTACATGTCACGCGTAACATTAACAAACTTGAAAAGAAGTATCAAGAAACATCACGATTTATTACAGGTGAATATAAATCTAGTCAGGATGAATATATTTGAAACATGCAAAAACTGGAACTGGAAGAACTACAGGAAACCGAACGAGTAAAAAATATAAAAGACTCATAACAGTTGTTTTTTTTTTCTGTACATATGGCACCGTCGTGTTGATCATGTAAGTACAAAGCCGCTGATAAGTCTAATTCGGTTAGCCTCATTCGAGGAAACGAGGAAGCGATTGTGTTTACAGCTATTAGAAGATAACCGTCGTCATCTGCGGAATACATATTCTACAACGGCCAACCAACTCATGATGTCGCCCGTAAAATTTTCGAAAGAATTATTTCAACTTCACCACTAGGAACTCTTGGTTTACTAGATTCCTCGTAAACAAGAACCATCAATTAAGAAAATCATGATAGGAAATGCAAGCTTTTGAATTTCGTATCAACTCCATATGCAGGCGCTGCTTAGATGTTGCTACATTGAAATGGAAAGTTCGCAATTGTAAAGGCCGAATCATCTCTTTTGTCGTATATAAAAAAAAATGTTGTTCTCAACCGACTCCGACTCCCATTGTCAAGTTATAGATGAAAGTCAATATTGAACACTCCGTTATAGGATTTTGTAATAATAAGATTACCGGTTTTTGCACAAATGGCGATTTTCTTACAAATCTATGAATTGTATCATGCTCTAAGACAACCAATCGTGAAAACTTAAGGACTCTTGATTCGTCTGTGCAGTACTAGCAACAAAGTATGAATGTCATATTAAAATGTCATTGGCTTCAAATCCAGATGAAGGAAAATCTAGCAATGCGCTTCGTACGCACCAAAGAAAAAGTAGTATTTTCATATATAATTCTTCGTTGACTTGAAGCCCAGTCAATAATGGTTTGTTAATGATGTGTCTTACATTTTTCGTTGATTTTATTGAAAGAAATTATTAAGAAACTACATTTCCGACTCATTCAAGCAAATCCAAGTTTAGACAGAAGGACACGAGTTAGATTTGATTGTCAAATATTACCAATTAGCTAAGGATAGACTTTCAAATGTTAGTTAAACTGACCGTACATTAATAACGGAAATGCGTGTCTAATTAAAAGAGGGGACGTATTAACTTTATATAATATTTGAATTCATACAACAGATATAGTCCTGTGGTTCCATTCATTTGCATACCTTTCGTTATTCTTTCTGCAGCATAACATTAATTTCAATCGTCAATGTTATAGATAAACTCATCATAGATACCAGGATTGAAATTTTATATTTGCGCCAGACCCTCGTTTGTCTACAAAAGACTCATCAGGGTTCTCGAATTGAAAAAAGTCAAAAGACCAAATAAAGTACGAGGTTGAAAAGCATTGCGGATCAAAAAAGATTTTGCTAAAAACGGCTAAGGTTATCTATTCTCTCTAAATATTCCTTATCAACTTCACAAATTATAAACGATGGTCTTGAAGTGTATCTTTTCTTAGTACTGACGTTGTTTATCATCTGAAAGGGAAATCACACTATTTATACTACTAATAATAATTCATTGAAATTTTGCATGTAGATAGATCATGCTTATTACGAACTTTTAGACTAAAAAAATGGGGTCACCAATGTTGTTTTCGAGATATGACGTCATCAAAACTTCAAGAATTGCGTTTAACCAAAATATAGAAATAGCCCTCTAAGTTTCTAAATGCAAAGTTATTAAAAAAGATGTTTAACAGTGATACTAAAAACAGTCAAATATAACTAGTACATTAAAAACAGATATGTGTCTCAATTTTCTTTTTTTAAGGCCTTTTAATATTTCCCGCCATTTTTAATTCCTATTTATTCTAGCTTTTTCTCAAAATAAAAAAAAATCTGCTAATGTTTTTCCTTCAAACTTCTGCATAAGTTGCAGCTTCAGGAAAGATTTTAAAAGCATACATAAAAAGGGGGGTCACCGATGTTTTAAAACCGCTAAAAAGGAAATAATCATGTTATCGAATTTTGGCGGGAAATATAACTGTTCTTTTAACGTTATAGAACGACGTTGCTGGTACAGCAGCATTTTGTTCAACACTTTCATTGAGTTGAATCAATTTTTTTCACTACAAACTTTAATATCATGTTTGAACATTTTTTAAAGGGATTTTGATTATTCATTAATATTTTTATTAATCTATCGAATTGTTAAACATAGTTTATTACATGTGTAAAGAAATTGTCAAAGATGAAATCATCTCATTTTTTTAATTTCATTTGTTGTATGAGGAAAATGGATAATTGACTCATGCCATATATAATAGAAATTATTTTCGGCTTGCAGTGTATCCGCTGAAAAGTAGCGCGTTCCTTTTTGTCTGCAGGTAGAACAATTTCACTGCCTTGTTCATTCGGACCGGGAAGATAAAACATGAAATGCCATGTAGAAATGTTGCATGTGTGATGACGATCGAACTCAGTTAACTGTGGTTGCTATAGTTCGAATAAGTTATGCAACGTTGTGTAAGTACGGAAATTTTAACCAATTGTAAGATCCTTTCGAAAAATGCGGTTTGACATTAAGTTTTTTTCAACATGCTGAGTTTGTGGCATTTTTTTTTTTACATTTTAGGTAAAACGTATTTTTGATTTCATTTTGTTTATACGTTACATTCGATTATATTTAGAATGTGAAAATTAACATGCATAAATAGTTTGTGAATTAGGCAATTTACAATTATAAAAAGAGACATCTAGATATTTGCTATGATCCTCTATGATGAAGTGTTATGACATGTCTGATTTTATCATGGGTAATGCAGCGGATGTCACTGAAGGAATTGAAAACACTGTTACATGCACATGATATGTGTTTATCCCCGGATTTTGATGGGTTCGTGTTCTTGACATTTCTTTCATTGTTAACGGATAATTGTTCTCTTTCTCACTGTACCCGTACTGCCAATTCTTCAACAACTTATGAAATTACACCCCCTGAAGGATTTTCTTACTTTTCGAGATAACCTGTGTTCTCATGATCACCTATTCAATTATTGTCAAAACGCGTATCTTGTGCAGAACAATTAGTATCTTGAATGTTTTTCTAATGTTTGTGACAAATTCAAAAGTTGGATGATTGATTAACACGAAACAAAAAAGGTTAGACAAAAAATATAAATCACCAGGCTGATGCAATTAGTTCATGATATCGTGGTGTACATAGACGTTACGCCCAGTGTTCGGTTTAGTAATGGTAACGTTAATCGACGTAATTTTTATTTATTTCAACCGACTTCTGGACAAAACTTTAAAGTTTTGCACTATTTTTAATACAGATGGCTTTTTGATGTTTGACTTCTAATTTAAAAATATTATAGACATGACTGATTATATATTTTTGACAAATAATCTTTCCATTCTCGATTTTATTTATTTCCTCATAATCTTAACTTATTGAAATAATTTTAGGGTCTTTCTATCCGTACTTCCAACATCCCAAATATGTGTCTTTCGAGAAGATTATAATGAAAAATAATTCTCGTTCGGATCAATGACAGCAACAGCTACTATATGTATCATCTTTTTGCTTGATCTATAATTTCAATTTCATCCTCAGCTTTTGGAAAGAAAATACTCAGTTTGAAATTGCTCATTTCATTAAGATTAAAAAGTGATCTACAGTCCTTGAAATAGGATGAGTATTTTTCACATGCGTCAGTTTGTCGGATGCGTGGACATAACTATTAGTGTATATATGCAACAAACATTCCTAGCAGAAACATATCTTTTACTATAGGTCCCAAAGTCGAAAGGCTCAGTATTATAGAAAACTTATCATTTATCAAAAACTTCGACGCCTTTGACGGAAGTAAAATGTCTTGTTGATTTATTAAATTTTAGAAAAAAATTTTGAAAACTCTCTCCAAAATATATATCATTAAACAGAACGTGTCAAATGCTTAAGACACAAAAATGCGAAACTTTTAGTCTATGAAAAATTAAGAAAAATATATATATATATAATACGTTGCATTGACGTTCCTTGCAAAAAACGTTCAATTTGGACGTGGTAACATTTTGGGGAGACATAGACAACTTGATGGAAATTGATGAAAAATTTAGCGTTTCCTTAACATTGAAGGCTTAAACAAATCTTTTAAAAAATTACATTTCAGTAGTAACATTTGTTTTCATAGTTCATTTGTTTGTCACAAATTTAAAATACCCTAAATTAGCATGGTAATGCAAAATATTAAAAAATGGCTCTATGGTAACATTTAAGGGAGACACGGAAAATACTGAAAAAAAAAAAAAAAATGAGAAAAGCTATGTTAGAAATAAATATGTGTTCGTAAAATTCAATAAATTACATTTGCATGTAGAGGTGGCGAACCTTTTCTATGACTTATGTGAAAATATTGTAATATCGAAGTGCTTGCTTTCATTTTTGTATACTCGAATTTTCAAATCTTACAGCTTTATGGAATTTCGAAAATAGCCACTAGAATGCGAACTGACATGATATTTATCCTAACCGTTTCACACCATGAATATGATCATATTATATCCCACCTGTTTGAATTTCATCGTAATTCATTAAGTAGTTTTTGATTTTTTTTCGTTTATATTTGTATGTTTAGTTATTGTTGTTACGTCTTACACGGCAAAAACGGCATTATGAACACGGGACTTATCGCTTAATTATGTAATAATACATAAAATTAAATTTATTAAAATCAGGTTTTATTTAAAATCGATTAAAATGATGAACCAAGACAAGTAATTATTTGATAATACGTAGAAATGATTTGTTTTTGTCCTACTCATGCATCAAGAAATGGTCAAATGAAAGATAGACCGAATACCGTGCGTAACGTCATAGTTAACCGTCTCAAAAGACTGTTTTAAAAATTTCTATAGAGAAATGTTAACCTTTTGACGTATTTGTGACATACTTTGAACTTAATGTATGGTCATATAACTTTTTCAAAGTATTTGCAAATAATTGCCTTTTAAAAATTTTCTTAGAGTCTTCCTGGATAAAAATAAACGCAAATGTCCGTTTTTTGACATACCCCTGGTTCATCGACGTTCTACTCAGACAATGGTGACGTTTTACAAAGTTGTACAGAGTACCAATTGTTGATGTGTACTTCAATTAAAAACTACCTCACAATGTTACATGGAACAACGACTACAATAAAGACTTAGGCTTAAACTCCACAGGCAATGTTGACTCAGCTCCCTTTTTTGGTAATATAGCTCTTCATCTGTTTTTGGTTCTTAAACGTTCATGCTGGAGGTAAATAAAAAAAGGGCTTCGGACACATACAATTTATAACGTGTTTTCATTTTTCAGCATTTGGTCGATACCTCTACTGGTGGACTATCAGTTCCTTAGGGTATGATCAGCCCAGGAGTCAGTACCTCGTTACTGATATGATATATTACTAATCTTTCTAAAATATTTTTTTGTAATATTTTCCCTAAATAAATTTTTAACTTTTTAGAAACTAAGGTTTCAACTTTCTTAGGCAAAGTTGATCTTAGATGGATATTGTTCTTTTTAAGGTCTTTTTGGGGTAATATAGCTCTTCATATGTTTCGGTTCTTAAATCCATGGCCCCTATTTGATCACCCAAAAAAAATCGTCTAAAAATGTGTTAGTCTTGCCCTGTTTGTCGATATAAGAAGAATCTTTTAGTATTTTTTCCAAACTTAGTGGAACTTGTTAAAAAAATCTTTTTAATTTGAAAAAGGTTTTGAATGATTTGGTACAAATGATTTGTCATATTTATCGCTTTTTGTTATAAAATGAAAACAAATAAATGTTCATGACCTTTTACTTTGTTTAGTTTCCTAAATATTTCAGTGCCGGATATCCTTCAGAAAGGGGTGTGGAGCTTCAGCAATGGAATGACACGAACATGAATATGTTGTACCATAGATATAACCTCCCCCTTCTCTCTTTACATTCTAGTTGAGCTTCATATTTAGGTATCAAAGTATGGTACAACATCAAAATTGCAGATACTATACCATGGTTTTCCCTCGACACACTTTTTAAGAAAATTATTTCATTAAATTAAACAAATGAAATTTATATTTCAGTTATAGCTAATATATCAAATTGTCATTACATAATTTATCAATATATCATTCCAAATATATTTTTCCCAATTAATAAAAGATAGAAATAAATTATTTATGTATATTTTATGGAATCGGTAAAATTTTAAACAGGAATGGAAAAAAGTGTGCGTGTTGTATGACATCAGTTCTTTGTGCTTCCTTCGAACATTTCCAGCTTAGTTTTTGGTGTTGTTCAATGTCCACTTTTCCAATATCATTTACCAACCCGGTATCTTTAACCATAAACTGTCGGAACTCCGTTTAACTTGTCGATTGTGTGATGAAGTTAGGGAAAGCTTTTATTATGATATAAACACCTATCTTAAACAATACAAATTAGGAGATAACTGTTTTGTATTTAAAGCTCGGACGGCATCAATTGGGGATTTGATGGTCGCAAATTAAGTTTACTGGCGATGCGTTAGCGGAGACAGTAAACGGGTAATTGCGACCATCAAATCCCAAATTGATGCCGTCGGAGCTTAAAATACAATATTGTTATCTCCATTATAATGAAACTGACAGAAAACAACGTCAAAACATGTATTTAAAATCTGTCATATGCCGTCTGCGCTTGCGCGTACGTGCCATGTAAGAAAGTGACGTTATCCAATCAAAATGAACGTTACAAACGTTGTTGCATTAGAATTATTGTTAGATAACTGTAAACGTAGTGAACTTAATTTAACAAATCAACGAAACATAAACCAGAAAGCAGATAAAAGTACGAATATGGTCAACAATAGACAACTGTGTTTCTCTGATCAGATAATAAAATTATGAAAACCTTGAATTGTCCCTTAAATTCTTTTTTTTTTTTTACATTTTCTTGTAAATACAATTTCTGCACTACACTTATTGGAGTGTATTTTTTTTATTTTGTGGAGGCCACATTTTTGATTGGAATCGTTCAAATTAACAAATATCCACCATTTATCACGACAGAGTTGACGGTATTTAAAAACAATGTGTAAGTTTTAATTGTTGTGTATTGCATACTTTGTTAAAGCACTACTAGAAAGGTATTCATATCTAAATATTGAACCGTTTCACATTTTAATCACTTCTATGCCTTAATTGTTTTGAATCTTTTAATTAAATGCGAACGATACCTGTCGAGTACAGTATACATATTAACTCTTGTTTTCATCCTGTATTGGTAAGATAAAGGTAACTTCAAAGAGAATACCAATAAGGTTCTGGACACACGATCAGATTGGATGAAACACAGGTACCAATCAATACACCTTTCCTGGAAACTAATCATTTGATTACTACTTACTACACAAATCTGGTTTAGTTCTTTGTTGGATGCTAACTCACCTGATTTGAACTATGCAGTATCTAATTTTGCTGTGGATTTTACAACTTTATATTTGTAAGAAACTTTCAAGTTGTTTTTTTTTTTATTATATATTTCAGATATCATGAAGAATAACATAATTATTTTTTGTCTTTGTACAATGTTTACTAATCAGTAATTTTTATTCACTTATAAAGTTTAAGCGATTTGAAATTTTTTCGTCTGAAATCATAAACAATAATAAAAATATCCCTGTTTAACCACAATACAGCACCCTCCACAGATTTTAAAACTAGTTATTTCTTTTTAAAGTCATTCAGATATCTCATAAATTGAAATTTACTGAAAAATGGAAAATAAAATATTTAAAAAAAAGTTTCCCGTTTGAAATAAGAAAATTGATAATATCTAATGGTATGATATTACTTTATTTCATTATTATTTGAAGGTACATAGTTATTGTGAAGTATTTGTCTAGATTTTTTTTTAGATTTAATTAAAAGTCATCAGATACTAAATAGTTAAAGAGCAATATAAATAATATGACCACTTCCATAAGCGGGTGGACACATATCAAACGTCGGTGTTACAATTACTGAATTCTTCCAGTAGGTGATTTTGATAGCCCAGATCTGTTTATTGTCTCGGATATAGAAAGTTTACCGGTAGATGACATGAATAGGCCATGAGGTACTTATACATTTCAAGAGAAGTGTTAGAAATATGGTTGTTCCAGTTTTTCTTTTTGCTTTTATTTAATATGTGGTTTACTTATTTTATCATGAATCTTGAACGGTTGCTTTTGAACAGTGTTTAAAACAGGGGCGTAGCTAGAAAGAAATGATGTGAAAGCACCTACCGCCGAGCGTAGCGAGGCGAAATTTTTTTTGGGACCCTATTATGCAGAAAGTTATTTTTTTTTCGGTTTTCGGTCATAGGACGGTTAAAAGAAGAGCTATATGTAGATAAAAATTTATGAATGTAAAACTATTAGTAAATCTTCTGAATATAGTAATACTTAAACAACACATATTTGTGATACAGAATTTACTCAAAATTGTCTAAAATCTGCTCTTCGGGTCTGGGCAGAAACAAACTTCTCTATTACTTTGTCAACATTCACACTGAAATCCCGATGAATATGCAGTAATGCTATGTAACTTTCGTTGTTAATTGTTGATCGTACATTTGTTTTCAATTACATACGTAGTACCGTGACTGATAGATCTCAGGGTCATCATGGCATGGTAGCACTCGCGAGATGTTATAAACCAGCGTACGTGTTCGGCATCGAGCGACCTCCCAATTGAATTCGTCAAAATTACATGCTAGGTCAGTTTCGTATGTTTCAGACAATATTGAGATTTGTTTGTTTGTGATATTTCCTAGAACACGATGAGCTAAGCAGATACAGCACAAAGAAGCGATTTTCTGATAACTTGACGCGACTCCACTCTCCAGTTGCCTTATCATATGGTCTATGAACGCAAAAAATAATGAGACTTTCCAATACTGTTTTGGCGTGGTTGCAGGGTGATTGGCTCCGGTAGTCTGTCAACCACATCGCCTCGGCATATTTTCAACGATATCGAAGGGATCTGATAATTCTAATGCCGATTGGTACATCTCATTCCAAACTGATGAACTGTACACTGTAAAATGTGCTACAAAACTACATATCTTAGACTGAGTATTACAAATTCAAAAGTAAATATCTTGTAAAAGATACAAGTAACCTTCCGATTTTGTCATAATCTCCAAAAAATTTTTTTATTTTGAAACCAAATGTCGTTATTTAATGATATTTCATCAATTAAAAAAAGTGACAACATAGGTGTTTCCTTTAACATTCAATTTATAAATTTTTATTTTCCCATTTCTTTTTTTGCATGCCGAATCAATGTGCACGCAACTTCGGAGCTACGATCTGTTTCTGAATGAACAGCTTCATCAACACTTGTAACTAGGTTGTCAAACTAATATCCGGGATAGACGGGAAAGACACCAACAGTCTCCGATTCCGATTGACCAACTCATCTCTCTCTCTTTTTTTTTTTTTTTTTTTTTTTTTGTGAAAACGACGTGGATGTACGTGCTGTCGTGCCTCCGGGTAGCTACGCCCCTGTAAAATATGCACCGAATGTAATGACTACAGTATGTACTAGTTTTGTTGTTTCGTCTGATTAAAACGCTTTCTAATTTTACAAAATTTGGCCAGAACCTCTTTCATGATCAGTTGACAGTTTTCAACAATATATCTCTACCGATATTTACTTATTGGCGAAATAGAATCAGATTACACTCTGACGGCTATGTTGAACGATCAATCCACGACAGTAAGACACAATAGCAATGCTGCTTGCTACAACTTTTGTTATTAGTGATCATCAGACGAAGGTAGACATATTTTTTTTCATTTTTTTTCATCAAGAGCTTCCAAAACAATATTTTAGAGCAACATGACATTAGCAAATTAGAGTTATATTTGTTTATGATTAGAACTATTTTTAAATGTTGTTCGTTCTTGTTTGCCATAAAGACCCCACAAAAGTATAGCCAAATTCATCTAAGATCAACTTTGCCTGTGGACATTTTGACCTTTGGTTGTTAAGGATTTCTAAATGTATCAACGGGAAGTCCATTATCGTTACCTACTAACGAAGATCATATGGGCTTACCAATACAATGTTTGTGTTGTTACTGCAGTAACATGACGGAATAAGGTAACACTACCCATTTTAAAAAGAGTTTTTCTTTCAGAATAACGTTGAGTGTATTTTATCATTTAAAAGAATAATATACCAATAATATACAATACAGTGCGAATTACTTATGATCATTTCTTAAACATTATGCTGTTGAGCAATGATCTTGCTAAGAAGTCATTGTGATACGACGACAAAACAATATTAAGGTAACTCGGGTGTCTTCCTCCATCTTGAATATTTTGATGTAGCAGTTAACAATTGGTGTAGACCTTTAATGCAATTTAAAATAAATATAAACCTCACCTATAATTTCCAGCATTATTTAAGAAACAAATAAGTAGAGAGAAAGCTATTGTTTTTCTTTCTCTCCCAATGTAATGACTTTAAAAAGAATACGTTCACTTTGAACAGTATATTGGGAAGGGCATATTAAATCTTAAACGAGAAAAATATTATGCAGATGAACGAGGTGTGTCATATGTTTTTTCATTACGCTATCAATGATTAAAAATAATTTGAATTGTAGATATACTCTTATTAAGTTTGTCAAACATCATGCATCAGTATGATCAAACCTTTTCTCATACAAGTTTTCGTACATAAAGATAAAAAGTAGTTTTTCATATTATTTTTCGTTTTTAAAACACAAAATGCAGTAAACAGAATCCAAACATTTTCACAAATAGTGAAACGACTCTCCCTCGATGAATACGTTTGTTCGACAAGAAGTGTCTGGAGAATTTTAATTTTATACATTGAAAACAAAAGTATTTGATGGATGTATTGTCTCTGTTTACTTATATTGACGCCACATTGCTCAGTATTTGTTTGGTTTACAAACAATGATTAATGTTGGCTAACATTGACTTTGATTTATTGCAGTTTTAAGTAGCAATTATTATTTGTTTGACCTTTATTAAATATACGCATTTGATGGTATTTTCCCCCTCATGAGCCATATAATTCCAATAAATAGAGTTTTCACAGAAAAAAAAGAAAAAAACAGGATAAACTTTGGATAAAAACAAAACCATTCAAATAAAAGAATTAAAAAAAAAAACATTTTTTTTTCTATTTTAAAAGAATGAAATAAGCAATGTTAAGCCTGGTATCCATAATGAGTTTATTCTATAATATTAACCAACTTACATACAGTGATGAGACAAACGATAACAAAAACCCAAAGGGTGAAATTCTTGAGATAAATATTTTTGTTCTTCGCCCTTAATTTTCAATTTGTCATCTTTGTCATGAAAGATTAAATATGCCCTGAATGCACATGGTATATTTACATTAGATGTCATCAAGGGATTAACACTATGGTCGCCACAATGTACTGTTTTCTTAGTTATTCTTGAAACAACACTGTATGTTTAGATACATTTATAAGAAAACTCACACGAAACCCTGATTTGTATTTGAATTGCAACTCTATCAGACAAAGTAAACCTGAGGATTTTTTCTGTTCCAAATAAGTTAACTTCCTAGTCTGATGTTCCAAAACTCATCCCATGATAAAAGGTGATGGAAACATAAGCGGCAATTAAATATCAAAACTTGAAGAGCTAATCCTCGAAATACCATGCAAATATATGCTACGTTGCAAATGATTTACTTATAAATAAAATGATTGTCAGTGACCCTGTATGAAATGGAAACCATAACGTTTTTTGTTTCTGTTACAATTCATCAGCGTATTTAACTTTATTAGTTATTACCATCTTTGAAGAATTAGAATACTAAAAATTTTTAATGAACACTTGTCATATTGAATCACACTGAATCTTACTTTGGAATTTTTAAATGCATATTACATACAACGACAATTTATAGAAGTTGAAATCTCATAAATTCCTTTGGAATGTATAAATCAAAAAGTTAAGATAAAAAACTATTGAAATCGCACGAGGTCCAAACCGTGCTTACCTCAATAATGTGTAGCTGTCAAAATAAATCTAAAAGAATGCTTTGTAAAAAAATGTAGTATATACCTAAAATATACTAACAAAACTAAGAAGACAGACATGATTGGGAATGAGGTCATACAGTGCCCATTAGTTGTTTTTATTTTCGTTTATTGGTCTCAGGTTTATATCTGACTCATTGACAATTACAACAGATCCATTCTTTCATAAGCAGATGTAATATGGTCACTTGGCACAACAATAAAAATCTTTCATCAGGACAGAGTAATGACTTTGTCTATCTTATTGCCTTTATTCGCCTTTTCCTTTTTACACATGGACCATTGTTACACTGACTCTTAGGAAAATGTCTATTACAATGTCTAGAACAATTATGTAGATATCATATCATATCAAATACGTATAAATAGGAAATGACGATTAATAGTATGAATAATGCAAAATAAGCAACGAAGAATATTTCTTGAAATCATGTTTCTTTGAAAAGAACTTCTTTGTATAGTTGATTGGTAACGGAAAGGATATTAGAAACTAACTACATAATTCAAATTAATCGCATTTAAAACAGAACATACAATTTTACCTTTTAAACTTTTTCAAAACACTTAGGATCATTTACCCCATTACATAGACGGTATAGGGCGTATTTGGCACACCTTTTCAGAAATATTTGATTTCAATGTTATCTGACTTCGTGTTTTATTTTGACAATACACACGTCTTGTATGTTTGGTGATGTTTTTTTATCAAACAAAACTACAATTTAAAACATGACTTGCTTTTCCGCATATCTACAAAATGTTTAAATAATATTTTGTTAATTGAAACTGCAAGCAACATTTTTTCTTTGTTTTGAAGCTACTAGGAATGAAAAAAGTCATGAGGATAAGAGTGGATAAAATAATCACTTGCACGCCCGGTTTAGATTTGGTGCTGTAAAACAAATATACTAGATTTAGGGAGGTCAGAGCACCGACATATTTTTAAACCCACCACATTCTCTATGTGCCAGTCCCAATCCGGGAGCATTTCATTCAGTGGTTGTCGTTTGTAAATCAGGCAGTGTTTAATGTCGTCGTTTGAATTGTTTGACAACTGTCATTTCGGGCATTTTACAGCTTGATATGCTGTTTGTGTTATGCTCATTGTTAAATGGCAGGCGGTGACATATAAGTGATAGATTCTATGTCATTTTGTCGCTGGAGGGGAGTTGTCTCATATGCAATCATACCACGTCTAATTTTATATAGGAATGTCATTTCACACGACGGGTGATACATGTAGAGCAAGATCTGATTACCCTTCTGAAGCACATGAGATCACCCATCAACCCCCAACTTCTTCTTTGGTGGGGTTCGTCTTGCTTAGCCTTTAGTTGTGTATGTTGTGTCTTCTGTACTATTATTTGTCTGTTTGTTTTTTATTTTTATCCATGGCGTTGTCAGTTTATTTTCAATCTATGAGTTTGACTGTCCTTCTGGTATATTTCGTCCCTCTTTCATCTGATATTGAAAACATCTTATCTCAACGTAATAAATGTATCATCAATATAAAAATCAAGTAGATATGATGATCACTACAAATAAACGTAGTTTTTATTGATAATAACGACTTGAATGAGATATATTATTGGATATCAACAATCATAAGCTGTTTATATTCATACTTCTAAATTATGAATTTCTGGATACCTTTTGGTTATTTGAGTTGTTGATGGTCGACTCATTTACCAATATCTGCTTATCTTTTTTTATACATGAAAATTAAAATCAAATGATGACAATTTTTTACCTCATTTTTTCTTTTCATTGCTGGCTAAATTCTGGCACACAAAAATTAACGACGTTTCACTAATAGTAGTATCAGATGGTATCTGTATTTGTAATTTTATAAACAACCAATATTGTATATAGCAGTAATTATTCGTCAGTCACACGACTTTGAAATATATGTTACTGCTCCCCATTCATTGGATATCAGATTAATGCAATAATAATTTCTTTAAAATATGTTTGAGTAAGAAATCATATTTCTCTAGAGCTTATAATTGCATAAGTAATTTTCAAAGAACATGCAATTTGTTTGATTAATGAATTATTTCAAAGTATTCCATTGTTGATGTAAAATATCTACTGATATGGTGGGATTATTGATTGCCAAAGAAAACAAAATATCAAAGAAAGAACAAATTATGAGACCGTTAAAACACAGCACAGGCGTGGAGAAATATACCAAAGGGAAATTCAAACCCATAAGTAGAAAATAAACTGACAATATCATGGCTAAATAAAAGCAACAGTACTGTAGTTTATCACTGTTTAATAGTCATGAATCGATAAAGCGAAACCAAATCCGGTCACAATCCAAAACCGAAAGAAACTACTAGTATAATAAAAACACACCAACTACTAGTATAATAGAAACACACCAACTACTAGTATAATAGAAACACACCAACTACTAGTATAATAAAAACACACCAACTACTAGTATAATAAAAACACACCAACTACTAGTATAATAAAAACACACCACCTACTAGTATAACAGAAAAACAACGGAATAATAGAAACCCTGAGCTGCAACAAAAACAAACGCCAACATACATAGAAAGTAGAAAAGTAACAGACAAAGATACATACAACAATACACAAAACAGAACATAGAAAACTGAAAACACGAACCCCATTCAGTATGAAAGAAAAATGTACTCACCTCTACATATTAAGAATAAAATGCATTTCCTTATAACTGTTTTATGGTTTATGCAAATATATATCATTAATACAAAACGTACTTTCCTTGTTAAAATTTGGAGTTAATATTCAAATTTCGAATTCAGAATTTATTTGTGCATAACGATTTATCTTGTAGTTTTCACACATGAATTTCTTCGCTAGATAACTAAATCTTGGGACATTTATTTTATAGAACAACATCGGATATGTTTTAGTGATTAACGGTGTTGTAGATATAGTTCATTATAGATTTATGTTCAAATAAAGTTAACATTCAGTAATCATTCGAAGGACAAATGTATTGGATATCGAAGTAAAAAAAGTGTTATAACATACAGCTTTATATTGCATGGGTTGTCAAATTCGCCACAAGACGGATACCTCTAACTTAATAAACTCATCATAGATACCAGGATTGAAATTTGTATTTGCGACTGACGCGCGTTTCGACTTCAAAATACAGAATCATCTGTGACGCACGAACAAAAAAAGTTGAAAACGGCCAAATGAAGTACGAAGTAGAAGAAGGTTGACAAAACAATAAATTCCAAAGTCCTAAAAAAAAAATGTCAAATAAAACTAAAGTAATCACTATACTAAAAAATCGCAAAAATTTAATGTTAAAAGTAAAATCACAAAAATACTGAATTTCGAGGAAAATTCTAAACGGAAAGTCCCTAATTAAATGGCAAAATAAAATGCTCAAACACATCCAATGAATGTAAAACAACTGTCATATTCCTGACTTAGTACAGGCATTTTCTTAAGGTATAAATGCTTACTTATGAAGTTATCAGAAATTAACTGTTGACCAAATGCAAAATTAAAAAATGATTAAAGTCAAAAACAATAAATTGTATAGAGATTTTAAACGAAAATCATGAATATCACTTTTTCAAAAAAAAACTTTTGTAAATTTATATCAGTTATTTATTGAATAGATCTGTGCACATGATATGAAATTAAAATGACATGCTTATCAAATATGAATATTTGATAGTTGTCGACCAACTCTTTATGCTTTTAAATGACATCTCGATCGGGATTTCGTGTTTTTAAGCCCAGGATTTCGGGATCGGAACCCCTCCTATCCCCCTCATTGAATACCTTTTTCAAATTATTGATGGCTACGTTTTCTTCTTTGTCCTTTTTTAAAATTTGTATTTCGTCAATTTCAATATACACGTTTTTCCTCTTTGTATCAATTGATAAAGTATTATATAAAAAAAAAAACTAAGTATAAATAAAACGACGGTTTTTTTTCATGATTGAAAAAACTGATGACGACATCGTGAGATGCTCCATAGAAAATATTAGAGGCTCTAAAGAGCCTGTGTCGCTCACCTTGGTATATGTGAATATTAAACAAAGGACAAAGATGGATTCATGACAAATTTGTGTTATGGTGATGGTGATGTGTTTGTAGATCTTACTTTACTAAACATTCTTGCTGCTTACAATTATCACTATCTATAATGAACTTAACTCAGTAGTATCAGTGGAAAATGTTAGTGAAAATCTAAAATTTTATGAAAATTGTTAAATATTGACTATGAAGGATAATAACTCCTTAGGGGGTCAATTGACCATTTTGGTCATGTTGAATTTTTTTGGGTCACTTTGCTATACATTATTGCTGTTTACAGTTTATCTTTATCTATAATAATATTCAAGATAATAACCAAAAACAGCAAAATTTCCTTAAAATTACCAATTCAGGGACAGCAACCTAACAACCGGTTATCCGACTCATCTGAAAATTCCAGGGCAGATAGATCTTGACCTGATCAACAATTTTACTCCCTGTCAGATTTGCTTTAAATGCTTTGGTTTTTGAGTTATAAGCCAAAAACTGCATTTTACCCCTATGTTCTATTTTAGCCATGGTGACCATCTTGGTTGGTTGGTTGAGTTATTGGACACTTTTTTAAAACTAGATACCCCAATAATGATTGTGGCTAAGTTTGGTTAAAGTTGGCCAAATAGTTTCAGAGGAGAAGATTTTTCTAAAAGATTACTATGATTTACGAAAAATGGTTAAAAATTGACACTAAAGGGCAATAACTCCTAAAGGGGTCAACTGACCATTTTGGTCATGCTGACCTATTTGTAAATCTTACTTTGCTGAGCATTATTGCTGTTTATAGTTTATCTCTATCTATAATAATATTGAAGATAATACCAAAAACAGCAAAATTTTCTTAAAATTACCAGTTCAGGGGCAGCAACCAAACAACCAGTTATCCAATTCATCTGAAAATTCCAGGGCAGATAGATCTTGACCTGATCAACAATTTACCCCACATCAGATTTGCTCTAAATGTTTTGGTTTTTGAGTTATAAGCCAAAAACTGCATTTTACCCCTATGTTCTATTTTAGCCATGGTGGCCATCTTGGTTGGTTGGTTGAGTTACCGGACACTTTTTTAAAACTAGATACCCCAATAATGATTGTGGCTAAGTTTGGTTAAAGTTGGCCAAATAGTTTCAGAGGAGAAGATTTTTCTAAAAGATTACTATGATTTACGAAAAATGGTTAAAATTGACACTAAAGGGCAATAACTCCTAAAGGGGTCAACTGACCATTTTGGTCATATTAACTTATTTGCAAATCTTACTTTGCTGAACATTATTGCTGTTTACAGTTTATCTCTATCTATAATAATATTGAAGATAATAGCCAAAAACAGCAAAATTTTCTTAAAATTACCAATTCAGGCAGCAACCTAACAACAGGTTGTCCGATTCATCTGAAAATTGCAGGGCAGATAGATCTTGACCTGATAAACAATTTTACCCCACATCAGATTGCTCTAAATGTTTTGGTTTTTGAGTTATAAGCCGAAAACTGCATTTTACTCCTATATTCTATTTTTAGCCATGGCGGCCATCTTGGTTGGTTGGCCGAGTCACCGGACACATTCTTTAAACTCGATACCCCAATGATGATTGTGGCCAAGTTTGGTTAAATTTGGCCCAGAAGTTTCAAAGGAGATTTTTGAGTGATGAGAAAAGCTCAATGATCAATTTTTTTCAATATTTCCTTACATGATTGTTTATTCTTATGATCAATAAAACAATATCGGGATTTTATTAAGAAGACTATATTTACATCATAAAAATACAGCTCATAGCATGAGAGCTAGTATTCATATCCTTTCATTGTACATTTAGTTTTTAAAGATTGCTGGGAGAATGCACATAAGCATTTCCCCTCATTAAAAAATCAATAACGGGATTTTAACTGATACGGACACAGATAAAGGTTACTAGTATTGAATATGATATTCATAAACAAATTCATAATACTGTTTAGAAAACTATGATTTAAAATATAAACACTAACAAAGATATGCTCTTGCTATTTCTTAAACAATACAGTGTTCCCTTTTTACACTAAATAACACTCACCACTGATTAGGTAGATACCGAGGGCAACACGAAGGATGCAACTAGTAGAGAGGGATATGATTACCCTTCCGTGGCACATGACATCAAACCAGTTGGTGCTAAGGGTTCATGTTGCTCAGAGTTTAAGTTTTCGATGTTTAGTTGTCAGCAGACATTTCTGTCTTTTCGCTGTCCTCCGTTATTTTGCTATTGCGTTGTCATTTTATCTTGACGAATGAGATTTTTCTCTTTTTATCCAATGCATAAATTTTATTTAATTAGAAAGGTAGATCATCACTTCAAAATAACATTGTCATTTTAACTCATCTTTACGATTTTATTCATTATCTCAAGATATCTGTATCTTTCCAAAATTGGAGTGGTCAATCTATTATGTTTGAATGTTTGAGAGAAAGGAATGGTAGAAATTTCTATGAATTAAATTTTACTGACATCATCACGAGATTGATGACCATTACGGAATATCCGTTTCAAAGAAAAAATCGGATATGTTCCCTATGTCATAACTACAATCCCCTTCCTTTTCCACGAATGTGACCTACAAATTAGATTATTTACTGGGTTTGTAATAACATGATCAACATGACGGGTTCCACATGTGAAGCAGGGTCTGCTTACACTTCCGAAGCACCTGAGATCAAATCCAGTTTTTGGTGGGATTCGTTGTTTCTTGTGTACTATTGTTTGGCAGTCTTTTTATTTTTTAGCCATGGCGTTGTCATTTTTTTTTTCGATCTTTGAGTTTGAATGTCCCTTAAGTGAATTTGCACCTTTTCTATGCTCTTCTCATCTCATATTTGTTTCCCATAAACTTAGCATACAGCTAGCAGATTTAAAGTGTAACTTCAAAATAAGTAGTTTGAAATCGATGAAATGTCTTTAAAGAAAGTAGAAGAAAATACGTATCACGTGTATACAACATATTGACAATTACATTTATTGATACTATTAATTGTCTAATATATATATGTCAAATCGTCATTGCAACCGATTTCATTGACTTACTGATCTGTTTGAACAAAACTTTACGACAAAAGAGATGATTTCAGCTTCCAAATTGTGTGAATTTTCATTTTTAAACCTAGAGTTCCAAATGATGAAGTTGAAATCATCACTTAGTAAATTTTACGGACGCCATCACGAGTTGGTTGACCGTTATGGAATATCCGTTTCACAGATGATATCGGATATGTTCCTAATGTCGTAACAACAATCCCGTTCCCTTTTCACGAATGTGACCTACCGAATCAGACTATTTACCCTTATTTGTGACATTTTTACCTCTTGTTTTTGTTGTTTTGTTCACACATCGTTGTCAGTATAATGGAATTTGATGCGACTGTCATAGAAGTGAGAGGTTTAGCTAGCTTTAAAACCAGGTTCAATCCACCATTTTCTACATAAGAAAATGCCTGTACCAAGTCAGGAATATGACATTTGTTATCCATTCGTTTGATGTGTTTGAACTTTTGATTTTTCCATTTGATTGGGGACTTTCCTTTTTGAATTTTCCTTGGAGTTCAATATTTTTGTGATTTTACTTTTTACTAACATTATTATCATTATCTTCGTTTTTCTGTTTTTTTCTGTCAGAAAAAAAATAGTAACAAGTTAAAAGCCAATTGTTAAGGTCTTTCCACTAGTTAATATCTATTTTGATATTGAAATATTAAAAATCAGTCTAAAATGTCAGTTCATATGGCTTTATGATGTATAGATATGAATTTAAAGCAAAGGTCAAAATCTAGAACGTCATATTGACCTATGACCTTGACCTCAATTTCAAGGTCACAAACTGAGGAGCTCAAATCAAAAGACCCTAGGTCTTTAATATGTATGGTTAATAAGTTATATCACTTTACACATAATTCTAGATATGATAGGGGCAAAAACTCTCATTCATTGTCTACACACCCTTTCAACTAAAATTATTAAGTTACGACATGTCGCAACTAACAATTTAGTCAAAATAATTTGTCGATATCTTATACGGTTTCTGGAAATGAGTGGAAATAAGCCTAATTCAAAAATTAGAATATGACCTTGACCTTTGACCTTGACCTAATTTTCATTTTTTTGGACCAAGGACCTCAAATCAAAAGATCCTAGGTCTCTATCACTTATGGTGTTCCAGATTAAAATACATTTCAAAATTTCAAATACAAAAGGGGAAATAACTCTCATATGGAGCGCTTATATTGCTTCGGTCGAAATTGGACAAATCATGCAAAGGATATAACGAGCAATTTTATAAAATAAATTTGTTGTAATCTTTTACGGTTGCGAATGAGTCGTGGACACAAGGAAAACAGTGTTTGAGGAGATAACTCCTACAAAGAAAAGTATTCGGTTACACAGGGTAAATTTCAAAAGCGCATAAACTGTTCGATATCATATACCAAATATCTAAGCGACATATTGCGAAACAAATATTTATCGCAAGAACAAAATTAGGCGGAAGAAAAAAAAATAATCAGAAGAAAAACCTAAATATAAATTTTTCTGATGTCTAAACACTACGAAATTCGCTGTTTTTATTCGAAAATAATGTTATTCAAATATCCAATTTGCTTTAATAAGAACAAAATGTTTAAAAAAAAAAGCTACCTAATTGGTGTTTCTTTATGAACACGATGTAAACTTAAACATTAAATTGATTTTTATCACTAAAAGCCACTGAAATAAGGATAAAACTTTGTTGATGAAGCATGCAGGTATCGATATTTAACATACTCTAAACAATTTACTAACTTGCTATAGCATCCCCTTTAGATAGAATCAGACATTTGTTATTATTTTCTGAATTTCAATGGTATGGGTAGTATTCTGACCTAACAAATCTATAGAATTGTTACGGTTTAATTACATAATAATAGCATCCTAATAGATTATTAATTATTTAATATTCTCTGAAATTTCAGTTTTATTTAAAGGTTATGTACAATAACTATTATGTTAGTATATTTGAATTGTTAGATATAGCTTATGTGTTTCATTTATTGATCATATTTTGGTTAAGTAATTCAACTTGTTCCTAATTTATTTATATTTAGTTTTCCTAGCATATAAAACTAAATTGTCAGTAGTAATTTACATTGAAACATTATTAAAATTACCTAAAATTTTGCAAGCGTTATTTTTTACAATGTAGTAGATAAATGAAAGTGTTATAAACGGGTCAGAAGCTGTCTAATTCATGTTCACCGATTTGACTCAATTTCTTATATTTGATGTATAACATACAAAACATATCCAAATTAAAATAAGTCTAAAAATAAACAGTTGAGAAAGCAAGTACTCGATAATATATATCAGAATTTTATGTTTTGTTTTTTTTTTTTTTTTTATTCTAGACACCATCTTATAAACTATCAAGATGATCTCGTAATACTGCCGATTTTCACATAACCCGATATAAACATAGACATAAATATAAATAGATTGTGACCTCGTGAAACTGTATTTTTATAGGTCTGTTTGATTTCATGTTGTAGATTAAGCCTCAGTCACACCTTACCGGATAGCGCGACCAGACGCCTAACGGATGGAAATAGATGACAAAATTGTTATCCTTTGGGAGTCCGTTGATGTACTGACCAAATAAAACGGACGCGTAACGAATGCAAAACGGACACACACCGGATATGCAACGTACGAGAAACGGAAACGTAACGGACAGAACGGATGTCGAACGTACATCCAACGGGCGAGTACCACATAAAACGGACACCTAACGGAATCGTACCGGATAAAACGGATGAACAAGATATATATATACGGAAAAATTAAAGGCGACAATGATAGCCATGATAATACATGTAAATCGCATAAATATTCAAATGTTTCTGTGTAACTGAATTTGGTTTGTTCTTCAAAATGCCGCCAAAGGGAAGTATATAAAAAAGAAGATGTCTGGCCTTGATAAGATCTGCTTGATTGTGAAGACGTGCCCTTACTCTAAGATCGATTATGAATAATAAGAATTCATAAACCTTTAAGAAATCTGACATACCAATAATTGGGATTTCTGACACGAAACTTTCAATAGGCAGTTATCCGTTTCAGATCCGTTCATCATCCGTTTTATCCGTTAAACGTCCGGTAGAAGTCCGTTTCACATTCGTTCAACATCCGTTTTATCCGTTAAACGTCCGGTAGAAGTCTGTTGGTGGATTTATCTGCCAGACCTCCAACGGATGTATAACGGACACGTAACGGATACAAAACGGAAACGAAAAGGACGAGTACCGTACAAAACGGACGCCTACCGGACGTTCAACGGACATTTTATCCGTTGGACGTCCGTTCAAAGTTTGAATATGCTCAAAATTTTCAAACGGACAGAACGCACGTCGACGGATAAAACGTACGCTAAACGTACATGAAACGGATATGGACGGACGTCTAACGGATAAAAACGGACGTCTAACAGACATGAACGGATTGAACAAAGTTATCCATTAGTCGTCCCTTCGAGCTATCCGGTAAGGTGTGACCGAGGCTTAAAAAAAAAAGAGCAAACGTTTTTACCTGTATTAGAATGATTTTTTGTGGATCGAATCAGTCAATGAAATGGTTAACCCTTTTTCACTTTCAATGTTGACATTATTTTCCTATAATGACTGAACACAATTTATGCATGCGTAACCAATCTCTATCTAATAGGTTAAATTGAAAAACACTTTGAATACGGTTTAATTGAGGTCGCTTATTCGCTTGCAAGTGAAAAACTCATCTGCAATTTTTCTTTGCTAGTTTTGACAACATTGTGTCAAATTGGCTTCTAAAACGAAATATTATTTTACTATTTCAATTTTTTTAATGATTTAACCAAACGAAATCATATTCTAATTATTTTTCATATATCGTTCTAGTACCCCTTTAAAAATCTGTAAATATTTGTAATTGATGAAATATTTATTTTGGGGGGTTCAATATATCTAAACCAGTATTAGGTTTAAGGACAAGAATATGTCCAACATTAAGCATTTATTTTATATCGCATTGAGAAAATAATGAATAAGGAGATGTGGTATGATTGAGATATACTAATAAAAAGATGTGGACAGCTATCTATATTACACCAAACATTTACATCAGGTACAAACATCTACAGTTCTTGCTCATCAATTCAGACCAAGGTATATTTAAAACATTGAAAGAGCAACTTACTGATCTCGTTTACTGTTCAAATAAAATTACATCTGAAACGTTTTATTGGGCTACTGTTAATTACTCAATAATTTAAATGTCAAATTTCCGTTAGATTTCCGTTGGCATCATTGTTTTGAGATAGATACCACTGTACCACTTACACAAATTATTAATTAACTAATAATCAATACTTGAAAATAGGTTCTGAAATGTGTAGCATTGAATGGAGAAGAAGAACTCAATGCAAGCTCAATTATATTTGCCTGTTGATAGAACAAATTGAAAATGTCTTCTTTTTATTTGTAAAGTTAATGAATTTAATGAAAGTAACATTTGAATATTGAATTCCCCTTTTGCATTGTACAAGATGTATTCCAAGTTGCTTTATATGTTTACTTTTATACTTCTACTTTGTCTGCAGTTATGACGTACTCATCATTGAAATACCATCTCGAATGTCAAAAATGTCATTTGTTCACTTTCGATTGGTTTATTGAACTTGTAAATAACTTGATCATCTGTTTCAGAAAACTTTTAGGTTAATTTAAAAGTCAAACTGTCATATGGACAAATAGTCAAAGAGCTAAAAGAGTCTTTTGAGCTTCAAAATGTGATAAAATCTACCAAAATGATTAACAGAATATGCATTTAAAATTTAAAATTTAAAATTTGCTGTTTTTTTTTGTCACAAATTTTGAAAGCAAAACTTTTTTGATGATTTATAATATTCATTAACCTATTCAGGAGACCACCACAATGTTTTGACAAATAATCTGTTACTTTCGAACAATCACCCATTTATTTTTAAATAGTGATTTACAGTCTACTTACTTGGAATTATAAAACCATTTTAAATTAAGTTTGGAAAGCTTCATCCTGTCCCGCTCGTTGAAATTGCACATGCACAACTGACTTTTCTAAACTTCTATTTATAAAAGTTCTTTAAACGTTTTACTTAAAAATCTGTACGACTCTATGATGGGTTCCAGATATATGACAAATTAAAAACCTTTATCGAATATAATGTCAAAAACGCCACAAATCATAAATCTATGACAGATTTTTGTTTTCTCTAAATCTCAGGCAGATTTTTGTTTTCTCTAAATCTCAGGCCGATTTTTTGTTTTCTCCAAATCTATGGCACATTTTTTGTTTTCTCCAAATCTATGGCAGATTCGAAATCAAATAATGTTACGTAAAGAAAGTGTAAACTATACAGTAACAATTAAATAACGCCATATAAGTTTTCATCTGTTTTACTGATGGGGCTTAATTGTACATTGAGTAAATAGATTGTAATATGACTTGAGCATGTTTTGTTTTTCTTTCATAAAGAAAGACAATAGATGTATATCGATGTTCAAAGACATAAATAGATTGAGATAAAACACATTCTGGTTATAAATTAAGACATAGGGAAACGCGTCAACTATCAGAGAAAAACAAAACACAACAGAAAAACTGAAGTGCAACAAAATCAAACGACAATGCAACATTTTTATAAACGAACTATTAAATAACAACTGCCATATTCCTGACTTGCTAACATAATATACAGTATATTTTAACAGCGAGTAACTTTACTACCGTAGCAAATGATATTTCTTGAGATTTGGTTGGAAACTAAAAAACACTCTGTCATAGATTTCTAATTACAATCTTCAACATTACCTGTACTGGTAGATAACATATGATTTCTTAAAAAAACCATTAATATTGTTTAAGGGATGTTTTTGGTTAGATATGTACTAACTGGTCCTCCATTTGCAGATAATCTGCCATAGATTTGGAGACTAAATAATCCGCAATAGATTAGGATCTAACATATTTGCCATATATTTAGATTCTAAACAATCCTCAATACATTTAGGATGGCATGACCTCATGTTTCTGAAGTAAAAAAACCCGAAGTTTGTGTGAAAATTAGAATTTTATATTTCAATTTTTGGCATCTGAAAAAGCATTTTTTTAACCAAAAAACAAAGTAAATTTTTCACATCCAAAAAAGATTTTTTTATAACCAAATAACACAAAACTTATTGAATTTTTTAACTGAAGGCACAATGTACTAAGATGAGATGATTGTGATTTGTGTTGTTTAGTATACATATATCACACTGGATTTAAATAACCCTTCTTTTCCTGAATTTTGATTTGTTACCATGAGGGGTTGGATAGGCCCATATTCCCCTTGTGAACAAGAACGATCATAAGAACGGTATCTGCCCGCCTCGGGTGATATGGCAATGATATCCATCCATTCGTCCCTTCATACGAAACACATCAATAAACACAACCAATTTACCTGCATACTATGAAGAATGATTTCTTGTCAGAGTCTCTTGAAATTACGTTTAGTATTTTAAAGATGACACCTTGATTCCGTTTTACAGAAGGCGCCCTTATTTACCCTTCTGGAGCACCTGAGATCACCCCCAGTTTTTGGTGGGGTTTTTGTTGCTCAGTCGTTAGTTTTCTAGGTTGTTTTTTGTGTACTATTATTTTTCTGTTTGCCTTTTTCATTTTAAGCCATGACGTTGTCAGGTTTATTTCGATTTATGTGTTTGACTGTTCCTCTGGTATCTTTCGCCTCTCTTTTATGTGGATTGTTGTCATTTTGTGAAGGTGACCTTATTTAACCATCATGTATTTGTCTTTTTTCGAAATTGTAAATATAATAGCTAAAAAAAAATCCTTTAATATGAGCCGTTTGGGAAAAAGTTCTCACACATAATACTACTGTTTGTGATCGTGTGTAGTTATAATACTGTCATTGTTACGACAGTAACTTTGACAATTTACTGAAAGATATAGGAAGATGTGGTATGAGTTCTAATGAGACAACTCTCCATCTAAGTAACAAATTATAAAAGTAAACCATTATAGGTCAAGGTACGGCCTTCAATACGGAGCCTTGACTCACACCAAACAGTAAGCTAAAACGGGATCCAAAAATTATAAGTGTAAAACCATTCAAACGGGAAAACCAACTTAGGTTTTCCCGTTAGAATGGTTTTGCACTAGTAATTTTTGGGGGCCGTACCTTGACTTATAATGGTTTACTTTTATAAATTGTTGCTTGGATGGAGAGTTGTCTCAGTGGCACTCATACCACATCTTCCTATATCTATTTAGAATGATTTGTCCGTTTTTGTCATATAATTTAAAATTTTTAGGTTCTTTTAAATCCTTGGCTTTCAGATATTCGCCTTTGAACGTTCCTGGTGAAGGAAAATCCAGAAAAGCGTTTTGAACGCTTGAAATCTATAAAGTCTTGTCCATTTTTGTATTTGGTCTAACCGAATAAATACGTGCAGTGATATACTGTTGTTGTGATCTCTTTAAAATACCAGCGTTTAAGGTAGATGGGGTGTCTAAATTTTAATCCATAGAATTTTTCAATAATTTGCCAAAATGTAGTTTATATCATGCTTTTTAAAAAATAATAATAAAAAAGAATGGGTCACCGGGCTTATTTTCACGCTACACGGTGTCAAAAATTGACAAAATTTGGATAGATTATGCATGGTAAACCCAATTTTCTGCAATAAAGCGTAATCTACACCATAGAATTTTGAGATAACATATGAGAAGATGGCTTTAATAGTATGCTTTCAGTTAAGAAAAAGAAACAATTGGGTCACTGGACCCGTTTTCTTGCTACATTATAAAATAGGTAAATTCCAAACACATTCTTTTGTAAAAGTACCTTAATCTGAATTTTCTGTCCTTGCATTTGAGTTGCCTTTCCTTATGTGGCAAAGTTGGAAAAAAAATGATCAAACAAAAGTTTTCTGTTTTTTGTACAATACAACCATAAATATGATAAAGCATGTCATTTTCTATATCGAAGTGGAAGTTCTTACACATGAATTACATACTTCTCTAAAAATTTGCACATTCTATTAAAGAAATAGACCTTGTTTTCCGGTATTTCCAAATCCAAGATCGAGGAAGACACCATATCTACCTTAAAAGTGAATTTGAAGTAAACAATCTGCATCTTGAATCATGTACGTGATGTCAAAAAAAGGCAACGATAGTATTCGCTGTTCAAAAGTCATAAATCATTTGAGTGAAAAAAAATCCGTGTAACAAACAAAAAAAATCCGTAAAAAAAGACGAATTGGTATGCTTGTCACTTAAACTGGTTTTGATCTGATTAACTATAGGTCGCAGTACCGTTTCAAACAATATGACAAACACATACCGTCAACTTATCTTTAAAATGCCCTTTATGGCACTGTGTAATACAATTCAAACGGGGAAAACCAAAAGGCCTGATTTATGTACCAAAATGATACAAATATATGATATGCAGCTACTAATAACGAATACCGAATAACAGGCTACCAAATCCAATGAAATACAGGATATTTGTTAAATAAATTCCCATTGTTGTTATCTTCAGAAACATAACAAACGATCAATAATGTATGTATGAAAAGCTGCAATTAGTAACACTAATGATTTTAATTACCAATTATAGTTAAGTATGAAAATTCGTCCTCTAAGAGCTGTAAAAAACGGATTAAAGACAACAACTCATTATAACAAATAATTATTGCCACAGCGAAAGAAGTTTGAAAAAAACTATGATATAAATAACGTGAGCCCAATCCGTGTTTCCAGAATAACCTTAATACGTTATCACTGTGATTGTTGTCTTATATCAACAATATCAATAATATTTAACCAAAAATATCATCATTCAGGATATGCTTCCTGTAGTTTATCAAGAACAATTGGGAAATTTTACGAGATCCTCCAAATTGTTTATGTTGTCATTTCCTAATTTTTAAAGCGGCAGGAATTTCATTAATTCTATATTACATGTATATCAATATTTTATTTAAATGCTAGTATTTTTTATGAATTGGATATCCCTAGGATTTATAGTTAGGAAATATTGTGTTATCATACAAATAAGGAAATTGGTTAAGTAAAACGAGATTTTGTGCATGTTTACAAAAGTTTTATATTTTATTGGGTTGTTACGTTCGTTCCTTCTTATGGAGTGTCCAGTACAAAGATTGTTCGATATCAACGTGTGATTTCAATTAACGTAATATTTTAGTTACTAGAGATAATAAATATGTAAAGCTTTTTAACAATTATCAGTTTAAATTGTGTTGTGATTTCAATACTTTGAATTTAACAAGCCTATGCTAATACGTATAATAAGGTTTATCCATACATTAACATCCTAATGGCCTAAATGTGGTTGATCATGAACATTTAACCAGCAATCATTAACATCTTAATGGCCTAAATGTGGTTGATCATGAACATTTAACCAGCAATCATTAACATCCTAATGGCCTATATGTGGTTGATCATGAACATTTAACCAGCAATCATTAACATCCTAATGGCCTAAATGTGGATGATCATGAACATTTAACCACCAATCATTAACATCCTAATGGCCTAAATGTGTTTGATCATGAACATTTAACCACCAATCATTAACATTTTTACATATGGGATACTTCGTTGTTAACGCTTTGTAAGAAAGACTCGAATAGTTGAATTAATGGGTATGATACAAAACATGTCCCTTATCTCGCCTACTCATTTGACTTCGCAAATCATAGAACACATTTATCTCTTCTACTTAAATATTGGCATATCCCAGGGTCAGAAAATTTTATCAGACAAAGTATGTTTGATTTAATTGGCAAATGACAATATTGTTGTTAAATTCCATTTCAAAGATGTCCCTTTGTTGAAAATACTGAAGCTATCGTAGTATTGCTTTAATTTAACCTTATAACCATAGTTCATTGACATGAAAAAGCCTTAGAAAAAAAAATTGGAAGTAGCAAAGCATGACCAATTCCGTTTCTAATAAAATCTACATATATTTGCATTGACAAGTGTTAGAGGTTAAAATCATGCAGGGTTAATGTTGGTTCTAATATTTAAAATAGTTGGTATGAAATAGATATTTTGCATTCATCAGACAAATTTATGACCAACGATAGATATATGTTTGTTTTGACCTTGATTTCTTTTTCATATACGTTGATCCGCGAATCAATCTGGTAAGGTTTCAAACATGGAAGGAAACTTAAATGAACTCACATTGTACCCTGCTTCCTTCAATATGTTGTACACAGTTTGGAATATCTATCCTCTCATCTTAGCCATTTGTGTATACTTGTTTGTTGCGATAACAACTAAGCATTATCCGCTGTAGTAACATATTCGAAAGACATTTGTTATCAGTCTTATTCAAACTTAAATATACAACACTCTTACAAATTCATTATATGTGAGTAGCAATACATTTAGTATTTCATTTAACAGTTATTTGATAACAGGCATGCTATTCGAAATTGCATGAAGTTTGACTAGCAACTTAGAAATACATAGTAGCCAAGGCTAAAGATTCGCTATGTTTTATATATAACGTCTTTATTGGTTATTTCATTTAGTGTGTTTATAACTATAACACACAGAGTGTCGACCGAGTGCCATGATGTACATTACCCCCAATTAAAGTACATATTTCAATTGAAGATGGCAGGGACTATTAAAAAGTACCATTACTATTTAATTCCTCAATGATTTTTTTTTATAGCAGTCACGTTTTAGTGTTTTATAGAATCACTTAAAATGGAATGTCACCTGCAGATCTAAACGAAGCATAGAATCATTTGATAGTATTTATTCACTCTTTTTAATATTCTTGCAATGCAATATTTTCAAATTAAGTAAATACTATATTCTGCTTTAAAAAATAAAAATTGAGAAATTAGTCTATCATGTACCATTTGATTGCCTCGAATGCTTTTCTGGATTACATCAGAAACGATGAATCCCAATTTTATTAATAGTCGTGTATTTATCATGTACTATAAAAGTTAGCACACAGTATTGCGATAGTCGTTCCCAACAATGCATTTATATTTGAAATTATTTGCAGTTATTGATTATTTTGTTCTGTTTATATCAACATCATGATGGCTTTTGTCTCGATATTACGGAATATGCAGGGCATGCAGAGGATAGTACAATTACAAACTAATTTCAAATGAATGATGCAACGTTAATGTCATAAGAATAAAAAGAAATATTAGGTACACGTTAATTAGACGGACAGCAAGCATAACACGTTCACAAATAATTAAGGTAAACCTCCGTAACCAAACAATTTGGGGTTCTATCACTTCAATGTAACCAGATAAGGGGAGGATTGAACGTCCAAGAACATGTTAAATCCCGCCATATTCTGTAAGTGTTTTCCATTATCATAGTTTTATTCATGACTTTTATAAAATGTCACAACCAAATGTACGGCAACTTCAGTAAAATTTAAGCGGGCAAATAAGCTGATAATACACACCTTAAGTCAACATGTAATGTTAATCGTAAGTTAAATAAATCAGAGGTTATATTCAGTACCGTTCAAATTACGTTACGTATGCTTTTATATGTTTTGGATCGTTTCAAAATGTCTTATTCATAACTAAATTTGATAATTTAAATTCCAACAAATCAGCTATGCAAGGATATGTGATGCAATACATTATTTTACTCTACGTTCGATTTTAATCATATCATGTCAAGTATAAAAAGATGAAGGAAATTAAAGAAATTAAATAAATGAATTAATAATATAATCCTTTCATGCAAAAAACTTGTGTTGAGATAAAACAGATCAATATACTTTAAGCATTTACATAATTTATTGTTTTATGAAGCTAAAAGTACGTGACAACTATTTCATTTACTTTCTTGTTGTTATATCAATTTAAACTCAAATTGTTGTAATTTATACCAAGGGATGAATTGATGATCCTGCCGAAGGTCTATTGTTCTTTCCAGGTACTCCAACTTCCTCCACCAATTTTAACTTGCCATCACGATATAGGCTTTAGAGCTGAAAGAGAAGTTACATATTAACAATAAACAATCAATCATTAATGTGAGGGTCACGTAGTATATTAGTGTTTTAAAAGTAACTACTATGGTTTCTCATTGACTTTACAAGTTTTAGACATTAGACAGGTTTTTATATCAAGCTCATTGTAAAATATTGCTTCCCTATAATATGATTCTAAATTTGTATAAAATTTTGAATGAGTTTCGCAGGTCTTTAGAAGATTCTAAAATTCTAGCCAAAACAATTAACTTTCACACTGGTCAGAATAGTCAAAGTGATTCTGACTTTTTTTATTATACAGATATTAAAAGATAAAATGTATCTCTCTTGTTAATATAACCGTATAAAGTCTCAATATTTCACATTCAGTAAGTTGCCATAGTTATTTTATCTGCATTTTGCTTTTGATCTGAGGTCATTTTTATTCTTATTCTAAAATGATGTAATTTTAGTTGGCACAATCTTAACTATGATGCTGTTATTTGGTCTACCAATCATATATTCGTTTATTTTAACTTACTGAATATGACTTATCATCGAATTTTTATCAGTCAAAAGCAACACGAAGAGCGCCATAAGTAAAATAAGAACTACTACCTATCTAAAAGTTCATCCCCTGATTTCGGTTAGGTTTCTGTGTAGTGTTTTGAACATTGTTTATCTTTTCCTCTGATTTGAACTGAGAAGTACTTCAAATTTATTTCCTGCTTTTATACGTTAATGATTGTGATTGTGAAGGGAAGTTTAATGTGTGTAATCAAAGTAACAATCCGAATTTGATTCGTATCAGTATTTCATTAAAATCAGGAGAAAATTGTCATAATGGATTTTTTTATTTAAGTCGAAAGTTATATCCACATCGATGTTTTCTTGGTAGTTTTTTTTTTTATTATTACAAAAGTCGTCAGTATAACTAGGAAATAAATTAAATATATTTGTATTACCATTCAAACATATAATAATAATATAAGGTTGTTCGTAAACATGGTTTATTGGTGAAGACAGAACCCATCAAAAAGTCCAATTTCAATTAATTCATCTAAGTTATCGCTTTCTTATTTACTTCTAAAAATGCAATTGATGTCGCCATACAGTTAGATAAATATAACTTTAACTTTAACTTTTTATATAAATTTAACTTTAACAGTCTTTTTCCTCCTCTAGTCAAAATATATTTTCAGAGATGCTGATACTCTCTAGTAGTTGCTATAAGATTAATCCTTTACACCGCAGAGATAACCATATAATAACTTTAATCGACAAATAATCTTCAAAATTAGTCTCCAACTAGGAATTTAATGGTAGATTCTTTTGTAATTTATTTTTTGATACACTTAACAGTGTAATTGGTGAAATAATGTAAAACTACCCGTATCCCTCAAGTAAAGATCATTGAAAATGTTATTACTTAAAAGATTAAATGGGAATAAACATTGTTATTCTTATTAATTACAAAATAAATTTTAATTTCCATATTGATTGTCAGCATGTTGCAGTAATTTATTTTAGATATATTTTATATTACAGATAAAAATGCTTTGTCATCTATCTCATCATCTCATTGATTTTATGATAGAACTGCTCTCGACGTTTTATTTGCCATAAATGTCTTCCTCATTCATTCTTCAAACATAAAGATGAAAAGAAAATATTAGAACCATTAATGTTCTTGCTTGATAAGAAAAACGATCTATTTGTGATAACATATATCTTATATAAAAGGGTTATATAAACTCGATGGGACAAAAGAGACCTCTCCACGACAAACGTATTTCGTTTCACTAATTAATCTCAATAAATTGATTAATGTTGTAAGAATCGAACACATGCCAAAATCAATTAAGAACATTTTGTTTTTTAAAACAAAGACCACATTATATCAATATATTTACATTTATAGTTCCTTTTTATATCATTGGTGTTGTTATGTACACTTTTTAGGCGTTTATATAATTTATTTTATTGTGTACATGTATCGTTACTTGTAACGATCCAGCTCCCACGTGGGAAAAATCGTTGACTATTATTCAGACGTTTTATATATATATATATATATATATATATATATATATATATATATATATATATATATATATATATATATATATATATATATCCTTAAACTAGGATATTACCAAACGCAACTGATCACTTTCACTTGCCTTTAACAACCAAGCGAGTGGCAGCTAAACACCTTTGATAGCGTTTGAGTTCATCTTTGTAATGAGTGGAGCAAGTAGTTCTGCTCAATACATTGTAGCATGCATGCATTATTGTTACTCTTGATTTTTTTTTCATTTTAAACATAGTGTTGTCGAAATCTCTTTAATTCTAAGTATTTTTATTGCAATGAATTTTCACTCTATTTCGTTCATTCGTTTTCTGCAATTAATCAAAATAGTTGGAATGCATAATCAAAAATGAATAACAAGGGGATTAAAACTGCAAATTGTGAAAAGTTGTGCCAAATTCGACTTAACCAATCTATGTCTGGTCTGTTTTGAATAATTGAACATTTTAGGAATAGAAAATTTATCGTTATAGCGATGATATTTCATGACGAAACAAAACGTGCTGAGTACTGCTCTTGTTATTCCATCGTGAACGAAACGTCTTCAGGCAATGGCAACGACGCATTGATTGTAAAACTTATCATAGATACGAGGTTTTTGATTTGGTACGCCAGTTGTTTTTGGTTTACATGCGACTCAGCATTTGTGCATGAATCAAACGGATAGGAGACTAAATCAAATAAGAAATTAATGTGCATTTAAAAATAAAACCAAAAGGTGTGCCAAATCCGGCTATGACAAAATGTATGCCTAGAGGTAATAAAGTAAAGGGTTTCACCATCTCCTATTTCATAAACAGATAATACACAGACAAGTAGCATAGAAATAATAAATACATGTCGAATAAAATTTTCTGACAATTGGGCCATAAAAGCTGATATTATACAGAAACACATGATTCTACCATCAATAATTTTGTTATATACGAAAATAAATTAGTGGTTTTATGTTACAGCTAAAAACATTTTTGATTATTAATCGGAAATACTGATAAATTCTAATCAAGGAATTTTAGAGTTCTTTTTATGATGCAATAATTACCTCTCCAACGCTCAATTATGATATGTTCTTCATATCTATTGCATTTAATTTACACTTTTTACTTGATTAGCTGAAAATTTGAGAAATTTGATCATCATTCTCATTTAATAATTTATTAGTTTAGAATTATTTTAAATATTCTTTTTTTGTCTCCATAGGAAAAGACAAGTTCACAAATTTCTAAATATACTAGTCAACAAAAGAAACGATACACAAGTTCGAACTCCAATTTATCATAAAATATAAAAACTAGGAAATACTTAAATTATCCAATGAAAATCAAACATTTACAAAACAAAAACATATGAATAAAAGAGTCTGACCGAATTAGAATGTTATTGAACACAGGTGTAACATTTATTTTACAGAACATGATTACAAAAGTCGGCACTTAATTTCACTTAAGATGAGAATTAAGTACTCAAATATCTGCAAAGGCATTCGAAATTGTAAATAGACCATGTGTAAACCTTAAAGTTTTAAGTACGTATATCAATGTTTTAATGTTTAGGTTAAATACGATTTTTGAAAAAACGAAAAAATCCCAAAAATTTTGCCTCCGTTTAAGCTTAAATCAATCATTTGATAAAGAAATTACACTTTGTAAAAATAAGACCAAGAGGACAATTGTTTACCTCGGGACAGTTAATCCAATTTCATTATGTATGGGAAATACATTGCCTTGTATCGTTTCTTTTGTTGAATAGTATATAAAAGATAATATGGAATATACGTGAATCATACAGACACAAAACATGTCTTTTATCCTATTGACTATTACAGGAAAAATGTCATATACAAAAACACATTCACCGTAAATAAGCAGAGTATATATTCCACTTTTTTCCAGGTTCACAAGCTTAAGAAGATAGGTCACCTTAAGTTCCAAAATTGTTTCATAGAAGCATCATATACACAAAAATTGAGTTTTGAAACATCCAAGTTAAATGTTTATGACTCGGATACATTTTGCTGCCATGAAATGGAAGGATAATTTCATACAAAAGTAAAATTCAATCAAAAATTTGTTTTCTCATATTTAAAATGAAACAGGATGGGACGTTCAATAGTTTGTAGTACTACACATAGATCTGGAGCCTATTCCACAGCGATGATATGTTGTGCTTTTGATGTTTCGAAAAGTGGGGGTAGAGTTAACCTAATAAGAGTTTAGTGTGAAATAATGTTTAACCATCTGTTTTCGAGTAATGCCTGTTTGTACAAAGAATTGATGAAGCTACTCGATATTTGAAATCGTTTAAATTTCTGTTTCAATAACTCTGGGTTTTTTTTTTCAGTCAGTTTTACTTATCTCTAAAGGAGTAAATGAATTGTCGTATCCATAATTTTTGATCAGCATAGCGCAAAAGCTTCAGTATATTGTTTTAGAATCCCTAGTCAATATGATATTACTAGTTCATAGATTATTTCTTACATTTCAACCTAATCAAATTATTTAATTATTCAGCTGTAATAAATGAATCATGAAATTGACGTTAAAACTTATTATATATTTCTCCCTGTCTATAAATATTTTAACTTTTGTGGACTTCCTTTTCTTTACTTGACCTTGGATTTCAGTATTTTTGTTAAAACATTATTTATCCTAATTTTTCCCGCAAAATTGAATATTTATTAAACTTTTCTTTTTTCATTATCGTTTTTGTCCCCGAGGGTATCATCAGCCCAGTAGTCAGCACTTCGGTGATGACATGCATATCAATAGACAACTTTCGAGTTCGATGCATTTTCGTGGAAAACTCTGGTTTTAGTGAACATCATTCGTGCGTTCCAATGTTGAGCGATTGGTTAGACAACTATAAATGCTATATTGCACGAATTTTTCGGCAAATTAAATTCTCATTATTGACAATCAGCACTGCCGTCATTAGGGGATTTCTAGTTTATCCTGCACAATGACGATCACTAAGACGCTTGATGAACGGTAATAGTGCAGGGATACAGGCGATCCCCTCTATCTGGTAAATGACGTCACAAAGGCGTGCATAATTGACGAGTTTTTTCCGGTGACGGATGAACTCGAAAGTTGTCTATTATATGGTCATTTTTATAAATTTCCTGTTACAAAACTTTGAATTTTCTCAAAAACTAAGGATTTTCTTATCCCAGTAATAGATTACCTTAGACGTATTTGACACATCTTTTTGGAATTTTCGATCCTCAATGCTCTTCAATTTTGAACTTGTTTGTGGAATAACTATTTTGATTTGAGCGTCACTGATGATTCTTATGTAGACGAAACGTGCGTCTGGCGTATTTAATTATAATCCTGGTACCTTTGATATCTATTGTCAAGTTTCACCAGCACTATCTTATAAATTATAGGAAATAGTAGTTTACTAGTTTTCAAATTACAGGAATTTAAATAGGATATACAAATAGTTGAGTCTATACGGAATTACACTATTAGTTACACAGTGTGCAATTGTCCTAATACGAGAATTTATCGGGTCAATAAAATTCATATCGGGTTAGGCGAAGCCAAACCCGATATGAATTTTATTGACCCGATAAATTCCGTATTAGGACAATTGAACACTGTGTAACGAATTTATCCTGATTTTGTTATATTACATATTATTATATTCAAATTCAATAATAGGACAATATCAACCAAATATATTTTAGATATCTAATCTAAAACTGTTAAAAATTAAAAATATTAGGACTATTTAAAGCAACTCAAATTATATATTTTTTATTAGGTCAGTGGTATAAGGGAGATAATTTCAATTGACGTAATAAATAAGGGAGATAATTCCAATTGACGTGATAAAAAGTTGTACTGAAATTTATGAGGACAATATCAGCCAATCAAATTGCGAGAAATTACTCTAAATCAGGATAAATTTTTTTCCCAACAGGATAGGGGTCTCATACTATACATGTTTTACTCGACATATGAATCCACAATAGGCAAACATGTCGCAGTAGTATAGAGTACACAATCAGTAAATATACAGTTCGGACGACCTTCTTTCCGATAATTCTGGCGGAGCAGTATTTGTGTCAGGTGCGAATTTTGTAAATCAAGTATGTGTAATGTAAAAAAAACATGCACGTAACAGATCAATTGAGATATAAGTGTGCAAATACCATAATATGGTGCAGGGGTATGCTATTCCTGTGAAATTGGAAATTGGCTATTATTAAGATGAAATCATTATGTTGGTTGGTTTTAAGTTCATCTGTATCATCATAAAGAAAAAAAAGATCCAGATAAGAATATATTCACGGTTATATCATGAATTTCACCTTTACGTGATATATGAAATGTTGGCTCTAACTTTATGTGAGTTATCCTCCAGTATAACTTAACGTATTTATACAGGTTGTGTTTAACTCTACTGTTATGTATTTGTGTATGAGTCAATAACATAAAAATATTTAACTTTTTTTTTTCAAAATGAAAAATTTGTGAGAAAAAAAGAGACACACTAAGGTGTTTTTTTCACTAATAAGTGACAACACATGAAAAGGAACAGCTTTTCGGATTAAATAATAAGCTATGATTTAAGGGAACAGTAATACCACTGTCAGATGATTGATCATTATATAACATTTACTAAAAACGACTATCTAATAGCTATGTATTGAGCTTAATCTTAATCCCACGTTAGTTAATTGATTGATTTATTTGTTAAAAGTTCGATTTATTTATTTTCATTTATATTCATTAATTAATTGATATTCACAAAGCAATTTTTTTGTTGTAATTCTGAATGTGATAAAATCTAAAAATGGGTAACGATCGATGTCCATATTGCAGAGATGTATTGTATATCATCTGACAAAAAAAATAATGTTTAAAAGAATGGATTTAACTTAAAACGGTATCACGCAAAGTCGTGTATGATTTCCATAATCTCTTTCGGAAGAATATGTTTTGTGTAAAGATATGTAAATGAAGGCCTAATATATCCTTCCTGAAGTCAATTAAAAGAATCGAATATGCCATGACATCAATATATAAACAACACAACAAATCTTTATAGTTTCAAAATTGTTTAATAACAATATCATCCAAAAGGTTTTGAATAAGTTCACATAGAACACATCACTAAAAGAAAATTTGATATTTCATTTGAATTTCAATAGCAATTTGAATAACTATATTTTTTTTTACAAAAAATGAAAAATGATTTGATCTTATTTTTACCATGCGTATTGAATTATGGCATTTATTATTTTTTTCTCGCATCAAAGGGGTAAAGCTGCACTCAATACTAGCTTAGGACTGCTAATGTGGAGTATTACAAATACATTGCCACCACTTTGTTTTTCTTAATTTTATTCATTGCTCGATACAGATAACAGAATATGGAATTATTGTATATTTACAAAACAAAAGAAAGGCGAGCAATACCAAAGGTATATTCAAACTCCTAAGTCGATAATAAACTTACAATGTCATTACAAAAAAACGAGGATAGACATATAACAGTTCACAAAACTAAAGACTGAGCATTACCAAAACTGGGGATGATCTCAGGAGCTCTGGAATGATACATACAAATACATGGTTTACATACAACATTTTGGCAAAACGCATATTCTGATTTAACGGATGTTTTGTGATATAAATCATGAGATCTCATAAACATCTTTAACCCCGTCGCATTTTTGCGCTTATCCCAAGTCAGGATCCTCTGGATTTTGATAGTCTTGTATTTTTTTTAAATTTTAGTGTGTGTACAATTTGGAGTTTAGTATGGCGTTCATTAGCACTGAACTAGTATATATATTTGTTTAGGAGCCAGCTGAAGGACGCCACCGGGTGCGAGAATTTCTCGCTGCATTAAAAACCTGTTGGTGAACTTCTGCTATTGTCTTCTCTATGGTCGGGTTGTTGTCTTTTTGACACATTCCCCATTTCCATTCTCAATTTGATCATTAAAGTGAGGGGTTGAATACCGTTTTTTAACTTCAATAAATAATGTTCCTTTTGTTTGTTGTGTAACTAGTTGATTATATATTACCATGCAATCAAAGACTTCTTCTAAATGTATATTACACTAGTAATGATTTGCCCTTTTAAAGTTATAGATACTGTATATTAACCAGAACAAATATAAAGATCATTGAAACGATTTTATCTCTGAATGGTCTTGAAAAGTTGTATTTAAATCGATAGGTTAAATCGATAAAGTTTGACATAGAAAATTGCAGAATTGTTGACATCTTTTCAATAACCATTGATTTGTATTCATCACTTAAACGATTCTCCGAAGAAGCCTTTTGTGGCTAGCACATCCTTCTATACATATAGGATTTTTGCAGATAGCCATAAAGTAATTTTCGTGGGTATGAGTTTCATATTTATTTTTAAAAGACTTAATCCCAACTGTAAATAGAATAACAAAAAAAAAAACTTCGAGGAAAATTCAAAACGGGAAATCCCTAATTGAATCCAAAATCGATAGCTCAATTACATCAAACAAATGGACAACGACTGTCATATTCCTGATACGGTACTTTCATCCCTTCGAGCTGTAGATAAAATGTATGTCATCCGAACAATAGTAAGACCATGTTGACAGTGTTTATCAAGAGATAACATTAAGATTTGATCAAATAAAAACAAGAAGATGTAGTATGATTGCCAATGAGACAACTCTCCACAAGAGACCAAAATGACACAGATAAAACAGTCAAATAATTGTTATCAAAAACTATAATGAACATCCCGACAAGTTGACGTCAGTAAAACAAGACAGACATATAACAAACATTGTCCGAGAAAAACAGTTATGACGTAGTGAATTTATTTTAAACAGAGAACAGCAAAAATATTTTAACAAAAAAATAGCACCTGCTCGATCCAAAAAATATTTTTACAGTGTAGTGTATTAATTATTGGTCACATTATATCAAAATTATAGAAAAGTGAGAAAAAAAACCAACTGTCATTTGGTTGATGCATAAATATGTTATGATCATCACTCTTGCTACAACTTTGTTTTACAGCTAGTCAATGAGTTATACCTATTTACCAATTCAAAAGCTAAAATTTTAATGTATTTATTTCATTGTGATCATTTAAATAAAGGATACAAGTCTTGGTTAAGAATGGATAAAAAGATTTTTTTTAGTTTCGATGAGTTTTAAGTTTAGTGCAGAGAAACCATATACCAGATGAATATTTGTTAATTTCCAGTATTCATGAGTTTTTAGAATCCCAACCACTAGCAATCAAAATAAAAAATCGATGTTTGATGATTTGAACGTACTTTTATTGAACTTTGATTTTGTAAACATGTTCGTAATGTCATGTTGACAAGCAATGTATGTTTATTCCGTCAAACTCGACTTAATGAAAACAAATATAACTAAATAAGCCTATCAGTAACAGATAAAATATTTCAATAGATGACAGGCTGCAGGAACAATTACTCAATCAATATCTCAATTAGACATTTTTCATCTTCAATGACTACATCAATACATCTGATGTTAATAATTGATGACAATTGCTACTAGTGTTAATCAAAACTTGTTAGACTGTATATCCATTCCGTTCGTTTTGACACATGAAGGAGTTGCAAGCGTTTAGTCCTACTTTAGTTATCTCTTATTTTCTATGTCTTTGATAACACAATTCAGTTACATTGGTATGCTGTTCAACTTTGTACTTGTTTTGGCTTTCAAACTTTTGTTTCTGACGTCACTGGTGACTCTTGTGTGGACAAAATGCACTTCTGGCGTATTAAAATTTTTTTTAAACTTGTTGCCTTTTGTTAGCTATTATTTGTGTGTTTCTTTGTCAATTGTGTTCTCCTATTTAATCATATTGTAGTCCTGTAATGTTGTGTTGTCATTTTAATGTTATATTTCACATGGCCATAAAAGAGGGAGGTTTGGCATGCCACAAATAAAGGCAACAGAAGTATACCGCTGTTCAAAACTCATAAATCTATGGACAAAAAACAAAATCGGGGTAACAAACTAAAACTGAGGGAAACGCATTAAATATTAGAGGAGAACAACGACACAACATTAAAAACCAGGTTCAACCTACCATTTTTTCCTTTAAAAATGCCCTGTACCAAGTCAAGAATATGGCCATTGTTATATTACAGTTCGTTTCTGGGTGTGTTACATTTTAACGTTGTGTTTCCGTTGTGTCGTTTGTTTTCTCTTATTTTTGAGTGTGAATTCACATTACTATAAGACGTGTCACGGTACTTATCTATCCCAAATTCATGTATTTGGTTTTGATGTTATATTTGTTATATTTGTTATTCTCAAAGGATTTTGTCTAATGCTTAGTCTGGTTCTTTGTTTGTGTGTGTGTGTGTTACATTTCAATGTTGTGTCGTTGTTCTCTTACTAGTATATTTAATGCGTTTTTTGGCCATGGATTTTTGAGTTTTGAACAGCGGTATACTACAGTTGCCTTTATTTATTGCTTTCTTAACAAAAGTGTCTGTTGAAACCGTCCTGCAGAAATATTAAATTTATACACCTCTATTAAACTGGAACAATCAGACCAACCCATTATAAAACCAAGATGACTTTAAATTTAGCTCGTCTGTCTTAAATATGTTGAAATATATCTGATAATTTGTTCATAGATAAAACATGTAACTTTCATTTGAGGCATCATACGATTCTGGCAGTTTCCCCAATAACCTTAATTTGTATATGTGTAAATGTGTTTTTAGGGGACATTAGCTATCCAATACATCGATTTAAATCAATTCTAATATTTGAACTATTATAAACTGAAACGGATATACAAGTTACAAAAAGTCTGAAATAAACATTCTGATATGACTTTATTCTTTGCCATGTTCTAATTCTAATAAAACATCGGCTGCACGTGATTGACGTCACAATTGAAATTGTAACTTTAGGTGAATTTAGAACAACGCTGATGATGAAAATGAACATTTGCGCTGGTGTTGCTCGTTATGAAATTTAAATAAATTATTCTAAAAGTAAATTTAAATATATTAATTCATTTCTTATCGTGAAACTGCTGATTTTCTTCAAAGTTTTTTTTCTCCGTCAAAGCAAAATGGCTGCCTTTCGAGCGTGTATTATAGGTCCGCTTCAAGTTACAAAAGTTCACTTTTCCTATTAGAATCGAAATTATTCTGTAATGCCGTACTATTTTCTCATTTTATGGGTAGGCATTATATCTGTCAATATTTAACACCTCGCTAACGTTCAGTTTTAAGATATTGACAAATATAATGCCAACCTATGTCAAAATGAGCATGGAGCATGGCATGAAAGAATTATTTCTTAAGTTGACAAAGAATGGACTTGATAATACGTATCTGCATTTTGTGTGTATTTTACACAACACCTAATTACCCACCAAGAAGACCTCTAAAAATTGCCGAGTACCATATAACCCGATATAAACATAAATATATATATAGATAGTGAGCACTTGCAATTGGCTTATACAGCACTGTTTGATTTTACGTAACAGGTTAAATAAATGTGTTAATCATCGGTTCTTCTTGTATAAGAAATATTTTATTGGTTGGGTCGTTGTAGTCTACAAAATGTTTCAACCTTGTTTCACATATTAACAAACTATTGAACACGTATTTCCTAGGTGTAATCAATTTCCATCTTAGGGGTTAAATTGAAGTGGATGAATATGGATTCTCATAATGTTAAAGTTTTGACTTGCAATTCAATAATGCATCAGCGATATTTTGAGCTCTTTTTTTTATTAACAAATTCATCTTAAGTGACTGCTTATAAATAAACTCATCATAAAACAGAAGGATTTCTTTTCCTAATTACTTGAAACAAATCAGATCATATTTTTAAGAAGAAAACGTGGCTATATTGAAGCTTATGCCCCTTTTAACGAAATTTGAACATCGTTTAACTGTTGCCTAAATGTTTTAATTGTTCATTGATTTACCTCACAATGATTATCATCTTATTTCCAGTTGAATAATAGTTTTGTATAAAATGTGCCACTTTTCATGACAGTGGTTCCTCTTTCCAAATAGATCAAATTGTAGAAATGTTATCATTGTAGTTTTTTTTAGCCGCATACAAATTTGTATATGAACAATGAATGGGAAAACGATTTAGTTATCTGTGAGTAATTGTCATTTTATACTGTGAAAAATTCAAAAATGTTAGTAGTAAAATTATTGTTTTACATTTTTATTTTATAGGCAATGGGTCTATTTTCGTTTGTCTAAGTGTTTAAATATTTATGCTTTCTTTCCAGATATTTACAGTAGCAATCCTGTGGTAATCGATTCCTTTAACATGCAACAAGTTTTAACAAACAGTTCTTCAGATTTTCTCCAGATTAAAGACTCAACATTGAAGAAGATCGAAAACAACAATAATCTACGACTTGTAATTAATAAGTACAAGCATATCGAATTAACCCGGAAACGTTTCAACAATGATAAAATTTCACACCCGAGAGAAGAAAATGGTCCACCATTTGACCAAGTAGCTAAACAACATATTGGTATGACTGAGAAATACTCCCAAACTAAGAGATCAGGAAGGCATAAACGTTCCACAGAAAACCAGGGATTTCTAGACGACCCAAACAATATTGCCATGTTTATAGTATTTCCTTGTATGGTTTTTATATACGGTGGATGTGCGGTCATATATTGCTGTTATAAGTGTAAACATTATGTACGTGAAAATCAACCCTTCCGAAAACTAAAAGAACGAATCCAGAACAGGAATAATAAACGGAACGTAACAGATAATGCGATGGATACAATGGAAAGTCAAACGCCAAACGTGTCGGATGCTCAAACAACTACTGCTGCAAACACGCCAAAGCAGGAACACAGTATAAAAGTGTTTCAAAAAAATGAAAGTAGATCAGTAAAGGAAGACAGTAGTTTGATAGGACAGAGTAGTATAGATTCAAAAGTAACCTTTGTTGACGTTGAATATGACGATGAAATTCAATCTGCGATGTCAACACCACTACCTCTTCGTGATGAAACTGTTCAAATTGCCGAAACAACTCCTACATCAGAAACACGTGTAGCTACAGATAATAGCACACATTCATATCCATCGCTTTGTACTGTGTCGACAAGAGTAAGCACCGTTAATGAAAGAGAAACACCTTTACAAATATCTGTATCGTCAAGAAACGAGTCAATTGACAATAAACAAATTGTGTATACGTCATCAGAATCTGGTCATTCGGTGTATACGTCTTTTCCCAAAGTTTGCTTGGTAGATATGGGCTGTCAAACAGAGGATACAACTCTAACAGAAAATAAATCGAGAAGTGTCTTAGTTAAATCCAAATTTGGTAAACACTTAAACAAAAAGAAACAAAACAGTAGGAAAAAATCGTCGAGACCCGGACAGATCCATTATGTTGAACGATATGCACCGTTGAATCCTTACAGAGATCAGGTTGAAGCAGATGCTGTTTTTCTCTCCAGAAATCACAACAATAAGAAAAATTTATTTGACACAGTTGAAGACGCTGTGAGACAAGAACATAAGGGAGAAAATCGGAAATACAGCATAACCTCAATTGAATACACTAAACATTAATGTTTTATCCTTCAATTGTTATTATTGACATTAGGACTTGACATGCACGTTTTCATGGAGTGTCTTTACAAAATATAATCATGTTTTCTCATCATGATTTCAAAAGAACACGGAAGTTAAGTGGTTTCTGTTAAAACTATGAAAATTGTTCTTAAATTAATTTGGAGAACGTTTCTGATTACGTACAAAATTTGCTAATAATTTGTACTTTTCCCAACGAGTTTGATTTATTCACAACGAACAAGTTAAGATTACTTTATCATAGACATGACATTGTGTCGTGCATTTGTTTATTTTTGATAAATCCATGCCAACCTTAAATTTTATTAACTCCAATACAGTTTAGAGTTTGCTATCTGGGAAACTGTTTTCTTGCCAAAATAGAGACAAATGTGATATAAAACAACCTAGTACAGTCTGAGAGTACAGTGTTCTAGCAATATAACTGAAATTTAAAAATTCTTCTCTTTCTATTTTCTGTGTTTATTTTTATCGGACGGGGGTTAGTTTGTACATCTAGCTGTTTTTATTCTGTTTTGGGGATTAGTTTACTGTCTTATGGACATGCAAACTACATCTAATGTACTTTTTTCATATACAGTTTGTTTTAATTTGTCCAATTTGATATACATAGCGTTAATATCATCAATTTTATAGCCAGAAAAATCAATCCATTCAAGTCAATGACGTTTCATGGTATCCAATCTTTCAAATATTTACTTTAATTGCTTAACACCAATATAGAAAAATATGTTAACACTTAATAATCTGTTTCATATAATAGGATGCTTTAGATGTATTATTTGACTTCAATAATTGATGTTTGAGAATTTCATGGATTTATCAATTTGAAATTATCACCTTGTTATCAATAAGCTTGATATTGATATGAAACATGACCAAGGTTTTAAGTTATTTACCATTCCCGTCTAACAAATGTTTAACTCCTTTTATATATGTAACTGATAACATTTATTTATCATCAATTTCTAATTTTGCAAATATGTCTATACTTTAAAATAGTTGCATTGTCTTTTCCGTTGCTTCTAATGTCCTTTTGATTATCACATCTTTTGTCGACATTTATTGCTATTTTAGTGATAAGTACCTTATTAAGAAACAGTACATGGCGATAAAATATCCTGTCGTCATTTTGAGAGAAACATTGCCACTAATAAATACTATGACCACAGATATACCAATATTCAAATAATTTTCAGTGCTTTGTAATTGCTATGTTTGGCTGGTTTTAACAGACGACCTTGTTACCAAAACCAGGAAAGTCGAACAAAGAAACACAATAACAGCCTCATACAGCCCCAAAAAAACAAAATGTAAATTTGTAAAGAATTTAACTCTATATACAGGCGACACCAGGTGCTTTGATGTCAAAAACTAGAGGGTCGCACTTGAATGTTCTGGAAGGTTAAAGAAGGTGGCAATTATTTAGTAACACAAACTTGTTATCAATGTTAGTAATTAGTTGGGAAAGAGAAAGGCATGGTAATCAGAAATAATGATATGCTTTAAAGATAATAAAAAAAATTTGGCTTTCCGTTATTCGATCTTTTTTAGTCTGCTTATTGCATATGTTTGTAGTATCTTTAATTCCACGTTCAATCCGATAGATGTATCTATTAACTCCCCATATGAAGAAAATCCATAAAAATGAATATACTATAGATTGGTATATTTCCGTCGGTGCTTATTTTTGTCGATCGACGGAGAAATGTATTTTCGTGAATATTCATCAAATTTAGCTTACACCCTATAACCCAATTTCATCATTGTTGAACAATTCATTTTGATGATTTATCTTCACGCACGAACTCCACTTAAACCGGTACCCCACGAATAATAATGTATTCACAGTAAATAGAAATATGAATCTATAAGAAACATGATTTTTGTAACGCAATATATTTTGTTTCGAGGTAAGCTATACACGAGAGAACAAAATCATTGTTGCTTTCTAACATCAGGAGGTTAAACGGTCAGGGTGATTAATTATAAATCTATATGCTCTAAAGAACCTGTGTCGCTCACCTTGGTCTATGGGAATATCTAACGAAGCACTTTCCAACAGTGTAGACGAGGATAAACCATGACAAAAATCTCTGTTTTGTTGATCTTGTATTACTGATCTTTTAGTCTGCTGAGTTTCTTTGGCTTATTAATAGATCTTGCCTTGCTGATCATTTATGTGATTTAGAATGTTTTTTAAGTATATTTTATATAAAATATTGTTACAGGCGGGCGAGTAGGGGTCGAGTGTACTTTTAATTCCGTATGATTGATTATTGATAGTGTTCCTTTACTTAGTCTTGTTTTGAGTGTAGTTTGTTGACTCCAGCATATCATATATAAAATGATGAATCCAGCGTGAAAGAATGACTTTTATTCTTGTCCAGTATGCATATATATATATCTCTCAATAAATAACGCATGCAAATATCAGCAATAACATAGTATAATCATAAATTGGAACAGTAAGATGCTGGCCTTCCGAACCCCAGATGTAATTTATATATACAGATTTACAAGTCTTTATCCTATCAATCATACAATAATGAGAGAATGAAATATACTTATTTCATTAAATTACGATATTAGAAAGTTGTCAACGTGGTGGGACATCGTATCTTTACATCTTTAATAATTGTTTAATTTGCCAAAAACTGCTATTAGAAATTGTAAATATTGAACTGGTTCCTCATCTTTTCAAATATGAAGCCACTTCCTGTTGAAGACCTGCTTAAGCGGGAATATTTATAAAAACGGTATTTGGTTCCTAGACGTCCTTATGTAAGCTTTTAGTTTAATATTCCAAAAGATGTAAAAGGTAAATATAGACTTGAAATGCTATCGCATAGCTTAAGGTAAACTAGTTTTATATCGAAATGCATCCTGTACCTAAATAGCTTGGTTGACTTTAAGGGTTGTTTGGTTTATTGTACTGCTCTGCTTGATAGTCAGATACGATATGCCAAAGTGCTAGTGCGACGCCGTATTTATACTTGACGGTGAAATACATCCGCGACTCACAGAACTGAAAATCTACAATAACTTTGAAATACCAAGGAAAACTCTGGCTCATGTCCCAAAATGTCGTTATAAATCCATAAAATCGCGAAAGTTTGCCTTTAATTCCAATAAATAAGTGACATAATAAATATAAACCTTAAAATTCCATACTCTTAGCCTTATCACCTACGTTACTATATGACGTCATTGAAATCACAAAATAGTTCCTTAACGGCGCTTCACAAAAACGTACTTAACGTAATTATATCTTATTATTAAATATCCTACACAATAAAAGGAAGGCCAGCAAGTAATTTAATCATATCTTAATAATACTTTTATGTATTATTATAACTTTATAAAGAAGTACCGTTACCCGGAAGTGACCATTCGTTGGAATGGCAACTTCCAATATACGTAAACAAGCACTCGCCACGATGGAATTTAAGGGAAAACTACCCAAAAGATGTGTCAAATAACACTGAGACTGAATGAATAGGTAACGACAAACATGTTTTACAAACCCATTATCCCCTGAAAGTGTGAATTTAATGTAGACCCGTGAAAATCGTGATCGAAGTGCCTGTTCACTGACAGTTGAATTTTACCGCTATGTCAACTTGATAAGTTGATAGACGTTATGTTAAATGTTATGTTATCTGATAAAATTGGTACCAATTATAAAAATATGCAATTTGATCTCCCCAAATTGAGTTTGCTAAAGTTGTTTTAGTGTATGAAAATCATCTAAGACCGTTATTTTTCAGGTTTTCAGATATTGATCCCAATAAAATTTAGAAATATAAAATGTGTTGTTTCTTTGAGATTATTATCAATACCCATTTATAACACTTTCCCCACCCAATAAAAAAAGAATTCTCCCGAATTCTCTTTTGTATTATACACTTGTTAATATATATGCAATAAACTAAAAGCATTAAAACACAAAAGAACAATAACAATAAAATTTGACAGTTCTAAGTCTCTCAATCTTGATCTTTATTCTTCTTGTCGATGGTCGTCGTCATCTTGGATAGTTACTATTAGTATGAAAAGTGTTTAAAGTTAATATCATTTGTCCTTCTTAACATCTTCTGTCAATCTCAGAGGTACATTGCATAATGATTTTACTAAGTCGTTTGGTGGTTTTGATCGGGTTGCAGCTTCTAGCATAGTTATTAATTCCAGAGCTTCATTTCCTTCCAGTTTTCCAAGACAAATATCCTTCAATAAGTTGTAGTTGGCCAACCGAGCCTTTATAATCATGTCTTCTCCAGGTTGATTAGATACAGCAGTAACTGGCAAGGCAAGCATGGCATACTTGTCAAGCACGTCCCTCTCTTCCTTGACGGTGTCGACTCCATGCTCCCTTGCCAAGGTCATGGCGGCGAACCTCCAAGCGGTTAGCTTCTGATCCGCTGTCAGTTTCCTCCATTCCTTGGGCGGCCAGAACATTGGTGTTGGTTTACTAGACACCTGCATCCTTTCTCCGGCCCATTGTCTCCTCCCTGGTGGAAATAAGGGCATCCCTCCTGCCTTTAATAGTGTCTCCGCCCTCTCTCTAAGTGGAATATTGGTAGTTTCTTCCTCATCAGTGTCTATATCAAACACTTCTTTTTGGCTCACCATGATTATTCTCTTGTCTGAAGTCTCTGATGTTGCCTCCTCTTCCTCCTCGTCCTCGCTCAGCATCGGTAAATATCTATCATTCTCCTCGTTGTCTAGCTTCTTAAGAGGGCTGTCTTGAATTGGAACTGGTTTGCTTGGTTTTTTCTTTTCTGCTGTAGGTACGACATCTGCAACTTTTTCTTGTTGTTCTTGGTTTGTGATGGTCTTAGCTTTTTCTGGTTGTTCCTGGTTTGTGATGGTCTTAGCTTTTTCTGGTTGTTCCTTTTCTTCTGAGATAATTTCCAGGTCGTCTACCTCTCCAATTGAGTCCATAATCTCGTACTCAGGCTCTTCTCCAATATCGGATTTACCAATTTCTTCCCTGGTTGTTTCCTCTGCCTTCTTCCGGGACTTAGCTTCAAATGTCACCTTTCCCCTAAAGAGCTTCCTGACATGTCTCTCACCAATCCCCAACGCCTTAGTTACCTGATTCAAGGTGTGCTTTGATTCTGATAACTTAAGTTTTGTTCCAAAACTTTGTGGTGGCTCGTGGTCTGTCTTTGCAATTCCCATTCTCCTAACCAAATTGTCCTTTGCCCTGGAGTCCTCCATGACCCAATGTACCATTTCTACCTTGAACCATATTTCTGCAGACGACTCCTTCATTTTAAGAAAGCCTATGTTCCCCTTAGATGACAGGTCAATCCTGGCTACTGCTAATTCAGGGAGGTCCATTAGAGGTCTGGATGGACTGTACTTCCGTTTCCGGGAGCTGGTGGGCTGCTCACTGGAAACGGAATGACCCAGTGCCTTCTTCCATCCTTCTTCCCATGTCTTTTTATGCTTGTCTGCTCCCTCCTTCTTCTTGGTGGCTTCCACCCATCCCAACAGTGCTGCCCTGGTCCTGATGGCAATGGTGCTAGTCCATTCTGAGGGTGTAATAATTCTTATATAATCATCTGGCCGCTTGGCTAACCAAAATCCATTTGGCTCTGTAAAGAAATCACCCTCCAGGAGGTCTATGGTGAGATCATTGTGCTTCCTCTTACTGTGCTTGGTCAACTCCGACATTCTGCCAAACGTCCTCTCACTATCCACACACCATGGACATACAACTCTGCACACTGAATGCTCCGAGATGGCATGGCTCTTGAGGTCCTTTTTCTTTTCATATGTTTCCGGACATAACCAGCATTTTGTTGACACCACTGAACTCATTCTGAAATACAAGGAATACTGCCATTAATTCCCTGTATTGTTTATACAATAAGTTAAAATCCTCCCCCCGTCCCGTTCTATAAATGTGATCATGGAAGGCCAGCATCCGTAGGCAAGTAAACTCAACTTAAACCATGCAAATAACACCAACGAAACAACTCCAAAAATATCTATAACTGTTCATATCCAAAAATAAACTCGACTACTAGGTTCCTCCTTAGTCAGTCAGGATCCCTATCCTATATCTCAATGATTTGACTAGTGGTTGATCAGACCACCCCCAAATCGCTCTCCGACAGATCTGTCATAAAAATATATACTGCAGTATATCCAAAAATAAAAGTATGAACAGGTACAGAATGCTGAGGACCTTTAATATTCCTCCAACATTTAGCCAACTGGCTTATCCAATTGCTGGTCGTTATTTGCTTCCTCTAAATCCATCATTCTTCGAAATCTGCTTGCCCACGATGGTACATTCCTCCCTTGATACAGTGCTAAACGGTCCACATGATATACAGTCGACGGCTGCCTCAAGCTTCTCTTTACTCGGTAAGTAACATCATCTATTCTCTTTTCAATTATAAATGGTCCTTTCCATTTAGGTGTGAGTTTTGAGCATACTCCCTTTTTCCTTATTGGGTCGTAAATCCAAACAGCTTCCCCCCTTTTAAAGATTCTTTTCTTGGCGTTAAGATCATATCTCTTTTTCTGATATATAGAGACCTTTTTGAGTGCTTTCCTTGCAAATGCATGATTTTCTTTTAATTTATTTTGTAGGTGTGCCACATAGTCATCTGGCGACCGGTTTTCTTGAATTTCAGTATATGGCTGTGGGATCACAGCCTGCAGCGGTAAAGTTACCTCCCTTCCAAAGAGCATAGAATTTGGTGTCTTGGAAGTAGATGCATGTACGGAAGATCTGTATGCCATCATCACCTGTTGTAGATACTGGTCCCATTGATCTTGTTTTTGTTTACAGTACATCGATAACATAGAAGCAAGTGTTCTATTAAAACGTTCCACACCACCGTTGGATTGTGGTCTGAAACTCGTAGTTCTGGTTTTATGAATGCCTAGTAGATTGCACATTCTCTGGAAAATATCGGCTTGAAAGTTTCTCCCTTGATCTGAGTGTAGTTGTAGAGGGGCTCCAAATTTTGTTACGAAATGGTCTATAAATGCAGTACAAATTGTTGAACTTTCCTGATTTGGTAGGGCTATAGCCTCTGTCCATTTTGTAAACAGATCTGAGATGACTAAGATGTACTTATTGTTTCGTTTTGTTAACGGCAGTGGTCCAAAAATGTCTAATGCTACTCTTTCCATTGGTTCTCCTGAGACATATGTACCCAAAGGTGCTTTAGTTGATTCTTTCTTGGGTTTTCTTGCAAAACAACTGTCGCATGAACGGCAATATGCTTGAACATATTCCTTCATGTTAGGCCAATAGAATCCGTTCTTGAGCTTTTCCAGTGTCTTGTCTACGCCCAAATGAGCAGCTGATGGTACGTCATGAAAATAGTGTAATAGCTCTTGTGTTCGACTCTTAGGAACAATCATTTGTTTTCTGGCTGTTTGACCAATGTTTGTCTCAAACCTTCTGTATAAAACTCCTCCATGCATTTCTAATCTGTCCCATTGTCCCCAAAGAGTTTTCAATGCTGATGTTCCACTAGAAATACTTTCCCATGGTGGTTTCTGAGATCCGCTTTCAAATGCTGCAAATACTTTCCCAATATTGTCATCTTCTAATTGCTGTTGTCTTATTTCCGATGGTTCCCAACCCCCTAAAAGTGTCTCATTGACTTTCATTTCATTCTGTTGCTCCTTGAGTTCACTCCTTGTTACAGCTCGGATATTTCCTGGAATTATCCCCGTTAATTCAGAGATATCTGGTGTTTCATCTGCTTCAGTGAGGGGTGTAGCAAGGTGTTCTACTGCTTCTTCCAGTTTTTCTAAATTTGAATGGCATTCTACAAGGTGTTCACTTCCTCCTTAGCATTATAGTTTTCAGCTTGATTTAAATCCTGTTGATGTCTACATGACTTACATGGATTCCTTGACATTGTATGTTTCCTCCCTGCCCTATGAGTAATTTTAAAATTATATGTTCCTAATGTCTGAAGCCATCTTGCTACCTGACCTGTAGGATCCTTCAGACTTTGAAGCCAACTGACAGCTGCATTGTCAGTTCTGAGTAAAACTGGTCTACCATAGACGTATGGATGAAAATTCTTTAAGGCAATGATTACAGCTAGTAACTCCTTTCTAGTCGTACAGTATGAAATTTCGTGCTTATTGAGTGCCTTGCTCATGTATGCAATAACATGCTCACGACCATCGTGTTCCTGTGAAAGAACGGCTCCCACTGCATAATTACTGGCGTCTGTGTCCAAAATGAAAGGTTTGTTCGTAACTGGGTAAACCAATATTGGTGGTGTAGTTAGTGCTTCTTTTAGTGAGTTGAAAGCAAGCTGGCAGTTTTCTGTCCAAATGAATTTTGTCCCCTTTTCACATGCCTTGTGTAAAGGTCTAGATAAATCAGCAAAACCCTTAACAAATTTCCGATAGTAGGAGCAAAGTCCTAAAAAGCTCTTTATTTCCTTTGCATTCCGTGGAACTGGCCATTTTTGAACTGCTTCTATTTTCTCAGGATCGGTTTGAACTCCATGCTCTGAGACTACATGCCCAAGAAATTTGACGCTTTTCTGAAACAAAATGCATTTTGATGGTTTCAATTTTAAGTTGGATTCCCTCATTCTTTGAAATACGTGCTCTAGCCTAAGTAGTTCTTCTTCAAACGTTGCCCCTGGAACGATTATGTCATCCATGTACAAGAGACATTCCTCCCACTGTAGTCCTCTAAGTACGTCCTCCATTAATCTTTCGAAAACTGCTGGGCTAGTGGCTAAGCCAAATGGGGTAACAGTAAACTGAAAGAGTCTTTGACTGGTCGAAAATGCTGTCTTTTCTCTGTCATCCGGATAGAGCTCCACCTGATAAAAACCTTGATTTAAGTCCAGACATCCGAACCATTTGGCTCCTGCTAACGAATCTAAGCAATCGTCCACACGAGGCAAGGGATAGGCGTCCTTGTTAATGATCACTTCATTTAAAGCTCTATAGTCCACACAAACTCTTGTACTTCCGTCCTTCTTGGCTATAAGTACTGTCCTAAAACTCCAAGGGCTGTTTGATGGTTCAATGACTCCTCGGTCCAACATTTTGACTATTTCCTTTTTTTCTATTTCCCTTTTCCCCAATGGTAGCCTCCTAGGTGCTTGTCTTATCGGATGTGCAGTTCCTGTATTTATCCTATGTTGTACTCTATTAGTCCTCCCTAAATCATCCGCTGATTTTGCAAAAACGTCTGAATATGCCTGAAGAAGTTCCTTCAGGTGTTGCTTTTCTTTTTCCTGTAAATGTACAATACTTCTATTAAATAGGTCCTCAATATGTGATGGTAGCTTGTCTGAACTGGTCCCTTCTGTTCCAATGTAATTGCATACTCCTACCGCTGGCATTTCGTAGTATGACTCACATACACCTATCTGTTCCTTAGCATGTACAGTAATTGGTTCTTCCCGAAAGTTAATTAATTGTACTCTAATGTCTTCCTGGCGTGGATCTAAAATTCCCCTAGTGATGTTATGTTCTGTTTCCTTTTTCTGAGTTTTATCAACGTATCCCAGTGGTCCTAAGTGTTCTGCATTTTCTATTATTACTGGAATGAGCATTTTAGATTTCCCCGGCAAAGTGACTGTCTCCTTTACAATGACTCTACATATTGCATTTGCTTCTCCTCCTATCCAGCAACGTATATCTGTATCCTTTGTAGATAATATCTGTCTCTTATAATCAATTTTGTCTATATGATCCAATAGAAAATCCTGCCCCAAGATCGCATCTTGTTTGATATCACAGACAAGAAATTCTGTGTTAAAATCTGCTGTCCCTAAAGTGAGTTTTTGTTTAAGTGTCCCGTATGAGCATAAAGGATTGCCATTTACATCAAAAAGTTTATATGTGCTTGGTTCTAGTATTGCGTTTTTCAGTACATCAGCTAACTGTCTGTAAATTTTATAATTTAATATAGAGGAGGTTGATCCATTGTCTATTAATATTGTCAAAGGTAAGTTTTGTAGGTATCCTTTTGTATAAAATCCGTTATCCCATATACCACATGTATTTCCCATTTGTCCTATCCTAATATTGTGACTTAATTCCTGTGACCGTAAATTTCCCACTGGTTCCCGGTCCAATGGGGAACTGAAGTTTCCCTGGTTGATACTTTGTGAGTTTCTGTTATCCTGGTCCTTGGAGCCTTGCTGTCCTCCAGTATTGTCATGTCTTGCATTTTCCTGCTTGTATCGGAGATAAAATGGACAATATCTACATAAGTGACTTGTGCTCTCACAAATGAAGCATTTAGCTTGCCTGTTATTAGTATTTCCCCCATTGAGGCCTTCTGTTATTATTATTTTGCCAAGAGTTGCTATAATTCTGTTTTGTACCTTCAAGCTGTGAAATCCTCCTTGTTAGTCCATTAATGCTATCGTGAAATTGGTTTTCCGAAGGTTCCTGTGAAAAATTAGATGCTTCTCCTAAATGTGTATCTGTTGTCATTCTGACACTGCCTTTCTTCTTTTCTGAGCCATCTCCTACTATAGCTTCATATCTTTCTATTACTTCTACAGCTCCTGCAACAGTTCTACATCCCTGGTTAGTGCATTGGTATTTTACTTCAGGTGTAACGCTTTTGTACAGCTGGTTAAGTGCCACTACTTCCTGAGCCCTTGCATCAAGATCAATATAAGCTCTCTGAGCCATCTGGCGCAGATCGTCCGCCAACGCCGCTATTGCTTCTCCTGGGTTCCTTTTTCTCATTTCAAGACGAGAAAGCCATCTGTTTTGTTGTCTTGTGCTCCCAAATCGTAATCCTAATCTCTGAGTCAAAATACCGTAATCCCGTTTTTCAGTCTGTTCTAAACTAATGTAAAATGTCCTTGCTGGTCCCCTTAATGCTGCCGCTAGCGCTAATACTTTGTCTGCGTCCCGCCATCTCCCAAGTTCGGCACACACCTCAAAATGTGAAATATATTCCTCCCAATCCTCTCCTCCATCATATGGTTCTGGTCTAATAGAGACTGTGTGTGGGTTGTTGTATCGGAAACCGTCAGTATTTATCCCCCTTTGTCCTCTTTGTCCAGACATGCCTCCCTCCCCATGTGCATATACGTTTGCTCTGTGTTCTTCTAAAGTTTCATTTGCATCTGCAAATTCGGTATTTCTTTCATGCCTTGCTTCTTTTTCTCTCTCTTCCGATCTAAATCTGATTTCCAGATCTGGCGACTCGGCCATGTTGAGACTTAGACTGATTCTAACCTAGATATATATAACGTACAATAATTATTGTAATAAAATTAAATTTCCACCACGTTAAGATCCATCTTTATCGTAGACGTTGACATATTATATTGCTATACTAGTAGATAGTTGAATTTAAAAATAAATGTGAGGTTCGCATCCTGGATGCCACTTTGGACTGTGACATCCCACATCTGACACCAGTTTGTTACAGGCGGGCGAGTAGGGGTCGAGTGTACTTTTAATTCCGTATGATTGATTATTGATAGTGTTCCTTTACTTAGTCTTGTTTTGAGTGTAGTTTGTTGACTCCAGCATATCATATATAAAATGATGAATCCAGCGTGAAAGAATGACTTTTATTCTTGTCCAGTATGCATATATATATATATCTCAATAAATAACGCATGCAAATATCAGCAATAACATAGTATAATCATAAATTGGAACAGTAAGATGCTGGCCTTCCGAACCCCAGATGTAATTTATATATACAGATTTACAAGTCTTTATCCTATCAATCATACAATAATGAGAGAATGAAATATACTTATTTCATTAAATTACGATATTAGAAAGTTGTCAACGTGGTGGGACATCGTATCTTTACATCTTTAATAATTGTTTAATTTGCCAAAAACTGCTATTAGAAATTGTAAATATTGAACTGGTTCCTCATCTTTTCAAATATGAAGCCACTTCCTGTTGAAGACCTGCTTAAGCGGGAATATTTATAAAAACGGTACTTGGTTCCTAGACGTCCTTATGTAAGCTTTTAGTTTAATATTCCAAAAGATGTAAAAGGTAAATATAGACTTGAAATGATATCGCATAGCTTAAGGTAAAATAGTTTTATATCGAAATGCATCCTGTACCTAAATAGCTTGGTTGACTTTAAGGGTTGTTTGGTTTATTGTACTGCTCTGCTTGATAGCCAGATACGATATGCCAAAGTGCTAGTGCGACGCCGTATTTATACTTGACGGTGAAATACATCCGCGACTCACAGAACTGAAAATCTACAATAACTTTGAAATACCAAGGAAAACTCTGGCTCATGTCCCAAAATGTCGTTATAAATCCATAAAATCGCGAAAGTTTGCCTTTAATTCCAATAAATAAGTGACATAATAAATATAAACCTTAAAATTCCATACTCTTAGCCTTATCACCTACGTTACTATATGACGTCATTGAAATCACAAAATAGTTCCTTAACGGCGCTTCACAAAAACGTACTTAACGTAATTATATCTTATTATTAAATATCCTACACAATAAAAGGAAGGCCAGCAAGTAATTTAATCATATCTTAATAATACTTTTATGTATTATTATAACTTTATAAAGAAGTACCGTTACCCGGAAGTGACCATTCGTTGGAATGGCAACTTCCAATATACGTAAACAAGCACTCGCCACGATGGAATTTAAGGGAAAACTACCCAAAAGATGTGTCAAATAACACTGAGACTGAATGAATAGGTAACGACAAACATGTTTTACAAACCCATTATCCCCTGAAAGTGTGAATTTAATGTAGACCCGTGAAAATCGTGATCGAAGTGTGTAACACCTGTTTCATTATGTGCAAACACCTACTACGTCATGTGAAAATACATATTATATTATGTGCTATCCCTATAACGTCATGTACAAATGCCTATTACAGTTTGTGCAAACACCAATAACGTTAAGTGCAAACACCTATCATGTTATATATAACACCTGTTTCATTATGTACACACACCTATTATGTTATGTGCAAAGACCTATTGTATTGTAATAGTAATTTCAAACAGAAACTAGAAGATTTCTACGAAAATAAAATTATATTTGAACTATCTAAGATAAAAGACAGAAACTGTGATAAACCTTTATTTTTTAGTAAAATTTATACTTAATTTAAACAACAAGAATATTTTAACTTTAATATTCCTAAATACCTTAGAAAAAAGTCTCTAAATTAAGAATAAGTGCACACTTATTAGCAATAGAAACTAGTAGGTATGCAAGACCAAAATACCCTCTAATGAGATATTTTGTAAATTTTGCACAGGAAAAATTGTAAATGAGATACATTTCTTGATTGAATGTCCTCAATATAACAAAATTAGATCTAAATATAAAATTGATGATATTAATTCAAAAAATTTGGATGATAATTTTACCAAAATGTTAAATCCTATGTCTGAAAAAGAATTAAAATCTATTTGTATGTAATAACATCTTACCAAAAAAAATCAATGTTTCTTTTCTTTCTAAGTGTGTGAAAATTATAGAATATCTCCCTCTTTCTCTTGAAAAACGTAGAGTTTATGATAATCAGAAATGTTTGTACCAGTTTGAGCAATTTTTAACTATGAGCGAACGCGAGTAATACGAAGATATTTTAAGCAAATAATTTACTGTTCTCAGAGTATTCGTGGTACTAGAACTGGCGTCTTCTCATGTTAAATATTCAATAATTCTGCATTAAAAAATCTTGATTTACGGATAAGTCGATAATATGTGAACCATTTACTGGAACGAAGTTGCATTTCCGAATCTGCACATAACATAATAGGTGTTTGGACATGATATAATAAGTTTTTGCTCATAACATAAACGATGTTTGCACATAACGTTGAAAGTGTTTGCACATAACGTTTAAAGTGTTTGCACATAACGTTTAAAGTGTTTGCACATAATGTATTAGGTGTTTGCACATAATGTATTAGGTGTTTGCACATAATGTATTAGGTGTTTTAACATAATGTAAAAGGAATATGCACATGACGTAATGAATTCTAACAGAGTGTATCAATTGTACGGCAAGACGTATATGAACTATACCATGATGTATTATGTTTTTCACTGGAGATACATATGTATAAAGACAACATAAAGCCGTTAGACTATAATATTATGATGTTTTTATAGAACAAAGATGTATCAAAACAAAACGTTTAGAACATTCAGTAGAACAATCATATTTGAGACAGGACGCAATTATTAACTGACTTACGTAAAGGAAGAATAGACACAACATAGAAAAACATGAAAGAATACAAAGGTAGTTGATCATTAAGTTTTGAGGTTTTCACATAATATATAGTAGTTACAGCATAATGTAACTCCTACTGCACACAACAAAGTTTAGAAATGACATATAGTACAATTGTTTGATCAAACAAACAATAAATGTGACATAACACAGAGATGCAGTGTCCGGAAATAAAGGCACCTGTACATAACATAAAGAAGAAATGACAGGACGTAAAGCCAAAGAGACAAAACACATTAAATACTTCCACTATAAGACAGTTCCGGCGTTCCATATAGATACCTTTATGATGAGTATGTCCATGTTTGGTTAAATATTTGACTCATTAGTTTCAGAGGAAAAGATTTTTTATAAAAGATTACACAAAAATTATAAAAATTGTCCAAAAAAAGACTACGAAGGGCAATATCTCTTTATGGGGTCAATTGACCATTTTGGTCATGTTTGACTGATTTTTAGATCTTACTTTGTTGGAACAATTTTGCTGTTTACAGTTTATTTTTATCTATTATATTATTCAAGTCAATAAACAAAAACTGCAAAATTTCCTTAAAATGACAAATAAAGGGGCAGCAAACCAACAACGCATTGTCTGATGCGTCTGAAAATTTCAGGGCAGATAGAGCTTGTTCTGATGAACATGTTTATCCCGTCAGATTTGCTCTATATGCTCCAAGTAAAATTCAAAACGGAAAGTCTGTAACCAAATGAAAAATAAAAATCTTACAACATGACATCAAACAAATGGATTAACTGTCATATTCCTGACTTGTTTGGTTTTATAACTATTTTGATCTGAGCGTCACTGATAAGTCTTATATAGACGAAACGAGCGTCTGGCGTATTAAATTATAATCCTGTTACCTTTAAAACCATTTTCATATGTAGAAAAATTGTGGATTAAACCCGGTTTTATAGTTAACAAAACTTCTCACCTGTATGGCAGTCGCATTTAATTTCATTATATTGACAACGATATGAGAACAAAACAAACAGACACACTAGGTATAAAATGTTAAAAATGTGGGTACAACAGTCAATATTGTGTTATAATCTTAAATACCATAAGAAAAAACAAATATGTAACAATAAAACACAAAAAGGCATATAGACAAAGCACATAAGCAAAGTAAAATTTAAAAAGTTGAATTAGTTCTCCTGAGTAAATACTATTACTATGCATCTTTTATTATACAGTTATACTTTAACTTTCAAGTTTGTTTAGTTGGAATAAAATGGTAATGATTATTTTTCTAAATTACGATTGTCTTATAAATTATTCCTATTTAATTGATACGTTTATGCCTCCGGGATGATATTTAATTAATGTATGGTATCCGATTTATTAACTCCACCTAAAAAATTCCTGAAAAAATCTCTTTCAACTAATTCATCAATACCAGTATTTGAATAAGTACAGTTAAATCATCAAGGTTTATTCATTTGGTCTTATCTGATCTCAAGACGCACATAAGTAATGCCATTAAACGGTGCCTGTCATCACTGTGTCGTCGTCCATTTCCAATGGTGATTAAAATATTTTTGTTTTTTCTGGTATTATACATTAAATGATGATATCAAAATCAATTTACTCAAGATTTTTCTACGATTGCCTTTAGATATGATTTCGATGGTTATTGTATTACAGGAGACACAAAATGATCTTGCTGATTATGGAAGTTCAGGAGATTAAAACAAAATATCGCCAATATTCAGAAGACTTTGGACTTATATGACGACAAGGTGCCCAAACTTCTTGGATAAAATTCAAATAACAATTTAAAAATTCTAAAATGTATCTTATTGCATACCGTTTACAGAAAGTCATGTTACATTTTAATATGCAATATTCTTTCTACAAGAACGCTGGATCGTTATGAGAAGAGATGCTGAACACAATAAAGGAATCATATGTACGTTTATTTTATTTGGAGCCAACGTTTTTAATTCCCTTATTCAAAATATTTCTAAAGTGATTCTCTTCTCCCTAGACCAAGAGGTGTTGCGGTCTATAGTTGTCAGAGTTAGTGGCTTGAGATCTGTCAGATATCGTCAGAGGATCTCAAATGTTGATTAAGATGAAGGCCTCATGTATTTATAGTCTGTTTACCAAATTTACACTGGAGAAGATACACAACATTTGTAGTCTTTAAAGGTCTAGATATTCAGTAGGTGCTTGCAAGTCGTCAGACATCGTTTTTTTCCACAACCATTGCAAGAGCCTACTGAAAGAAACAAGATTTAGAGGACAGATAATTTCTTCACAGCAAGTCTGTAAGGCTTTAATTAGTTTAAACATATTTTATTGTTAAAAAAAAAAGACAAATGGATTGGACACAAGTTTTTCAACTTAGTAACGTCTTCTCCATTCTCCAATATACATAAATATACACATAAATGAACATTACATAAATCTAACTTTAACCAATTATTATTTTAGCATGAAGATATAAAAATAAATTAATTACATATAAATTTTAAGAATCGAATCAATGGATATTTACCACTTAATATAACCAATCGAATGCGCCTATTTTCAGAAGAAATAAATACAAACACACCGAATTGTGTAAATTAAATATGTTAGTGTACATGACAAGTGACTTAAGTCATGTGTGTGAATTTGTTTAAATGTAAATTACACACTCATAGTTTATAGTTACGGATTAACAGTAAAACGGAATAAATCTACACGTAATTGTAAGTATCAATTTTGTTTTTTACTTAAATCCATGGAAACGTTTCAGAATACAAAAGACAGTCATAGAGATCATTCGATTATCGTACCCATAAGAGCATACATACATTGATCATGTTCTAGTAAGATCTGTCACAGAATAAGGTCGTCAAAGTTGAGAAAAACGCTTGGTACTTTTTATATACTTATGTACAGATAGAAAAACACTATCATTTTCTTCAGAACTCAAAGACTCATCACCAGAGAGCAATGAGTCAATTGTAATATTGACAGCAAAAAGATTGATTTCATTTATCATTAAAAGCCTTTGTGATGAAAAATTGTTACAATATGATAAATAATGTTTAGCATCTTCATTGATGCAGCCACATAAACAATTGGCATCTTGTACTAAGTTTACATTAAACAAATCAGATTGAAGAGTGCTACAATGGTTTCGCAACCTTGCATGTAATACAGATAGTAAGCGGTCTCCAGAGCAAAAATGCCTCGGAGGTTTTTTATTCTTATAGTATAACATGTGCAATTTGCTTTTAAATAATGAAAATGTAGGACTCTGTCTAATAATAATAATATCTAAAGTGTTCCACAATGTTATGGATGCTGGGAAATAAGAATGTTGATAAACCGACAAACGATTCACTGGAATAGTGATATTGTGTCTGTTTCGTAAATTGTAATTACTAATATCAGACACAAATTCTGGAACCAAGTCATGTAAATAATCTGGAGCCTGATTGTTAATAATTTTATAAAACATGGCTAACTTTTTTACCTCCCGCCTTACGCTTAATTTTTCCCATCCCGTCTCCCTGTAAATAGCGTTTCGGCTAACATAACTTGGTAATCCAGTAACTATGCGAGCAGCCTCGATTTGAATATTTTCTATCCGATCAGAATTTGTGTTCCCACAATTATCCTAAACTTCTGCAGTCAGCATTCTACTTCGTCAGAATTATCTCCCCATTACGCCAGTTCATTTTCACAATCGTACAAATGGAAGCCATTGTAGGGATGACGCGCTACCAATTTTGCGAATGGAAACCTATAAATTTATCCACATTGCACCATTACGATCCTTATATGTCAGTTGTATTTTAAAACACAAATGTATCAACTAGCTAATGAGCATCAGTTAATGATCTTGTCTGCATTGATTCAACTTAAAACTATTGTCTGATCGGTTGTCAGGTGGAATTTTCGAAAATTCATAAACATTTAAAAAAATTCTAATTAAAAATTTCGTGGAAGGGCAGAATAGAGTTTTTTAGTGTATAAAGACTATAAACCCTAGTTTTCACACACAAAAAATTATATTTTTTCAAAGATATGCATTTTCATCATCCAACTTGAAAGACTGTCGTCAAGTACTTTCAGTAAAAAAATAGCTATTCGAACACATCTTCTCTGTTTTTGTGACTCATTAGATAGGTATTTCACTTGACCCATATATTTCATCTTTTAGTACTGTTATTTTTTTGTATTATAAAGTCAATCTGTAGCTTTGATATATAAAAATAATAGAATCTGAAGCGAGACGATGTATGAAATAATCTTACTTTGTACAATATCAAGACAAAATATTCAACTCAAACACGCCCTAACATAAAAAAGGTGCACTCGATTTTCTCTTTTCGATACAATCGTTACCCATTTTTGGGAATTATTTCTTGAGTCACATAATGGAAGGGCAGACACGAAAATTTTTGAACTAATAGATTGATATGTTTTCCGTCCCTGGTAATTTTTTCAAAAAATCGGAGGTTATGCATTTTCTTCATCCAACTTGAAAGATACCCATGTTGTCGACTTGAAATCTAATTGTTCTGCTTAACTATGTACTAGATAAATTGAAAACTTATGCAATTGGTGTTTTTAAAATGAAACACCTCGTAATTGAGAAAAAAATTGTAATTTTGTTTGTTTCTTTTAACTTTTAAAATTTTTGTCACTATAGTAAACAATACAGTACACATTTATCGCTTCTCTAACAAAGAGCTTAGATTCTTTTGTTCTATTTCAATCGGGTTTCCGACTTTTCTGATGAATTCTCAAGTATCGGACGAATAAAAATCATATAATTTTTTTCCAAATATTCCCTTTTTAATCGATATTTTAGTTTGCGTAAAACATTAAGCTGCTTCGTAGTTTTCTCAATCAATTTATCAACATGCTTATTCCATTTACAATCATTACTAAATATGAAACCTAGATGTTTGTGCGCACTAACTGGTTTCAATGTAGTACCACCAAAATTAAAAGTAATATCACTGTATATATTTTTCAAACTGAATATCATTATATCAGTTTTATTGGGATTAAACTTCACTAGCCATTTTTCTGACCACTTACTTAGATAATCAAGATCTCTACTAATGGAATTTTTCAAAGTGGATTCATCAGGTGCAGTATGACCTATTGAAATATCATCTGCAAAATGCCTTCCGAATCCAGACATTCCATCAGCTATATCATTTATGTATATTAAAAACAACAAGGGTCCTAATACCGATCCCTGAGGCCCACCAGCGTTAAGTTTTCCCATGTTTGATAATGAATCTTTTATGACAACTCTATGAGATCGTCTAGACAAGTAACTGTTCAACCAACATAGCAAGTCTCCTTTTATACCATATTTTTCAAGTTTATGTAATAATTGACACGAATATCAATAATGTGGTCATTTTTATAAATTTCCTGTTTACAAAACTTTGAATTTTCGAAAAACTAAGGATTTTCATATCCCAGGTATAGATTACCTTAGCCGTATTTGGCACAATTTTTTGGAATTTTGGATCCTCAATGCTCTTCAACTTTATACTTGTTTGGCTTTATAAATATTTTGATTTGAGCGTCACTGATGAGTCTTATGTAGACGAAACACGCGTCTGGCGTACTAAATTATAATCCTGGTACCTTTGATAACTATTTACACCACTGGGTCGATGCCACTGCTGGTGGACGTTTCGTCCCTGAGGGTATCACCAGCCCAGTAGTCAACACTTCTGTGTTGACATGAATATCAATAATGTGGTCATTTTGATAAATTTCCTGTTTACAAAACTTTGAATTTTCGAAAAACTAAGGATTTTCTTATCCCAGGTATAGATTACCTTAGCCGTATTTGGCACAATTTTTTGGAATTTTGGATCCTCAATGCTCTTCAACTTTATACTTGTTTGGCTTTATAAATATTTTGATTTGAGCGTCACTGATGAGTCTTATTTAGACGAAACGCGCGTCTGGCGTACTAAATTATAATCCTGGTACCTTTGATAACTATTTACACCATTGGGTCGATGCCACTGTTGGTGGACGTTTCGTTCCCGAGGGTATCACCAGCCCAGACATGAATATCAATAATGTGGTCATTTTTATAAATTTCCTGCTTACAAAACTTTGAATTTTCGATAAACTAAGGATTTTCTTATCCCAGGTATAGATTACCTTAGCCGTATTTGGCACAATTTTTTGGAATTTTGGATCCTCAATGCTCTTCAACTTTATACTTGTTTGGCTTTATAAATATTTTGATTTGAGTGTCACTGATGAGTCTTATGTAGACGAAACGCGCGTCTGGCGTACTAAATTATAATCCTGGTACCTTTGATAACTATTTAAAGCTATTTATGGAAAGCCACTTTTTTGGCCCTCAGTACTCTTCAACTTCTTACATGATTTGATAGGGCCTTTTATTTTATTTTTATTGGAGCTCCACTGATGAGTCCAGTGATTAATCATCCCTTCGTAAATTTTACGGACACCATCACGAGTTGATTGACTTTTATTGAATAACCGTTTCATAAATGATATCGACTATGTTCCTTATGTCGTTACTACAATACTCTTCCCTTTTCACAAATGTGAACTACCGAATTAGACTATTCACCGGATTTGTAATAACATAAGCTACTGCTTACCCTTCCGGAGCACCTGAGATCACCCCAGTTTTTGGTGGGGTTCGTGTTGTCTAGTCTTTAGTTTTCTGTGTTGCGTCTTCTGTATTATCATTTGTCTGTTTGTATTTTTATTTTTGCCATGGCGTTGTCAGTTTAATTTCAATCTAGGAGTTTGACTCTTCCTCTGGTATCTTTCCTCCCTCTACTAGTGTAGATGCGTCTGTCTATAAAACTTACAGGCCTATTATCTTTGTTTTTGTTTATAAAAAAAATGAAGGCCATATAATAACTCGTGTACGAGGCAATTCATTTTACGGCGAAACTTTGTACACATAATTGCAAACATTAAGGATTATGACCTCTTCTAGCCATGTGAATTACGACATTTTCAAACTGTAATAGTATCAAAACAGAAAAAAATATTGAATAATAGAAACGAACCATTATTTACATATATCAAAGGGAAACTTCGTGCAAAACATTATTATTTATAGTTTTATCTCATTTGATAGAAAATGGGGATTTTATGGCAAATAAAATCAAAATTTGTGTAGAAAATTCAGACTTCCATTCAGATACTTTTGTTATAAAATTTCAAACAAACATTATTCACTTGTTTGTCCATGTTGTGCTAGCGTTTACTTTTTACAAAAGGTTCTAAATAACCTTTGCATACCAAAAACCTTCGTACTGAGTCACTTAATACGAGCGCATCCTAGAAGGTGTACTTTAATTGGTCCATATTTATATATTTTTTAATCAATATCTATATTTGTAAGGAAATCAATCCTAGCACTACAGGCAAGAATCCTCTTTTTATTAAGCAACGAATTCTTAAATATTAGAATGCAAGGGTGTGGATTTTGTTAAAATTATCTATTCAGCATTAAATCATTACTAGGGTTCACAATCCTTAACTTCACATATGTATATTAATTTTGACTAGTAACGCTTATCTATGGTCTGTTATTTTTGCACCGGATAATATCTGCCTTTGCGTACTTTAATTCTAATATTAACGGATGCAAAACTATATAAAAAAGAAGATGTGGTATGATTGCCAATGAGACAACTATCCACAAAAGACCAAAATGACACAGACATTAACAACTATAGGTCACCGTACGGCCTTCAACAATGAGCAAAGCCCATACCGCATAGTCAGCTATAAAAGGCCCCGATTTTCCAGTTGACGAAAATTGGAAGTATATACCAATTCGTAAATGATTACCCTTAGTGTTAAACATTTCAGTCAACATGTACACTATACAATATACAGTATACTAAAAATGTTGTATTTGTTCATACCAATAACGGCTACTTTGCAGGAGCAAGAAATATCCTTTCTTTTAAATGTTGCATTAATTTATTTTCTTTTTTCCTGGAAATTATTTATTCAAAAATCGTGCCCCTTAAAAAATGTAACTTTAAAAGGTCAATGCCTAAAGGCAGTTGCAAAATCGGTACATACATATAAAAACAATCATTTCAATTCCATTTTAGGGTTTTGTGGATGTGTTTGTCTTTTGTCTTTTTGAGTTTTTGCCAAGGCGTTGCCAGCTTTTTCTTTGACTTATGAATGATATGTCTCCTTTGGTAACATCCACTTCTCTTTTAGGTATCACAGTTTATCCACGATTTTAAAAGTAAGGTTGTTGATCTCTTCTGATACCAACATATCATTATACAAAATTTCAAAAAAAAGATAATATTTTTTTTCTATAATTAGGTTACACAGGCTCTAGGTTTTTATCAATGAAATTGAAATGAAAAAAGAAGAGAACAAATCTGAAGGAGTCAATAAGCATAATTAGTATAATACCTATTCAATTTATTTATTGTCCTTAATTTGAACTAATTCATTATAAAAATCACAGTGGATGGCAGAATCGACATAAGGACGACTTCCGATACCACGGGTTCCCATAATATCAAAACAATCTAGTATTATTGAAATTGATATATTATTTGATGTCACATTCGTATTTTCATCTTTAAATATCTGCTTCCTGTGGAGAAATGTTAGACAAATAGTAAATATTTTTTGTGTGGAAGAAATATAACGAAACGTTGTAAGACTTGTAGCTCATAAAGAGATGTTTCTCTATAGTTTTATGAGGTATTCTTTATTTATTGCAAACAATCAAATCTGAAATGAATTTTTATCTCAGCGTTAAATTGTCGGTTAAAGCACATTTTAATATAAATAATGGGTAAATAGGTATTTCTGCTGTTATGTTTTTAAAATGTTTATGGAGCTTATCAGTGCTGAAAATATTAATTCTTCGAAATTGAGAACAGACAGGTTATGATATTTATGTAATTTATGTTCTTTTCTTCAAAAATTAACCGCATACGTTTACAGAGACATAGCTTTTCAAACTCTATTTCTTCTTTAACCTTCTTATTATATAAAAAAGAAGATGTGGGTAGATTGCCAATGAGACAACTATCCACAAGAGACCAAAATGACATAGACAAATGACAACTATAGTTCACCATCCGGCCTTCAACAATGGGCAAAGCCCATACCGCAAAGTCAGCTATAAAAGGCCCCAATATGACAATGTAAAACAATTCAAACGAAAAAATTAACGGCCTTATTTGTATAAAAAATGAACGAAAAACAAATATGTAACACATAAACAAACGACAACCACTGAATTACAGGCTCCTGACTTGGGACAGGCACATACATAAATAATGTGGCGGGGTTGAACATGTTAGCGGGATCCCAACCCTCACCCTAACCGGGGACAGTGGTATAACAGTACAATATAAGAACGAACTATAAAAATCAGTTGAAAAAGGCTTAACTCATCAGATGGACAAAAATACAAGTACGGGAACTTGTACATCCCGATAACAAAACGACACTAGGAACAGATCTGAGAGTACTCGCAGTTATCTGAAAGCTAGTTCAAAGCCACTAAACTATCAATCCGTACACATCTAACATCCCATGGATTTAGTGTAAAGACGTCATAAACAGTCAGAGAAAAACATGACCTTGTGCAATGCCAAGTTACAGGTATTATGCATGTAAAAGTTAAACAAACGTAATTGTAAAAATGATGGGAATACGAATAAAGTGAACTGAGTTAAAGGTATCACATTATGCCTTCGGGACTCTTTTCAGGCAATTTCACCTCACTAACTACTTTTTTCGCGGTCATAGATCTTTCATAACCAGATTAATCGTCTAATATGTAAGGTAACCAGTTGTTTCTTATTCCTGATTATCTAATTTTGACTCGTATGAAATCGGGAGACGCTTAATTCGTCGATGCACTTGTCTCGCTTCTTTTAAGCTCATTTGAGATATGCAAACGCAATACGATGAAGCATAGGGTATATTACCACTGAAAAAAGGGAAATTGACAATTGGAAAGTTGAAATCATCACTTTGTCAAATACTCTTTATTTATGTAGTCAATTTGCGACAATATTGTGGAAAAGATCAAGATATCAAGCCTACTTTCAGTAATATCCCTAATCTTTAGATCACTGGTAAATGTAAGTACTTATTGAAATGTTGGTTATGGAGTCACAGAATATCACATATAAATCCGAAAGTGAAATTGAAGAACTTTACAATATGCTTTTTCTGTTTGTATTGGAAAAGATTATGTATGAACTTGCTTCATGTGAGTACAAAACCATGTCAGCTATTAGTGGTGCATGTTTAGTACAACTTAAAATACAAACTCTACAAATACGTTTTCGATCAAAAAGTCCAGCATTTTGATAATATTGTCTTTAGTGTACTTGTTTTTGTAATCCGTTAAATATCGATTAATTGAAACAACCTCAAGGACTTTGTATCTTTGTTTTCCATTTATATTGAAAAAGTTCTGATTACGAAATGATGTAATTCATTTGAGAATTTAAAATAGTAGTTTAAAATTGGGAAAAAAATCAAATATTTTGATAGTTTTGGAATGTTGTAAAGGTTGTTTAATAATTGTTCAAAATGACAAATATGGTTCAGACACAAGCTTAACAACTTAGTAACGTCTTCTCTAAAGGTTGTGATGAAACAAGCTAGGTAGATCATAAGGAAAAGTTGTTAAATCGATATACATGTAACTTGAAAACTGTGCTAACAACTTTGTAATTATGGTGATGGGAAAAATTAAATGTTACAGTAGTTTTTTCACAGCCTAACTAAGATATTTATTAGTATAGTTATAATGAAAATATACTAAAAGGTGCGACATATTCAGATTATCCAATTTATTTGCGATGTAAAACGAATCATATGCTTTACTTAGCAACATAAAAACATTTCTTGTATTTGTTCAATGCGGCATAACTCAAATATCCATTTTGGAATTGATACGATATGGAAAACAATGAAAGCAGAATTTCACCAAATAGAATTTCCTGAACAAATATCTCCTTAATTCAAGCAAAGAACTTTATTCAAAACTAATGCTAATAAAAAGTATATCTATATTGGGAAGAATCATATAGTGAAGCAGTATGCAAATGCCACCTATTTGCAATCATTTTAGAATAAAAATAGTTATCATTCAATATCACTAACTGTTGCTTGTTTACTTGGTTTTGACAGTCTTACTTCAACGAATGAAAATTATATTTCGATCCTTTGAATAATTGAATGATCTTAAGAATCAATAGAACACTAACAAATTTACCATTACACTATACATATATTGTATGCGTTTTTGTCTATCATATTTTTTTCTATATATGTTGTTGTTTTGGTATATTACTCTTCTTCGTTTTTGATAAAACGTACTAGCATATCCAGCAAAAATGTCTTTAACGTGTGTCACATATGGAGCAGGATCTTTCTTTACCCTTTTGCAGAACCCGAGATCACCCTTTGTTTGTGTGGGCTTCCTGCTGCTCATTCTTCAGATTGCTATATTTTGTTTTGTGAACTATCGTTTATCTTTTAGTCGTTTTTTTCTTAATTTTTTGCCATGGCAATGTCAGTTTATTGCCGACTAATGAGTCTGAATATCTCATTTATGTATTTCTCTTCTCTTTTGTTTCGCTTTAGGTATATGTAATTAATTATTACATCACCTGTTTATATATAATGCGCTTGAAAAAGTATAGGATATAAAATTCCAAATAGAAAGATTGCTTTGAGAATATTTACTACTGTTTTTAACGCGGCGTTGTCAGTTTTGTCATTTACTTATGGGTTTGAATATCACTTTGATATTTTCCATTTCTCTTTTATTTTAGTTTCTATCTTCTAATTATGTTAGAACTATCGCGTCTATAGTGTAGATTGTTGTCTGACAATCCTCCAAGCATACAATAGAAAGCATTTCTGTATTAATATGAATTAAATAGTACTTTTTTTGTTTTTTTACATTAAAGAAAACGTGGTAGTGTATTACAGAAAACCTGAAAGGGCAAATCTTTGCTTGGATTTCCAGACATTTGATATAAAGTGGGCCATGAATATGTCCATATACTTAACACGTATGTATCAAGTTCAATTGACCACTCAGTCAAACTAGTATCTATAATTCTAAAGTTGATTATCATGATGATAATGGAACAATATTTAATCCTCCTCCAAAATTATAGATTGATTTATCTAAGGTAGTTGAATTAGATAGTTTGATCACTTTCCAGGTGTTTTAGTATAAATTATTAGAAAAAATATCTCACAATTCAACTTACAAATAAGAATATTCCATTAGATATACTTGCAATCAAATATGACAAACTTTCTTACCATTTGAAAGCGAAATTGTAACACGAGTTTTTTGGTAGACTTCGTGTTTGTTGCAAAATCTTTGATCAGTGTGTGCAAAGTTTTTATATTAATTTTTTAACATGTCTTTAAAAACACGGTTTCAAGAGCCTTATGCTTTGCTTCTTTAAATGTTGGTTCATTTCTCCATCAGTTATGTTGCAATTATAAGTTATTAAGAAAGACGTGTAAACACATATTTTATTTCACAATGTTGGTGCAAAATAATTTGATTTACAGAGTACAATATGATATATACAACCTTTCATTGATATAATTATTTGTCATAATTAATACTGAATATACTGTTATAATTCGGAAATTGTGAATTTCATGTTAACCTTGAACGAAGAACGCAGCATGTTTTCTGAGGGAAATTAACGATATATGCGGTTTAATTTGTGAAGTTACCCATATATACTATACTTTAATTTTTTTTTACTTTATGTGTTATATGTGCAAAAATGTAAATATGTACTTAATTTCCGAATAAAGCATAAGCATGAAAAAAGCTGCATACTCTTATGCATATACATATATGGGTACGTTTTATCCATAAACGTATTATAAAACAATACGCAGAATGTTCCGTAAATGTTTCCTATAAATATTAAAATGGGGCCGTTAATGAATTCAAGTTGTACTTCCTGTCCAATAAATCTTACGTGTCGTTTGGTGATCTGTGTCGTTATGATTAATTATTGATGCATACCCCACATGTCCTTTATTTCTAATCTATAAACGTAGATTCTTTACTTTTTAGTCATTATGATATGCGCGCATCTCCTAGAGTTCTATGAATTAAAAGACAAACTGTAGATAGAACCGATCAGCAATTGAAAACATTCCGCTCATTAGATTCAACATTCAAAACCATAAATGTTATTTAAGTTACAATCAAAAACATTTTTTTAATAAATAATAGAGCAAATATTCTTTTATTAAGTAATATACTTTTTTTTTTGAAGATAAAATGATTTTATTTATGTCAGACAGACAAAAGCAGTGCCCCTTCAAGTTGTAATATCATTTCCTAAAGCATATTTGAGGTGAAAATTGCAGTACATTTGAAGTTGAATGCCAGCAAAAATTTCAACGGAGATGTCTCTGATACAATACAGTAGCTAATACTCCTGCAGATACAATTCCAACACTCCCTAACATTCCAAAAAATCCTGGCACTGATGGAAGGTGTCTATTCATGAAGGACGATGGAAACGGACTTGATTTTACTCGCTGAAAAATCAAAGAATAATTGCTTAAATGACTTTGACATGCATATGAGTCTTCCTAACAATTTAATTTATAGCTGTTGAACATGTAGTGAATTCATGAACATATATAATGATCGGACTGAAGTTACCTGATGTTCTTTTTAGCAGTGACAAAAAGTTATGACTTAACGAAAACCGATGATTGGTATGTTTTTTTTTAATAAAATGTAGTCCTTTAAAACATTTACATGATTAATGTTTTGTTTTTGTCAAAGTCAGTCTCTAGTGAAGAAGCAAACAACTCCATCAACTTTGACTTAGATATCAAACTATTCTCCTGCTGATCATTAAATATGTTTTGTTGAAGCTTAAGAAGCTTGAAGCTTAACTATAAAGATGCTTTTAGTATACCAATGATTGTGATTTAAAATTGTTTGTGCGCTTACTAAACTAGTTTGATCTAGCCACATGCGAAAGTGCTAGTCCCAAGACAGCAATCAATCAGTGGTTATCTTTGGTAATGTCTTAATATTTTTTCTTTAGGGAAGTTGATTTTTGGTTTTAAATAATTGAAATTCTTAATGGAATTATTTAATTTTAGACTCGAACCGATTTGAGATTTCTTATGTCGTTCAGTTGCTTACTTTTTGTTTTTGTGTTAACTAATATCAAATCTTATATATAATAATATATGTTATTATAGTAAGAAATATTCCACATAATAAACTATGTCTAATTTGGACAATAAAAATGTATTATTACTTATGTTTTGTTTCATTTATCAAATGGCCATTTACCTTATTTTCAGGTTCTGTCTGCCAAATTTCTGATGCAGATAATTTTCCCATTTCAGTCAAAACCTTAAAGAAAAAATCATAATGATAACAAAATAAATGTGTACTCTTTCTGAAAAATTCTTCGAATATATTTCATATTCATATCAAATACTGTAGTTTCATTTATATTCGTGAGTACCCTTTTCGAGTATCAGTTGTTGTTATTGAAGACAGTTTGATTTCGTGGTTTTGACAAATTAATAAAAAAAAAAACAGGACTAAAAAAACTTTATACTTTGTCGATGACTTGAATTCAATTTCAAACTATATCAAAGAAAATCAATTAAAAACAACTGATAAGAAAAGCATAGTTTCATTTGCATCATTATCTCATCTATTTAAGTGTTTTAACAGTTACAGAACAGATACATGTGAGTATTTCAAACTAGTTTGTCGCTAAGTCTTGCAAGTTAATCTGTTTAATGTATTCTATACATGCATATAGAATGCAATAAAGTATATGTTAAACCAACACAGTAGCTGTTTACTTAGTATTTTTAGTCAAGAATACTACAGATACAGTTAAGTCGGCCTCATATCTTGACTTACATCTAGAAATTGACAATGAGGGTCTGTTGAAAACAAAACTTTACGACAAAGGAGATGATTTCAGCTTTCCAATTGTGAAATATCCATTTCTAAGTAGCAACATTCCAGCAGCACCTGCATACGGGGTATATATCTCCCAATTGATACGATATTTCCGTGCTTGCATTTCCTATCATGATTTTCTTGATAGAGGGTTGCTGCTCACAAGAAAGCTTTTAAACCAAGAGTTCCAAATGGTGAAGTTGAAATCATCCCTTCGTAAATTTTACGGACGCCATCACGAGTTGGTTGACCGTTATGGAATAACCGTTTCACAAATGATATTGGATATGTTCCTTACGTCGTAACTACAATCCCCTTCCCTTTCATGAATGTGACCTACCGAATTAGACTATTTACCGGATTTGTTTTCACATAAGCAACACGACGGGTGCCACATGTGGAGCAAGATCTGCTTACCCTTCTGGAGCACCTGAGATCACCCCTAGTTTTTTGGTGGGGTTCGTGTTGTTTATTCTTTAGTTTTCTATGTTGTGTCGTGTGTGCTGTTGTTTGTTTGTCCTTTTCATTTTTAGCCATGGCGTTGTCAGTTTGTTTTAGATTTATGAGTTTGACTGTCCCTTTGGTATCTTTCGTCCCTCTTTTAGTAGGATAATGTTAATTTTCCTTAATTAATTGTCGGATCCTTAAATCACATTTGTGTTGAAAAGATAACGGTAACCATCTGTCTTCGTGGTTTAGTAACCTTATTTGAGAGCAGTCTGTTATTACCTCTCTGGCACTTCGTTCTCCAGCTTGTACAGCACCTTCCATATAACCAGACCATTCGGTAGCGGTTTCTGTTCCAGCAAAATACATTTTACCAACCGGTGTTCTAAGTTCACTGAAACACAGGACAATGACATCTTTGCTTTCATTTTATCAAAGGCAAGGAGTTTGCGAGACAGTTTAGTTATAACAGAGTATACGAGATCTAGGTAATGGGTTTTAAAAAGAAAAGAGAATACTAACAATACTGCAGATCTATATACAAATTTGCAGTCAGATCAATTTACGCCCGCACAAGTTGCACCCGTCTTGTTGTTCATGGCAAATAAGTACGAAAATACGTCACAATTGGATATGTTATAATCGAGAAAAAGAGTATTGGTACGAAAAGTAGCCGTATTCTTTATAACAAAAGTAACACAGATACTACATGTTGGTCGACGAAATCACGAAATCACTCGTAATACTTTCTCAGAGATAACTGTAATTTAAACATTGAGAACCAACCCTTGGTTTAAAAGCTTCCTTGTGAATGAAATCTATATACTAATCCTGATACCAATGAGTATGTATGTTCTCTATACACAAGTGCTACTACATGGAAATGGAATGTCGAATATTACAAAAAAAAAGTAAAATCACAAAAATACTGATTTCCGAGGAAAATTCAATCGGAAAGTCCCTAATCACTTCGTAAAATCAAATGACAAAACACATCAAACGAATGGACAACAACTGCCATATTCCTGACTTGGTACAGGCATTTTCAAATGTAGATAATGGTGAATTGAACATGGTTTTATAGCGCTAAAGCTCTCACTTTTATGACAGTCTCATCAAATTAAGAAACCATATATGTGGACATCAATTTTCATTGATATGGTCATAACTATTAAAATTCAAATACAAAGGAAAAAGTAAAATAACAAACATACCAACCTCGGAGGAAAATTTCACGACGGAAATCCTTATCTAATATGTAAAGCAAAACTTCTACTCCAGAAAATATTACCTTAGCTTTATTTGGTAAATGTTAAGAAGTTGTGGTGCAGAATGTCCTTAACTCCGTGCTTTATTTGTCCTTTTTATCTTTTTCGACCACACTGATTAGTCCTTTGTAGACAAAACGCGGTTCTGGCGTACAAATTTTTAAGCCTGATATCTATGATAAGTTTAAATACTAGTGGTTTTTCACAGAATGAACATATCCATGGAAGGATTTAAATGATCAGGCTGAATGAAACGTTCATTAACAACATAATATTAATTTTTAATGATTGCTTATTGTACAAAAGAGAATAGAGGATATCTAAACTTGATTACTAGACATTGAATGCGCTTTAAAAGTCTAATAGGTACTTGACTTACATCTAGAAATTGACAATGAGGGTCAGTTAAAAACAAAACTTTCCGACCAAAGAGATGATTTCAGCTTCTCAATTGTGAACTTTTCATTTCTATGTAGCAATGTATCAGCAGCGCCTGCATGCGGAATATACATCTCGAAATTGATACGATATTCCCGGGCTTATATTTTCTATCATGATTTCCTTGATAAATGGTTGCTGCTCACAAGGAAGCTATCAAACCAAGAATTCCAAATGGTGAAGTTGAAATCTTTCCTTCGCAAATTTTACGGACGCCATCACGAGTTGGTTGACCGTTATGGATTTACTGTTTCACAGATGATATCGGATATGTACCTTATGCCGTAACTAGAATACCCTTCCCTTTTCACGAATGTGACCTACCGAATTAGACTATTTACCGGATTTCTAATAACATAAGCATCATGACGGGTGCCACATGTGGAGCAGGATCTGCTTACCCTTCCGGAGCACCTGAGATCACCCCCAGTTTTTGATGGGGTTCGTGTTGCTTAGTCTTTAGTTTTCTATGTTGAGTCTTCTGTACTATTATTTGTCTGTTTGTCTTTTTATTTTTAGCCATTGCGTTGTCGGTTTATTATCGACCCACGAGTTTGACTATCCCTCTGGTATCTTTCTTCCCTCTTTTTCGTTACTAATAATAAAGTTCGATCTATATGGCTTTTAAAATACAATTCAATGCCCATACTAACCCAATGGTCATGGCTTTTTGAAATATAACATATTTCTGATTGACAAAGCTAACGATAATATTGGACTTGGTAAAACAACTAAATTTAACATTCTTGTCATATGCCATATAACATACATCATATGTTATCATCCTTGTCATACAACATGTAACGTGCAGCTTATTTTATTCACCCTGTCATACGAAATATACAATATTTTTTTGTTTTAACATTTTTTTTTCTTTTTCTTTTGTTGAACTTTCATAATTTGTATTATTATCAAAATTATTTTTCTTCCTTCTCTCTTTGTTATGTAGTTTCTTAATTATTCTTGTTCCATATCATTGTAACATTGCATTCTATATTTATGTAATCGTTATTTGGAGTTGGTGTTTCAATTAAACGGATTAATATAAGCTATGTACAGCTTGCTTCTAAATCCTATTATTATTGTGTATTTTTGTAGATTGATATATTTGTAATGATGACTAATATATATGTTTAAACTAATTGCTTTTCATGATCATTGAAATTCGCTAACAATTACACTTCCCTATTTATCAAATATTAATAAGATGTTGAACTTTTTTATCATACCTGCCAAATTTGGTAAGAAATCCAGGTGGCATCATTGTTGTGTAGCATCCACCAGACCATTGCTCTGCAGGCCAATTTAATTCTTCATAATGTATAGGCTTTAAGAGAACAAAATTAATGTGTGAACATGAAGGCCCTTTTCTTCACAGATATGTTCTCGTTTTTGAATTTTGTACACAGTATGATAGTTATAGGATCTGCATTCTGAAGCTCGGAATGTTTCATTGATATTTGCAATTAGAAAGAAACAAGAATGTGTCCCAGGTACATAGATGCCCCATTCACACGATCTTTTTGAATGTTCAATGGACCGTGAAAATTGCGAAAAACACTCTAATTTGGCATTTAAATCAGAATGATCATATCATATGGAACATTTGTACTAAGTTACAAGTTGATTTGACTTCAACTTCATCAAAAACTACCTCGACCAAAAACTTAAACCTGAAGTGGGACAGAAGGACGAACGGAAGAACGAACGGATAGACGAACGATCGAACGAACGCACAGACCAGAAAACATAATGCCCATTAATGGGACATAAAACAATGCTGTAAAGTGCACAACAGAGTAAAATGGATTAACTCCATAGATGCATCATGTACTAGATGAAAGGTGATTACATAAATAATCTTAAGAAAATAACAAACACAGGAATACCATAGGAAATCGATGCATTTACCTTTTCAAAAATATCTCCGGAATTATATTTTTTTCAAACCAACCAACACCATTCTTTACCGAACAAAGTATAGAAATTATCATTGCAACCTTAGATTCTCACACAAACTCATTGACTTCTAGACAACAATTGATGACTTCAATGTCGACGTTATCGTACTTTTGGATTTGAGAAATGCACAAATGCCGGCTACAGTAACAACGTAATATGAATAAAATAAGACACAAAAATATAAATAACGAGTTGTGCTGTTAAAATGGTGATCGATGACCAAAGAAAGAAGATTTCCTAATTTAGAATAAGTTCTTCAAAGATTCCAGACAAAGGACTGTTAATACCAATTAAAATTATATGTATGTCGCCATAACAGTATTAAACTAATTGATGAAAAAAAAAAGTCAAACAATGTCGCGCATTGTTCTTTTTTTAATAGTTTACAAATTACGAAATTTAAAAAAGGTGCGTACTCATCTAGAAGTATCTATGCTACGTGATACTGATTCTTCCACGATTTATCTCAAACTAAAACTGACTTAAATTATTGCATTACTTTGTAAACATAGATGAACTCTGAGAATAACATTCATTCTAGTTTTGAATATTATTAATTGACTTTAATAATGATATTATATTGTCGATACATTTATCATTTGTTGAATGATTACATTTGCAATATGTTATATTTTAACACCTTGTTTGTAGATTATACTCCTTGTTGTGGATGATATTCTAGTAAAGTGGTAAATATTTTCCAAAGTACGACATGAAGTTATTGTTATTTTTCATGTAATTGCTTGGTACATTCATTTTGGAAGTGATCGGAATCGGAATCAATGCATTACATAATTTTCAAATATCACTTGTTTATGTACACCAAAAAACATAAAAGAGGACAAAACCCGAATTCATCGAATTGGTAAGCATAAGAATTAAATGACAAAGTTGATACAACATTCAGAATACAGTTTAAACCACAGTAACAATCAGTGTATAATCCAAGTTCGAGAGATTGAACGATAACTTTTCTATTTGCATTTTGTGTGTGGTGTTTTTGTTTTTTCTCGACTTCTTTAATTATAACTTTTGTATCTTCTCCCTTATGTCAACTTTATAACCATACAATAATGGTCTAAAAACTGCTCTTGAAAACAAAACAACGTTGTTGCATATTTTTATCGTAAATTAAGAATCGTAAATCTACCTATTATTCCAAATTTTCGTAAAAGTTATTATAAGTTATTAACAATGAAATGTACCTAAGCTGTATTTTGCAAAACGTTTTGTCATTTATAGTCCTCACTATTCTTAAAATTAATGCTTTATTTGGTCTTCTAAGTTTTGTTATTCAATCGTCACTGATTGGTCCTTTATTAACAAGACGTGACTCTGACATACAAAATATAATGTCTGGTATCTTTTTGTGAATTGTAATATTCACATCTTTTAATTTACAGGATAAAGTTGATACAAAAGTTATAGTCGTATGCACCTTCTATGTTAGACCTCATATCTGCACTTAAGCAGGAACAAACAGTGTTGACTGAAATATATTGAAAATTACTAATCAAATGTTGTACTACACTGTTTACAACATATAAAAACGTTGTACAAAAATAAACTTACATGTTTGGCTTTATCTGATTTGAATACTTTTGCATAAAGTTCACCAATTCTTTGTTTCCTTTCATCTCGCGATAAGACTGATAATGTTCTTGCTTTGTCTGCCAATATAAATCTGAAATAATTTTAATCAAAGAAAAGGTGATAGCGTTGATAATCTTGCACTTTCTAATAGCAATCAGTAAGTGTATGTTAGACATTGATTTCTACAGCAACGTTATGTCTACAAGAAATTAAGGAGAAAAAAATGTATTTGCATATTGAATTGACCAATAAAAGACCAATTGTTGTCATACGAAGAGAATTACAATATATTTTTTTATTCTAAATGACTTGTTCTGTTGCTCTATGAGATTTAAGGATCAAGACATTAATCTGACGTGTCTAAAATAGCAATACCACCGTTAATGTAACATATTATTTTCGCTGAGCAATGTTATTTAGATTAGTCTTACCCCATCAGTGCTGGACATGAGCCATCAGGATTGACGTTATCCATGGTAAATCCTATAATAGCATCTTCATCATCAATAGCAGAGGATCCACAAAACCCTTTTAATTTTGAAAATAAAAGAAATTCTAGATTATGAAGGAGATATTGTTTTGTGTTGTTTGGTTTGCCGTTTCTATGTAGGTGTCCGTTGCAACTAATGCATGTAAAGTAGAAAAAAGTAGTTATCTAATACTCTACAGATCAGTGTAAAAAAAAGCAGTTATCTAATACTCTACAAATCTATGGATATTTCAAAAGGAAATCAGCCGTCAGTTATATACATTGCATAAATATACTAGTGGCAATTTTACCGTTAATATGAAAATTGGAGAATGTGGTAGGATTAGCAATGCGAGAGTTGGTTAGCAACTAATGGTCACTTTACATCATTCAACAATGAACAAACCCCATACCACATAGCATTAAATGCCATGTAATGATGCTTGTATTAAAAATGTCAATTTTAGTTCCGTTTTTATGTAAATAATATCTTAATAAATAAAAATAAATAAGATTGGTTGAAGTTAAAAAGATAAAATGTTGTTAGTGTTATAACGATGATAATGAAGTAGTACAATATTTCAAAAATATATAAATATCATATTTCGAACTTAAACGTCGTACCGTCTTTTCTCCAGAATGGTGAGTCATAATACATAAAGGTTTTTATTACAGATCCCATGGGCATTCGCTGAATCAACTGATTTCGGTTTGCCGGTAATGGAGGTTCATATACTATTCTGTTTTGTAGTGGTACTGGAACTGACATTATTACATATTTTGCCTGCAAAAATTCGTAAATAACAACCTCATAAAAATAGTGTACCTCCAAATGATTTTCGTCTACAGCATAAACAAAGTTTAACTTTAAAATAAACATGAAATGAACTTGTCTTGAAATAATGATAACATATTCTAAAATAAAATCATACGAAAATAATAAAAAAAAATATGAACAATGAAATCCATTTATAAAATAACTCAATACTAAGTAATTACGTTTATATAATATTGTTATATATTTATAATATTATCTCTTCCATCTTAGCAATAATAAACATAAATTTTGTTAGTGAAGTTATGCATTTCAATTAGGTTTAAACATCTCGCAAAAGGTGAAATAATAAAACCACAGCTTTTTTTAAATAAAAACATAGAACTACAAAGTGACGTCTATTCTAAATATAACTGACCATATAAGTGTTTCCATGGAGATCTTTAATTGTGACATCGCTACCATTCTGTTTTATATGACAAACAGGACAGCTGAGGATAACTTTTTCTATATAAATGAAAAAAAATAGTAACTTATATTTGATTTAGTGATACATGTGACATTTAAAAAAATGGGAAAACTGTTCATTCACAAACCTAGTTTATTTTTACAGCAATTAAACATGTTCATTTTTGTTTAGGTATAGAGACTCAAAATAAGTCAAAGAAATAATTAAATTCACCGATCTAAAAAAACGCTGTGGACAAAACAAGACCAAAAGACAGTATACAAATCACAACTTCGCAACTGCAACCTGAGCAACACGAACTATACACAAAAAAACGAGGGTATAGGAAAATATTATCAAATATGAATGTTGAAAAAACCTGACCGAGTATTTCCCTATCAAAAGAGTAGGTCCGGTAAGCGCCAATTTTGGCCTCAAATTTCAGGTTCATCTGACGAAAGATTTTGGACACTTTTTAAACACTTAAGTGTCTATTTCAGTTGATTCAAATAGTTTATGTGAAAGATTTTAACAGATTGAGTCATTAAAAACGCTCCGATTCAAGCTTAAATATGAACAATCTATCAAATATGTCCAAAAAAATGTGACTTTTCAGATGGTGTTTGTCAAAAATGAAAGTGGCCGCATCCGTGTTAATCCTCAACCTTTATATATGTTATATATTATCATCAAATACAACTTACATTTCAATATTAAGAATGAACACAAATGCGGCCACTTTCACAAATGCTAAATTAGTGAAGATTTCAGTACTTTAGCATGACTTAATGATGCTAGTACCTGATATATGTGCATTGTATTATTAAAAAAAAGCCCATATTTATGTAGCAGAAGCATTCTTCTTTCCAATAAATAACTAAAAGTTAACATTTTAACAATTTTGTAAAACTGCTATATTTTGGGGCCAAAAAGGGGTCTTACTGGACCTACTCCTTTGACCCACATCTTGTTTTCGTTTAAAAATAATAATATTTCTCTTTTCTTGTTTTCCCTGAACAGCTCTTACCAAGTACTATAGAATGTTATTATACAACCACGAGAAGAGAGTTCGATTTATACATCTTTATAATAGCAGGCCTACAAATCTGAAGTAACTATAAATTCATCCGTTTGTTTATGAAACTGAAATCAATTTTTAAAATAATTAAATAATATTTTTCTTGCATCTCATAAATAAATAAGTTTAATCAAGCTCTTAAAACGAGAGGCAAAGTTAACAAAGGGGCAATCGAACTCATGAGTCAAAAACTAACCAACAATGTCATGTCAAAGAATGAAAAACGATAAAAAGACAAAAACTAGTATACAAAACACGGCAAGTAGGTAATATTCTAATTGTTAAATTTAGATTAATTTCATCGTAATATTGAGACAAACAAGTATTTTTCGTATTTTTCAAGTGGTTGTGCATTTCGTATTATCTTTTAGTTCACTTTTAACTGCAATACTATCATTCAGTAGTGTCTTAAAAAAAAACATTAACCTCTACAATAGAAGAAAAATTCTAACATCTTGTTGGAGATAAAAGTGCGAGAATATTCTATCATTCAATCAATTAAAAAAACAGTGGAATATTACATTTTACTTCGGATATAAAGCCTTCTATCATTCTTGTACAATAGTATATACTTCTTAAAATCGCAATAACATATAGCACTTGAAACATATGAAAAAGGAGGGGTGGGGGAGCAAGGCCATATTCAACTTTTAAACAAACCTTTTCCTAATTTTTCTACAATCCGCTTGCTTATCTGTTGAGAACCGCCTACAAATTTTCTCTCCTGGAATAAAAAAAAAGATTTAATATAAATAAAATAATGCCACTAATTTGTTGTTTCAAAAATCTTTTCATCGTATTTCGCCTCTCATGTTATAGCGGTGATGGTACTTTCAAGGAAATACAATTTTTCATATCAGATGAATAATTCATTTAATCAGGAAGCACGTTATTAACTTATTTATTTGCCAAGGATTGGAACAACCTTTCGCGGACTTTTATAAGTATTAGATTTTAATCCTAAAGTCACCACTGAAATAAAATCTTGTTAACATGGTTTATCTTTCAACAGAATGCAGATAACTGTAAATGTATTTTGGGCTTATTCTACGTAGGCTTAGTTTAATTTTCAAAAATGGTATCCGTTACCCTATTTCCTCTATGCCAATTTGTCATAAAAAGTTAAATTAAACGAAAAAGACAGAAGTGTTACAGGGAAGTGTTTTACAAACAAAGTGCTACATCTTTTTCATTATATAAATATTTCAGAGATAAAAGCAAATATAATGTTAGTCAGCTAAATTAAATTTTGTTAATTTCTTTTTATCTTGCACTCAAAAAATGCTGTAGATATGTTATTAGTTAAATTATTTCGAATACCAAACCTGACCTGTCCCCCATTTTCTGTTGAATTTATTCTGCTACAGCCACCACACTGACGAATATACCACAAAAACCACAACAAAGAACTCTCTTCTGGTTCTGAAGTCATATTCACTTGGGTAAATGCTGTTCCAAATCTTCGTACAATACTTAACAATTTGTAAATAAAAAAAGGTATGGCAATAAAAAAAAAAACAACAAACAAACAAACAAAAGAAAAGAAAAGAAAAGAAAAGAAAACTACAAAATTTACAAAAGGATATTGAACGTGCAGATAATAAAGTGCAATTCCTACAGACAACTTTACTACATCAAAGACATTGTTCAATCACCTGCCCTCCATTAGTTGTTGAATAGATTCGCATGGAACCTCCTGCACATTTAACATACCAAAGCAACCATAATAAAGATACCTCATAAGGTTCGGAGGTCACATTCACTTGTACGAAGCATGTTGCAAAAGCTTTAGCTGCACTATGAAACAGAAATAGTATGGCACATTTTCTTCTTACAAATAAATATACCTCTAACAAATTATATTAGGTATTTAATTATCAGCGTTTAGTTATTATAACCTATCATTGATCCTTGCATTCAGTGTGTATCACTAAAATCTCGAATATTTTAATAGTTATAAGGTTTAGATATATTTTTGTCTGAAGATTTTGCACGTTACTAATCAGTAAAATATGTCAAGCGTTGCAGTTAAAAAAATAAAGCAGCAAACCAAGAGTTTAAATGCCTTGCATGAAAACTTTGTTTGGTTGTTTGCTCAGGCATTGTAATAAAGATTGACACCTAAATTCAATGGGTTGGGGGGAAATAACAGTCTATTTACTGTTTGTTTGGTCAATGAATATCAAAATTGTTTTCAACATAATATCCATTGTCCAATCAACTCTTTTTTATATAGTAAACAAACTGTTAATCCGCCTTTCCATTTATTTTCGGTGTCAATCTTAATTACAATGCCTGAGCCAACAACCAAACAAAGTTTTCAAGCAAGGCATTTAAATTCTTGGATTGCTGCTTTATTATTTTAACTGTAAGTGTCAGTAGAAAGTTGATGAACCAGGGGTATGTCAAAGAACGTCTCGTCCTTTTTCTAAAAAAGTTCATCGGAAGATACCCAGAACTTGTTGATAAATATTCCGTATCAACTTCGCAAATAATACAAGATGGTCTTGAAGTATAGATTTTGCGTACTGACGTTGGTTATCATCTTAATAACGTGTAATAGTATTATTTTATTTGTCTTTATTAATATTACTAGTACTGTTAAGTCAATTTTTTGAGATATTCTTTTGAAGTGACTCTGTGGTTTTGTAAAACCTCATACTTTGAACGACAAAATTATTTCATTTATAAATATTACTTTTACTTATGGATCTTGACATACTATGAATGACAAAACTATTTTATTCAATAATACTACTTTTTCTGTTAAGTCTGTTTTTTATGATATACATTTGACGTGAAACTGTACTTATGTATCCCGTCATACTTTGAACCACACAATTATTTTATTAATTATTATTACTTTTACTATTAAATCTGTTTTCTGTTATATCTACTTAACGTGACTCTGCATTTATGTATGCCGTCATACTTTGAACGACAAAATTATTTTTATGTCTACCTGTGCGAATTTCAAACGCGCAATTTTACACCAGTACTGAAAACCTTCTATCCTTTATGGGTAGACTTTACATAGATAAATTAAGTCGTATAAGAAAAACAAAATGAGTATGTTAAATTTGATGTATGCCTTTTTGTGCTTCTTCGTTACATTTGTTGTTTTTATAGTGATATTAAGATGATAACACAATATTGACTGCTGTACCCCTATTTTTGACATTTTTTACTCTTTGAGTATGTTTGTTTTGTTCATGCATCGTTGACAATGTAATGGAATTTGATACGACTGTCATACAAGTGAGAGGTTTAGCTAGCTATAAAACCAGGTTCAATCCACCATTTTCTACATTAGAGAATGCCTGTACCAAGTCAGGAATATGACAGTTGTTATCCATTCGTTTATGAGTTTGGACTTTTGATTTTGCCTTTTGATTTTGGATTTTCCTTTTTGAATTTTCCTCGGAGTTCAGTATTTTTGTGTTTTTACTTTTTACTTTCAGTTTGATATACATTCATATACTAGTACATAACATTGTTGTGTCATAAATCAAGTCGACTCTTGGTTTTTTTTTTCGTCTCTTTTGAAACTTTTTGTGTCAAATATTAAGTGATCTATATACATTTTTTTGTCAGGTATTCAATGGTCGCTTTTAATGTTTTGTCATCTCGGTTAAAGTTGTTTCTTGTGTTCGATATTAAATTGTCTTCGTTTGCGTTTTTTTTTAATTTGGTCGTCTCTATTGAGGGTTTTTGTAGGTCATATATTTTGTTGTTTCTTGTAAAGATTTTTTGTACAAATTATTAGGCGTCTCTGGTAAAGGTTTTTGGTGACAGATATTTATTATATTTGCCTTACAATAAATGCTGGATTATTAAGTTCCTATAAGAAAATTGGAATAAGACAATTAATGAGAGTTATCAATGCTTACGCTGTCCACACATTATTATCTAAAAATTCTTTGACTGTCATTGAATCCCACTCCTTTGCTTTCAGTGCATCCCAAGGCGCCTCCATAGGTATCTAATAATAATTAAGACAAACGCATTTTGGACCAAATGAATAGCAATGTGCATCTTTAAAAAAACAAATTTTTTTTTCTCGATACATGTATTTCTGTGTTCGGTTAGCAATAAATTTCTTGATTACTGACATTATTCTCTAATTAACCTTTGGTCTTTTTAAAAAAAAATTCGCTGCACATAAAATGTTCACTATAAGTAAAGGGAAATGAAATATATTTTGACACACTGTCGGCTTTGATTAGTGAAACGTTATTTAAAAGTAATTCCAGTTAATATGTTTTCTTCTTATAGTCATGAAAAAAATGCCAATTCATTAGTCTTTTTTCTCTCATCGTTTGGTTTTATGCAATACAAGACAAACCTCTTCGCCCATTTTGTCGATAAGTCGAAACAAATTGTTCATATCCATGTATGCCAGAAAACTTCCCATTGGTGGAAATGTTCCAATGAATCGTTTTGATTTTCCCTAAAATTAAAGAATATTTAAAGTATTCGTCTGTATGAGAGTAGAATTATCCACATGTGAAATTGTGTTGATTAATCAGGTTACAATGCATTGTAGTAAGTGAACAGGAGTTTTAGAATTTCAGTTTAGAGATAGATTTTTCAGGGGAAATTCAATTTAATGATCTGTACTTGGAGAAAATTGTTTAAAAAATTTATGAGAAGTGGTATATTTGCCAACAAAACAACTATCTATCACTATATTGAGCATGTAATTCAATCATTCCTTCCATGCGATATTTGTGTGTAGTTTTCTATCAACAGGTTTATTATTTTGAACTTGCTTTCAGTATATACCAGCATTCTTTGATTATATTTCGGTTTGTACTTTATATATCTTTATATATCTTTAGATATATTTACATATCCAAGAAATAATGCACAAAGCAACACCAATATATATAAACATCAGCCGAACAATGTTAGATCTGTAAATTCGCTTTCACATTTTTTGTTCTTCCCTTGCCGGGATTCGAACTCATGCTACTGAGATATCGTGACATCAAATCGCCTGCACTGTATCCGACGCGCTAGACCACTCGACCACCATGTGACTTCACTGGTTTAGACGTGCTTATATATTTATATGTGTTGGGATGTTACACTATTGGTTCAAATAAGGGTGGTTGTCCTTTATTGATGTGGTTCATAAGTGTTTCTCGTTTCTCTTTTTTTTTGTATAGATTAGACCGTTTGAATGGTTTAGCACTAGTCATTTATTTTTGGCCCTTTATAGCTTGCTGTTCAGTGTGAGCCAATGCTCCGTTTTTAAGACCGTACTTTGACCTATAATTCTATAATGGTTTACTTTTATAAATTGTGAATTGGACGGAGAGTTGTCCCATTGACACTCATACCTCATCTTCTTATATCTATATAAATGATATCATCATTTTCCCAGTACTATTTTCTGTTTTAAGTTATTTTATTTACGTTTTGACGAGTGTGGGCGTTGTTATCAAATAGTTTGTTTCTATGTGTGTTGGTGTTTGTTTTTGTTGTACTTGGGTGTTCCTGTTGTTTCTTTGTTTTCCTCTCATAGTTAATGTATTTCACTCGGTTTTGGTTTATAATCCGGATTTCTTTATTGTCAATCGATTTATAACTTTTGAACTCCAGTATACTACTGTTGCCTTTATTCATGAATACATATACATGATATGGCTTACTGAATAATAAGCCAGATATCTTTGACGAGTTATGACAAACACTGGGTCGATATCACTGTTTGTGTATGCTTCGTCATAAAGGGTCTCACCAGCCCAATACCCACCAGCCCAATACCTTTGGGCTTAAATAAAACATCAATGGTTCTGTCATTTTATAAGTGGAAATCATTTTAGATATTGTATATAATATTTCGTACATTTTCTACAGTTAAGCTAAAAGGCATTAACAGCAGTTCAAATAGTAAAGGACATTCTCATTAACTTCAGTGTTTTACAAGTTTTCATGAACTCAGAACGATTTAGAGTAATTGAGAGATATGAATATATTGTCTTTTGTTAAAAATAATTATATAAATGGCGGTTCTTTGGGATATGTTCCTTCGTGGTGTTGTCATTAAGATTCGGGAAATACGCTGTCTATAGGTTTTTGATCCATGCAAGTCCGCAAAATTTTCGGGAATTTTGGAATATTCAATATGATTGCCCTGATTGTTTTGGATTTGAGTGGTTGCAAAGATGTAAATTAAATACTGTGTTTGTGTGTTTTTCTAAATCAGACTTTTGAATTCCTAAGGTATCATGAAGCGGTATAAATGTTCCTTTGTTCGTTTAAAATATTCACGTCTTGTTTGTATTACATATTTTGGTTTAGTTCATGTTCCAAGCTGAATGAGTCTCAAGGTTTTTAAAGTAATGTCATGGGGAAAAGGAGAAAGAAATTGCTTTTCCATTCACTGATGATCGTATATCCATTCACTGATGATCGTACATGTGTATTAACTGAATAAAATCTGAAGCAGGTTTGTCTTTTTCTTGCATTGCACATGTTAAGTTGATTGCAAACAATGACCATATGAAACAATAAAATGTAAACGAACACATCACTTGGCATATTCTACTATATTGCATGGGAATCAGAATGATGCCACTTACCTTTGTATAGAAAATAACATCTTCGACTTCATTTGTTAGGTATGTGTCGATGCCAAATTCATCTGCTAATCTTAAGATACGGTTTTGAGTTGGACCCACGTATGCACCACCTAGGTCGACATATTTCACTTTGGGATTCTTAAATTAGATTAAATAGAAATAATTCAATTAAAATCAATTGTCTCCACTTTTCAATAAGTGCTTTATTAATTGCTCTTTTTGTTTCTGATACTCGCAATTATTACGAATCTATACATAAAAACTTATGCCTGTCATTCTGATTCCAATGAGAAATATCAACTACCGTTGTTAGTAATATTAAACTTAGTTTTCTGGATAATGTATTTGGGACAGTTGAATATTGTGTGACTGCAGTGATATTGTTTGCCTTAAAATAGTGGAGAATAAAGGCTTTTTCACCTGCAGAAGAATCCCAATTTGAAAAAAAAATGGCTTAAAATTATTCCCAAAAAGACAACTTTTTTTTCCCAAACAGTGCAGTCTCAGTAGTAATTGTTCATGAATGCAAACTGAAAAACACTCATTTAAACATTTTTCATGTCTAAAATGACTATATGTGCTGATTTGAGGGTGTATTTATGTATTATTACTGACAAAAAGGGGTTTTTATTTCAAAGCAGGGTTTGACTCTTGAAAGGGGGTCTGTAAATTGAAGTTTCAGTCAAATTCATGGTTTATTCTAATTTTCCCAATTTTATGAAAATAACGCATATTTTCCCAATAAAAAAAGGGTAGAGGTAGTTTTGAAAAAAGCCAACAATATCACTGCTGACTGTGTGTGTGTCATTCTTTATACTATAGTTCTTCTCCTCTTGTTTCTCTTTTGCGATCTTAACTTAAGTTAGTCATTCCGATGTATAATCAATGACAAAACTTCAAAGTCCGTATTCAACCAATAACAACAGTGAAGCAGCATATATTATTTTCCAATATTATATACGTCCCATATATGAAAGTAGAAAGATGTGATATAATAACAACAATCCGCTAGAGACGACAATCCACTAGAGACCAAATGACATAGGTCGAATTAACTATGTGTCTAGAAAGTGTCCAAAATAATGTTTTATACAAATATTAGTTTTGCATAGTGCTGAACATTCTAGCTTTGCCTCATCATTCTTTATTTCTCCTCTATTTCGATGAGGTGTCATCATGTTATGAAATTAAACTAGATGTGTCAAAGCGAGACGAATGGCCCCGTATCAAAAAGTTGAAAAATCTGCAATTTCAATAACACATGTGGACACAAATATGATGGTAGTCTTACATATCAAAAATCAGCTCAAAATCTGGAGGCGTATTGAAAAATGTCCATATAACTGTGATTTTCAACAATTTTCAAAGTTGTAAACCCTTAATTTTGGCAAAAATTAGCAGAGCGGAACAAAACTTAAACTTGATCTTTAACTCATCATGGTTAGCTCACATACCAAAAATCAGCCCAATATCTGAAAGCATTTAGAAAAAAGGTCCGTATAACTGTGATTTTCAAAAATTTATCAAAGTCCAAAGCCCGAAATTACAGCAAAAATTAGCCGAGGGGAACGAAACTTAAACTTGATCTGTAATTCACCATGAGTAACTCGCATACCAAAAATCAGCCCAATATCAGAAAGCGTTTAGAAAAAATCCGTATAACTGTGATTTTCAACAATTTATCAAAGTCCAAAGCCCGTAATTTCGGCAAAAATTAGCGGAGCGGAACGAAACTTAAACTTGATCTGTAACTCATCATGGTTAACTCACATACCAAAAATCAGTCCAATATCTGAAGGCGTTTAGAAAAAACTCCGTATAATGGCTTGTTTCGGAATGACGGAATTATGGAATTACGGACAAGGGTAAAACTATATGGCACCGACAACTTTGTTGCGGGGCCATAAACATAGAGACGAAAGATACCAAAATGATTGCTTAACTCATTTCAGCGGTCGAAAACAAGCTGACAATACCATGACAAAAAGCGAAACACGATGAAAGGACAAACAAGAGAACACAAAAACACAACAAAAACAAAAATAAAAACTGAGCAACACGAACCCCACTAAAAGCCAGGGGTAATCTGGGGTGTACCAGACAAGTTAGCAGACCCTGCTCAAAATTTAAAACAACTTAGAACTTCATAGTTACGTTTAAACAAACGTCAAATCAAAAACTTGTACTCATTAATTTCAGGACTGAATTAAGAGGTACAATGATTAACCGTGTAAAATTCTGTTGAAGTTTTGAATTAACCTCCCTAACGATTATTACCCTGAGCAAAGATTAATAACTAACCATTGAAATTGCTTGAATGAGAAAGCATTAGGCATACTATCTCGAAATCAAATAATGATAGCAATATAGAAATGTGTTTGCTATTCCCGAATAAATGATTTTTAAATGTGTAGTTTCTGTGTCGTTTTTTTATGTGTAATATTTTTAGTTTCTTACGTGTTCTGTAAATGTCCGACCACCAACTCTATCTCGTGCCTCGAGAACAAGAACTTCGATTCCCTTTTCGTGTAATAGCTTCGCAGCAGACAAACCTGTTAATAGATAGTATTTCATTCCATTAGTTTTATTTAAGTGTTACCTGTTTCTCACTCTTTCACTTGATCAAATAATGACTTTTTTCTTAGGGATGTATACTTCTCTTGTTTTCGAATATAAGCCAGATTTTCAGAAGCCTCTGATTTTATCCATTTATTGCCGTTACAAGAAATTTTAGGGTCCGTATTGCCCACTCTTCTGTTTTCTATGTTGTGGTTCGTTTACTGTTCTTTGTCTGATTGTCAGTCTGTTTATCTTTCTATTTCCCTTTTAAACATGGCGTTGTCAGTTCATTTTCGACTTCTGAGTTCGCATATCACTTTGATATTCTCTTTCATAATTCTAATTTTGTCAAAACAAGGAACTAAGAGGTGGACTTAGTATACCTTCTTCTCTGTATCTACGATAAACACAGCTCTCATATTATACAAGATTGTTTCATGTATTAACGATACACACACAAAAAGGACAATAAAGTGAATTAACTTATATATTTGTTGTGGTATCTTAGCTGATCGACGTTATGAATCAGCGTTGTTGTCTTTCTTGCGTTCACTCAAGTATACATAATTCATTGATTTCTTGTCACCATTAAGATGGAAGACAAGTAAACGCAGTTTTTCTTTTATTCATATAGTATTGCAGGAGACTATATATCGATCATGAACTCATCAAATAATACCTTAAAAGACACTCGTTGGTTGACACTTTGTTAAATGTTGTCGAGAAAAGAATATATTGGTAATTGTGATAGTATCTGATATATTCGTCAGCAGGCAATATTCTGATTGAAAGGTCTTTATTGGCTTATACAGATGACCTAATTGCTTTTTTGTAAACGAATAGCTTCAATATACAATAGTTAAGTTCGAGTAATAAATTCTTATGTATATATGTTAAACTCTTCATACCACAAAGAATCCTGACGAATATTGATTGAAATCGCAAGTTGTTGATACAAAAATAATCGTACGATACACAGTGAGGTTCAAGCGTAAGACACAGTTACTATGAAGACCAAAAATTAGAAAGCCAAAAACATAATACGCTGACATCACTTAAGCCGGAAAAGTCTTAACAGAACAGATCAAACACGAAAATCGAAAAAAAATTACCAAAAGACAAACAGTACATATACAAAACATAGAAAACTAAAGAATGAGAAAAACAAAGCCACCAAGAAACCATGGTTGATCTCAGGTGCTATAGAACGGCACTCGTCGTATCGAGTTTAATTAATGAGTATGACTTTCATAAAAGAAAGAAGGAAGATACCAAAAGAATAATAAAATTTTTAATTAGAAGACGAACTGACAATGCAATGGCAAAACACGTAAAATGAACCAAAAGAAAAGCAACAGTCTATATACATAGAAAACAAAAATCTGAGCAACACAAACAGGGTGTGATCGTAGATGGCACCGAAGGGCATAACGAGCATATCATGACACCTGCCATGATGTCAATGTAAGAACAATTCAATACCGATAAATAAGCTATGAAAAGGCTTAGGCATAACAAAATGTAAAAAAAAACGAGAATAGAAAACTAACGACCCAATTTATGTTTCTGGACACCTTTTGAAATTTTGCATATTTTTCTATGAGATCAGTTCTTAAAACATTCAACAAAAGACAAGTTAATATAGAGAGCAACCAACGACAACCGCTGAACATATTACAAAGTACAGATCAAAAATATTATTAACGTGTTGGATTTCAGTCTTGGCTTCTAGAGTTTCTGATGAAAGTTTAATAATCCTAAATGTTCATCGAATGCAGCAAATTAAATATGTTAAACAAATATATAGATAAGAACCTTACGCTGATTAGTACAACATATGAAGGAAAATAGACGGGAAGGTTATATCATAGTAATCTAATATCTGTGAAGTATTTCTATTTGTATCCATCTGATGAGTTAAGCTTTTTTCAACTGATTTTTATAGTTCTTCTTATGATGTAATGTTACACCACTGTCCTAAGTTCAAGGGGAGGGATGGAATCCCACATACATGTTCAACCCCGCTACATTATGTATGCATGTGCCTGTCCCTAGTCAGGAGTCTGTAATTCAGTGGTTGTCGTTTGTTGATTTGTTTTTCGTTAAGTTTGATACATAAATTAGGCCGTTAGTTTTCTCGTTTGAATTGTTTTGATTTGTCTTATCATGGCCTTTTATAGCTGACTATGCGGTATGGGCTTTGCTCATTTCTGAAGGCCGTACAGTGACCTATAGTTGTTTATATCTGTGTCATTTGGGCTCTAGTTGAGAGTTGTCTTATTGGCAATTATACCACACGTTTTCCATTATCTTTTTCCATGAAAATTAAAGATAATAAATTACATAAGACTAGAATCGATGGCTTCCATATGCTTTAGATATTCTTTTGATGCTGTCGTGATACCGACAGTTTGGCATATAACAGACATTATCAAATTATCAACATTTGAACGGAAATGTGTTATCTAAACTGAAAAATCTAATTATTAAGTAATTTTCGGGAAGATACTTATAAAATCCTCAGGTACATTTTGATGGATAAAAAAGTATCAATGTGTTCAGAAACAACCTTTTTCATGAAGTGCTTCATAATTAGCAGAGCCACCACTGCTTTACCCGATTATTAATCAAATGGTGTATTACGATTAAAAGCACTAGATCAATCTTGCAACCTTTCCTAGATTTTAATAACATGCACATCATGGAATAATGACACAAACTATTTAATCTCGATCATCCCTGGTAAAATGTACAAGTTATTTCTTAAATAAACATGTGAAGCAGACGTTGATATATGGGTCATTATCAAAAAAGTGCAAATTTCGACGAGGTAGTATTTTGAACTAGAGGCTCTCAAGAGCCTGTATTGCTCACCTGACTCTACTTCGGTTTTTGAAATCATATAAAAACAGATTAGATTTGGCTACAAAATAACAACACTTGGCCAGCACCTCATAATGAAAGAACTATTCATGCTATGTTTGATTTCATTCAATTCTGTGGTTCTCTAGAAGAAGACTTTTGTATGCATTTCCCATAGGGTCCTATGTTAAACTAAGCCCCCAGCTGGCAGCCATCTTGAATGATAGATCGGAGACAAAGTAACAACACTTGGTCAGCATCTCATAAGGAACATTCATGCTATGTTTGGTTTCATTCCATTCAGTGGTTCTCTAAAAGATGTTATTTGTATGCATTTTCCATAGGGTTCTATGTTAAACTAAGTCCCCCCGCTGGCGGCCATCTTGGATGATGGATCAGCTACAAAGTAACAACTCTTGGTCAGCACCTCATAAGGAACATTTATTCCATGTTTGGTTTCATTCCATTCTGTGGTTCTCTAGAAGAAGTCATTTGCATGCATTTCCCATAGGGTCCTATGTTAAACTAAGTCCCCAACTGGCAGCCATCTTGGATGGTGGATCGGCTACAAAGTAACAACACTTGGTCAACACCTCATAAAGAACATTCATGTCATGTTTGGTTTCATTCCATTCAGTGGTTCTCTAGAAGAAGTCATTTGTATGCATTTCCCATAGGGTCATATGTTAAACTAAGTCCCCCGCTGGCGGCCATCTTGGATGATGGATCAGCTACAAAGTAACAACACTTGGTCAGTACCTCATAAGAAACCTTCATGCCATGTTTGGTTTCATTCCATTCTGTGGTTCTCTAGAAGAAGTCATTTGTATGCATTTACCATAGGGTCCTATGTTAAACTAAGTCCCCCCCCCCCCCCCCCCCGTTGGCGGCCATCTTGGATGATCGATCAGCTTCAAAGTAACAACACTTGGTCAGAATCGTGTCAATGGTAATACCAATAGGTACTAAATATTATTGTTAAACATCAAACAACTGTTCCAATTTGTTGTTTAGGTTTAAATTACGACTTATTGACATTATTCATATAGCTGTGCATTCTATTCAAAAATAAATTTCAGAATACATTGTCGTAAAAAAGTTGGCTGTCCTAATTATGGCCGTTGTAAATACTAAAACATACACTTAAACTGAATATATGTAAAATGTATAAGATTAAATGATAATAATATACCTAGTCCTTCGTATACGACCTAAAAACACTTTCATTGATGAATAAAAAAAAAAGTTTCATTTTTATATAGTAACACCACTGATCCTTCAGTAACTCCAATGACACAAAAGTATCACCATTGACATCACATTTCAAATTTTACTTTTATTAAGTACTGAACACAAAGCCAAGAACACCGAGCAAATGAAAAAGATGAAAAAATACTTCTTAGGGTAAAAAATCTCAAATTGTATAACGTAACATCCATTACTAAAAATGTCAATAGTGTTACTATAAATAATGTCATTCGTGTTACCAGCATACATCAGTTTGTGAAAACTTTGCATATGTAATATAGGATATTGTTAAAACATTGTTAAATAAGTATTGTTTTCATAAATAATATGATGTTTCACTTGTTAAACATGAAAGAAACACAAAACAATGCTGATTGTCGTGATATATTCAGTGGTGTTACTAAACTGGCCAATGGTGTTATTTTATCAAAATGGTCTCACCATTGACAGTAACACCAATGATTTAAATGTATTTTAAGATTCAGTTACGAAATAAGTGTTCCATTCCCCTATTATATATGTTGTTACTTGTGCATGTTTCTATAATCAATATATTTCATAATTCAAAGTTAAGGATATGCTTTCAAAAAATTATTTTTACAAGGGTACACCATGGACGCTATTTTCATTTATGATATAGCTATTACTTACTTTTAAGATTTTTTTCACTAAATTTTCAACATTATTGTTTGTTTTCTTTTACATAACATGCTTACAGGTAACATTGCTAAGGGAGAAACTGTTGTAAATGCCCAAATCTTGCGAAAGATAACTCTTATCCTACTAATTTGTCCTTTGGTTACACCATTGACTTAGGAAAAAGTTACATTTCATTTTGGTGAATTTGTTTATTATAAAACCAACATACACCTCCTAATTCATTAAAAAATGTTTACATATGTATCAAAATGCAATAAAAAGTGATAAATCATAATAACAAATGATATGAATAATAGTCCTATTTCAAGTCTGAAAGGATTTATTGTAAAAAATAACAGTTAATTCTGGCTATCTCCAAGGGTTTAAGAAACATTAAGGATGTTTTTATAACATTTCATACTGTTAACTGTATATTGTGTATCACAAAACATTCATATCTAACATATGCAAGTGTTACTTTGATATAATTTGATTTTGGATGTAACGCGTCTTCTGATTGGCTGACGTTATTTTGTTATGAGCCCATAGACAGAATTTAGTCATGTGACCGTGACGTCATCAATGTTTTTCATGGTTTTCTACGATTTAAAATGGAATTTAGTATTAAATTATAAGAAATAACAGTAATATTTTTTTCTGTCTATTCGAAATAACATTAAAAAAAATGTGGTGCACACTGTTAAATAATCCGCTACGCGCGTTATTCAGTGTGCACCAAATTTTTTATGTTATTTCTTCATAGACAGAAAAATATATTACAGTCATTCCTTAAATATTTTCATGTCTGTGACTTAAAAAGACCCAATAACATAGTTTTGCATGTTTTTTTGATAATGACCCATATAGCACTAGGAAAAAAGATACTACATGTAACAAGACAAAAAATACCGCACAAATTCGACTAAAAATAAGTATGAAATTATAATTAGGATACTATATATGCTTTATAAACAATATACTTGTTATGTTTAGTCGGTAGGTTGGTATCACTTAAATGATAAATACTGACTTGTGCTCCTCTCCAACTCCCCAACCCTTTTTTTCACACACACCTTTGTTTCCAGATGAGACCGATTCTAACAGGGGTTTCCCAACGACAACAAATATGAAACTCATCTAACACGTAACTTAGTTACTGTGCAGTGTTTTGTGTACTAATAATTGTCTAAAGATCTTTCAATGTCTACATTGAAAAGTGTGCATATTGCATATCATAGCTGGCTAGAGGGTTAGAACACAATCATTTTCATATAAAATAAAATAACACTATAAGATATTACATCAACTTGATATGTAGGCTTTCGCATATACGTTTTATTATGATTTTTTATGCTTACCTTTCCGAATGACACAATTTATCAATCTTTGTTGGGAGTTTGCCGAAATTTTGTTTTAATTTAAAAGAGTTTCTCATTCGACTTTCCGTCCACATGTCCGTATTCATTTTTATAAGTATCGATTGTTCTAGCATTTTCGCTGAACAATTTCAAAATAAAAAATCAGTCAAAAATTATCTACGTCGTATATTAAAAAAGGGTAATCAGTTTTATTTCCCAATTGACCAATAACAAAACATTATGTATGCAATGTCCAATAAAATAAACAAACAAACAAAGAACATGAGGTAATCCCTGTTTTATTGACAGAAATTATGTAAATCAACCGTTAACTATATTGAGCAATGCATTTAGCCTTGCTACAAAACAATCAGAGACGAAAATCGCATGTTTACATAAATATCTTAAAAATAACTTGAATACAAAAATACTTACCACTTAATCCAGCTCCGACCACAATAACGTCTGCTTGGTTAGCCATCTTGAGGACAAGGACAAAGATAAAGCAGACGATACAATATTAGAGAGCAGAAAATCGATCATTCTATGATGAGGTTCAGTTCAGGAGATATACCAATAAAATTCCACATTTGATGAAAACAGATCAATAAAAATCTTTGACACTGATTTAGAAAGCATTTTGCATGAATTGGTAGCAAACTTATACAATTGCTTCGAACCTGGAATAAAATGCGACATTTTTTACGCTTTACCAGTAAAAAAGTAGAAAAACTAATAATTCAATTCGAATTGAAAACAAAACAGAGAAGTAGTTTTACGTATCAGGCCGATAGCATTTGATTTTATCTTCGGTTCATCACAAAGTTGACATGTCACTGTTTGCACATTATAAATTATTTTGATTTATTATAAAATATCAGAAGTAACGTTTAATGGCATGTACTAATCTTAAGATTATCTACGTATCTACGTATCAAATGAAAGATGGATTAGTAGATATATCAATCAAACAAATAGTGGACCTTGGACGAGATCATTTCCTGGGTATTATTCAATGTTAAATGTATATTGGGAGTTAGATGCTGATTAAAATAAAAGAAAGATTTGTTTTCTCTAGAAATCTCTGAAAAATGTTACTATAAAAAAAATGTTGACAGATATATGAGACCGTATTACGGAAGCGTATTAGCGCCATACATTCTTTTAATTTTTTTTCCTTCCTATCTCTGCGTTATAACGCAAACCTTTGCGAAATAACGCAAACCATTGCGTTACAACGCAAACCTTTTAAGGAATGACTGTAATATTTATTTCTGTCTATGAAGAGATAACATAAAAAAATTTGGTGCAAACTGAATAACGCGCGTAGCGGGTTATTCAACAGTGTGCACCACATTTTTATGTTATTTCGAATAGCGGACAGAAAAAATATTACAGTCATTTCTTATAATTTAATTCTAAATTCCATTTTAAACCGTAGAAAACCATGAAAAAACGTTGATGACGCCACGGTCACATGTCTAAATTATGTCTATGGGCTCATAACAAAATAACGTCAGCCAATCAGAAGACGTGTTACATCCAAAATTAAATTATTGCGAAATAACGCAAAAATTTGCGTTACAACGCAAACATTTGCGAAAAAATAACGCAAACTTTTGCGTTATAACTAAAATATCTTGATTTCAATTATTCATTAAGTTTTGTATATATTTCCATCTGTCATTCATTTAGGTTGTGAATTACTAGTATATAAAAAAAGAAACATACATACAAGGCCAAATCATTATAATAAATATGCGTAGGAATAATTGAATACTTGAAGTGCAATTATACGTAAATTAAGACTGATTTGTTCATCAGAAAGTATATAATTTAACAAGAAAATAGATATAGTAAAGTATATAGGCATATTTAAAAATTGAAAGATCAAAAATAATGTCATACAATTGTGAAACTTTCAAGTCAAATAGACAAAATGATCTTTCTGCTTTAAAATGAATTATTAATAAGGAAGCATTTTTTTTAAATTTTGATGCCAGAAATCTCAGAATATGATAAAGATTCTTTGATAGAAAGTCATTGAATTTTCATTTCAATATAGTGAAGTATTTTTAAGATGCTTGGGTAGAAATTTAAATGGAGAGAAAATAGTTGTATTAATAAAACATCTTCATTCTATACATTTATTGCTAAATGGTAGCTTGTTTGAATCAAACCAACTTTACACAGTTCTCTAATGAGAGCTTACTTTGGAAGTATATCTATATTCGGTTATAAATAGCTATATTAGCAGGGTTGATTTTTTTTCTTCGGTATAACCTTAATTTACTCAGTTTTCTTTGTAATATATATACTAGTAGTAACATGGATTCCAAATCTTAATATAGTATATTATTATGCTCATTATTAGTCAATGATATGTTCTTATTATTCGAGCATTTTACTTTGCAATGACTACAAAGGTGATAAATTTTAATATATACAGTCTCCTCAATCAATAACTACTGTTTCCTTTGAATCTCAAACAAGAAATAAGATAAAACAAAAGTTTGCGCTATTATACACGCCAATGTTTGCGTTATTTCGCAAAGGTGGCAAAGATAGGAAGACAAATAACAAAAAAAAAAAAACGTTTGGCGCTAATACGCTTCCGGAGATGATGTTATTTGTCATAATGTTATTATATTTATTTTCAGTTAATCAATACAATATTATATAAAACATGTAAAAGGGTGACAGGAACGCAAAAAATGCTCGAAGGTCAACAGACAACATCAACCGGCAAAATTACTCGACAGTACAACAGACAACCAGCAAAAATACTCGACAGTACAACAGACAACTAGCAAAAATACTCGACAGTACAACAGACAACCAGCAAAAATACTCGATAGTACATCACACAACATCAACCAGCAAAAATACAGGTTAGAGTAACAGACATCATCAGCAACTTCGGACTTTTATTTGTTTGTGAGTGAATTGGTTGAGTTTATACACCAATAAATTCCTTTAAAAAGGCGTTTCATCCTATAATAAAGGTTTCCTTTTTCTTGTAGAATCTGAACATACCATACGTTTTCATTATACCACAAACCATTGTTTTTATACTATTAATGAAAAATAAACTTATGTGCGTACCTTACTGTACTAGCACGGATGTCCAAATTTCAAGTACACTGAAACATGGTCTTAAGAATTCACCATATTAAGAACGACAGCATAAATAATACAGTAAACAATTATTCAGATGCATGCTTTCCCATTTAAAAATCTGATCAAAATCCGTATTAGCATGTTACAAAATACCTGGCCGATTTTTAATGACTATCAAAATATCCACTGAACGTAATCTTATTTGTTTTAAACATTACATATACACATTTACATATCTATGCATGTTGAAAATTGTAAAAAAACAACGTAAATGCTTTTTTCTTCTTCTTCAAACTCACTTTTTTGTAAACCATACATAGTAATCAAGTTTAGATTGTGTAAATGTCATAAGTCTATACAAATTTTCACTTGTATTTTTTTTTTTGCACCTGTCCAAAGTCTGATGTTCAGGATTAGTTGTCGTTTGTTGATGTGGTTCATAAGTGTTTCTCGTGTTTTATATAGATTAGACCGTTGGTTTTCCCGTTTGAATGGTTTTACACAAGTCATATTAGCTTGGTAAGGTTGGTGCAGAACATATTAAAATGTTTAAATCCACTGCATTGTGGACTTAAACCCGTTGCATTTGTTTGCACATGTCCTAAGTCAGGAATCTGATGTCCAGAAGTTGTCGTTTGTTGATGTGGTTCATTGGTGTTTTTCGATTCTCTTTTTTTTTTTTTATAAATTAGATCGTTGGTTTTCCTCTTTGAATGGGTTTGAACCAGTAATTTTTGTGCCCTTTATAGTTTGCTGTTCGGTGTGAGCAAAGGCTCCGTGTTGAAGACCGTACTTTAATCTATGATGGTTTACTTTTACAAATTTTGACTTGGTCGGAGAGTTGCCTCATTGGCACTCATATCACATCTATCTATTTAACCTCATTCGAGCTTTTTTTTCATCAAACATGTTACTCCAGTTTTTGGTTTGGTTCGTGTTGCTCAGTCTTTAGTTATCTAATTGTGTGTTTGTGTATTTATGGTTGTCTTTAATTTGATCTCGTTCGTAGTATTGCCATGGTGTTGTCAGTTTATTTTCGACTTATGACTTTGAATGTTCTTTTCCTCTCTTTTAAAACCAATTTAGCGATAGATTATCAAAACAACATAATATTTGATCCCACAATTCGTAACTGTAATTGTAATTTTAACCCTTTCTGTTCTTTTTTTAAATATTCACATATGCATCAAAAAGTTGCCAAATAATCAGTTTATTGAATGTGCGTACTGGTACAAAATAGGCGAACTGACTAACATTATGATTGTCGTCCGGAAATCAAATTTCGGCTTCGGGATCACAGCAGTAGTTTCCAGATGATAACTTTTGAACCCCATGCAGGTTCATCTGATACCAAGCTTGTTTTGATAACACATCATAGGATAATGTAAATCCCTGAGATTTTGAGAACACTGCAACGTCTTGGTGACATGGTAAGGTCACAGCAGCAATTATGGACTGAATTTTACTTCTGGTTAATCGACGGTTGAATACTTACGGTCTACATGCAGTTCCTATGAACACACAAGTTAAGTTAATATGAATAAAAGGATATATGGGTAAGTCATTGCAGCAACCACCACACAACAGAAACAATCCGCAGATATTTAGATTTAAACAAATAGTATTCAATAAAAGATAGGTTTACATTCAATATATCAGACTTAGCGATTAACATTAAAACATTGAATAAATGTAACAAACTATATCAAAGTACTGAAATCAACATCAAGTTCTCCAAGGGAAAAAAATCTAAGATGTAACATCAAACGACAAACACAAGAATATGAACCGGAATTAAACTTTTATATACTTTTGGCTATAAAATTGAAGCTTACGAAAAATTTTATGCACATTAGAAGTGCAGAGGTGAGTTCGGGGAAAGTGGTTAATTCCATTGACATAAACTTATTTATTTGTTACAATAACAACAAGTTTGGATTTCTCTTTAAACTTCAAAAGTGAATCCATTGTGGCACTGATTTAACCATTTCTCTTATATAGTGCTGAATTTATAATGTGTGGTATGTCTGTACGTTTCACCAGGTCTTAGGATTGTACTTGGAAAATTATCCTGAAATAAAAAAAAAGAATAAAAAAACACATCAACATATTATTGATTACTCTTTACTTCATTTCAAAGATGGTAAATTGTGAGGGTAATTATCTTCTTTGAATAGAATTCAAACTAAAAAAAAAAATTCTTGATTTTGACAAAAAGCAGCAGAGCGGAACTAAACTGAAACTTGATCTGTAACTCATCATGGATAACTCACATACCAAAAATCAGCCCAGTATCTAAAGTTGTTTAGAAAAAAGTCTGTATAACTGTGATATTCAACAATTTATCAAAGTTCAAAGCCCGTAGTTTCGGCAAAAATTAGCCGAGCGGAAAGAAACTTAAACTGGATGTGTAAATCATCATGGTTAACTCACATACCACAAATCAGCCCAAACCTCCGTATAGTGGTTTGTTGCGGAATGACGAAATGACAGAATGACGGACAAGGGTAAAACTATATGGCACCGACAACTTTGTTGCGGGGCCATAAAAATTAAGCTGAGGTAAATGACTGAATATATTAAGTTTATTATGATAATTGATACTAGACTATACATATACTTACATGATTAACACTATCAGCATAATGTTGTGTTTCTAAACAGAAGGCACTAAACTGCCCGTATGTAGCACCTGCCTTACCCTGGACATTATCTAGATAGTACGATGTGTATACCTGCAAACCAGGTTCTGTGCTTGATACTTCCAGAACTCGTCCTGAGGGTGGATGCTCAACTCTACAAAAGTATGTAACAAACTAACTTTATAGGAAAAAAAGAACCGCGACTTTATAAGAGTATTTATAAGAGTATTTTGTCTCCTCGACATTTTTTCCCCTTCTCAAACGCTTATGATTGTAACAAACAGTTTGTCGGTATTGATGTTGGTAAACGGTGTCCCTGTGTGAACTATAGGTTCATAATATTTTTCTTTATTTGTCATTGTTATGTTTTTAATAATTAGATAGTAAATTTTCCGATTATAAACAATGAATTTTCACATTAGCATTACACATTGCAAAGTTGAACTTAATGATTTTATAGATATAGGAAGATGTGATAAGAGTGCCAAAGAGACAACTCTCCATCGAAGTAACGATGAGATAAGATAAGATAAGATAAATAATAGTTTATTAAAGTGTCACATATTGATCTACATTAAAATACATAACAACATCATAAAAAAGGACCAATACCCAGCATATAAAGACTTACGAGACACTTTAACAATGTATATATAAACGTAAACCATTATAGGTCAAGGTATGGTCTTCAACACGGAGCCTTGGCTCACACCGAACGGCAAACTATAAGGGGCCCAAAACATAACTAGTGTAAAACCATTCAAACGGAACAACCAACGGTCTAATCTACATAAAAAAGAGAAACACTTATGAACCACGTAAACAGACGACAACCACTGACCATCAGACTCCTGACTAAGGACAGGTGCAAACAATTGCAGCGGAATTAAACGTTTTAATGATACCAATTGAACCTTCTCCCTTTTCTGAAACAATAGTATAACATCACAAAACAGAAAAACACATAGTCTTTTTTCTTTATCTCATTTTTATTAGCATAATTATGCTCCCTAATGTTTTGCCTATTTCGCTTGCGTATATCAATCATATTTGTCAGACATAATTTTTGTTCTCGAGAGTACTTTAAATGATCACATTAGAGTAGTCTTCATATATTTATTTGTCAGAAAGTTTTGCTTTACTATAAGTATGTATAAAATTTTCAAATATTAATTTATACCTTTATAGTTAGATGAATGATTTATTCTTAAAAATAGACCAAGGACACAGTTATCGTCCTTTGGTTTTTCGAATATAGTCCCTAGTGTAAACAGTGTATAACTTTCATGTTTTATTTGATACACTTTCCCAATTTATTTCTTGATGTTAAATGCATGAAATATTAAGTAGTGGATGTTATTACATGTTAAAAAAAATTGGGTGCTGAATCTTTATGTTAAGTAGTGATTTGGTCCAGTTCAAAAAGGTCAAAATTTATCACGTCTGAAGCTGTCAAACCGAATTTTACACCCCCTTAACACAGAAATGTCAATATTTTGAGTTAAGAGCTGGTAGAAGTTTCTATAATTTTGATATTATTTGTCTCACTGGTAGTACACTACGCTATAAAAATCTTTTTTTTTTTTTTTTCTTTTTTTTTATTTGTTTTTTTTTTTTTTTTTTTTGTTGTTTTTTTTTAATATTAAACATATTTTATTAACAATCACCTGTTACATCAACCCTCAGTTGCCCAGGGAAACAACTAAGGGGGCCTCAATTTTTACAGACTCATTTGTCGGGAAAACTGCAAATGAGGAAAAAAAACTCCCACTATAAATTATTAACCGGCAATGGACATTTGAGCGCATTGACAGGACATTTGAGCGAAAAAAAAAGGACGTTTGAGCGCCAAAGTATAGGACATTTGAGCGCCTAAATTTTAGGACATTTGAGCGAAAATAAGAATAAGCGTAGGACATTTGAGCGAAAACAAGTCTTGGATAGAGAATTGTCTTATTGGCAATCATACCACATTTTCTTACGAATATAGTTCATTAAATGAGGAGTTTACCAACAAAAAGATTAAAACATATTTTAATTGTAAAAAACAAAGCACTAAAAACAAAGCACAGTCATAAAACAGGAGTTTACCAACAAAAAGATTAAAACATCTTTTAATTGTAAACAAAGCACTAAAAACAAAGCACTGTCATAAAACATAAAACTCGGCAACGGCATTATTTACAAGTCTGTTCGGGCTTGGAACTTATATCCCAGGCTTCTGACATAAAAATCCCTCGTAATTTCCTGCTGGCAGTATTTCGAATGCAAATCCCGGAGATTCTGTTCCTTCTCCTTTTCTGTTCGGCTCTGCGGTGCATCAATGTTCAAACTCCGAATTTTTATGTAAGTCACAGATTGCAATTTGATAATAGTGTCAAGGAAAATATAAATTGATGGATGACTGTGATAGAACTGCTCGTTATAATGTTACAGACTCATTTGTCGGGAAAACTGCAAATGAGGAAAAAAAACTCCCACTATAAATTATTAACATCCACCTTTATAAATATTATCTATCCTTGTACAAATGTACATGTACCTGCAATCATTATCGATCTATATATCTATACCTCTCACCATATAAAATTATTTGAATAAAGTATGTTTTTATCGTTATTTATTTTTCAAAAAGGCTACCTGTATTTATTAAGCAGTTTCAATTTTATCGTACATCAAGTCTTTTGTTATGTTAATTTCAATTACATTAAATTTCTGGTCGGGTGATCATTTACCACGTGCGATTTGTTAAAGGGATGTGTAGTTCATTCATAAATAAAATGGATTAATGATTTTGATTCCCAATAAGGATTAATTTCAAAGATATGGTGAGAAAATATTTGTTTATAATATGAACCTGTTGATACAGCATGTCTTGTTACAATTAGATGATATACATGAATACATACACAACAGAAATTACATGTAGGGAGTTGAGAGCAGTGTACCTATTATTATTCAATCAGTATCAAAGAGGTCATTGCACTGACCTGACCACGCAAAATATATATTTATATACAAAAAATGTCACACATAGTGGAAAATGCTTCGATTTTCGTATTCGGTTTAAGATATTTGAGCAAAAACTGCATTTCATGTTTTATCATATTTAAAATCACCGATTTACTTATCCCTTTCTTTTGATATTTTGCGATATTTCTAGTTTTCCAGATAACCCATTTCGTGATTAAAAGCACCGTATCTAAAATTTGGGTATAAGATGCATCTGCATTAATGACCCCAAAAATTATACTTGTTTCCGATTTTTTTAATTTTTGGATATTTAATTTTGAACAAAATTCCCTTATTTTCTCAAAAATTTCCCGCCAAACGTCTTCCACCAGTTTACAATAAATAAAAAGATGAAATAGTGATTCTTTTTCATTGCAAAAGTGACACTTCCCGTTTGAGCGATTCATTTTTTGTAAAATTTTTTCAGTGTAAATTATATTATGTAGTAACTTCCATTGAAATTGTTTAATTTTCCTGTTAGCTAAATTGTTATTCAAAGTTTCCCAAATGTAATCCCATGGTAGTTCCTTCCCAAAATGTAAATTCCACTTCAACTGACTATTTGGAGCTGTTTTATTCTCATAAAAGTATCTATTATCTTTAAGGCATAATTTTTTGGCATCAACGACAACTCCATTTTTTATAAATTGACAAGAATTTATTATTTTTATAGGTCTATCAGAATGACTTTGTATGCTAGAATCTTTTTTTAAAACGTCAATTTGTTGAGGTGTTAACGAAGATTTAATGCGACTATATTGTGCAATCCAATTCCTTTTATCTTTAAGACTTTTAAAAATATCAAAAGAAGTTTTAAAGGATTTATTGTTTAAGTCCCATATATCTTTATTTTTTTTTATTCCACTGGAGGCAAAGTTTGCATAATATGATGCATGTCCCTTGAACTTAAATTTGCAATTGCCGAAAATATTTTCTTCTAAAAGGTCCTCTTTCGTGACCGATTTTTGGATTTTCTGTAAGTCAGTCCAGGAAATTAAAAGTTCTTTATAATACTTGGACATTTGTATTTGCCTAATGCCCGCGTCACACTGTCCCGAATTTTATATACGATGGACACCCGAATGCGAAAATTGTAAGTTCGTACGAAGTTGGTCCCGATCTCGTTAAAATACCAAAAAGTGACCGAAGCAAGTACGATGAATAACGAAGTCTATACGATGGTCCCAAAATTAAATACGATAGCAAAAGATGGACATACGAAGTTTAACCGAAGACGGGTATTTAAGCTTCATATCTCAGCCGAAGCCTACACGATGGATCACGAAGGCTACACGATGGATTACAAAGGCTACACGATGAATTACGATGATGGCGCGATGGCCATACGATGTCTAAAAGATACGAACAGAATTTCGACAACATATCGTTTCTGTACAAGTCTGTCATGCATGGCGCGAAATCGATCTTTTTGTCTAATTCTTATAAAACTTTATTATCCCCTCGCCTACTACATGTAAGTTGCGTGTAGATAAAATTGTTATGGACACTCTAGAACCAAAATGCTCAAAACTTGGTATGGTGTTACTCGTTAAGAATATCTTAAGAGCTATTGACTTTAAAGTTCAAAGGTCAAGGTCACAGTGGCAGTTGTAATACAAGGCAATATCACCCTTGTGGACACTCTAAAACCAATATGCTTCAAAAGATTTTAACCACATTTGGTATATTGTTCCTCCTTGTAATGATCTGACACTTTTTACGTTCAAGGCCAAAGGTCAAGGTCAAGCAGATGGACTTGTTTTTTCTCCTTGAAATCGCATAATACACAGGAAATTGGTTGCTCATTTTTTACCTGCTGGTTCTAAAGACAATATTAAAGGTATTTCCAGTTACAGAATGTTTTGGTTGATTTCTAAAAAAATATTTTATGTATCAAATATGCATATTCTGACAACATACCATTTTCTGCATGTGTCATATACAAATATAGTGTCCATATTTGTCCCCAATATGTTACATACGAGGGGATGCCACGCTCGGCATTGCCTTGTTTGCACTGTAAAATGTGTGCACTAGTCTGAATAATCACCCATAAGTATGCCCATGTTTACTGATTTATCTTAAAGGTAAGGTAATGGGTTCGTTGATCCCTTTTATTCAAAAAGAGCTCTTTCCAGGAGAATATCATAATAATGTAGACAAAAGGAAGGATGTGGGGAATGCAACAAATGCGACAAAATATGACATATAGAAAACAAAATGGTTATGGAGTAAACATTCGTGTGACAACAACTCAGACGATACATAAAAAATCAGAATAATGAAGACAAAGTTGGTTTCCCTATATACGTGTACCTGCAGTGTTGGTGTACGAGGCGCGTTTATGAATTTCATTATGTTACTTGATATGAAAAATTGACAAAAAATAATATTTTACTTGTAAAAGTAAATCCTGAGCCTGTAATAGCTGCTCTTCTTGTTCTCATAGAATCATAAAAAAAATCAAAATCAAATATATTTTATTGTCAATTAAAGACTCCCATTACAGGCAGAATAATCACAAGTTAAATTTGGTACAATGATTACAAAATGATTACAATTATTTGAGTACAATTAAATCAATGATTACAACGAAGAATCATATGATATGAGCTCCATGTTTTGTGAACGTCTTTCTTAACTGTCATATTAGACTGACCAGTGCATATCGCGCATGGCACTTTAAATGTATTTTAGCGCGAAAATTAACTTACATTTAGCTGGATTTATTGCCGTCGTAGTTCCATCTTGTCGCCTTCGTACTTTTATTCGATGTCAACACGACGGGATTACGAGGTCTTCACGAAGTCGTGTTGTCATCGTAAGACCTTCGGGTATCTTCGTGATTCATTCGTGTAGACATCGTAATGTCAAAACTTCCCGATGGAAACGATGGAAACACGAATACAATACGATGTGCAAAGATGCATTCCCGGTGACATTACGATGGTGAGGATGGTGATACGAACTCAATACGAACCCTCAACATCGGACGCAACTTCGGGGATTTTTTAACATGTTAAAAAATTTAGAACCCTTCCCGAAGTTGTCCCCGAAGGCTAGAAAAAGTGGCCGATGGTTCTACGATGGTTAAAGATGGCACTACGAATAGCCCGATCTGGATACGATCAGTCCCGATTTTGAAAATTTCCATATTCGTGTTGCCATCGGCGTAAAAATCGGGACAGTGTGACGCGGGCATAAAACATGTAGTGTCCGAACAAGAACATATAAAAAAATCTGTATCATATTTTTCGTCTAGTGACGTTAACCAGTATTTCCCTATTGCATTCCATTTTTGTGTTTTTGAGTTGACAATACTGTACATACTTTTCACTTTATATATTCAATATTGATTTAATATATAAAGTCCCTTAAGTTTATCATTCCTATCCCCCCTTTTTCTTTCGGTAAACAGCACACTGTTCTAGCGATTTGGTTTGTTTTCCCATCCCATATAAAGGACCATATAATATTATTTATTTGTTTTTCGTATATATCCGGGATACCTCTCATTTCAATTTCGTATCCAATGACGGACAGTACAAAGGATGTAATATTTAAAACTTTTCCCGTAAATGTGAGATCTCTTGATTTCCAAACTTCCATACAGCTTTTTATTTTATTTATTTTTTCTAACCAAATTTGATCTAAGTCCACCCCGTATCCATGAAGTACCCCTAATGTTTTCACAGGACGCTTAGACCATTTAATTTTGTTAAATTTTGGTTTTTTATTTCGCCACTTGCCTAAATACATACCAACAGTCTTATCCATATTCATTTTAGCCCCCGAAGCATTTTCGTACAGTTTTAAAGTTTTAAATGTTTCTTCGATAGACTCCTCGCTTTTATTAAAGAGTTGAGTATCGTCAGCAAACATATTTAGCTTTGTTTCAATAAAGTCCCCAGTTCTAGTAGGAAGTTTTATTCCTTTTATATTAGGATTGTTTCTAATTGATGCTGCAAGTGGTTCTGCTTGCAGGATATATAACATCGGGGCTATTGGGCATCCTTGACGAATTGAACGGGTTATGCCTACGAATCTAGAAGTAAACCCATTCGTATGAATGCACGTCTTAGCGTTAATGAAAAGCATTTTTACCCAACTCCTGATTTTTTCCCCAAACCCAAATTTTAATAAGCAAAAATCGATCCATTCCCCTTCCGCCCTATCAAATGCTTTTTGTTGATCTAAAAATAATATTGCACCCTCCTCATCTTCTAATTCACAAAAATCTATAACATCTTGTAATAATCTATTGCCTTGAAAAATGTTGCGCCCTTTGACAAACCCTTTTTGATCGAAATCAATTATTTGCGGTAATACATTTTTTAACCTTTCCGCGAGTACTTTGGAAATAAATTTAAAGTCACATTAGTAACCTGCTGTTCTACGTCTACCATTCTGATGTAACGGTTTTTCAAGTTTATCCCTCGAGTAAGTAATGTATGTTTTGTGTTCTGGTCGTGTACTGTAACTATACATTCTTTCTCCGTAATTTGTATGGTTTGTATTTCGTTTTGGTCTACCAGAGTTTTAAGTTCATTTAATACATCAGTATGTGTAATACCCTTGGTGAAACTAATACCGAAGTGAATAGATAAGTGTCGTTTGATTTGAGCTTTATGAGCGTCTACCGCCATTATGAAAACATGTAAACAACTCACGGGTTACTCACAAAAACACCATATATCTTCTCAAGTTATAAGGTTCCAGCAAATAAATCTATGGATTCAAAGAGACAAAGTCATTACCACTATTATAATCCACAAATATCTGCCACAAGATGAGTAAATTAATGGAAATTCAATTTTTTTACTCAGAGCTCTGAAAACCTGGACTTGGCACATCAAGGGCACATAACTCCTCTTTTTGATAAAGAGAAGGTGCGATTTTTTTAATTTGAATTTATTGTCTAAAAGAAATGCACTACGAAATAACTGTGTTCTCGGGCCAAATAGAGTTTATTGTTTGGGTATTGTGGTGTCCTGTGTAATTTATACATTTAGATTCCCCTTGCATCATATAGCATATTTGTTTTTATAATTTCAGGTCCCTGCTATGGGTATTAGATGAAGCTGATTGGTAGGAAAGGACATATTGTTACCGTAAAAGAAGTCAATTTCCCCCTTTCTCTTTTCCTCCAAGATAACACCACGAAATGAGACCTGTCATCAGATTTTACTTGCTATGAGCAACGCGATGGGAGTCGCTGTTGGCGCATGTGTTGCTTACCGATTACCGAAGCAAAAATTTTTCTTCGACTGAATGTTTCGGTATTCCACTAGGATGTGTATTACTTTATAAACAATAGGTCCGAGTACACAGTTATCGTCCCTTGATTTGTCCACAAATATAGTCCCTAGTGTGGACAGTGTGTTACTTGCAAATCTTTTTTATACCCCTTCCAAATTTATTTCTTCATGTGTTATGCCTCAAACAGCTAGAAGGGGATAAAATTACACTGTGAAAAAAATTGATTTATGAATTTTAAAGTAAAGTAGTGATTTGGTCCCGCTGAAAAAGTTTAAAAATAAGCATTTCGGAAGCTGTCAAATGATTTCAAGATCCCCTAAACCTAAAATTGTCCATATTTTAAGTTAGAGCCGATGAAGTTTTCTATTATTTTAATACAATTTGTCTCAAAAGTAGTACATCCTACTGTAAAAATATTATTGAGAAAGCGCAGGTGTGATTTTTTTTTATTTCCATGTATTTTCTAAAAGAAATGTACTACGAAATAACTGTGTACTCGGACCAATAACGGTAACCAACACAACAAGTACTGTATTATAATTATACCTGCCACATTTTTTCATTTGACCCGTTTTTCCTACACAAAAATTAATGTCAAACCCTTTTCCATTGTTGACTTTTTTTATGTGATCCCCTAGACGTACTGCTGTTCGAATATCGTATGGTGTTCCTTCTACAGGAGCAATTTCACCTGAAAGGGAGAAGAAGGGGGGAAATCATTTAATAATCACTAATAATTGTAACTCGATATCTAAATCGAGATTTTGGTCAGTAACAAGAAAGGACATAATAAATGGTAGTAAATCGGTCGGGTTTTTTTATAGTTACATCCTTTCCTTATTGTATATATTCAAACTTTGTGCAGTCTCCTTCAGAATGGAAATCTTGTTTCATTTAGACTACACAATGTGAACTGCTGTACCCCAATTTTTGACATTTTTATCTATCATGTCTGTTTGTTTTGTTCACACATCGTTATTAATATACTTGTATAGAATTTTAAAAGACTGTCATACAAGTGAGAGGTTTAGCTAGCAAGAAAACCAGGTTTAATCCACAATTTTCTACATTAAAAAAATCCTAGTCAGGAATATGACAGTTGTTATCAATTTCTTTGATGTGTTTGAGCTTTTGAGTATGCCATTTGATTACGGACTTTCTTTTTGAATTTTCCTCGGAGTTCTTTATTTTTGTTATTTTTCTTTTTTCATACGTTCGGATATTTGTCTGTGCCCCACTCAAAACAAAATTTAATTCTGTGAAGGGGGATAATCACCCATTTAAAAAGTAAACGTTGTGTATTACGGACCTTTCCTCGAAATGTTAATACGAAATGTTATCATCATTGATGGGAATGGTAAATCAACGAGAACATACGTACCCATTTACGTACAGAAACACACACGCAAGACTTAACCACCAACTTAATCATTATTTTATATCGATATATAAATAATAATTTGGTTTTAATAATAAGTTGATAGCAAAATAACAAAGTTTCTAATCTTTTACAAACATAATGCAATGCTAACAGAAACACTGCCACTTAACACCTACTTACGATGCGATGTGTGCTATCATTACGCACCTGTTGGGATGACGTTTTCGTTCAAAGGAGTATAATAGTCAGCGTTGACCTTGATAACGTGATCGTCTATATTAAGTGAACCCTGTAAAAAAACAAAAGTTGTAGTTACAATAAATTTAGGTCACACATCATACTTAAGAGAGACGTAGATTGGCATAAATTGACTAGAATTTAGCCAATAACACCATTTTCAGAATGATTGCTCAGGATAAAGAACAAAGCATCTTCCCACATAGAAGAAATCACAATGAATTGACAAGCTTGATTGTTTACTGGTATAGTTGGCAAGAAATGCACCGTTCCCATTGCCTATTCCAATAGCCATCAACAAATTGTAATAAATACTTTTTTGTAGATTTCTTTCTGAAGAGAAAAAATGAAGACAGATACATGGAGTGTTTACTCAACTCACTTGTCCAGCAAGGTTAAAATATGAATGATTGGTTACATTAATGGGCGTGGCTTTAGTAGTAGTGGCTGTATAATCGATGATAAATTCATTGTCATTGGTCAGTTCGTATGTAACAGTCGTAGTTAGTTCCCCTGGATAATTCTCCTCACCATCGGGACTTGTGTACGACATCACTACTTTTGAATCTTTAACTTCAGCTTTCCATACAACCTGTTTAAATATACATTTGTTTTAATAAAGTTTTTTAAGTAATTTTTTTTTTTATTTACCTTAAATTACATGAAATGTAAGCAATTCGTATTATCAGCCTGGAAAGTTTCAGTAAATGCATAGACCGTGTTATTATATATGCATTTAGGACAATGCTGTTCATATAGTAAACACAACTCGTTTAAATCTTCAACTTACTTTTAATAGAAGTGGGACATTTAAAGACGTATCGTATCCGTATCTGATACGTTGACGTATCTAAACGTATATATGGGTTATTATTCAAATGATTATTTACGTGCATAAATAGTAATCGAAAAAAGGGGGAAAAGGAGAGGGCAATGTTTAATCTATTTCATATTTAATGTATAAATTGTTCTTTTATGATATTGAATAATTGTTAAATTTATATATTATTTGTGTTTACATACTCGCGTCTTGTATGTCAAAATCTGTACTTTATTATATTTATTGTCCTAAAATGATGTTTCTACTATATTTACAGTTCTTATAATACAATTATGAAAACATTGCATGGACGACATCAGAAGCTAACATTTACACACATTTAACAATCACGTGATTTTCGTGTCAATCTATTTACTTGTTACAGTACATCATTCTACATGTTTTAAAACTTGATATTTAAATCATTAGAACTACCCTGGCGTGAAGTTGAATTATAAAACAAATAAAGTTAGCGATATGTATATAGTACGTAATTTAAATTTGCTAATAAAAGGGAATTGAATCATCCATATCATATGAATCGAGTTGATTACTGATACCAATAATATTAAATTTATAAATTAGTAGGCAATCCTTTTATTAAAATGTGTACCCAGAGTACACCATCTAGGGTGCGTTCGACTTTGGTGACTTAACACGACTTTCATTTGAATGTACAGGTTGGTATGTCTTTTTGTAAACAATAAACGCTAGCACATCAAACGAGTGAGTAAACTATGTTTATTTTTTTTCATTAAAAAATAACTTAATTTTAAGTCTGTTGTAGATTTTCAGTATATTTGCCACCAAGTCCCGATTTTCTGAACGAAGTGTCCTTTATCGAGTGCCCGGTTTAGATATAAACGAGTATTCATAAATTGAAAATTATCATGTAATAAAAAGACTGTATCAATGGGTATCAATAACAGAAAGATGTCTAACATAGAAAAACACATATTTAAACACGAAAATAATCTATGAAATGAATAACACATAGATATCTTCAGATACGTCAACGTATCAGAAACGGATACGATACGTCTTTAAATGTCCCACTTCTAATTGATGGTATCGGAAGTAATGTTATTTTTTTTCATGTACACATATTTTTTTTCAAATCAGAATAGATGTATGATTTCTCGTGTACGAAATTCAATTATTTTTTCATACTAAACTTGATTAAGAAGTCTTTATAGTGTAAATGATAAATGAAGATGTCTTTCCCGGTATCAAAACACAAACTTCAGCATGTATACCTTATCAAAACCTTTCAGACCTCCATGAAGATGGTTAGGACCATTATTAATCGCAAGTTTATAGTCAGTTCCATCTAATGTAAACTTCCCATCAGCGATTCTATTTGCAACTCTACCACACAAAGCACCAAAATATCTCTGAAGCGGACTCTCGTATCCTAAGCGAAAACAGAAAACGTATTCAACATATTGCGTTTACAATTTGGCAGGGGATAATACTTAATAAAGATTCAAAAAGCAGATTAAACAGTTTTCACTGAAGGGATGTTTGTCAATATTGTGGGAGGGAACAATGCAATATAAACGAGATTGTAGATTGTTGGTTTACCATGAAGTTGATCCATTGTAACTTTTACAACAAAATGTAGGTGACCATAGATGGTACCTATGGTCACCTATATTTTGTTGTAAAAGTTACAATGGATCAAGAGGCTGGATAAGCCAGATTTTGTTGTATATAATGTATAAACTTAACCTTCCACCATTACCGAACTGAACAAAGAAATAACACGACGGGTGCTGTATACGGTGCAGGAAATGCTTACCCTTCCGGAGCACCTGATTTCACTCTCGGTTTTTAGTGGAGTTCGTGTTGGTTCTTATTTATTATTTATAACTGTTGTACATTTGTTGTAAATGTCCTTTGGTTTTGTGAGTCTTTGTTTACTCCTTGGTTTTGATTGTTATTGTCTTTAAACACCCGAGTAAAAAAAAAACCACTGATATGAACCATCTTTATAATATATTAGCTCTGGATGTGCCACCAAATGTTGATAATGTAAATTAATGCTATTAAAAGTCAAAAGATGTGATAAATATTAGCTCTGGATGTGCCACCAAATGTTGACAATGTAAATTAATGCTATTATTGCGAACCCAATTGAACCTTTCCATAGATTCACCTGATAGTTACCTGTCCATTTAAACTTTTGGCAGTTCTATTCTCCCATCTAACAAATACAACGGGTATTGTTCTCTGTATAGTTTATTCACTCCGGCAATGGACATTTGAGCGCATTGACAGGACATTTGAGCGAAAAAAAAAGGACGTTTGAGCGCCAAAGTATAGGACATTTGAGCGCCTAAATTTTAGGACATTTGAGCGAAAATAAGAATAAGCGTAGGACATTTGAGCGAAAACAAGTCTTGGATAGAGAATTGTCTTATTGGCAATCATACCACATTTTCTTACGAATATAGTTCATTAAATGAGGAGTTTACCAACAAAAAGATTAAAACATATTTTAATTGTAAAAAACAAAGCACTAAAAACAAAGCACAGTCATAAAACAGGAGTTTACCAACAAAAAGATTAAAACATCTTTTAATTGTAAACAAAGCACTAAAAACAAAGCACTGTCATAAAACATAAAACTCGGCAACGGCATTATTTACAAGTCTGTTCGGGCTTGGAACTTATATCCCAGGCTTCTGACATAAAAATCCCTCGTAATTTCCTGCTGGCAGTATTTCGAATGCAAATCCCGGAGATTCTGTTCCTTCTCCTTTTCTGTTCGGCTCTGCGGTGCATCAATGTTCAAACTCCGAATTTTTATGTAAGTCACAGATTGCAATTTGATAATAGTGTCAAGGAAAATATAAATTGATGGATGACTGTGATAGAACTGCTCGTTATAATGGGCATGAAATGATTATATGTGGTAGCTTATATTCAAATGTGTTAAAAAATTAATCTAAAGGAGGTATAAGATAGACATATAATGATATAGATATAAATCAAAATTAAAAGAAGTTATGGAAGTTGAAGCGTAACAGACGAACAAGTAGTTTACATTAACATTAAATTTGTAAAAAAAGGTACTTACTGTACATCTCCAGGATATTTCTTCTCCTTTTAGTGTTTTGTCCACTCTATATCGGAAACTGTCACAAACAAGGCTTTTTTTTCCCTTATTAGTCTCGGTCAAAATAATATCCATTTTAACACGTACATGTATTATTAGTATTAAGATTTCAAGTGCCAAGGGACATTTCACTTAATAGATATATATATAAGAATTTTAGAACAAAGAAAATTTGCATAGCCAATGAATTATAGTAGAATTGATTGGTAAATAGAGATCAACTTAGGATTTCACTTACATAAACCAGCCAGAACCGGTCGAATTACTTGGGTGTGAAATAAAATAAAAAATATTTATAACTAAATCTTACTTTTTTTTCTTACTTTTAAAAAAAAATCTTAATTCGTGTAAAATTATCAGGGAAAATTTCGCTCAAATGTCCTGTCTGAAAACTCAGGTAAGGTTAATATCCCGGCGCTCAAATGTCCTATGAAGTCGGCGCTCAAATGACCCTATGTGCTTTTTTCTTTTTCGCTCAAATGTCCTATGCCCATTCACTCAGACCTTTAAATTTCTTCTAAGAGAAATCTATCACTCATTGATTAATCTACCTGAGTAAAATATTAACTGCTAAATTGGATGGAAATAACATGTTTACTATTTATAAAAAACTGTATATGAGTTTGAATATATTATATTTTCAATCTGTTGAATGTAAACACAGATTCAAACATTAATAAAAGTTGATTTCTGAAAAAAATCAACATTATTCCTATTTCGAAAAAAAATTGATAAAAAAAACCTAAAAATGTTGATGTTTATATATTAAGGCCTTCTTAAAAGTATTCTATAACTAAACAAAAACTAAAAGATGCAAATTTTCATACGAACAATCCTTTTTTCTTTTAAAAACAAACTTTTTATGATTAAATTATTATTTATTTTGAACAGATTGAAAAAAATATTTAATTTATTTTAATAAACATCAAATCACAGGCATTTTTTTTATGTGAAACATGTAATTTCCATCAATTTAGCAGATAAACTTTTTACTCTGGTAGATTAATCAATGAGTGATAGATTTCTCTTAGAAGAAATTTAAAGGTCTGAGTGAATAAATTGTACAGAGAACAATACCTGTTGTATTTGTTCAATGGGACAATAGAACTGCCAAAAGTTTAAATGGACAGGTAACTATCAGGTGAATCTATGGAAAGGTTCAATTGGGTTCGCAATAAAAGTCAAAAGATGTGATAATATTGCCAATGTCCTTATCATACTATATAATCTATAACAAACAATAAGCTATTTAAGGAATTGTTAGGTATACCTTTAATATCATCAAACCCTAGGTTGATGTCCTGTACATCGCCTTTTCTGTCTGGGACCAGGATGTCGGTCACTATGGCTCCATAACTGATTATTCTTATTGTAACATTGTTTTGATTCTTCAACGTAAACCTGAAAATAAAAATATGCTAGGACGTCAATATATTTTGATAGTGATCACTTATGCCCGCGTCACACTGTCCCGATTTTTACGCCGATGGCAACACGATTATGAAAATTTTCAAAATCGGGACTGATCGTATCCAGATCGGGCTATTCGTAGTGCCATCTTTAACCATCGTAGAACCATCGGCCACTTTTTCTAACCTTCGGGGACAACTTCGGGAAGGGTTCTAAATTTTTAAACATGTTAAAAAATCCCCGAAGGTGCGTCCGATGTTGAGGGTTCGTATTGAGTTCGTATCACCATCCTCACCATCGTAATGTCACCCGGAATGCATCTTTGAACATCGTATTGCATTCGTGTTTCCATCGTTTCCATCGGGCAGTTTTGGCATTACGATGTCTACACGAATGAATCACGAAGCTACCCGAAGGTCTTACGATGGCAACACGACTTCGTGAAGACCTCGTAATCCCGTCGTGTTGCCATCGAATAAAAGTACGAAGGCGACAAGATGGAACTACGACGGCAATAAATCCAGCTAAATGTAATTTAATTTTCGCGCTAAAATACATTTAAAGTGCCATGCGCGGTATGCACTGGTCAGTCTAATACGACAGTTAAGAAAGACGTTCACAAAACATGGAGCTCATATCATATGATTCTATGAGAACAAGAAAGGCGACAGCGTTGTTTCTATTAATTCAAATGGAACAAGAAGAGCAGCTATATTACAGGCTCCGGATTTACTTTTACAAGTAAAATATTATTTTTTGTCAATTTTTCATATCAAGTAGCATAATGAAAATCATAAACGCGCCTCGTACACCAACACTGCAGGTACACGTATATAGGGAAACCAACTTTTTCTTCATTATTTTGATTTTTAGCTCACCTGGCCCAAAGGGCCAAGTGAGCTTTTCTCATCACTTGGCGTCCGGCGTCCGTCGTCGTCCGTCGTCGTCGTCGTCGTCCTGCGTTAACTTTTACAAAAATTTTCTCCTCTGAAACTACTGGGCCAAATTTAACCAAACTTGGTCACAATCATCATTGGGGTATCTAGTTTAAAAAATGTGTCCGGTGACCCGGCCAACCAACCAAGATGGCTGCCATGGCTAAAAATAGAACATAGGGGTAAAATGCAATTTTTGGCTTATAACTCAAAAACCAAAGCATTTAGAGCAAATCTGACGAGGTAATATTGTTCATCAGGTCAAGATCTATCTGCCCTGAAATTTTCAGATGAATCGGACATTTCGTTGTTGGGTTGCTGCCCCTGAAATGGTAATTTTAAGGAAATTTTGATGTTTTTGGTTATTATCTTGAATATTATTATAGATAGAGATAAACTGTAAACAGCAATAATGTTCAGCAAAGTAAGATCTACAAATAAGTCAACATGACCAAAATGGTCAGTTGACCACTTTAGGAGTTATTGCCCTTTATAGTCAATTTTTAACCATTTTTCGTAAATCTTAGTAATCTTTTAGAAAAATCTTCTCCTCTGAAACTACTGGGCCAAATTTAACCAAACTTAGCCATTAGCATCATTGGGGTATCTAGTTAAAAAAATGTGTCCGGTAACTCGGCCAACAAACCAAGATGGCCGCCATGGCTAAAAATAGAACATGGGGGTAAAATGCAGTTTTTGGCTTTTAACTCAAAAACCAAAGCATTAAGAGCAAATCTGACAGGAAGTAAAATTGTTGATCCGGTCACGATCTATCTGCCCTGGAATTTTCAGATGAATCGTATAATCGGTTGTTAGATTGCTGCCCCTGAATTGGTAATTTTGAGGAAATTTTGCTGTTTTTTTGTTATTATCTTGAATATTATTATAGATAGAGATAAACTGTAAACAGCAATAATGTACAGCAAAGTAAGAACTAAAAATAAGTCAGTGTGACCAAAATAGTCAATTGACCCCCTAAGGAGTTATTGCCCTTCATAGTCAATTTTTAACATTTTTCTTAAAATTTGAAGATTTTCAATAACATTTTCCACAGAAAGTACTGTTATAGATAGAGATAATTGTAAGCAGCAAGAATGTTTAGTAAAGTAAGATCTACAAACACATCACCATCACCAAAACACAATTTTGTCATGAATCCATCTGTGTCCATTGTTTAATATTCACATAGACCAAGGTGAGCGACACAGGCTCTTTAGAGCCTCTAGTTTATGTATCGCCTGAGTTGTTGTCACACGAATGTTTACTCCATAACCATTTTGTTTTCTATATGTCATATTTTGCCGCATTTGTTGCTTTCCCCACATCATTCCTTTTGTCTATATTATTATGATATTCTCCTGGAAACCCATTACCTTACCTTTAAGATAGATCAGTAAACAGGGGCATAATTATGGGTGATTATTCGGACTAGTGAACACATTTTACAGTTCAAACAAGGCAATGCCGAGTGTGGCATCCCCTCGTATGTAACATATTGGGGACAAATATGGACACTATATCTGTATATGACACATGCAGAAAATGGTAAATTGAATATGCATATTTGATACATAAACTATTTTTTTAGAAATCAACCAAAACATTCAGTAACTGGAAATACCTTTAATATTGTCTTTAGAACCAGCAGGTAAAAAAATGAGGAACCAATTTCCTGTGTATTATGCTATTTCAAGGAGAAAAAACAAGTCCATCTGCATGACCTTGACCTTTGGCCTTGAACTTAAAAAATGTCAGATCATTACAAGGAGGAACAATATACCAAATGTGGTTAAAATCTTTTGAAGCATATTGGTTTTAGAATGTCCACAAGGGTGATATTGTCTTGTATTACAACTGCCACTGTGACCTTGACCTTTGAACTTTAAAGTCAATAGCGCTTAAGATATTCTTAACGAGTAACACCATACCAAGTTTTGAGCATTTTGGTTCTAGAGTGTCCATAACAATTTTATCTACACGCAACTTACGGCATATCATTTAAATGCATCGTAAGCTGTACACGACGTCTTTTAGACATCGAATGGCCATCGCGCCACCATCGTAATCCATAGTGTAGCCTTCGTAATCCATCGTGTAGCCTTCGTGATCCATCGTGTAGGCTTTATGAAGCTTAAATACCCGTCTTCGGTTAACCTTCGTATGTCCATCTTTTGCTATCGTATATAATTTCGGCCCCATCGTATAGACTTCGTTATTCATCGTACTTGCTTCGGTCACTTTTTGGTATTTTAACGAGATCGGGACCAACTTCGTACGAACTTACAATTTTCGCATTCGGGTGTCCATCGTATATCAAAATCGGGACAGTGTGACGCCAAATGGGACTCTTGTGATTTTGTACTCGAAATTCAATTTTGTATGGACAAAAGTGAGTTTTGTTTAACAAAAATGTGTTCTGTTTAAGGTTTAAGACTCCTTCTGTAGCCATTTTTGTACGATTTTTTTCAAACTTCAATTGTATCAAAACTACAGATATAACGAATAATAGAGATAGGCCATTTTGTGCATACACCAAGGGGAAACTTGACGCAAAGCATCATTATTTACTGTTTCATTTCATTTAATAGAAAAAGAGTACTTTGTGGCAAATAAACCAAGATTTTTATAGAAAATCCACAGCCTTTAATACAGAGATTTTTGTTATAAAATTTGAAACATAGATTACTCACTTGCTTTTCTATGATGTGCTAGTGTTTATTTTTTACAAAAAGTTCAAACCAACCTGTAAATTCCAAAATACCTCGTGCTGAGTCACTAAAGTCAAGCGCACCCTGAAAGGTGTACTTGATTTGGTCAATACTTTTATTTGTTTTTACCAATAACTACATTAATAAACTTGTTTTAAGGAAATCAATGCTAGCACTGCATGCAATAATCCTATATCTATCAGTCATCAAATTGCCAAATATGAGAGTGCAAGGATAAAGGCTGTGGATTTTCTATAAAATTTCCATAGGTTTAGCATTGAATCAACACAAGGGTACATAATTCTTAACAAAATTTGTAGCATACTACAAATTTAAAATTTTGTCATATAAAATTATCTTTCAGTGGACAAAAGTTACTTTTGTCATGACAAAATTCATTTTTGTAACACAGACTTTACTTTTGTTACCTAAGTTGAAAATTGGACGACAAAAGTCAATTTTGTATGCAAATTGGTTTAGTTTTGGATTCTGTGAACTAATTTGCATGTGACACAGAAAATTGACTATTGTGAGACAAAATTGACTTTTGTGAGATAAAATTGACTTTTGTGAGACAAAATTGACTTTTGTCTCACAAAATTGACAAAATTGAATTTTGTCTCACCAAAGTCAATTTTGTCGTCACAAATTTGAATTTTGTCGTCACAAAATTGACTTTCGTGAGACGAAATTGACAAAATTGAATGTTGTCTCACAAAAGTCAATTTTGTCTCACAAAAATCAATTTTATCTCAAAAAAGTCAATTTTGTCTCACAAAATTGAATCTTGTCTCACACAATTGACTTTTGTGTTTTAATTTCCATATCAGGTAACAAAAGTCAATTTTGTATGCAAATAAGTTTATATTTGCATACCTTTTTGACACAAATGAATTGCGTCTACAAAAATGAATTTTGTCATCACAAAAATGAATTTTGTCATCACAAAATTGAAGTTCTCATAAAACAAGTCTGTATCACATAGTTTTGTAAGACAAAAATAATTTTGTTATGACAGAATTGAATTTTATACAAAACCACAAGAGTCCCATTCGGCGCCCCGTAGTTTGTGCATGGTTGAAAGTAACCAGTGTATTTTAAAACTTGCCTTTTTACGGGCAAGCCGTCCTTTGTTCTCCCAAAATCTTCCTCTGAGATATTCACAGCAGACATTTTGTGTGTATTTAAAAGGATAGTAATAAGTGTACGATAGTATTACTATGATAAAAGTTGTGTGAATTTATAATTGTTATAAAGTTCACCTCACTTTATTACCGTATCATCTGTTACAGTAATTATAATTGACAGATCAGCAACTCTCACATGTCTGCACATTATTAAATAAACATGTAATTAAATAGATCAATTGAAGTTCTTATACACATGTTGTCATTCTGTAGTCTGACCATCAAACGATGTACTTGTTAATAAATTAGTTATAGAAACTGGATTGTATTATTACATAGCAAATATATTACACATTTTGGCGACGAGGAAAAAACTGGATATTAAAATAAATGTGAATTTCTACAAGTGACAATGCCGACTTACGGGAAATTAGACTCTTTTGATGAATCCGAAGATTGGACACAATATGTAGAACGTATGGAACATTATTTTAATGCTAATGAGATAGATGAAGAAGACCAGAAAAGGGATATTTTCTTAAGTGTATGTGGGAAGAATACCTACAAATTAATAAGGGATTTATTAGCACCAGTCAAACCAGGAACGAAATCACTGGCCGATTTAACAAAACTAGTGAAGGACCACCGAGATCCAGTACCATCAGAAATCATTCAGAGATTTAAATTTAACAGTAGAACAAGACACAGCGATGAGTCAGTGAGGACATTTATTGCAGCACTAAGAAGTCTGACAGAACACTGTAATTATCGTGACACGTTAAACGCAATGTTACGTGACAGGTTAGTCGTCGGGATAAAGAGTGACCGCATACAGAGGAGGCTGTTAGCAGAGCCAAATTTAACATTTGAAAAGGCATTGGAAATTGCTACCGCTATGGAGACTGCAGAGAAGAATGCACAGGACATCCAAGCGAGTGGGACAAATGGAACATTTCAGAAACAAATCAACAAAGTTTCAAAATCATATACAAGAAACAACTCTGGAAATTCGAAACAAGGAGATTGTTACCGTTGTGGAGGAAATCACTTAGCCGCTGAATGCAGGTTCAAGGATACAAAATGCCACAGTTGTAAAAAGAAAGGACATATCGCAAAGAAATGCCGTAACAAATCTGCCAATGGGAATTTAAGTGAAAATCACAGAGAGTTTAAATCACGTTTTAAACCACGTGCTCATTTCATGGAGCAGGATGAAAGTAGTGAAAGTGAAAATGAAGTTTACTCAGTTTTTCATTTTGGAAATAAATCTAATGAGGCATACAAAGTGCAAATCAATGTAAATGAATGTGAAATAGCCATGGAAATAGATACCGGAGCGTCAGTTTCTATCATGAGCGAGGATACTTACAAGGAATACAAGTCGAAATTCAGAATCGAACCGACAAGTGCTAAACTCCGAACATATATGGGAGAGCAGATTCCTGTAATAGGACGTGCAATCGTCAATGTCAATTACAAAAAGGAAAGCGCAAAATTACCATTACTGATAGTGAAGCGAAAAGGTCCGAATTTACTTGGCCGAGACTGGTTGAACAAACTCCAACTGGATTGGAAGGATATTTTCTCCGTCGTTGGAAGTGATAATCAATCGAGTGATTTGAATGTGATCTTGGAAGCAAATAAGGAGGTTTTCAAAGATGAACTTGGAACTGTAAAAGGCATGAAAGCCAAGATTTATGTTGATGAGAGTGCCGTACCGAAATATTTCAAGGCTCGCCCTTTGCCGTATGCGTTAAAGGATAAAGTGGAGATGGAACTTGAACGTCTTGAGAAGGAGGGTCAGATTCAGCAAGTGGAATTTTCCGACTGGGCCGCTCCGATAGTACCTGTAGTTAAGGAGAACGGATCTATTAGAATTTGTGGTGACTACAAGGTAACCGTGAATGCCGTTTCAAAGTTGGATAATTATCCTATTCCTAAAACAGAGGATTTATACGCAACGCTTGGAGGAGGACAAGAATATACAAAATTGGATTTAAATCAAGCATATCAACAGATTGAACTTGATGAGGACAGTAAGAGGTATGTGACTATAAACACGCATAAGGGTTTATTCAGATACAATAGACTTCCGTATGGTGTAGCGTCCAGCCCAGGGATTTTCCAAAGAACACTTGAAAATGTTGTTCAAGGTATAGCCAATGTTTTGGTTCGAGTAGATGATATACTGATAACGGGTAAAACAAGGGAGGAACATCTTAATACTCTTTCTGAGGTATTGTCTAGATTTAAGAGAATCGGAATTCGGTTAAAGAAACAGAAGTGTGTGTTCATGGAGGAAGAAGTTGTTTATTTGGGATTTAAAATAAACAAACACGGAATATATCCAGTGGAAAGTAAAGTTGAGGCGATCGATAAAGCACCAAGTCCGACAAACGTGACAGAACTGAAAGCTTATCTTGGAATGCTGAACTATTACAATAGATTCTTAGCGAATTTATCTCACTTGTTAAAGCCGCTACATGTACTTCTACAGAAAGACACAAAATGGAGTTGGGAAAAAGAACAGGAAAAAGCGTTCATAGAGTAAAAACAGCTGTTGAAATCCGCATCAGTACTTGTACATTTCGATCCGAAAAAGAAATTAATTTTAGCATGTGATGCATCACCATATGGATTAGGCGCCGTACTTTCGCATAAAATGGACGACGGCAGCGACAAACCAATAGCTTATACATCTCGAACACTTACATCAGCAGAGAAGAATTATTCCGTTCTTGAGAAGGAGAGTCTGGCCATAATATTTGGTATCAAGAAATTTCATCAATATTTGTATGGACACCCCGTTACAATCATAACCGATCACAAGCCGCTCATAGGTTTATTTCGGGAAGATAAACCTATACCTACAATGGCTGCATCTCGAATTCAAAGGTGGGCACTGACTTTAGCTGCATATGAGTACACGATTGTATACAAAGAAGGGAGTTTGAATGGTAATGCGGATGGACTAAGTAGACTACCGCTGAAAACAAACATTGAAAAGACACCAACGCCAGGTGATACTATATTATTAATGGAACATTTAGCCACTACCCCAGTTGATGCTAAACAAATTCAAAAGTGGACACGCAAGGACACAATACTGTCTATGGTGCTTAGATACATTTTGAATGGATGGCCGTCAAAATGTCCCAGTGAAGACATAAAACAGTATTATAGCAGAAAAAATGAACTGTGTAGTCAGGACGGATGCATATTGTGGGGAGGAAGAGTAATCATACCACAACCAGGACGTGAAGCCATGTTAAATGAATTACACCAAGGACATCCAGGGATTACTAGAATGAAAAGTCTAGCAAGAAGCTATATATGGTGGCCGGGAATGGACAATGACTTGGAATTAACTGTAGTTAATTGTTACAGTTGTCAGGAAAACCGCAAGTTACCAGCAGAAGCGCCGTTACATCCGTGGGAATATCCGAGCCATCCGTGGTCAAGATTACACATAGACTTTGCAGGACCATTTATGAACAAATCATTTCTAATTATGGTTGATGCGTATTCAAAATGGATAGACAAACACGTTATGAATTCTACAACATCCGAAGCTACGATTGCAAAACTTCAACAAACGTTTGCAACACATGGATTATGTGATCTCATTATTAGTGATAATGGAGCCGCATTTACTAGTAAGGAATTCACCGATTATGTAAAATCAAATGGAATTGAACATCGCACTTCCGCGCCGTGGCATCCAGCTAGTAATGGTTGTGCTGAACGAGCAGTTCAGAGTTTCAAAGAAGGAATGAAGAAAATCAAAGAAGGAACTATCCAGGAAAAGTTGAACCGTTTTCTTTTCAACTACCGTATTACGCCACAAACAACGACAGGACTGGCACCGTCAGAATTGCTAATGAAAGGGAAACTCAAGTCACGTCTAGATTTAGTTTTTCCAAATATCGAGAAGCGAGTTCAGGAGAGACAACAAAAACAGAAACATTATCACGATAAGAAATCTGTGAACAGACAAATTAATGTAGGACAGGGAGTATTTGCCCGAAATTTCGCAATTGGTTCAAAGATTAAATGGATTCCAGGAGAAGTTATAAAACAATCAGGACCACTTTCATTTCATATTAAATTGCAAGATGGACGTGTCATTCGTAGACATATTGACCACATCAGAGTACGAAACTTCGATTGCACAAACAACGAAAATGAAGAAAAATGTGACAATGACAGTGATTTGTTTGAGCCAGAAATAACTTTACCGATAAGTACTCCTGAGACCGAACAACCGCAAATCGAGAAACCGTCAAATATGACTGAACAAATGGAACCACGCTATCTGAAGAGAATAAGAAAAGAACCATCGCATTTAAAGGATTTTGTGCTGAAATAAATGGTTGATTTATAAAGAGGCATAATAATCCTCACAACCGTTTGAAGTGCATTAAGTACTTCGCAGTGCATGTGTGTACATATCAATTAGTGTAAGAAATAACAACAAGACCAGTGCGAACATTTTTATTTTTATTTTCATAGTAGGACATTATAGTTTCAGTGCAGACAAACTTTAACGAATGAATCTTTGTGATCTGACATTTTTATTTGTTTTCAAACTGATATGGACTTATCAATCAGTAGCCGTGAAAAGACATTAATTTTCTGTAATTGAGTTAATTTGTTTTTAATTTGTTTTTATCTAAGGCCGGAGAAGTGTTATAAAGTTCACCTCACTTTATTACCGTATCATCTGTTACAGTAATTATAATTGACAGATCAGCAACTCTCACATGTCTGCACATTATTAAATAAACATGTAATTAAATAGATCAATTGAAGTTCTTATACACATGTTGTCATTCTGTAGTCTGACCATCAAACGATGTACTTGTTAATAAATTAGTTATAGAAACTGGATTGTATTATTACATAGCAAATATATTACAATAATCTTATCAAATTGACCCTTTTATCTTTTCCGGTAGACAATCATGTAGTCATGGTAGTAGTACTTATAAAATTCGTTCATACTTTCTGCATTTTAAAAGTTAAGGATCGACATGGTAATGTGGTAATTCTTAAAAAAACTGTCAAATGAACAATTTGTGGTGAAAATCATATAAACAATAAAAGCAGTCAAATAGGAAGGATTTTAAAGCACCTATTAAAATTATACATAAAAAAACAAATACTATACGTATATCGTATCAAAGAATTTTCTCATGAGCTCAAAACAACCTGAAAGTACTTGACCTGCTCATATAAAACCAGGCTGTTCTTCAATCTAATATTCATCAATATTGGTAGCTTTAATTAATTGAAGATTTTATACAGCAACGTCAAAATCAGTACTGGTAGAAATAAATGGTACAATGCCGAGAACAAACTTGCAGAATAAACCATTTGCGTAAAAACATTAGATAAGAAATAAACTGCTTTTAATTATTATTCTCACAGGCGAGATCATGCTTCCGCAATAAATCCGTATATTTATTTGAAAAATTACGGAACATTCATTGAAATCTTAATTTCACATCACTGCAAACACCATATATCGAAAGAAAAAAACAATAACCAAAAATCACTATAAAGTGCCGATGCGCTTTTCTGAATAAATGTTCACTAGGGAAAGCCGTATGTTGTTTTTTTTTTTTTTTTTTAAAGAACCGGTACATTTGAAGAGCAACATACCTGAAATATGAACAGTCCATTAGGCGGAATGAACGGGAAAATACTTCAATCAAAAGCTGGTTAAAATTAACAGGAATGTTATCTAGTTATTCGATCACTTTTGTTTTTTGATTTATTAAGAAAGAGTAGAGATGGTAATTATTTATTTTTTTTGTATATTGTTTATAGAAAATATTGTATAAACACAAGCAGGAAGAGCAAAAATTGTCTATTCATTGTACATTTTTGTTTTATCTTTATTATTGCATAAAATGTTCTCAAACGGTACATTTATCACTTGACAGTATACTTCGAATTCATCTCTCTCCTATAAAGAAAAACTCAAAAAGCATATTATCAGCCAAAAACTTATGGCTTGAACCATTTCTGTGCATGTCCAGGTTTAAGTATTTTTAAAAATGTATTTAAGTGTTAATACTGAAAGGGAATAACGACTGACCGAAATATAGTTTCACAAGATATAATGAAAGACCATTTAATTCAACAAGAAATATCTCGTATCTTAATTCGTGTCGAAGTGTATGCAATAATATTTACAAAGTATAGAAATCATATAATTGTCAGTGACACCATATGACCTTTAACAGAGCAGAGCTTTTCATGGACATATAAATCACTGCAGAAACAGTTAATACTACTACTTACGTAAGCTTTGTTTCAATATGTTTAAGTCCAATTACAAGACATCATAAGGGGGAATATTTCAGTGTTCAGTAGCAGCTTGTTGTTTGGCTATTGTTGAAGCAAGTTTATCTACCATTTTATCTCCAGTAAAAATGTTAGAATATACTCATATATATTACCTCATTTCTTTACAGTAATAACGCCAAACTACGACAACGTTGTTTCCTTGAAAACCTGTATAGGTTAGACGGACGGAAGGACGGAAACACGGACAGACGTTAACCAGTATATACCATCGTCATTTCAAAGTTTCGGAATAAACGAAGTTTGAAATAATTGTAACATCAATCTTAGCCTGTTGACATGAATATCAATAATGTGGTAATTTTTAATAAATTTCCTGTTTACAAAACTTTGAATTTTCGAAAAACTAAGGATTTTCTTACCCCAGGTATAGATTACCTTAGCCGTATTTGGCACAACTTTTTAGAATTTTGGATCCTCAATGCTCCTCAACTTTGTACGTGTTTGGCTTTATAAGTATTTTGATTTGAGCGTCACTGGTGAGTCTTATGTAGACGAAACGCGCGTCTGGTGTACTATATATAAATCATAATCCTGGTACCTTTGATAACTATTTACACCACTGGGTCGATGCCACTGCTGGTGGACGTTTCGTCCCCGAGGGTATCACCAGCCCAGTAGTCAACACTTCTGTGTTGACATGGATATCTATAATGTGGTCATTTTTATAAATTTCCTGTTTACAAAACTTTGAATTTTCGAAAAACTAGAATTTTCTTATCCCAGGTATAAATTACTCTAGCCGTATTTGGCACAACTTTTATTTTGCATCCTCAATTCTCTTCAACCCTGTACTTGTTTGGCTTTATAAGTTTTTTTATTTGAGCGTCACTGATGAGTCTTATGTAGACGAAACGCGCGTCTGGCGTACTAAATTATAATCCTGGCAGTCAGGATCCTACTTCGTCAGAATTATCTCCCCATTACGCCAGTTCATTTTCACAATCGTAGAAATGGAAGCCATTGTAGGGATGACGCGCTACCAATTTTGCTCTTGGAAACCGATAAATTAATCCACATTGCACCATTACGATCCTTATATGTCAGTTGTATTTTAAAAGACAAATGTATCAACTAGCTAATGAGCATCAGTTAATGATCTTGTCTGCATTGATTCAACTTAAAACTATTGTCTGATCGGTTGTCAGGTGGAATTTTCGAAAATTCATAAACATTTAAAAAAAAATTAATTAAAAATTTCGTGGAAGGGCAGACTAGATTTTTTTAGTGTATAAAGACTATAAACCCTAGTTTTCACACACAAAAAATTATAATTTTTCAAAGATATGCATTTTCATCATCCAACTTGAAAGACCGTCGTCAAGTACTTTCAGTAAAAAAATAGCTATTCGAACACACCTTCTCTGTTTTTGTGACTCATTAGATAGGTATTTCACTTGACCCATATATTTCATCTTTTAGTACTGTTATTTTTTGTGTGTTATAAAGTCAATCTGTAGCTTTTATATGTAAAAATGATAGAATCTGAAGCGAGACGATGTATGAAATATTCTTACTTTGTACGATATCAAGACAAAATATTCAACTCAAACACGCTCTAACATAAAAAGGTGCACTCGATTTTCTCTTTTCGATACAATTGTTACCCATTTTTGGGAATTTTTTCTTGAGTCACATAATGGAAGGGCAGACACGAAAATTTTTGAACTAATAGATTGATATGTTTTCCGTCCGTGGTAATTTTTTCAAAAACATCGGAGGTTATGCATTTTCTTCATCCAACTTGAAAGATACCAATGTCGTCGACTTGAAATCTAATTGTTTGCTTAACTATATACCAAATAAATTGAATGAAAACTTATGCAAATGGTGTTTTTAAAATAAAACACCTCGTAATTGAGAAGAAAATTGTAATTTTGTTTGTTTTGATTAACTTTTAAAAATTTTGTCACTATAGTAAACAATACAATTCACATTTATCGCCTTCTCTAACAAAGAGCTTCGATTCTTTTGTTCTATTTCAACCGGGTTTCCAACTGCTGGTACCTTTGATAACTATTAAGCTGAGCTGAGGTTATCTCCCTTTGAACAGTGGATTATACTATTATAAAATTCTAGTGATCCAGAGAAGCACTCAGCAAGAGATTATATTTAATGAAATCAATACTACAATATTCAAGTTTTACTTATATACTATAGGAAATACCATTTGATTTTCAAAGGAAGGGACAGGAGGAATTTGAAAATTGATATCCTGCCTTTTACCTTCGTAACAAGCCAAAAAATATATGAGTACACAGATGAAAATACATATTCAATCCGCACTAAAACTTCACATGAATCCCACCAGATTACCAAATGGTCATCCGACAAAACAATCGGAGAAAAGCGTCCCTACATTTCAGTTTTGCGGCAAAGAAAGACTACATGTTACTTAAATGCACGAACAATTCTGAATCCATCTTATGAGGCTATGTCGTCTCAATCATGATTTAGTGACTAAGTTAGCTTTTCATAACTTCATTAATATCACTAGAACACACTCGTGATATTACGGGTCAGTGACTGAATTAAAGTATATATAACTATGCATAAGCCTTATTTTAGTATTGGGATTGTCATCTGATAAAGTCATGCCGATTATAAGATGTACAGTTTCTCTGCTTTCAAAATCTTTCTGTTTGAACCAGTCGACCTGGAACTTATCAATTATTGGTAATATTAATTATTTGGAAAACAAAATTTCCTGGAATGGAGTATTTTTTAATCAACAGCATTGTCCTATATTAGTTATAAATAAAGTTGAATTCTTTGATTCGCTGTTTTACGTCACGCCCGCTAACAAATTGAAAACTGTTCCTATACGCCTTATTTTACTTGAAATCCAGAATTTTAGTATTTGTATTGTCATCTTGGAAAGTCTTACTGATTAAAATACTACAATAGGGAACAATTTTACAATGATTGAATTTAGTAGTAGCAACCCTGTGAGTATGACCCGTGTATATAGCAAAATCCGAAATACACCGTTTGGTGGTGCGCCTAGCAGATGCGGAACGCACAGATAAGATAATAGCTAGGTAACAGGTGAAGGTGGCACGGTAGCATTTCCTTGCCCAGAAGGGATAATGATAGCCTTTTTAGAATTGTCACCACTTTCTAACATTGCAAAAAATTCTACATTCACAGTTAACTGATCAGAAGTACTTTCATTTTACTATTCAGAAATGAATTTGAATATGTATCATGACCGTTTACTTTTTCTGCTATTTTTAAAAACCTAAGGCCACTAGTATTTTTAGGTATTTTATGGTGCAGTGAATACAAAATTTTAAAAAATTCTCAAAAATTCATTTTCATCTGTATGTAAAATTATTTCATATTTTTCTACACCTGATTCATCCCTCAGTTTGGGAAAGTATGTTCAGTTGATACTGTATTTTTTGTCCAATCACACTGTTTAGATACATTTACCTAAGTAGGGTACACAAAAGAGCAACCTAAATTCTGGAATGCAAATACTACCGTGCCACCTGAATATACTATTGGTATCGGTATCGGATTCGACCCTGAATTTGTTAATTATTGGCCATATAGGCGGATCCAGTGGGTGGGGGGGGGGGGGGGACCTTTCGTGGGAAAAAATTGGTTGATTATATAGGAAATCATTGAAGCATGACTGGAGCGGGCCCCCTTAGGTCAGTCAGCACCCCTCCCCCCTTAGGAAAAGTGTTCTGGATCCGCCACTGTTGGTAATATTAATTATGTGGAAAACAAAGGGGTCTGGAGTGTTGTAATTTTTAATCAACACCGATGTCCTATATTGGCTATATATAAAATTGAATTCTTTACCCCATGACGGCTGACAAATTGGACCTCGTTATTTTAGTATTATGGATATGATCCTGGGGTTGTCGATATTCCAACATCCTAGGCATTGCCAGACCGGAAACATACATTGGTATTGGATATATTTTTGGAGCGCTTGACTGTGCATTAATCATGAGGAGAATCACTATTGGAGTAATCTCATGTATCTGTAGCTAGTTATGAAGGACCTCCCCTTGATGACCTTTGCATTGTTGTGATGTAAAAGTTCCTCACTGCTGTGCACTGGTCATTAGGAGAACTACTGCAGAATGAGATACTATATTCCTGGTTCTATTTTTACTTTTCTTTTTTTTTCCGTATTAATAAACTATATATCATATTCTTTTATATATTAAATCGATCTCATTGCACTCAATGCCTCTTACTTTAATTATATCCTACATTGCTCATATTATCAATTTATTATTTGTGTATTACTTATTGTGTATTTCACTAATGTTTATATAATCATTTTATTATGATGTTTTTTGTATCTTGCCCGACAAGGGCCCATGATTGGTTTAATAAAAAATAATGTCTAATAATGTCTAATGTCTAATGTCATTGGGGAGTAAGTACAGGGAAGTAGGTGTCCAACTAGAATTGTTATTATAGAATAAAGTGTTAAATTGGAGTGACACATTTTCGTGCAGAAATGTCTGTTACCTTGGGAAATAGTGTTGAATTACGATGCAGTCAATTAGGCCCGCTCCAGTCATGCTCCAATGATTTCCTATATAATCAACCAATTTTTTTCCCACGAAAGGACCCCCCCCCCCCCCCCACTGGATCCGCCTATATGGCCAATTAATATCATATCATATTAGGGTGTTTTTGTCTGAATAGGCCTTTGGACGTTATCTTTACAACTAGCACACCAGCAACCATCTCTTATCCATGTATTCCATTTACCTCTATAGATATCCTTGAAATTATGGCCAGGTGCAACTATCATATCTTCTCTCTAATTTTGTCTCTACGAAACCACAAAATGCTCAAATTTGTAATGTTTGAGCAGCATTAAGATATATGATAAATGACACCCATGGAAGGTTTTGATTTGAGTGTCCCTGGTGAGTATATAATACTATATATCAATTATACGAAAAGCGCTTATTGTCTATCAAATCATAATCCTGCATGGTATCTTTACGGTTGGGGATTGAGCGATCGATCTTCAGCACCCGAGGCGAGCAATACACTACCTACAAGACCAAAGAGGTGGTTCATTGATGAATACTTGAAAACTAGCTGGGGATATCATTTTCCAGATTAAAGCCCTAATGTGATCTGAACAATTATAATTCGTCGAAGGTTGCAATAGTAGAATTCTATGTTGTGCAAAAAAAACCGTCAACTTGCATGAGATAAGGGCAGGCAGGCATCGATTTTATGACATTAGCAATAACACATATCTGTGACATTGCACCTTGAAAGACTATCTATCAAGGTTTGTGAATTGAGCTTAATTGTAAATTGTTAGCAATAACAAAGTTACATTGATATGACATGAACCTTGCTTTGTATCAAACGGTAAAAAGTTGTAAGGATTTTTAACGTACTATCGTAAATAGGTAGAAAACCTGCAGAAAAACATATAATCTATTGGACCTTTTATTCGAACTCTGTATAAGTATTTCTTCAATTTACTTAGTGCTCTGATTTTACACTCTGTTTGTGTAAAAACCGAAAATACATATGCCTTTGATTTGACACGACATATTATTCATGTATCGGATATCACGAACCATATAGTGTTTGTTTATATTTCGATAACAAATTTAGAAATATAAAGACTAGTACTTTTATTGCGCTAATATTAATCATATTTCTCTTCTTAGTCTTGTTGTTTGTATAAAATACCGTATATCTTCTGTATACTTTAGCGTTTGCGATGGGCAATGATCATCACTGTTAAACTGTGACACAGGTTGTACATGTTATAAAATTAGATATAATTCTTGGAAAAATTTCAGTCAAATTGTTTTTTTCCCGAAAGGATATTGAAGGAAATTCTGCCTACAAACGAATAGCTGCTGTAGAGGTAAACAATTTTGAGGTTTTTTTTAAATAGAAAAAAATCAACAAACCTGCTGTAGAGGTAAACAATTTTGAGGTTTTTTTTAAATAGAAAAAAATCAACAAACTGTTATAGATCAAGCAAAGCTTGCAAGCACATCGTAAAATCCGTTTAAACATATTCCATATATAGACTCTTGTTAAACGTATATTGTTTTCTCTTATACCTTTTATATGCAACAATCAAACATAAAATATTGTAGAGTAGACTCCACGTTCAAAGTTGGAGAAACAAGCCAAATAAACATGTTTACATATATGTATACGTTCAAGTACACTTTATCCGGAGAAGTTTCAGAGACCAAGGTTGTAATGTTTATCTTGTCGTCTGTCTAGACCTGATACTACAGGCGAGTTTAGTTTATTTGTTAGCTATATAAAGTGGCTTTACAATGTTCAAGGTTGACAAAACATGTACAATGTATATCATACGATTATACATCACTACTAAACTTCATAAATAAAAATGAACTTCGGACTTCCTAATTTAAACATCTCATTCATTAGATACTTACATTCAAGTAAATAGTAGTTATCTCAGGCGAATATCATAAATATAACTAAAGTATGTATATTACTAGTACTATATATTAAGCATATGTCTGTAATCCTAACTTCGTATCTTTCATGAAAATAACACTTAATAATTTGGAAGCGCTTTTCTGGATTTATCGCTATTGGTATTAAGAAAAATATGACAACCAAAAACCAAGGATCTTTAAATATATGAGTACGTTAGGAGCTTCATAACCAAAAGTGACACGACAAGAAAATATAAATTCACAGTTCGCGACTTTTTTCTTGACTTTCATCACAATTCGGATGAGATAGTAACTGCAACCGAAATTTCGCCTTATTGCGACTTGATTAAAATCAGCTTTTTGCATCATGTCTTTTGAATGATTTGTCCAGCTTTTACCAGGCTTGATTTGATAACAGTCCTAATGGGATGAAAAAGATCCCGTTTATGGTCACATGGTCAAAAGTTAAGGTTACAACAACTGATAGACCAAACATGCACAAAATGTTTTATTTCAGAATGATATCATTTTAAATAATATGTCAAACCTTCACAAATGTATATTGAGAATTACTCATGGAAATAACCAGACCCCTGTTAATTGTTTTGCAACTAGGTCATAGGTCAATATCAGAGTGCCTAAATGCACTGATTTTCTTTGGAAATGTTGTTTTTGTTTTCAGACGATTTCTGTTCAGCCAAAACAAAAAACAATAATATATAAGGATGTGCATTCGGCTGAAAAAAACCTCAATATGATTTCTAATAACAACAGCAATTAGTGGACTAAAATTGGGACATCTTTTCTGTTGCACGATTATATTTCGGTCAAAGCTTTGCCAAACTGAGTTTGAAAATGAGACCATTGGTAAGAACAAGATCCAATGGGGGTTTTGGATGGTTACATTCAATGATCTATGTTTGAACATTGGTACGTGTAATATCTATCCATCTATCCATTGCTATAAGGCATGGGTTTTAAGAAGCTATGAATTCCTACCCAACACACCTTCTGTTTAATGTGTTCGCCTCCTGATTATGGATGATGCATTTGCAAATAGATATTAAGCGATTATTTTAATAATTCTAAATTATTTTTTTTTTTTTTTTTTTTTTCACACTTTTTTTAGTTTTAGGTAAGGGATTTAAAGTTACAGTACAATGTATCTTAAAACAATCGTAATAACTTAAGAGAGGGACGAAAGACACCAAACGATTTGTTTTATTCGAGCGTCACTGATGAATCTTTTGTAGATGAAACGGGCGTCTGATGTAAATTCAAAATTTCAATCCTGGTATCTGTGATGATTTTATAGACGTTCGAACTCATATGTCGAAAATAAACAGACAACGTCATGGCTAAAAACGAAAAAGACCAACAATGGCACACAAAACACAATATAAAAAACTTAAGACGGACTGTGGAGCAACACGAACCCCACTAATAATGTTTATTGTCCATGATGTCCAGAAGCAGTTCAAAAACTCGTTGATAATGAGATTATTTTCACAAATTTTCGATTTTCTATCAGTTGACCTAAATTTCCCTTCTGCTACTCTCCAAAAACTAAAAAATAATTTTAAAAATTCATGAGGTTTGTAACTAGAGAATTTCGCATAAATGCTGTTTCTCTTATTTTCTTAAGTTTTCAGCAAACAATTATATTTCAATTATTGACTAACGTTATGCAAAGTTATATTATGTTATTAATGAAATCGATATTGTAACAAAATATATAATTTGTAATAATATGTTATTATGTAATGCGATGTTGTTAGAAATTATATTATTTGTTATTTAATGTTATTATTTAATGTGACATTGTTCAAAAATATATTATTAGGAGGTGAAAGTTTTTGTTTTTATTTACCTCTGACATTTATGTTGACTTGCATGTTTTATACATGGTCAGACGTGGTTATCAAAAAAGATGCACTCGGTGGTAGCGTCTAGAATTGATGGCGTGATTAATATAATCATTGTGTACATTGTCCCTATTTATTCATTATATATATACATATGATATTATATATATAAGATAATTCATTATTACTCGATTCAGTTGAGAAACATCATAAGACATGGGTGGATGGGATTTAACAACAACTTGGCCATCTGGAAATCCTGATCATTATTTTCAATGTTTTCAAGAGTTGGTTGAACGTCATCGGCTCCCACAACGTGAGTAGAAATGTTTTAAATATTTAAAACCATTTTAAATTCTGAATTCAGGTGAAACATAGTTATATTATCATGATATAGATAAATATCGCAATGTTTTATTTGAGTTTTATACAATCTCATTGAAACGGTGGACAATTCATTAAAATTGAAAAAATGCATAAACCATAAACATACTAATCTATTTTTACTGGAACTAAAGAGTCTCTAAAGAACTTTATCGTTAATCTTGCTTTAATGTGTATCCTCAATGTTTTTAAGAATAACTTGATGTTCAAATTTGTTTAAACAGAAAATGCTTTAACGACACCATAGAGTCGTTGATGTTTTACTATTTATAACAAAAGTCGTTTCTAATCTGTTCTTTTCCCTGAAATTATGAAATTGGTTCAACTCTTACACAGCTGAATTTTCAAGATTTAAAAAATCTAATAAAGCTTTGCATTTTAGTGACATTTCTGTCATTCTGGTGGGAATAAGATTTTTAACCAAAATTGGTTGAATTTGAGTTGGGTTTATTTGATTTATTTTCTTTCAGTTTTTCTGTATTGTTTGAAGCCATAATAATGATGGGCTATAAACGTTTTATTTACACTAAATATGTAAAATTTAGCCCATAACATGAATTCTAAGATTTTTTTTTCTTTTCAAAAGTTTTATTACCAGGCACGATGGAAGGGAATGGCGCTCACAATATTATATGTATTAATTATAAAAAAAAATAATATGTGGTAGATTGTCAACGAGACAACTCTCCACAAAGGACCAAATGACACAGCAATTAAAGCTATATGTTACCGTATGGCCTTTCAGTCAGGCACATACCACATAGTCAACTATAAAAGGTCCCGATATCTCAAATGTAAAGCATTTCAAACGAGAAAACTAACGGCCTAATATATGTACAAAAAAAATGAACGAAAACAAATATGTTGCACAACAACAAACGACAACCACTGAATTATAAGCTCGTGACTTGAGACAGATCGACCCACATATACAGAGTGTTACGGGGTTAAACATGTTAGCGGGATCACAACCCTCCCCCTAATCTGGGATAGTGGTGTAACAGTACAACATAAGAACGAACTATAAAAATCAGTTGAAAAAGGCTTAACTCATCAGATGATTATGGATGTATCAAAGTTGCAATTTTTGTCATATGTGCCACTCGTCAAATGATCTAACCACCTTCCATTGTATTGCAGTAATATCAAATATATTCATATGCATTTAAAACTTATTTGAAAACTTAAACTTATATAGAAGGAAGAATAAAGCAACTTATGTATAATACATCAAATATTTCTGTAACATTGAAGTATTGTAAACAAACTAAAATGACTATAACCAAGGGTTAATGTATAGAATTGTTGATGTACACTTAATGTATAAATAGATTCATCGACCTAATGAGTAGGTCAAAACTATTTCCTATATACTTAAACTAATATTGAAATGAACTATCTTGTTTAGAAGCCATTTTCATTCAATATTACGTATAAAATGTCAACAGATAGTCATACTAAAGATACTATTACAGGGCAATGTATGCTGACTCTTGTGACGACATTTTTTGGATATTTCCTCATTGGAACAGTTACGATCAGTAAGTATCAATAATATCATGGCCTAAAGAGAATTATATTTTATTAAGTCTTTTTTTTTAAATTGAGAAGTATTTTTCGTTTGTGGGGGATGCCCTGTGTTTTCATAAATTTGTAGGCTCCTTGTGTGCATAGAACCCTTAAAACGACTGAATGATTCTTCAGAAGCTTATCTTTCCTACCCACATATCGTCTTTTTCAATAAATGTTTGAATTAACCAACGATCTTCTAGGTCGACCGCGTTGAAGAGCTCACACAATGTTAGGTTTAATTTGTTCTCATCTTGATTATGCATGACGTCTTTGCCATTGGAAACTCAGTGGGTATTGTTTACTTCGATAATGACATGAATTATAATACCATTATTTTTTTTATCAAATAATATTTATTTTGTCCCAAGGGAATAATACATATGCATGCATACCCTATGAATACTTATGACTTACTTCGATTGTAATCTGCATTATGAATGACTGAAAGGAAATTCTAGTCAAAAATTGAACGACCGGACTGACGACAAATCGGGATATTATATCCAGTAACGTAGACCTCGCATATTTTCCACTTTGCAGATTTGAAAGTAAAGAACATGCAGTGACGTTAACGCTTTGGTTTTTTTTTTTTATAGATATTCATAGATGCAGATCTACAAATGTAGGTCGTTCATTTCGGGTAATTTATTAAATGAATATTTGGTGACATTTCATTTTCTGAATGTAATTAATTATTGACTTCTCATTTTTTACTGTTACCGAGTTTCTTCAATATAATTATTTTTTTCTTATTAGTATCGAAGCATACATTTCTGGCTCACTGGGAATATACATTAATTTTCATAAAAAAAGGATTACTTTCAAGCACAATAGCACTTTAACTAAATGAACCTATGAAACCTTCTTAGGAGATACAAGAAACGGTAGATAAATCGCCCAAGCCATTGAACTTGATTATTTTTCGTTACGCTTAAACGAAGCGTTAAATGATTATCTTTTTCTGGTCATATTAAAATGCATTTAAATGTGACACAGTAATATCATATTTTGTAAAAAAAAATAATAGGAATGAATAAATAAGTTAATCTGACTTGAAATTTTGTAAAGTATAGTGCTGTTTTGCATAAACTGAAAGTTTTCTTCAAAACACTGCAAAGTGCTTGACTAATTGAATAGCGCAAAACTCACTTAGGACGTTACGTGATCATCATTATGACGTTACGTCATGTCATATAAATGATAAATAACGTTATTTTTTGAAAAAAAATAAACATCTATACTTAATGTTTCGTAATTCTTCAATTATTTGAGTTAACATGCTGTTATACAAGACTGAATAACAATTTACTGTTTTCGGTATTTTTTTCTGAAATTGACCCGTTTCTAGACAATGTTTTGAAATTTAACTACGCACTAAGAGGGTTAATCTAATATCATTTAAGAGTATTTATAGATAAGACAACAACAAAAAAACGAGAGTGAGCATGAACTCCAAATACCATGAGAACAGTTACGTTGGTTTAGAGAACAACCAATCAATCAAGCAAAGCCTCTTTTACCTTACACATGATTCCAAAGTCGCAGCTGACAAAAGGAAAATCTAAATGAAAGCGTTTATCATGAATAATAGTTTCCTGGATCAATTTCAAAACGCGTAATAATCTTGTTGCATCTTTTGTATTTTTAGTTTAATGTCCACAAGGCTTCTAGTAAATGAGAAAAAAGTACTCGCTAAAAAGAATTATGTGCTAGTTATGGCATACATATGTAGGACTCTAAAGTGCGATGGTACTCTAAAGTGCGATGGTCACGCTAAAGTGTGATGGTCTACGCTAAAGTACGATGGTGTCTCACGCTAAAGTGCGATGGTTGTTATTTCGCTTAAGTACGATGGTGTATCACGTTAAAGTGCGATGGTCCAAAGGGTAGGATTCGAAGTATTAAAACATCGAGGTTTGAAAAGTCTTTTTGCAAAAGCTATTATGCTAAAGTATAACATATGTGATATGCTTTACAATTTACCGGTAGGCTGAAGTGATTGTTTCTAAATTAACAAGTCCAACTAAGTAATAATTGCTATAAAGGTAATTTATGTTTTGCAAATATTATATTTCATGTAAAATGAATTTTTAACAATTCGAATTGAATATTGGATAATTGGTGTGGATTGCCGTTCACACTAATGTTACAACCTCCCTTAGCTTACATTTGTCATTGAAAATTAAAAATACGGTAACGAAATTCGTTCATTGTCGGTATATGCAACATTAATTTGTATAAGCTTCAATTAATTTAAATGCAAGAGAAATGCAATGTTCGCCGAGCTTTCTCATTTTTCGTAGCGAGTACAAAGTGACATGTTTTATTTTCCTACAATGTACAATACGAACTAATGTTTTAGCAGAAATTTATAGTTAACGCATGAAAACATGTATCTCTATTTTACCGACGTTACCTTTCATTAAAATCGACAGCATTTTAGCGGAGACCACAAAGTAAACTGCCACATAAACAATGATTCGAATGTATCCGTTCGCTTCAAATAGAAGCAGGATAAGTAATAAACGACTAAAACTCGATACTTTGCGTTGTGTTACTTTTATGCTCAAACTCTATATCGAAGGCGCCCATACAAAGGTACAAAGTAACGTCATAAACATAAGACGTTAATACGGGAAACATAACGTTAACGTTTGCATTATATTCTCAACATACTGGGGGGCCGCAAAAGTATATCTTTGTATAAACTTCAAATAAAAATCTGCTCCTATCAGTAAAGATGTACTAAACTTGTCGTCGTTTGTGATCGGGTGTGCTAATCGTAATCCTATCAGATGTTTGCAATTTCGGGTATCATTTTCACTATAATTGGTGATCGGACTTGCTATGGTTAGGACTACTAAGACTTCAATGGGTATTTTTACTCCTTCTATTGACTCAACGTATATCATTCCTTTCGGTAAGTGTCGAACTTTAGTGCTTGCATTTCCAAATGCAGAAAGATGAATAACTTCTGTACCTACTGCCTTTATGTCTAGTTTCGAAGCTAATTCTTCGGTCACGAAAGAACGCTGTGCTCCTTCATCGAACAATATATTTGTATTCATTCCTTGATGTTCACTCCAAATCCTGGTCACGGCACCAAAATGAATTGTAATAAACGACTAAAACTCGATACTTTGCGTTGTGTTACTTTTATGCTCAAACTCTATATCGAAGGCACCCATACAAAGGTACAAAGTAACGTCATAAACATAAGACGTTAATACGGGAAACATAACGTTAACGTTTGCATTATATTCTCAACAATGCTTATCGGTCGTCCAACTGTCTATATCAATCTGCTCAACTCTTAATAAAACTCCATATCACGGCTTTGTGACGTCAAATACGTTGACCTGGCCTTAATAACTTTGACCCGGACATATCAGCCACGTCATAATGTTTGAACCGACGTTGATAAGTTTGACCCGAATTTATCAAGTCAACTTCCGGTTGCTGGTGAAACTAAGACAATACTTCCAAAAGACGCGGCATATTAATATTGTAAAATATCAGCTGCTCGACATAATATGAAGGCTTTTTGATCTCGTTCGCTGCGCTTACTCGACAAAAAGCTTCATATTATGTCTCGCAGCTGATATTTTACGATATCAACATGCAGACAACCTGATAATCGGTACGTATACTGTTTTGTATTTATATACAATTGTAGTAAAATAGTCGACTGTAGTCCTTCTTCCAGCACTCGAAAAAAATAAACATTGTGATTCAGCCGACAAAGTTACTATTAAGTCGTGGACATTTTGTGTTAAAATTGTAAATCAAATATTCCTCATCTATATCTTCCGGCATGTTCATTTTTAGTTTGTATAAACGACTGTTAACGTCATTATCGAACTACGTTTCTGACGTCTATAATTTCGCCGACCATCGGACTTTAGCGTATGGAAGTAACGCACTTTAGCGTAGACCATCGCACTTAAGCGTGACCATCGTACTTTAGCGTCCCCATCGCACTTTAGAGTCCTACACATGTATTATGCCAAATAATTTCATTTTATTAACAACTTCAAGACAAGGATTCTCATAAATATATATAACATCCATTGAGGTGGACCAACAAGACTGAGTTGATCATTGAAAAGAGGAAGACAACCAGTTGTCAAATAAAAATAAGATTGTAAATAACCCATTCCAAACCGAGGACCGATCACCATAAATGCGCGTTGTTTAATTAAAAGAACAACAATTAAAAACGTCTTCTTGGGTTTTTCTATTTTAAACTTATCATATCTGTTTTACAGGTCAGATTCCACAAATACTTAAAATACTCCGAAGAAGGAACGCAAGTGGTGTTAGCTTTGTCAGTATAATTTTGATGTTGCAAGCATCCTCATCGAAAGTTGCATATTGCGTTCAGCAGAACTTCACATTCAGGTATATCTATCGTTTCTTAAAGATCAAGCACAATGCATATATGAAGTGTTGTCGTTAATAAGGAAAAAAAAACAGTTTTTCAACTTTTTTACATTTTTGTTTGTTTTTGGATTAGAAAGTCATGGGAGAACATTTAATATCGATTTTTCGAATGGTAATAGCAAAGAGACACCTGCAACAGTTCTAATCAACTACATTGTTTGTATTTTGTCTAATCATATCTTGTAGGGACTAATCTAATAAAAAAGCAAACAAGCAAGCAAAAACAAAAGAATATATAAAATCTATAAAGTTTTATTACAATTTATTACAAAGGAAATCTATGTTTATATTGAACATAAATATACTTCACTAGACATTAGGCGAAATTGTAGATTTCCCAGAACGAATTTGAACCATATATATCATATTGCAAAATTCATAAGCCTTTAATTTCAAATTGGAATATATAATGTTTCCAGTTAAGCCTGACAGTACCAAAGTTCTATCAATTTAATAATTAAATCATTATCGATTTCATTTTAGCTATTTGAAATATAACGAAATAAATCACTTTTTTTTATTTAAACCAAAGGGTTATGTTTCTATTTCGTTATATAAATATATAATTTTTTTCAGTGCGTGGGGAGAAAATCTAGTTTTAATGGTGGAAATGGTTGTATTGGTCCTGCTTCTACTCAGTTACAATGACAGACCTATCAGCGCAGTGTGTTTTATGCTATTTTATACTCTCATAATGTTAACACTTATTATACCATTGGTGCCAACGAAATGCATAACGTATTTAAACATTTGCAGTATACCTGTTTTAAGTATAAGCAGGGTATGTACAATAAGTCATTTGTTATTAGTACTAGTATATGATCAAATGAGGGAAAAATGTTAGAAGCAAAGGTTTTGTTCAAAACTGAAATTAAATTCAGTTTACCTTATGAACGTCGTATAATAGTATGTGTCTAAAGAAGAAAAAAACAAATTCTATGAACTTGAAATACAAAATAAAAACGTTTTGTAAAGCAACACAAACAGGAGATTAAAAAAAATGAAACCATCTGTCAAATTTGCCGCGTCGATGGAACATTAGCTTGAGGGAAAATCTATAATGAACTGCAAAATGTATCATTTGAAACATGCCAATACCGAGGCACTGGATGAAAAACGACAAAAGTACTAACAGCATAAATAACAAAAGGGACATTTAGACGTTTACAAAACAAAACACAGAAAACAAAAGACACACATGACATCAAAACCTTTTTCTCCATATAATGAATATAAAACCAATAAACCAATATATGTCGAGAACACAGGAAACGATCATAATTTTAGAATTAATTATTACAAGGCTATATACGAAGGTTATTGAAAGGACACATAAGTTGATGTGTTTCACTAGGTTTTTGTTTTTAACCTGGATTTGTTTTCTCTCAATTGATTTATTACTTTTTAACTACTGTTGACTTTATATTTGACTTGATTATATTTATGTTTTGTCTCGCTATATTTTGAAGTACAAGTAATAGCAATTATTGATTAGTTTTTTGGTTTTTTTATATAGATAATTCAGATATACACCAATCACAAAAACCATGACACGGGACAGTTATCCGGGACATCGTCATTTCTTTGTGTTTTCCAAAGTTTTGGAAGAATATCAACATCTATCTTATTGACACGTGACTGGATTCTTATATTAACTTTTGTTCAGTTATTGATATCGAACTTGATTTTGACATTGCAAGTAATATATTACAGAAGGAAAAACAGAAAATTAAAGTGATATAAACCTGTGAACTTGATGAAATATTACTAATGTGTTCCTTTGATATATTCTTGTTAATCTTTTCTTTGTTATGCTTTTTTGAATAAAAAAAAGTAATAGTTGTTTTAAAATGTTTATGCGTTATTTTTTTTCTGACAGCTGCTGACACAAATAATGACAAATATATATTGTTTTTTTTTTTGGATAAACAAAACCCAATGTCCATCCGATGGCATTTCTGCTTTTAAGTTAATGTTTTAATTGCTTTCATTTTTTACTCATAATTTTTTCGGGATTTCTTTTCCAAGTCTGTTATATGACGGTTGTTATCCATTTGTTCTGTTTGTTGATACAATCGGGTGTTAATGTTTCGTCTGGTATTATGGACTTCTCCGCTTTTTAGTTCCCCTTGGAGTTTGATATTGTTGTTAATACTCTTTACAAATGACACAATTTTGTTTCCTAGAAAATGAACCTAAATAGTAAACTTTGTTCATCGCTAATGGAAAAACTGAATCTTTACAATATTCCAATAACAACAATATCAGTTATTGCAAAGTACACTATGACAAACACTTTATAATATAACAACATGTTAGTTTAAGATATTTAAGATGCCCTCGATTCCACTGAAAACATCAGTTGTCCATCGAGAAAATAAAAATAGAAATCATCACAATGCATATAATGTAGAATGCTTAAAATCGAAGCCATGTAATTATTCTGTGTTATGTTTATTGTTTGGCTATTCCCAGTTATCTGCAACTATATTAAACATATATAATACACGACCATTCTACCTGTAACCATAACAAATATGAACATAACAGTGAATAAGTGAAACCGTTCTTAAAAGGTATGGAATGCACTTTCATAAAGTATGTCAGTGTTCGTTTTGTATGTGTGGCTTTATTTAAGGAACGAAAGGAGTGAACAGTGTATTTTTTCAATTTTGGAAACTCTTATGCTTTGTTTCAGAGAATAGACTCGTGAAATTAATAAGTTGGGAACAAAATTCTGAAGTCATACATTATTTAATGCTTAAAAGTTACCATGTTCTGAGGGCTACCTACAAATTGTTATATGCTCGCAAAATATTTATTAGTCGTACTTCCTAATGTACCTATGTGCTTATTATAATTCCATGCTTTCCTATTCGAACTTCCTATATGCTTGTTATAGATCCATGCTTTCTTAGTCGAACTTCCTATGTGCTTATTATAGATCCATGCTTTCTTAGTCGAACTTCTTATGTGCTTGTTATAGATCCATGCTTTCTTATTCGAACTTCCTATGTGCTTATTATAGATCCATGCTTTCTTAGTCGAACTTCCTATGTGCTTATTATAGATCCATGCTTTCTAAGTCGAACTTCCTATGTTCTTATTATAGATCCATGCTTTCTTATTCATACTTCCTATGTGCTTATTATAGATCCATGCTTTCCTATTTGTACTTCCTATGTGCTTATTATAGATCCATGCTTTCCTATGTGCTTATTATAGATCCATGCTTTCCTATTCGTACTTCCTATGTGCTTATCATAGATACATGCTTTCTTAGTCGAACTTTCTAAAAGCTTGTTCTAGATCCATGCTTTCCTATTTGTACTTCCTATGTCCTTTTTATAGATCCATGCTTTCTTATTCGAACTTTCTGAGTGCTTGTTCTAGATCCATGCTTTCTTATTCAAACTTTATAAGTGCTTGTTCTAGATCCATGCTTTCTTATTCGAACTTTATAAGTCATGCTTTCCAAATTGTATACTTGCATTAATACCATGATAGGCTAGGGTGCGGGAATTTCTCGCTACATTGAAGACCTGTTGGTGACCTTCTGCTGTTGTGTTTTTTTCAATGGTCGGGTTGTTGTCTCTTTGGCACATTCCCCATTTCCATTCTCAACTTTATAAGATATTAGTTCAAGCTTTCATTTATATCTGATGGCCAAGACTGAGTATACACATGTACACCAATGAACAGATTTTCTTATATCTCATCTTGAATATCATTTTATTTTTCCTGGTGAAATGTTATCAAACAACGAAAATTATGTGAATCGAATACAGTATACAAGCAGATTCATCAAAATGTCACAAAATTCATCAAATAGAAATTGATTAGGCTCATATAGAAATATTATAGCATATATATATTGAACTTGACCTAAAGACAACAAGGTTTTCCTCTTTAACTAGACATTTTATTATTAACCACAAGATTGGAAACATTTGTATTCTTGGAAGGAAGGAACTATATGTAAAACCATTAATCTATTGTAGCTTTTGAAACTGAATTTTTAAATACTGACACAAACACTAAAAGTAGTCAAAGATAAGTATCAATGGTGCATATTTGATGGCCATTGAAGATTTATTTTGTCTTTTTTATGGTAAATGTTTCCGTGTTCTTTACTTTTAACAGATGAACATCACATCCATAGACGATATTTTTATCTGGAAAACGTTTTCTACATTTGAAAGTGCCTGTACTAAGTCAGGAATATGACAGTTCTTGTCCATTCGTTTTTGATGTGTTTTGTCATTTGATTTTGCCATGTGATTTATGGACTTTCCGATTCGATTTTCCACTGAGTTCAGTATTTTTGTGATTTTATTTTTTAGTTAAAGCTCTAACCATAATTTTTAGAAACGGACATGGTGATCACTGGAATGAAACCCAGACTAACAGAAAAACACCTAATTTAAATTTTATCAGCAGACTTTGATATGAACACAGCTGGGCTAAAATAAAACCAAACCATATCGAACATTTTGTTTATTATATAAACAAAACAATAATAATGTATCACAGCAATTGCTCCTGGTATATTGTATACTTACATATTGTGCATTTCGTGTGTATATGTCATATAATTTCTGACCACTTTCATCATTAAGTGCAGATTTAAAATAGAAGGACAAAAATAAAAATATACATTATTTTGCATATTCTATCCATACTTATTTACAGGTGTCTACAGAAATGATTTTAAATAATGTAATAACCTTTTGCCTTAATATGTCACTTACTTATTTAGACCAAATAATTTCATTAAAAACTATTCAGAATGGCATACAGAATATGGTAAAGGTTTTGACTTACTATTCACTTTTAATATTCACAATTAATCTAACCTTCTAGAGCTATCTTCAAGAATTGCACATGGCTATAATGAGTAAATTTTGTAGATGGGATAAGTAAACAAATCCGCACACTCTCATTACTTTGAAAGATAGTAACCTACAAATTGAACACATGCATAACACCAGCATTTAACAGGTTAGATATTGCATTATAACAGAGATTGTGAGTAAACTACAAGCTCAAATTCAAATAAGTGTACAGTGATGATGAATATTTATTGCGTTAACATGCATGTATACAATAAAGTGAACAAAACAGAACAATAGAAATGAATATATAAGCGTGAGTTCCATTTAAGAGAGCTTTTGCCTTCTGTAACTGTACAGTAACGCAAAATAAAACATAAAGAACTATTATAATATTATTATCATTGTTTGAATCCGGTTTTTATTTCTTTGTTTGGGATTGGTGACGCATGTTGTTTGGCCATGTCATCAAGTATTATATAAATGTTATAATGGGGTTAGTTTTAGTTTACAGTATTTTTAAGAAAACAATGTTTCACTAGAACGATATTTGTAAGTGGATTTAAAAAAAAACACTTGTTGATTTGTTGCTATATTTCGAAAGATTTTGATGAAGTTCGTGTTTTTCAGTTGTGTATTGTATACTATTGTTATTTTCTGGTCTTTTGTTTTTTTGCCAGTCTATTTTTGACTTATGAGTTTATATGTCCTTTGTTATTTTTTTACCTCTCGTTTGTAACATCAGTGACATGATTTGATTTCAGAACGGTTTTTAAACTTACAAGATGTTAAGTGGTCGTTTATTTTAGAATCTGTACAGCAATAGGAGGCAACATAAAAGAACAAGTTTGGCCAATATAATTGCAAAATTAGAAAAATCCTTTAATCAATTCAAATATATATATATATTAATGCTATTGATTAATAGACAACATAACATTTAGCAATTTTGGTAAAATTTGATTTAAAAAGAAGAGATAATATAAATCGACATTTATATTTGGAATTTACTTGTGGGAAAGGCTGTTCCTCACATAAAATATAAAAATGAAAATGTTAAATTGAAAAAATAATCATTACGGCAGTTTTTTTCGTTTTTCCGGAAATGCTAGAAGTTTCTAGATCTGTTCCAAACACGTAAAACAAAATTTATAATTTTTGGCTAAGAAAGTATTTCAATAGACTTGGGAAAATGTTCAGTTTGGAGATCATGTTATTTCCAAGTTGTTTCTTAGCGTTTTTACACTAAATGTGGATTTATCAGTTAAAAAAACTACTCTTGACTCTATTCATATGTGCCTTAGTACTAAAATACTGTAATATAAAAAAATAGTTTGAGGGTTTTTGAAATATTATGATTTTGTTTCTAGTCAATAACAAATAGGTAAATGTTTAGTGGAAACTAACTAAATAATTGTCAAACCTCAGAAGAAGTGACTTCTTTAAGTGTAAACATAAATTATCCTGATCAAATATGCCGAACAAGCATGAATATAAATGTAAAACATGTATTATTCGACCCTAGAATACTTTGTGAAAAAAGACGCAATTACAGTATGAAGATTTTCAATACCCATTACACAGTTACAAATCAAGGTTAAGCATTGACGATTAAACAATACTAAAAGTGGAAGAATCAATTTTTTTTAAAATACCCAGTAATTTAATGCATGCATAAAATAGTATACGCTATAAAAGTTTTGACTACTACATAGACATCTTCTTATTAACTGACTTCATATTCCTTCCAACTCTTGAACGCCATATTGATATGTGATTGCTACAAAGACATTATTATATCTGCTTAATTTTATTGAGTGTTCATTATTTACCAAATAGTGAAATTCAGAACTAATGGTAACTCCAAGTTGCAACAGTAGACAATGACGCAATATTGTGAGGAATATCATTTTCTTGTGTAAACTGTTCAATAAAAAAGGTTTAGTGCTAGCCATTAAAAACTTTGTATTTTGCCTTTTTGAATCTTTTTCTTATAGGAGCTGCATTTTCATCTTCGTCTGGAATAATATCTGGCATATGTTTTTTGTCTTTATAATATTGCAGTATTTCTCCTATAGCTTCGGCTGATAATGCAGTAAATTTTCTGTCCATTTTTGAATATCTTTTCGTAACATCAGGCAAAGTCGTTTTCTCGTGAAATGCAGCATTAGATCGTGTACCATTCGATTTTCTATCTAAACTTTTATTGCTCCGTACAGTTGATGTTGATTTAAAACTGTCTCGTCTCTGTGTATTCTTTACTTGTATTTCTCTTGTCGTTGGTAATGGTTTTATCACTTCAGGTTGCTGATCAGAGTTATTGTTATTTAATACTTCAGGAACGACCATATTGTCGTTTAGATTTTCGTTCATCTTTATTTTCTTTGCGACGTGTTCTTTTTTCAAATTTTCTCTTTTAACTATTACCGAATCATGTTTTATAGTATTACCATTTGTATCCGAATTTAATGTGTCATCGGCAACAGCATTTGGAACACTGCTAATTTTTGATTTGACGTCATCGGCAAAGGTAGAGCTCGATGATTTTTTGGATGGTGGTTCTACATCATACTTATTTCCATTTTGTACATCTGTCATAAAACTAGTTTCCCTGTGTTTGATAGGAACGGCATTAACCGCTTTGACCTCGGGACTGTTTTCTACATCTTCTAGTGGTGTATCATTTCGGTTTATATCGCCTGACATTTCCAATGCAATTGGGCTGTTTGCAACACCATTATCCCTCGCTGACTTGTTCAAATCACTACTATTTCCAGCAACACTGTTTGATGTCGAAGCTTTGTTTTCTTCGTTTTCTTCCTGGTTTTCAAGAAGCTCATTTTCTTTTTTTCTTTCTTCGGCTTTTTTCTTTTTTAAATGTTTCCTACATCTATCACAAAAGTAAAGACCACAACATGTGCTGATTATAAGGACGAACAGTGGAAACACTAAATACATGGCTTTATTATTTGGATCATCATAGAACTTTTCGATCGCACTCCTTCCGTCATCTGACGAAGTATTATTGGTCGATCTCTTATGACGTAATAATACGTGGAGTAATGAATCTTTGTTATATAGTTCAAAGGGATTGTTTTCGATAAAAGATGCGTCAGCCATCATTGGAAAACATCTGACAAAACCTAAAAAGATATATAAATATAAACTAATTTTTCTACAACAAACAGTATTAGATAGTTAACAATTTATATTTGAATCGAAAATTAGAAGATACAGTGATTTAACTGACACTTATGATACTTAATTTGAATCGCAATTTGCATGGTTTCTTGAACAAAAATGCATCTTAGATACCAGGCTACCTTGTAATGTAAACTCGATGCCAAAGACTTTGGAAATAAGCTCATCAAATATACCATATAGTTTCGTTTTTGCAAATTAATATCTGGTGCATCGAGGAACTTTTCTTAATTTACATTCACTAACGCTTAAAACAAAACAAAATAAAAGTCATGTAAGATTATTAATTTTAGGAACTATAGGAACAATATGGACTTAAAATTGATAACTTTGCCTGAATGAGATATAATCTTAGTTTTTGAATAATTTGAAATTTAATCAACGAATAATTGTAAGAAGGCTATGTTATAAATCATACAAGCTGCGATACTTGACATCTGAGTTGAGGGTACTGCAGTTTTCTCAATAGTTATATTGCAATTTTCATTTTCGTATAGTTATATTAAAGTTAAAATTCAACTGATCGCCAGAGGATCATTTGATTCCATTTTTAACTAATCTTTAATGACGTTTTTAATACCTTCATCTGAAGTTTTTGTAGTCTTCAGTCATTTTATGATTTTTTTTAGATTTCAATTGATGGAACTTTAGCAATATTTGCAACTGCACGGAATGTTTCCGCTTCAAGTGTCACGCAGTCTGTGGCACAACATCAATATAACAAAAAGTCATTAAAAAAACTGATCACGCTTTTTAATATGTTGTCTAGCCAGACGCGTGTTGCTCAGTATTGTAACTTTTTGTGAATATTATAAATTCTTAAATGAATTTCAATGGTATTTTCAGTTTGCAAAATAGATGAATTATGTAGTCCTGTTGAATATCATTTGTAACGTATGCATCACATTAACTTCATGTGGTATTTTAATATCATAATTTCTACATCGTGTTAGCTTATTGGTTATGTCGATTCTGTAGACGAAACTTTTCCTGCTTATTTTATATGCAAACCCATTTAGATGCTTACATTTACTGTTAGTACATCATATAAAAAGTTGTGTTGCATATACAGATACTGTGGAATCCTTTCTGAGTATTGTCCAACATGATATATCATTGATAAGGTTTGTAAATTTGTTCACCACAAAATTGCTCAAATTATTTAAAACAATGACAATTTGTTTCCTAAATCATAGATGGCCAGATTTGACTCATTTTATGAATTTTTAATTATATATTTCTGGTTTTTTTTTTTATTTTTTAATTGTTATATTTCAAATAACGAACCTGGTATCCTTGAATACTTTTTCTATAACAAAAAACAGAAGAAGAAAATATGGACAGTGTCCAGGTCAGAAGATGATGAAACAAAGCTTCAATTCATGATCAAAAAAAGAGGGACGAAAGATACCAAAGGGACAGTCAAACTCATAAATCTAAAACAAACTGACAACGCCATGGCTAAAAATGAAAAAGACAAACAAACAACAGCACACACGACACAACATAGAAAACTAAAGAATAAACAACACGAACCCCACCAAAAAAACTAGGGGTGATCTCAGGTGCTCCGGAAGGGTAAGCAGATCCTGATCACATGCGGCACCCCTCGTGTTGCTTATGTGATAACAAATCCGGTAAATAGTCTAATTCGGCAAGAATATAGTAATAAATTAACTGTATTAAGGCTAATTGAAGGAAATCATTGTTTTTCTTTTTTTCGTCATGGTTAGTGAAGCGTTATTGTTTTAACTCCATTATAATAAAAACATTAAATTCGATGACATTTTATTAACCTGTAAATTACTTGACATAGAAATCGACGCAGATCGCCGTGAAATTTACAAATATCTACTTTCTCATTAACAAGTTACTGTCAGAAAAGATGCATTGTATCAGATTAATGCTCCCATATAAAAGTGATTTCAAGTAGAAATCGGACATTATTTTGAATTGATTAGTTGTTTTTGTTGCTTATTTTCATCAGTGAAGACATAAAGAAGGTCGCAATTATCAATTAATGACGTATTTTCTTGGAAATATACTTCTGTTTTTCTGCAAAACCTCTGGATTAAAATGATCTTATGGTATTTCATTGTTATAAATTATTCATTCTTGTATTCATATAAAGACACAAAAAATAAGTATTGTACTAAAACTTGTCATTTTTCAACAAAAAAAAATGGTATTAACTTGTTTGCTATAAATCAATTATAGCAACAAGTTAAAACAAAAAACCACCAGCAACAGCAGTATGAATACGATGAGAAACAAAATTTCATTCATTTAAACTGTTAAGTGAATGTAGGAATGATAGGCATAAAAGCGAACATCGAAAGAACAATTCATCAGGATATATGCTAACTCTGTGTTTCATTCAAATGACTTTGTTAGGGCATTAAATCGATATTTTTGGAGAAGTCTCAATTCGCTTGGATGTCAATATTCGTGTATTGTATATATTCAGATAAGACGAGATTAGAGGTTATACATTTGAAAATGCCTGTACCAAGTCAGGAATATGACAGTTCTTGTCCATTCGTTTTTGATGCGTTTTGTTATTTGATTTTGATATTTGATTATGGACTTTCCGAATTGATTTTCCTCTAAGTTCAGTATTTTTGTGATCTTACTTTTTAAAATCTAAAATTTTAGATTTTATTCAAATTAATTTAAAAAGTAAACATATTTTAGGTTATGTTTTATTGTTCCCTGGTATCTTCGGCCTTGTTTATTAACATTTCAACACACTAAAAACATTTTAATAATAAAAAACAAATACCACTGCAATCTAATACAGACAGACAGATGTTTAATAAAATATTCATGTTAACATGCTTCTATTATTACATGCAAAGAATAGTAGCAAAACATGAAAAGATACAAAAACAAATAATGGCTAAAAATGTTGCAATTCATTGAGGACAATTGACAGGTAATTACTATGCAATTTAAATTTTAGATCCATAAATTATTCATATGTTTTATCAAACATGCTGATACAATATCATTAGATCTGAGATAATCATTTCATCTTTGGTCTCAGTGGGAACAATTTATTTATTGTCCAAACAATCACTCTTATTCTTGCAAGTGTTAGACGTATACAACATACGAAAATGATGTATTAAATTCTTTGATGTCATGATATAAATCGTTATGTAATTCACAGTCATCTTTGAAGATTTTAGACTTTTTTCAATTTAAATTATCATAATAGACAAAATATGATTTGCTTTAAAAACCGGTCTATGTTATAGATTATTAAGGGACTTTTCCTGGACTTCGTTCAACCTGCTCTTAATTCCAGGCTTTATATAACGTACTAAGTTAGTTCACGGATCGCGATTTTGTAGGTGAGTGTTCGTGTCATTAACAACATAATATTCAGATAGTTTCTGAATATTATACTTTGTAAACTTGGTTTAATCCGCGATTTTCCTCATAAGGAGATGCCTCCACCAAGTCCGGAATATGACAATTGTTTTCCATGTTTTGGGACTTTCCGTTTTGAATTTCCATTGGAGTTGGGTTTTTTTTTTCTTAGTCAAACAAGAATTGTTAAGCTTTAAATTATAGTAGATTTGTGAATTAAATCCAATCTGTTTGCCCTGTTTACCAATGCGGCATGCAGAAGCTAATAGTCTCTAGATTCATACACAGAGTGACTATAGAAATACAAGCCATAATATTACAAAACCCCTTTGGTTCCTTTTAAAAAATACTACAAAAAAATCCTTGTAATGCCTTTCTCAATATTTGAGCATATGTGGCTTTGATAATTTGTTCTTTCCGTCGACTTTTATTAGTTCAGAAGTTTTCAATTTAATCAATTTGAATATCAGTTTTAAAGTCAAAAATAAAAACTCACAAATTTGATAATTGTGATTACAGAGGACCAAAAGAAAATTGTTTATTTGCATGACTTTCCTTAACCTTAGATAGAGATTCATTTTTGAGGAAATTGGCCCCCAAACGTCAACATTTTTATTTTTGGGGGTTAAAAACGTAGAATAAGAAAAAAAATCTAAAAGTAAGGAAGCTCTTAAAGTTACCGGCGATGTTTGTACGTATATATATTAAATTTATCAAAATCTTGGAACGATTGGTCAACTTCCATAGATAAAGAAAGGCAACAGTAGTATACCACTGTTCAAAACTCATAAATCTATGGACAAAAAACAAAATCGGGGTAACAAAGTAAAAGTGAGGGAAACGCATTAATTATAAGAGGAGAACAACGACACAACATTAAAATGTAACACACACTGCAACGGACTAAGCATTAGGCAAAATCCGATGAGAATAACCAATATAACATCAAAACCAAATACATGAATTTGGGATAGAAAAGTACCGTGACACGTCTTATAGTAATGTAAATTCACACTCAAATATAGGAGAAAACAAACGACACAACGGAAACACAACGTAAACATGTTACACACACAGAAACGAACAATGATATAACAATGGCCATTTTCCTGACTTGGTACAGGACATTTTTAAAGAAAAAATGGTGGGTTGAACCTGGTTTTGTGGCATGCCAAACCTCGCACTTTGATGGCATTGTTAAATATAACATTAAAATGACAACATAATAATACAGGACTACAATACAAATGATTAGGAGAACGTATTAGGCAGAGAAACACATGAATAATAGATAACAAAAGGCATCTACGCCATAGAATATTTTCTCGTTAATCTAGTTTTAATGAAAAATACAAGTAAGGGCTGCGTTTCAATTGAAAATCAAATCTTTTAAAATTTTAAAATTTGACTAATCTGAAATACTAGTCTTTTACACTGATTTTATTTACTTTTTTATTTGTTTTGAAATAGAACTTTGAGTCTTTTTTTCTGTGCGGCAAAATGCCTATGTACAAAGTATTTTACATCTGACTTATCGGAAACACTAGTCTTTTACACCGATTTCTTTCCTTTTTCTTTTTGTTATCAGTTATTTATTTTTTAATGAAGTCATTTTCATTCTATGCTACAAATTGCAGCAACGAAGAAGATAGTTACCTTTTTATAAGGTATTATGTTGTTGGTATTACATCAATAACATTTTAAGCATATGTCAAATGACGACCACGAATGTTTATCTTAGCTTTTTAACCCTACGATTAAATCGATTTAGCTAATAACGAATTTTATTTTTCTTCTCTCTGAAAATTGAAATAGTATTTTTTTTTTATCAATTATGACTTATATGTTTTATTTTAAAACTGTAATATTTCTCATCAATATTTAATTTTTAATTTATAGTGCATGTTATGCTTACTCCATTTAAACACCAGAACGTGTTATGTTGATGGATTTAAGATTTAACAAAATTCATTCCATCGGTATGGGTTCAGATTTCAGAGCCTTGGTAAAGTACACAATTGCACTTTCAATGACAATTTAAAGTGCTACAGAGAAAAATAAGAGACACCAGTATACAAAAGGATCAAATTTTTCTTGAAGTAAATTTCATCTAAAAACATTATGAATTTCAGGAAATACGCATGTTAATTTAATAAAAATGACACGGCTCTTTTATTATTATATCGAAATAAAATAGCTCAAGGGAAAACGGTAGTATTTAATTTTCCCAGCATTAGGTTGGCCTTTTGTGTACCCAAGGCAGGAGCGCTGTGATTGGATGTAAGGGTACAATATATATATATATTTTTTTATTTATCTATGCATAACTGCAGTGTGTATATTTACAATATAAATTTTGAAACCTAATGAAATATTTTCTAGAGGATTATTCGAAAAGACTTGCAAAATTTCATAAATTTGGGGCAAAATGACGGTGGGCATGGATAACATAAACAAGCTCCGTTGGAAGTTGGTCATGATACTATTTGGTTTTAATTTTTAAAACACAATAATAAAGTACTAACACAACATAAAACTGTTTTATCCAGGTTTTTATCTTAAAAAGTGGTAAATTTAGAAAATGTTAATATTGTCGCCTATGGCAGAATAAATAGTACCGTTTTCCCTCAAGTTATTATCAATCGATATTCAATTCTCACTCGTTATGATACATATAGATATAACACTAATACTCACAAAACAAAACACTAAATACTATAAAAACTTTAAGTTCCATGACCGCTGCTATTTACTCTCTTCTTTTCATCAACTAAAAAGAAAACACAAATATTATTTTAAACATTAACAATCCTAGGTATTTAAGCTACAACACCTTTAGTGTCTCCCTGTCAATCTCATTATACAGATTTTCAATGATTGAAAACATTTAAATCTGTGACAAAAATATCCATTCTAAATTGACGTAAAATACTGAATTTTAAACGAGAACTTTAAATACCAACTTCTTCCAAAAAGAAATATGCTTTTGCGTCGCTGAAATACTACAAAATAAATACTCTAAACGAATAGTGCCTTTATAACTGCTGTTCGTTATACCACGACAAAGAACAACATACCGCACGTGTATATCCGACAGACAACTTTTAAAAGTGATGTGATAAGCTTTGATAGTGTTCTCATACATTGATATAAAGTAGCAGTTGTGTTTGGTCCGGCTTGTCGGATACAAGTAACATTTCGTAGCTGTTTAACATCTATATCAACTTGATCCTACATAATAAAAACACGCATACGGTCCACACCGTACACATACTGTCAAAATAGTCATATTGTCTGGAACAGCTATACAAATGGTTCCGAATATCAATTGGCATTTGCTTTGAATATGCGTACACTTGTTTTTGTCTTTCGTGCGTCGCTTTTGTGGTACATGAAAATAATCCGCCAGGGCTAGTAAGCGTTGATGTATGTTCAATTCTTGTCAGATTTTTATGAAAATTCATTCCAATCAAAACTACAGTATTGACATGTTAGAGACACATTGATTATATTGGACATTGCATTGTTAGCACCTTTACACATATATTTCCTGTCGATTTTTATGAAGTTTAAATCAAAGGCTGACATCAGCAAGGTCTTGGAAGAGTGCCGACAAACTGTTCTTACATAAAATATAAATATATGAAGAAAAAAAACCTTTTTTTTAGCAATCTCATGCATGTCGAAATACATTGAAAAATGTTCATTTGATAGTAAATAGATTATTTTAAGTTATTGCCCGCAGGCAGAAAAAATATATTATTCTAGTTAAGTAAGTGGCACATTGTCTTTTTTTTTCTAGTTTAGATAGTGAGTTGTTTTGGATTAATCAGTCTGAGTGATTTATTCTGAGAGTGACATGTTCATGATATAATTGAGATTAGGAAGGGTGGTGAAAAGCTTTATACTCTCTTTGTTGGCTGTACTTCTTTTTGGTTCAACCAGAATTCTAATTGCCGGTTTATTCTTTCATGAAACGTATTTCAAACAAATTTGTATTTGTCTTAAATTAAGTAACGTTAGTTTTGCAAAAACAATTTATTGGTATTTGAAAGTCAATAGAAAGAAAGTGGTAAATAATGCTTTCTGCTTATCACAGCATCCAAAACTTAGCTGTTTTATTTATGAAATTTAGTTACAATCATTGCAATGATTACAATGAATCTATTTGGTAATCTACCAAACACTGATCGGTGAAGATGCAAGTTTTTAACAAACTATCATCATGTGAATTTGCATATTAACTGTTATTAGAATATAGGTGATAACAATTTTTAAAAATCAATCGGGTCCAGGACCAATCCAGTATATCGTAAAATGAAAAATGTATAGTACTGTTCTCAGCATTTATTTCCATATTTTTCTAGAAATTCACAATTGCATGTTTGTAGTATGATTATTGTGTGTACCAAAAAAAAAAGGTGTTTCGGTTATAGTCATATAGACCTAGGCTTATCCTCATCAGGTATCCCTAGCCTATTTGTTTCCTCCTTTGTAATATGTAGAATAGTTCAAATTTGATTTCTTTTATGGGGATACGACACCTGTTCATACGTTTTAGTTCGTTTCTTTCTTTTTTGTTTTTATCTGGTTTTTTTTTTGTTATTTATTTCTCTCTTTATTTTATCAGTTCCTTAATCTTATTGAGTGTGATATTTTGATCTTGTATTTGATTTTATATGATCATATTATTTTCCATTTTAGAATTCGTTAAATATTCTTTTAGATTTTTATGTCTTTTGTACGCAATAATCGGTGGTTTTGGAAACATAGTTTTAGTATTTCTGTTTTGTTTGATTAGGTGCCAATGTTTCCTTAAAGCTCTACCGATTCCTGTAAATGCTGGGCTAATTCTTGTTTCAAAAACGAGTGGTGGAGCCGCTTTCTTATTTTTATAATTGTATTTCAAAGTTTGTTTCCTTTCTCGTTTTGTTGTATTAGTTATACTATTGTCAATCTCATTTTCGTAATGTCCTCTTTTAAGAAGTTTAGACTTAAAAAGTTGGACTTCTTTATTGAAGTCTTTCAGGTTATTGCAAGATCTTCTAAAACGAATAATTTCTGCAGTAATGAATCCTTTAAATACGGATGTAGGGTGGGTTGATGTTCGTTCCAGGTATTGGAAATTATCAGTTGGTTTCCAAAATAGTTTGACGTCTAAAATTTGCATTTTTTCCCATCGTTCAACTTTGAAGACAGTTATGTATAGAAACTGTATACTTTCTGATGATATCTCATGTGTAAATTTACTTAATGGGTGTATAGTATTAGCGATGTTGAAGAAAGTCATAAGATTATCTTCACTGGAATCAAATAGGACAAAGCCATCGTCCCGATAAATTGATAAATGAGTGATATTGTTTTTAAACGGAAATATTAGAATATAGGTGATAACAAACTTTTGACACGCAAAATGTTTACTATTTCATTCTTTTCATTTTATTGTAAAAATATTAACTTTTAAAACTCAATAAAAAGAGTTGGATAAATGTTTGTTTAAAAGTAGCCCATATTGTCCAAATGCATATATATGGTCCAGTTTGTTCTAGACCGTATTAGAATACTCATATGGTCCGACTGTACGCGTTCGGTCCAAATACTCATATGGTCTTGAACATACCCTTTGCTATTAATCCTACAGTACCTGATCAAACTCATCTACAGTTTTTACAGATGGGCAACACATTTCTCTCTCTCTCTCTCTCTCTCTCTCTCTCTCTCTCTCTCTCTCTCTCTCAATAATAAATAAAGAAACATTTTTAGATACTAGCGTAAGACCTTTTTACAACACCAATACATTTTACACGGTTACACGGTTTTGAAAAGCAAGTCAAAAATATGACAGTTGTTTTCCATTCGTTTGATGTTTTAGCTTTTGATGTTGATATTTGATAAAGGACTTTCGTTTTGAATTTTCCATGGAGTTTGGTATTTTTTGTTATTCTATTTTTTTTTTTTTTCATAGGTAAATTTAATTTCAGTTTCAACACGACAACATGATGTTGGAATGATCAACATGTTTTTAATGAAGTTTTACATTTAAATCAATCAAAGTTTATTGTTTAAATGTTCTGATCTGATCAATATGTATACCAATTAGCGAGACATTTGTGTATCGAATAGATTTTTTTTTTTTAATATCGAAACTATGAACTAGTTCTCTCGCATTTCCTTTGTCAATGAACCAGTCAGTATTCAATTTAATAAGATCAAAATTTATATTTCTAAATTAAAAATTAAATTTATATTAATTAAAAGCACATGTAACATGTGTAAATAATCATCAAATATAATACGTTATAGTACAGTTATGAACTGACAATACTGTATTGTATTCAAATCCAGTTATACCTTATTGCGTGATTTTTAGGTTTGTGTTAAGAAAATATACTTAACCAACGTGAAGCATAGATCAACAATTTAACTATCATATCATCACGATCTACATTTTGATTTTAACCATTTGTCCTGTTTTTATTGAGATTTAAGCCGTATTTCGGTTTATAAATGATCCTGTGGGAAATTTGTGATTATTTGAATTCATCTAAAGTGCGTTATTATTTAGTTATTGTCTTTTTATTGATGTTTAAATGTATCATTTTCAATACATGTATTGTCTGTGGAAATTATCTGTATAATTCTACATTTTTAATCTGTTCTGTAGTTGATTAAAAGAGTTGGCTTTAGTTATTAATTCAGTCTTTCCAATATTTCGTCCTAGTCTTCAAACTTTTATTTAATTTCTTGATAAAAGGAAAGGGGAGGTGCCATCTTTTATTTTATATGTTCATAATTATAAATTTACTGTAAACAAAATTTGGAATTTTAGAAATACTAAGGCTTTTCTACCTCAAGAATAGATTACATTAGCTGCAAAACTTTTAGGAATTTCGGTTCTCAATGCTCTTCAACTTCGTACTTTATTTGGCCTTTAAACATTTTTTGATTCGAGCGTCACTGATGAGGGTATTGTAGACGAAACGCGCGTCTGGCGTAAATTATAAATTTTTAGTCCTGGTATCTATGATGAGTTTATTTACAACCACTGGGTCGATGCCACTGCTGGTGGAGATTTATTTTCCCGAGGGCATCACAAACCCAGTAGTCAGTACTTCTGTTTTGACTTGAGTTGTCATTGATATGTTCATAATTATAAATTTACTGTAAACACAATTTGGAATTTTAGAAATGCTAAGGCTTTTTTACCTCAGGAATAGATTACCTTAGCTGTATTTGGCAAAATTTTAGGAATTTTGGTCCTCAATGCTCTTAAACTTCGTGCTTTGTTTTGGCCTTTTACACATTTTTTGATTCGAGCGTCACTGATGAGTCTTTTGTAGACGAAAAGCGCGTCTGGCGTAAATATAAAATTGTAATCCTGGTATCTATGAAGAGTTTATTTTCATATTTAGTGATTTGCTTCTTTATGATAAAGTAAATTGTGTTAAAGATAAAGGCAACAGTAGTATACCGCTGTTCAAAACTCATAAATCCATGGACAAATAACAAAATAGGGGTAACAAACTAAAACTGAAGGAAACGCATTATATATAAGAGAACAACGACACAACATTAAAATGTAACACACACACACAGAAACGGACTAAGCATTAGACAAAATACTTAGAGAATAACAAATATAACATCAAAACTAGATACATGAATTTGGGATAGATAAGTTCCGTGACACGTCTTATAGAAATGTAAATTCACACTCAAAAATAAGAGAAAACAAACGACACAACGGAAACACAACGTTAAAATGTAATACACACAGAAACGAACTATAATATAACAATGGCCATATTCCTGACTTGGTACAGGACATTTTTAAAGGAAAAAATGGTGAACAATATATGTTATCAGAAAATATTCGGTATGAAGTCTAGATTGATGTTTTGACTAACAGCAGTTTCATTCAGAGTTTATAATTAGTTCTCTGCATGTTTCAAAACTACTCATGTTAAAAAATATATATATCATTTGATTTTAGTAGATATTTTTTAATTGTTTTAAACTTAAACTATTTATTAATCCCGTTTAAATCATTTGTGATCATAATGAAACATACTGAAATAGAAGCGAAAGATACCAAAGGGACATTCAAACTAATAAGTCGAAAATAAACTGACAACGCCATGGCTAAAAAACGAAAAAGACAAACAATCAACAGAGCACAAAACAAACATGGAACACGAAAGAATGATCAACACGAAACACATCAAAAACTGGGATTAATTGCAGGTGCTCCGGAAGTACAACCCCGGTGATATGTCTAATTCGGCAGATCACTTTTGGGATAGTGGCCGAGATTGCACTTATGACAATTGGAAAATATCCGTCGTCAACTGTGAAACAGATATTTTAGAACGGTCAACCAACGGGTGAGGACACCCGTAAAATGTGATATTGTTTTCTCTATTAAAGAAGGATCTTGTAGCGAGTTTTTTTACTTGTTATATAATGGCGTTTCAGGGTCTGTTTTGGAATTTGCTCGGTTTGGTCGATACGGCCATTCCACAAGGCGGAATTCGATTGCTTGGAGAGGAAAAATACACGAGCCTTCATAATTGATATGTTGTGTTGTTATGCCAAAAGCTAACTGTAATTTTAAGAAGTTAATTGACATATGATTTCTTCATATTTTCTCGTGACGTAATAAAAAAGAGTAACTCCGACTGTCAGATATAATATAAGTGTTTCACGAAATATTCTCTTTGGTATGTTTGAAATTGAAGCTTTGTTGTTTAAACTAGGTTTCAGAGTTGATATTCTCAAGGTATAATTTTGTTGACTTGTAGTTTGGGTTTTTTTTTTTTTCGTTTTTTTTTTTTTTTTCGCAATTCTTTTTTGTATACATTTTCGTTGATGTATTTGGTGTTGTCTGATTCTTTTCGACTTATGAGTTTCAATATCCATTTGGTATTTTTCGACTCTCTTTTATTGTGGTGCACAATGCGTTAATAATCGTTTGGGCAATATTCGGTAGTTACTTCTATATTCGGATTAAAAACTCACTTTTTGATTTATTAAAAAGATTTCATTTTCGTTATGTTTAACAGGAAATTGAAACAAATTATTAATTCAAAGCGGAAACAAATAATTAATTCAAAGCGATTTTTTATCTTCGCAAACTGAAAGTTTATATTTCATGCCTTAAATATATATTTCATTTTCACAAAAGTGTATTTGAACTATTCCGAGAATTATGCATTGAATATTATGCTGATTATACTTTTTTTAATTAATCAGCATAAAACCTTAAAATCATGGGAAATGGTACGGTAGATTTAATTTTTCCTGGTATAAATTCACACCAGAAATTTGAAGAATTTAAATTCCATCGGGTTTACTAAAACAATTGTATGATTCTCCGTAAAACAAGATAGATTGATAAAGTAACAATGAAAAAAAACCCACCAAAAACAATAGATAGTTCTCTGTGTCAATCCACCATTTTCTACATTTGAAAATGCCTGTACCAAGTCAGGAATATGACAATTGCTGTCTATTCGTTTGATGTGTTTTGTCATTTGATTTTGCCGTTTGATTAAGGACTTTCCGTTTTTAATTTTTCTTCGTAGATCAGTATTTTGTGATTTTACTTTTTTTTGTCAACTGTGTATTTTTTTCTTTCATTTACATATGAATCAACAATGTAAACATGATTTGAAACTTGGTTATTTTTTCGTGTAATTTCTATCTACACCAATTTGGATTAACTTTACTCGTGCCTACACTTGCAATCTTTACAGAGATACGTACTCTACACCACTTTCGAACTTTTCCGACATTGATTAAACAAGAAAGGTATTTGAGCCTGTCCATTACGAATATGAAAACCTTATTTCATCCACTGGGACATATACTGTTTCAAAATTTGTTAGGAAACTATTAACCTACCCAATGGTTTGATTTTGAGTCATTGCATGTACAAAATCTAATCAATATCATATTTCCCATTAATCTGTATCACATACCAAATGTATGTCAAAATTAATCTTAAATGATATTCTCCACTTTAAAAGGGTAAAACCAATTAATAATTCATTATCATTGATATATCTATCAATTTACTAATGATGTTTAAGAATTTTAAAGATGAAATAATAAACATCATTCTTTTACTTCAAACCATCTAACCGAAGAAAAAAAAGATAGATGCAATTCTCATACTGTAAAAATAGAAGACCAATAATCAATATGTGATGATTGTGTATCATAGATTCGAAAGTTTACATAAGTAATTTCGTGAGAAACTTTATTTGATTGAATAAACTTACGGACTTTTACAAGAAGAAGCTTTACAAGTTGTACTGTACCGAACAAGTGTTATAGTAGGTAACAAAATGACAAGTTTGTTTCTGACGTGTTACAAATTCATAACGGTATAAATTTACATCTGCTACATATACATATGAATTAGAATAGTTAAAGATGTTTAATTTTAGAACGCAAAGAACAGTTGTATATATTTAAGTTTATGAATAGTATTGACTGATTTGTAAATAGAACATTTGATTCCAATATCAAACTGGTAACGGACCTACTACATATTGGTATATAAATCCAATAACAAAAACAACTTATTCATAAAATTGTTTAAAAGACAGGTTGTTTTTCAGTCTTTTGTTTTTTGTTTTTTTTTTTTTTGTTTTTTTTTTTGCCATGGCGTTGTCCTATTTTTTAAGTCGACTTATGAGGTTGAATGTCCCTTTTGGTATCGTTTGCCTCTCTTATCAATTACAAAAACAAAAACTAGTAGTGACTCAATATTGTTGCCTTTTCAATTTTCTTTTCCACTTTTATCATTATTGAAGCTACATGTATATTGTACTTTTATCATTATTGAAGCTACATGTATATTGTACTTTTATCTTAAAGAATATTTTGTTCAACATTAAAAACGTATTTATGGACAAACATTAAACCAGCGCTTTCAAACTAAATAACAGAATTATAATTTTACCTTAATATTAACTGGGGGTCGAGCAACAGAATTAAGTAAATATTGGTATTGCTTTCATTTTCCTACGTGTGCATTTAAAGAAACAGATTGAATTTGTCACTGACACTGTAATGCATTAAAAACTCATTAAGGTTTTATTAGTCATAATGTAAATATCATTCCGTTACGAATCAGAAAAAAAATATAGTTTGTAATGTTATACTGGCTGTTACTGTAACAACTGTCGATGAAAATATAAAAACAACACGGTTTATAAGTTACTATTTTATTTGCACTTCTTATTCGGTTGAAAGTATTGGATATAACAAAACTATGTTTGTTTGAAATGAATCATTGTTTTACATCTGAACTATTATCTTATTATAAATAAAAATGTATTTGTTATCATGCTATTTCTATTTTCTAAAGATAATCTTTTTGACACATTCCGTTTATAAGCTGTAAAATTTTTTTTTTTTTTTTTTTTGCTTTTCAAATAGCATCCAGAAAAGTTAGTACCGTCATATATTTACAATTAGCAAATAACCTACGCAAATTATACATAATAATTACGACAAATAAAATTTAATTTTGTATTGGGAGAAAAGATTAAAGATATCGTACATTTTCTTACAGAGTATAAACTATGTTTAAAGTAACTCTGCTGTAGTTTTCTCCGATTTTGAATTAGTTTTGTGTTGCCTTTTTTAATTTTCTAGTTTTTTTTGTTGTGGAATTATCGTTTTCTGTTCATCTGTTTTCTTTTGCCATCGTATAGTCTGTTTTCGTCTTGACAAATTTTTGACTCATTGTGAGGATTTTGAAAATCATTGCGATAATCATGCGTTTAACGAACATAACACTGGCACGTTAAGGTCGACAGAACATTTGTCACTGATGTATTGATTGGTAAGTGTATCATACCATTAGGAGGAATTGATATCGTATCTCTACTATTCTATACTATTAAACGAGAAGACCTCATTTTGTGTGTCGATTCTCTTCCTTCCACAATAAATCAATCACCATGCCTCTGTGACTTATAGGTAACATGTATAGTCGCATTTGTCATCCATTCTTATGATTATTCAGATTGAGATATTTTGGGAGAAAAACGACAAAAAAGAGTGCGGATATGATTCCTTCGTCATACTGACTTTTAGTCATAGATAGAACTTCCGGTTTGACACATGCACAAATACAACCAATCACATGATAGATAAGAAACTTGAAATGAAAAATAAATAAGCCAATCAGAGCGGTCTCTATATCATGGTGTTTAGATCGGAAAAACTACAACTATTATACCTCCTTATAGAGGACAATTATTTTTCGCGTTTATCTACATGTAAACGACGATTATACTATTTTAATATACCAGGGGCGGATCCAGCCATTTTAAAAAGGGGGGGGGGTGGGGTCCCAACCCAGAGTAAAGGGGGTTCCAACCATATGCTCCCATTCAAATGCATTGATCGTCCAAAAAAGGGGGGTTGCAACCCCGGAACCCTCCCCCCTGGATCCCCCACTGTATATAGAGACTCTCTGTATTCTGTCTATTGTTTTCTTTGAAATGTTTACTATTTAAGGGATCATACCACTTGCATATATATTAAAATAAGTAAAACATGCTCAACTTCATCTAAAACTACCTCGACCAAAAACTTTAACCTGAAGAGGGACATACGGACGACCGAACGAACGAACGCACGCATGCACAGACGAGAAAACATAATGCTCATTAATGGGGCATAAAAATTTATTGTTGAAAGGGAAAATAGTGATTTGGCAAAAATGAAAGTAAGGTAGAGATTAGAGGGAGACAGGACCTTTTCCGGGCGTCGGGATCGGATGTTTTAAGCTCGGGATTTGGGGATTGAGAGACTCTCTGTATTCTGTATCCGGAAATATATTTTTCGATTTCAAGATTTCGGGATATGAATTTCTTTAAATATTGCAGCTCGGGATTTCGGGATCAGGACCCCTCCGACCACCCCTCAAATTAGCCTTAGTCGGTCTTAGTCATTTATTCAAGATTTCCACAAGATTCATATCCCACCATTGGCATGTTAATAAGGCCCTCAAAAGAAAAAGCACTGATGGATTGTCCTTGAAGCATATTTCATTAGCCTAATAATCATGATAATGGTCTATATATAAGCAGTAACATTTATTTGATGTTTGAAACGGTGCGATTTTTTAATTTAATTTGATTGATTGGTTGTTGGCTGCTTAACGTCCAGTGGCAAATATTTCATGCCTTTTCAGGACGAGAACAAGTTAAACAATAAATACAATGTCGTGTCATGATAGAGGCCACTCAGGATGATAGTCGGGAAAATTTTGACTGCCACTTTGATTTGACTTTTACCAAACGAAGCATTGTAGCAAAGGAGAAGAATAATTGTGGTCTGAGACCAGAAACACGAAAATAATTGAGTTTAACAGAAAGGAAACAAATATCGGACTTTGGAAAAAGGGAGACGGCTTTTCATACCTTCTATGAAATTCTCCATACATAATATATTTTCCAAAAAATCATCCTACAACAGTTCACAAGCTGTATATACCCGCGATTTCGCGGGTGTGTTCTAGTATATATTATTTTTTAGAAAATAACACACATGCAAAAACATAGCATAACTTTTTATGATGAAGAAAATGCTATCCAATCACTCGCTTAAAAAAGGTGCGAAGGATAAATATTAAATCCCGTCTCCTCTACATTAGCAAAATTTATAAAATAGTTTGTATTTCTTATTATGTCAATTTGAAATTTCAAAGTTTATGTTTATATACTATTATTATATTTCTAATTTTTATATACAACACAGGCAATATTATAAAATTTTAAAAAAAATAGGTGATAGTTTGCTTTTACGATAACATAGTTTACTGGTAAAAGTTCCAGGTCAGTTTCCAGTTCACATTAAAGGAGCTTGAAGTTGTTCTGCTTTTGCGTATTTCGTTCAACATTTCTTTTCTTGAATTGTAAAAATGATAGAAACAATCAACAGACATCATGGCACCTTTACAAATTTCCTTTCCAATATCCCGAGCTACATTTAAGTGTTATATGACACATGAAAACGCGTGGTGCTGTTATTACCGCAATGACTAGATGCTAAATTTTAAAAAAAGAAAGAGATTTGAGACAATATGATGACATTATTGACGCATGCAAGTGATTTAAGGAAGTAATTTACAATGTTTGATCGTGATATGCATGTTTTGTTGGAATGATTCTTAATTAAAAATGAAAGCAAATAACTTTAAGTTAATCTTTCTAATGTCACATTTCCGTAGTGTGTCTATTCCAGTTGGAAAGTAATTTATTCATTTTCGGATCAAAAGGAAAAAGGTTCAATTTAAATCTGCTGATACATATCTAATACTATGATAAGGTTACTAAGGAAAAACCGATGTAACATATCTAAACCAGTATACAGTGTTATAGTTAAGTGAAGATGTCTCGTAGTTTACAATTATTACAGATTTTCAGGACTGTAGCTGACATAATATCACATACATTTAACCTTATGCATTTATAGTTGGTATCGAATATGTTTCACTTAGTAATATTATAGTAAAGTAGATCCAGAAAGCAAGAACAGTAATATTCGTCGTATAATATTTACGAATGTAGTATTATGAATGTGTGGCCAAATATTAATCAATGGGTCATCGTATTTTCCTGGTCACTAATACGTGAGAGCAACTTAACAATAAAAGATAATAAAGTGCAATATCTTAGTAAATTCGGTACAAAGTTACTTAAGCTAGCCAAACAATTTTTTATAGTTGCAATATTTAACAGCTTAATGTATCAAATCAAGGCTACAGTAGTATACTGGTGTTCAAAAGTCATTAATTGATTGAGAAAAAAATCCGGGTTACAAACCAAAACCGAAAGAAACAATAAATAAACAAAATGACTTGGCAAAATATCAAACAAACTACAAAAATTAACAATATTATAGTACCACTCTTTCATAATGTCTAGTTTTAATTTCTTTTATTTTTATATCGATGCAGCACTTCTTTCCAATAATCAACAGCATATATGGGGATTTACTTTTGTCTTTAAAAAAAAGTCATCACTCAAAGTATTTCGCCTTGGAACTATACTCAATAACAAATGAAAAGCACCACCGTCAAAAAATTGATTGAAATGAGTCCAAATGTTAGCACTTCATTTCTGAAGTCATGAACATCAAATTTTTTGAGCATTTTATTTTTTATGAAAACATATTTCGTGTGTATTCTTTTACCTACAACTTAGACAATGCCTGTGATTGTCAATTTTTAAATCTAATTAAATATTTACCTATGTTTCTACTTTTGCGATTGTAACTTATATTGTGACAATAAAAATGTCGATGACAAACGAAGATTAATCTGTAAACTCTTCATAATTTCAAGGTTTTACCAAGTCAGGAAAATGGCCATTGTTATATCATAGTTCGTTTCTGTGTGGGTAACATTTTTACGTTGTGTTTCCGTTGTGTCGTTTGTTTTATCCTATATTTGAGTGTGAATTCACATTACTATAAGACGTGTCACGGTACTTTTCTATCCCAAATTCATGTATTTGGTTTTGATGTTATATTGGTTATTCTCATCGGATTTTGTCTAATGCTTAGTCCGTTGCTAGTTGTGTTACATTTTAATGTTGTGTCGTTGTTCTCCTCTTATATTTAATGCATTTCCCTCAGTTTTAGTTTGTTACCCCGATTTTGTTTTTTGTCCATAGTTTTGTGAGTTTTGAACAGCGGTATACTACTGTTGCCTTTATTTGCTTTCAAATTAATAGATTTCTACAAATCTGTAGCTACACAGGACATTGTGATACCAATATACTTATGGTATGATGGGTACGTTGCTTATGTTGTTAAAGTTTTGAAAATGATAAATAAGGAAAATTCAGTACAACTTCATAGCTTTCTACCAATAAATATTAATTAAACAAACTACTATTATATATAACACAATTTATCTGAAATGCCTATAAATAGAACTACAGGGTAAAGCTTGAAATCCACCAGATACATTCTGCAGCCAAACTATAAAATGAGTTGGCGGCTCATTTATAAAATATTTTACTAACTTAAAAATGCAAGTCAACTCATGATATTGTAATTCATGCCATTGTAATGCATGTGCTTTGGTGTGTTTTTAAGTTTTATGTCACAGCTTGAGGCCTATAGAAGAGCAGCTTATATTATACTTTCATTAGTATTTGTGTTAAACTTGAGTTACTGTTTTTGTAATTAATGCTCAATTTGCTTTCGTATGTTATATTACGGCTTTCGTGCTTTGTAGTAGTACTGTTTATAACTTTTAACTAAATTCACAGTATTTGTCTAAACCCCCAAAAGAGCTTATGTTCATGTAACCAGAGAAATCAAAATAAGAAGATTTTGTGTGACTGCCAATGTCTTATTTCAGAGGCATATGAATTGAAGTGAACTTTATATTAGCCATAACCAGATATACTCATATTAACATCCAAGGCAGTGCCATTCTCTTTCCCTTTCTTCGACAATTTATATAAAATTATTATTTAGAAATACATTCTTTTACATTTAATATATTCAATGCACTAGTCAAAATAGTACTTATATACTGAAAGAAAAAAGTCCTACACAGATAATTACAAACACTTATTTAGTGCAGAATGGGATTATGAACTTCAGTACTCGTGATATTATACAATGCTGAATAAAAAGTCGCTTTGGTTTCTTTTGATCTGTAATTAAGTAGCTGTAGTTGAAGCCCTTTGAGTCGCAGTGTTTGCCAGTATGAAATACGTTGTGAATGTAAAACTTCGGTGTAATATTACTACAAATCGTGGCAAAAATGATTTATCGTCTTCTGCATAGTTTATTGATGGTAAATTTAGTTTAATGTAGGCAAAAGCACAAGAGCGGTACTAATTTTTAAACTGATAATTACAAAATTATAATATAAATAAAATAGAATATAGTTTTATTCAATCCGTTTATGGACAATTGGAATTCAAATGTTTCCAAACAGTGTTACTTTACTAACTGTAAATAAATTCCTCATATATACCTGGCTAAAAATCTGATACGCCAGGCACGCGTTGCGTCTACAAAGGACTCGTATCAAACACTAAGTGCTACTTTGACAATTCTGTGCAATTCTCTACTTCGATATATTACAATTACAAGGAAAATGTATAAGTAGACCATTATTGTTTATATCATTATATTTGGGAAATAGTCTGATTTCTGTGGAAAAACCTTGAAAAAAGACAATAATAAAAAGAGATCAATGATGTCAAAGTAAACATTCCATTTGTTAATTAAAAGTATATATACTTACAAATATTGGACAATTTATTCACTGTTATGTTATATCCATCAGTATCAAAATCTCATTCTGGATGACTAGATTTATTGTGGTAGATATAATCCCAGGAAATCCAGGTAAAGTTGTTATACTTGTTTCCACAGTGACATCTCGAATGACGGTATTAATTATAAATGATGTCAATTTATAATGACAATTAACACCGTTTGAACATCGACAAATTTGTTTTACTGAAAAATTTAAATATCCATTAAGATGCAAATTGAAAAGAATAATTATTCAACGATGCGATGTGGTCTTTTGTCATAACTAAAAATATTTTTCTATGATTTAAAGGAGCAAACAAAGGGATGATATAGGTACATCAATGACATTAATTTTTCATTTTTCATTTTTAATCTTTTTATCTATCATCTTTTATCCTGTAAGAATTTTTACGAGATGACATTAAGAAGATACTTTAATTTTTAATGAACATTTGTGGGGTGCATGTTGTAAAAATTAATAAATAAAGTAGCCAGTTTGACGTTACAATATATAAAAGAAAATTACAAAGATCCTGAGTATCAAAAATACAATTCACATAAAATATAGTGTATAAATAAATGGAACTAAGACCGTTTAAATTTACAGAGCCTGTCGGAATATACCAAAACCCCTCTAAAATGCAGAACCGAGAGGATTATAACTCTCTCTAAAATCTACTACGCATGACGGAATTTAACAAAAATCCTTTCGAATCTACAGAGCGTGTCGGAATATTAAAAAAAACCTCTAAAATCAAGAGTAGGCAGAAATATAACAAAAACCCTCTCTAAAATCTTCTACGCATAAAGTAATCAAACGAAAATCCTTTAGAATCTACAGAGCGTGTCGAAATATACCAAAAAACCTCTAAAATCAAGAGCCGGCAGAAATAAAACAAAAGCCCTCCCTAAAAACAACTACGAATAAAATAATACAAATAAAACTCCTTTAGAATCTACACAGCATGTCGAAATATAACAAAAAACCTCTAAACTCTAGAGCCGGGAGGAAAACATGCATAATCTCTAAAATCTACGATGCATAAAGGAATATAACAAAGAATCTACAAAGCATATATGAATATAACTAGAATTATCTATTCGTTTGATGTGTTTGAGCTTTTGATTTTGCCATTTGATTAGGGACTTTCCTTTTTGTATTTTTGTTGAAGTTCGGTATTTTTGTGATTTTACTTTTAAGAACCTATAAAGCATATGCAAATTTAATCAAGATCATTTAGAATCTACAGAGCCTGAAAGAATATACTAAAGATTCTCTACAAAGCATGAAGTTTTAACAAGGATTATTTAGAATCTATAGACACGGTCGAAATATAAAACATAACCGTTAGAATCTACTGACTCAGAGGATGAATTAATATTTAAGAGATCAAAAGAAATTTAGAGAGAATACTTATATAAAACATAGATACTCTAGAATCTATGGAGCTGAATGTAAATTTTCATAAATACATAACAATCTACTTAGGATGAAGAAAAACAAAAACGATCCTTAATAATATACAGAGCATAATGATATTAAACAAAGATACACTAGAATCTAATGAGCTTAGTGTGATATATCAAAAATACACTAGCATTTACCGAGGATGCAGAAATACAAAAACAAGATCCTTTAGAATCTACAGAGCATAATGATATTAAACAAAGATTAACTAGAATATGCAGAGCTTAATGCAATACATAAAAAATACACTAGCATATAATGAGGATAGATCTACAAAAAAAGATCCTTTAGAATATGCAGAGCATACTAATATAAAATAAAGATTCACTAGAATCCAAAGAGCTTAATGTGATATATATCAAAAATACACTAGCATATAATGAGGATAGATCTACAAAAAAAGATCCTTTAGAATATGCAGAGCATACTAATATAAAATAAAGATTCACTAGAATCCAAAGAGCTTAATGTGATATATATCAAAAATACACTAGCATCTACTGAATATAAAGTAATAGAAAAACGATCCTTTAGAATATACAGAGCATACTGATATAAAATAAAGATACAGAGCTTAGTATAATATATCAAAAATACACTAGCATCTACTGAGGATGAAAAAATACAAAAGAGATCCTTTAGAATCTACAGAGCATAATACAACAAAGATACACTGGAATCTCTAATTAGGATTAAAACGATAATTTAAAATTTACCGGTCATTACGAAACATAACAAACATTATCTTCAATACTTTAGATTTTAGAGGACCGCTTGTATATTTGTATGACTCGAAGGTATGATGGGGACGCTGAAGTGCGATGGTCTATACCGAAGTGCGATGGTCCTTTCACTGAAGTGCGATGGTTTTGCATGACGTTTGAATATTGTTACGTTTTTAAATACAACGTTATTACAAAATCTCAAACTGCAGGCAGGAGCATAATATGATTTGTAGCTGAAAGTTTCATGCGTACAAAGAAACGAAAATAGAATGAAACGAACAATTTAAGTCCCGAACAGTTTTGGACATTGGGTGTAGAGGTTACCAAAATATGTAAATCAATGGGAACAAGGCGGCTAAAAGATAAGATGATCTTGGTCTTCAGATGAGCTAGCCAGTGTTCGGAAGTACAAATTGTATGCCGGAAAAGTTTGGTACAACACGTAAAATGTCTTGATCTTATTATTTTTTTTGATTTTTTTAAGTATCCTTCACATTATTTTGTGCTGACAACTTAATAATAAGATAGAAGTAATTATAAGCAATTTTTTTTGTTATATCAAGTAGCAATAATTTTGTTTTTAATATTCAGCGACTTGAGATGAATCCTGCTTTGAAAGAAAACCAATCTCAGTATTGTGCTTACAGTAATAATCTTCTGCAGCGGGATAGGCAAAAAAAAAATCCACGTGGTCCCAACTTGGTCATTGGTGGAGAAGCAGCTAATATATGAAGCTAGCACGCTAACCACTACACCTCCACATTAAATAGGATTCCAACTTTAGACCGTCGCATTTTTTATCACATAACCAACACGACGGATGCCACATGTGGAGCAGGATCTGCTTACCCTTCCGGAGCACCTGAGATCACCCCTAGTTTTTGGTGGGATTCGTGTTGCTTATTCTTTAGTTGTCTATGTTGTGTCATGTGTACTATTGTTTGTCTGTTTGTCTTTTTCATTTATAGCAATGGCGTTGTCAGTTTGTTTTCGATTTATGAGTTTGACTGTCCCTTTGGTATCTTTCGTACCTCTTTTTTTAGCTTGTATAAACAACGTTAAAAGTAGACCATCGCACTTCAGCGTACCCACCATCGCACTTCAGCGTACCCACCATCGCACTTCAGCGTACCCACCAATGCACTTCAGCGTTTCAAACAACATGTTAGCGTCACAATGTTACCATCGCACTTCAGCGTGTTAGCCAACGCACTTCAGCGTAGACCATCGCACTTCAGCGTGACCATCGCAGTTCAGAGTACCATCGCGGTTCTGAGACCTACATATTCATTCATGCATGAATAAATATATCAAAGACCTGTTATATTCTACTAAGCGTTTGGCAAACTGCTATATATCCAATGCAAGTTTTCCGATAAAACTTTTTTTTTATTTTGATTTTTTTCAAAGGGTCAAAGTAAATATTTGTCAAAAGTTAATGAAAATATAAATAGCCAAATTAATTTTAGTCCATGTGTTTGGTACCTCCTTGAATCCAAATAAGATAAATGAACATAACAAAAACCTCTAAAATATAGAGAGGGTAAAAAAAACATAACAAAGATCTTCTCAAGTCTACAGAGGATAATGGAATATACCAAAAATCCTTTAGAATCTACATAGAATAGGGAAACAAAACAACATCTTCTAGAATTTTCAGAACATGAAGAGAAGCAAAACATCTTTTAATCTGACACGACGGCTAATATATCTGCATGTTAATTTCGAACTTTATTTTCGCCTTACATACGTTTGACGGTTCTGAACAGTTCTAGGTCTGAATATCGAAGTCACAAAGCTGCTCGTGAAGCTCTATTATTTTGATATCTATGTTTGTTCACTCTATGAAGAAAATGTGTTACAAATGGTTAAAATGTCCAGCTAGATGGTCAAGGTCAGAAATATCTTTTAGTGTTTAAAAGCGTGATTACAAATGCTGCCAAAGAAGCGGTGATAGGCTTACACTCAAGACGGGGAAGATATACGATTAGGAAAACTAAACGACACTATAAAAATGAAGAACTGATGTGAGAAGAAAAGAATTCACTTCATAAAATGTTGTCCTGTTTTTAAGTTTCATCAAGTCAGGAATATGACAGCTGTTATCCATTTGTTTTATGTGTTTGCGCTTTTGATTTTGTCATTTGATTAGGGACATTCCGTTATGAAATTTCCACGGAGTTTGCTATTTTTTTTCTTTTTTTTTTTTTTTCTTTCATAGGTAAATCGAATTTGAGTTTCAACACGACAACATGATGTTTGAAAGATCAACATGTTTTTAATGAAGTTTTACATTAAAATCAATCAAAGTTTATTGTTTAAATGTTCTGATCTGACTTTGCATTATAAGTGATGGATGCATAGCACGAGACGATAACCCTGTCGACAAAACAGGTCTTGCTTTTTTGGAGATTATGCAATTCCATGGGTTCCTGTTTGTAACCTTCATTTGTGTCTTCCTTATTAATTTTAAAATCGGTTAACTACTGTTGCCCTAATTTAAAACTAAAAGAAATTAGATTGAAACACATGACATCAGTCCTGTGACAATCCTAAGCACATCTTCATGTACCGATTTAAAGTTAGGATACGAATTGAAATTGTTTTTTTTTCAAGCACATAATGGCTCATGAGACCTTGAATGGACAATTACTATCTCTTTCCAGCAGACCCATTAAGGAGACAAAGCAAACTTATGGCTGTATAAACATTGCCTTTATAACCATTCAAAAAAATTGTTGATATTGAAAACCACACTTCATAATGAGAAGGTATGACAAGGCGAGTTTTTTATTTTGTCTTTTGAATTCTAAAAAGGAATAAAAAAACATTATCAATCTACCCATAGAACTAAGTTTATTATTATGTTCCTTTTTGAATTTTGTTTTACATGTTTGCGTTTGAGCTTTTACCTGCTAGCAGGGTATGAAATACTGCAAACACGAATAAAAAAGACTCATCTCTAAAACTTGATGTCAATATTAAGATATTAACAAAAGCGTTGTCAAATATATTTTGTATGATGTTTGAAATTTGTGTAAAATGTCTGTTTTAAAGGGTTGTCTCGTAATAATTGTATCCAAAACTAATGTGAAAATATACATTTAAGTAAAATATGTCAGGTTTATAACCTAGAACTACGCGTGACTATCCTGCACCAATGTCTTAAGATTATATCAACCTTTAAATTTTGTTTTGAATAAAATTAATGTTTACTACTTGCCATATTTGGAACCCCCTTTTTGGTTCTGAATTATCTTCAACTTTGCTGAAGATCTAGCAATTGTTTGGCTAGTTCAGAACTACAGTGTATAAGAAATGAACATTTGGTGCAGTTTATTTTAAACTTAGTATTTTTAAAGAATTTTAAAACAATTAAGTAGATGTCACGTTTCTCGAAGGTTCGTCTCCGAGAGTATGACCAGCCTAGTAGTCATCAAAAATTAATGATTCGGTCATTCTCTGTAAATTAAATGTAAAAACAATCATAAAAATCTTCCGAAACACTACGTTGTCTTCCCCAGGCATAGTCAGGTTTGGAACAACCTGTTAACTTTTTTTTAACTAAAGTACCTTTGATGAATCTCGGATAGACGAAATATGATATTGCGTAATTAATTATAAACCTGCTATCTTTGATGGGTGTTAACAACAACTGGTTTATTGTAATTGACGTTTTGTTCACATTGCTGGTTATCTGGGGATTAATTTTAGCCCTTAACCACATCTGTACGTCAGCAAATGGCGATGGAACAAGTCTAAACGTCCCAAAAAAATCTTATAATTGGCTTCGCCGATAAGCTGTAAAATGAAAAACGCTCGAAATACTAAGGTTTACTACCCAGAGCATAGTAAAATTTGAACCGACCCTAAATTTTAAGATCCTTTTATTTTAAACAAAGCGCTTTTTATATACTGAATGCAGAGGTAGAATATAACAAGTTCTATCCCTTAACTTGATCAGGTCCAATTTCAAGAACCATGTCAATAGGTGTTTTTATTTGTAACTTATTTAATGGTTTCTTGAGTAAGAATTTTTATTTGTTCAATTCATGTACAAATTTTCTAAATTCGGATCTAATTAGAGCTTGGCATATTGAAAAGACGCTGTTTTTGAAGACAATATGTCTTTCTTTTAAGTGGTGGTGTCCTTTACAAACTTCCCTTTCAACAAGTAATTACAATTAGCATTAAAGAGCTGGGCATCTTGTACATGCAAGTGATTGGAATATGACAGTTGTTATTTATTCGTTCTGTTTGTTGATACAGTCTTTGAATTTATTTGTTTTTATTGACTCACCTTTTTGAGATTTACCTTGTAGTTCGGTATTTTTGTTTTAGTCTTTTAAGACTGTATGTTGACCTTTTTTGTGTACATTTCAGTTGCTGTCTCATTTACGTTCACCTTACACTTCCTTTCATTTTTATATCATTCATCCATTTATTTATCCTGGAATCAATTGTAATTAAAAGTTTATAAATAATTTTTATTTCATTTATTTTTTGTTCTACTATGTATATGGAATGAAGTGTTACGTGGCGTGATGCAGCCACGTGTTGCTATCAGAATCTAGGATTAAGAATGGTGTATTTTAGAGAGATATTGTCTCTGAGCTTACGGGCACTCATTGACTTCGACAAGTATATTACTTAAAGAGAATTATAGTATACACTCCTTGAAGTAATCCTCCTATTGTTCGGTGAATTTTATTTTGATTTCATGATATTTTTTTTTCAATCAATGGCTGATTCAGTTTTATTTTCTTGTATTATTTAAAAAATCACGGAGTTCTAATTCTCGAACATTTATATTTTTATCAATTCTTTGGTATATGGCTTACGATTATTTTAAATGTGATTTCATTATATTTAGTTATTTCCATTAGGAAAATAGGAAAATGCGGAAATCTTCCTCGATAAACGTTAGGATCACCGTTTGTATGTGTTATTTTGTCTTTTTTGAATGTACTTATTTAACTAAGAATTAGGTTTTTATCACTCTTTATAAAAAAAAATCACTTGAGGAAATTCTGTTTGAACTAGTACCTGTAAAAGATAGTGCTTAAAGTGATGCGAGTCTACAATAAGATAGGTTGTGAGTAAATTAACAAGACTAGATAAAATTGCAATATAAACACAGTGCTTTAAAGGACAAAATACTATGATATGAGACCAAGAACAATTGCACATTGGATAAGCGCATTAAGATATGGCGGAATAAAAATAGTTTTCTTTTTTATACATATATCTTGTTAAAATTACAAAATGTATATCTAGATTAATAGTTTATTGTAGAACCTATGCAAAGTGGGATTTTTTCCGGGAGGCTATAATGATATGTTCCAATCAATACTAGCTTGCATAGATGAATCAGACAAAAAAATGTCAAAGCTTGACATACTGCAGAGGCACATGTCTATTTTCATAGTTATCAAAAATACCAGGCTTATAATTTGATACGCAAGACGTTTAGTTAGGAAGCCAAACAAGTACAAAGTTGAAGAGCATTGATGATTCAAAATTCCAAAAAGACGAGCCACATACGGCTACGGTAATCTATGCCTGGGATAAGGAAATCCTCAGTATGTCGAATGATTCACTCTTTTATTAACAGAAAATTGTCATATAATTGACATTCATGTCAACACCGAAGTGCTGACTAATGGGCGGTTATACCCTCGGGCAAAGACTTCCTTCAGATTGATATAGAAATACTGACCTTTCACTTTATAATGTCAGACGGATTACTTTTCAGTTTTCTTATAGTACCTCTATGGTCAGCGATGAAAACTCTGCAATAAACTAAATCAGACTATAATTACAATTTTAAGGGTGATAATGAAATGAACCGTTTTACGTAGTCTTTCCTGTCAACTCTATATGCACACACATTTTTTTTACATTTAAAAATATTGTCATGTTCATAACCATCTACAAATTTACCCGAAGGTGTCACCAGCCCAGTTGGCAGCACTTCTATGTTGACATGAATTATCATTGGTATGGTCATAATTATAAATTTATTGTTTACAAAACTTTGAATTTTTTAAATGCAAAGGCTTTTCTACCTCGGGAATAGATTACCTTATGTGTATTTGGCTAAACTTTAGTATTTTTTTGTCCTCAATGCTCTTTAACTTCGTACTTTATTTGGCCTTTTTAACTCTTTTGATTCGAGGGTAACTTTTTGAGTCTCTTGTAGACAAAACGCGCGTCGGGCGCAAATACAAAATGTCAATCCTGGTATCTTTGATGAGTTAATTTGGAACATTTCAAAAGACATAAAATTTAGTTTAATTAAAAATAAAATATGATTCTCATTTTTTTCAATAACACATTTCTATGGATTAAGAATTTACCTGAAAAAAAAGACAAACAATAGATATTCAAGAATAACAATTTCGGTTATATACTATACATATCGTTCTGGACACCATATAGACAAAAACACATGTTTTGGCAGTCACTTAACATAATTTATTACTTACTGGTATATTAAGAAACGTGTCAATCCTTTATATTGAATGATATAATCTCATGAATTGACCAAACCCTAAATATACACCGTACTATGAATTCTTCAGCTGACACTTCTGGGAAGAATTTATAAAAGGAATGTCAGGAAACCATATTAGCGATCCAAGTTATTGTCGTTGTTGTTTGGAATCGTCGTCCTCGGAAATAATGAAAGATGTAACAACAGATAAATATAAAGACTTGTTAGTGGAACATAACAGAAAATCAAAGGTAAATAAAATTGAGAATGAAAATGGGGAATATGTCAAAGGGACAACAACCTGACCAAAGAGCAGATAAAAGCCGAACTAATAATAACATGTTTAAGTAACTGCAGATTTTAAAGTCAAATTTCTGTAAAGGATATTTTTGTTTACTTTTGTACATTTATATTTTTACACTCTTTGGCGGGTTTTGCATCTGTTGATTTTATGTGATCATTGTTTCAGAATTGGACCTACCATACCTCGATTTATGAAACACACATCAATAATTTTTTTTTTAGAAAATAATCACGTGAATTGGTTCGAAATCTTATAGTTTTGCAAGTGATGCTTGGTTTCTTTGTATGAAATATACTCTTGAATGATTTATATAGAAATAAATATAGTTGAATGACCTCTTTTAGATTTTATATATCAATAAAACAGAAATTAAAATGGCAATAACTTCATTTTAAAAATATCGGTTTTTTATAATATTCATAGCTATTTGTTCATGCAATCTATTCTTTTGTACTATTATCTGCAATAATGCAAGAATAATAAACTGTTATCACAGAGATATGTCTCGCCTTTTCGTAATTTTGATTATGCAAATGTTGAAATCCAAATAGCAATACTCTAACATCTTAAACAAGTTATGCAAATATTCAAAGTCAATGAACCATGACTGAGTTATATTGATAAACAATCTCCATGTAAATGAAACGTGCCATTATGCTAATACAACTGCATACCAAATACCATTGACTTATTATAAGTCGTTCACAAATCTTAATACAAACATTAACTTGTAAACTATGTAAAAATTCCAAAGTCAATGAATCATAAAGAGGGGTTGGGGCTATATACTAGTTATCTCCATGGAAACAATACTTGCAAATGCCAATAAATTTGAATACCAAATATCGTTGACTTAACATATGCAGTTCATCTTAAACTGATCTAATCACAACCTAATAAACTAAGTTAAGTTTCAAAGTCATTAAACTGTGACTGAGGGGCAAGGCCAAATATTCTCCATGGAAATGAGATGTGCCAAAGCTTATACAACTGAATACAAATTAATATTGTCCTACCACTAATGGTTCCCCTTGAACTGACCTAATTACAAACTAATACATGATAACTTTGAAAAATTTTGAAAGTCAAGACCATGACTAAGGGGGCGGAGCCAAATTATCTCCATGGAAACGAGATATGCCAAATGCTTATACAACTGCATACCAAATATCATTGACCTACCACTTGTGGTTCCCCATAAACTGACATAATCATAAACGTATACATGTAAAATAAGCAAAAGTTTCGAAGTCAATAGACCATGACTGAGGAGGCAGGGCCAAATAATCTCCATGGAAATGAGATGTGCTAATGCTTATACAACTGCATACCAAATATGATTGACCTACCACTTGCCGTTCACCAAAAACTACTCCTTAATCACAAACTAAAACATTGTTGATGCCGTCGACGTCGCCGACGCCGGAAACAGCATACATATGTCTCGCTTTTCGAATCCGTCAAGACGAGACAAAAACTATGAAGAACTATATTTTCGATGGCCAAATGCAATTCCAAATACAGTATTCTGGTTTCTTTCAAAATTCATGAAACTTGTGGGATCGCCATTTGACAAACTTGTTACTTGCATAATATTAATTCATATATTTCATTGGTTTATATAATAGAAATAATTTCAAAAATTAAAAAAAAATGTTCAGGAAACTTTTATCTTACAACATACATGCCTTACTCAAGTTGACTTTATTTTTCAGTCTGTAAGATTAACCAGAAAGGAACTTAAAAGACCAGATCTTAACAAATTAAAATTCAAAACCCACAGACCATCTGGAATTAAACATTTATATGACACAGACACAGAACTGGTCCTGACACTATCTATAAGACATGCTCGGAAAGCGAGACCAAAAATTGACAAATCAACATTTGAGCACCCAAAGAGAACTGTCATATACAATCATCCGGAAACCGGTCAAACGTTCGAGGAAGACAAACCCCATGTGAATAATACTATAACAAACATCCACGTTCAAAGAAGAGGCTTTGGAATACTTTTACCAGTTATAGTTGTAACTTGTATCTTTCTTCTAGGAACATTTTCGGTTCTTTTTGCATTATTGTTTAGACATCATAGTTAGCATCTGATGATAATTCAAAACAAAAAGAATTCTGCTTTTCTAAATGGATTGACAGTTTCCGTCTCAATTGGGAAGTTGGTCGGCTTACTTGCCAACGATACGACCAATAGATTGCTATATCATTTGAAATGCCAAACAGCAACGAAATTTGTAATATAGTATATCAGTGGCTTGATATAAGGCTCAGGATCGAATACATACACAGTATTTAATGTTTATGCATTATCTTTCTTACAAACATCAGCCAAATCAGAAAAAAAAACATACTTCAAGTTACTTTAAAGACAAACTGTTCCAATTATCACTTATACATATTGCGACTTAAGTTTGAACTTCAAACATTTAATGAATAATCTTCATACCGACGACTCAACCTTCTCTCCGTGAAGGTATAAGCAGGTTGGCCTACAACTTAATTACAGATAACCTTTGCATTGTCAACAAACTTTTCTGCGAAATAAGCTAGCAAAAAAATGTGAAACATCTTGAGTCTAAATTCATAAATTTGAAATACAAATTTATGACTAATGGATTCGGTTGATGATTATTCTAGGTAAATGAAGACGAAAACACTCTTATCGAATGGATTCAGGCTGTGTAGTCGTTGATACAACTATATCTATAAATAAAGAAAGGATCAATGAAAATCAAAGTTGCATTTACCTCAAAAGCGTTTCTAAACACAAATGTTTAATCTCCAAGATATTTATGTTGTTGTCAAGCAAACACAGTTCAAGTATTATCGCTTTTTTGCATCGTATAAACTACTTGATAACGGAACTTGACATAACAGTTTAATCGGAAAACTAGGATATAATCCAATGAGATACTGAAGAGTAAACACTGGACATTTAAGAGGATAGAAAAAACATAGGATAGGTAATCAACAATGACATAAATCAGTATATTAACAGCAACAACAAGAAAACGAAAAACCAAAATAACAATGATCTTACTGTTGTCTAAAAGTTACAGTGAGACCTTTTTTATGTTCATTTTCAACCGAATTCCTAAGTAATATAACTGCTCTTAGAAATAAACTTTAACCAGATGCTCCGCAGGGCGTAGCTTTATACGACCGCAGAGGTTGAACCCTGAACGGTTGGGGCAAGTATGGACACAACATTCAAGCTGGATTCAGCTCTAAATTTGGATTGTGATTAAATAGTTGACACAGCATAGGTTTCTGACACAGAATGAATGTGTTCTAATGAACTTAAAATTTTTGTTTTCTCTTAGAGCAATTCACTATGCTGTTGAATATTAATCCTCTCAAAAAAATGTTTGAAGAAATTTTCTTTTTTATTTATGAAATTTCAAATGAGAAAAATTGAACCCAATTTTTTTAATCACATCCCCCTTTCCCTTATTCCAAAACTAATCTCAATTAAAATTTCTAATGGAGTTTGCAACAATAACTACTCATTTAAATACATCATAAAATATTAAGATGTAAAAAAACTGCTTGTTATCACTGAATGGTAAAGATTATTTTAATTTATCAGTTGGTAGTAAAAAGTGAATATACATTGTATATTGTATATAACAAAGATTTAAGTTGATTCTGGACAAAGAAAGATAACTCCAATTAAAAAAAATCTTGCTATTGCACAATATTTTGCAATTAGATATTTCTTGCTTACTATTCTGGACAAAGAAAGATAACTCTAATTAAAAAAAAAATTTGCTATTTTACAATATTGTGCAATTAGATATTTCTTGCCATTGCGCAATACTGTGCAATTGAAAAGACTTGCTATTGCACAATACTTAATATAATAATTTTAGATCCTGATTTGGACCAACTTGAAAACTGGGCCCATAATAAAAAATCTATGTACATTTTTGGATTCAGCATATCAAAGAACCCCAAGATTTCAATTTTTGTTAAAATCAGACTAAGTTTAATTTTGGACCCTTTGGACTTTAGTGTAGACCAATTTGAAAACAGGACCAAAAATGAAGAATCTACATACACAGTTAGATTTGGTATATCAAAGAACCCCATTTATTCAATTTTTGATGAAATCAAACAAAGTTTAATTTTGGACCCCGATTTGGACCAACTTGAAAACTGGGCCAATAATCAAGAATCTAAGTACATTTTTAGATTCAGCATATCAAAGAACCTAACTGATTCATTTTTTGTCAAAATCAAACTAAGTTTAATTTTGGACCCTTTGGACCTTAATGTAGACCAATTTGAAAACGGGACCAAAAGTTAAGAATCTACATACACAGTCATGACAGTTAGATTCGGCATATCAAAGAACCCCAATTATTCAATTTTGATGAAATCAAACAAAGTTTAATTTTGGACCCTTTGGGCCCCTTATTCTGTTGGGACCAAAACTCCCAAAATCAATACCAACCTTCCTTTTATGGTCATAAACCTTGTGTTTAAATTTCATAGATTTCTATTTACTTATACTAACGTTATGGTGCGAAAACCAAGAAAAATGCTTATTTGGGTCCCTTTTTGGCCCCTAATTCCTAAACTGTTGGGACCTAAACTCCCAAAATCAATACCAACCTTCCTTTTGTAGTCATTAACATTGTGTTTAAATTTCATTGATTTCTATTTACTTAAACTAAAGTTATAGTGCGAAAACCAAGAAAATGCTTATTTGGGCCCTTTTTGGCCCCTAATTCCTAAAATGTTGGGACCAAAACTCCCAAAATCAATACCAACCTTCCTTTTGTGGTCATAAACCTTGTGTTAAAATTTCATAGATTTCCATTCACTTTTACTAAAGTTAGAGTGCGAAAACTAAAAGTATTCGGACGACGACGACGACGACGACGCAGACGACGACGCCAACGTGATAGCAATATACGACGAAAAATTTTTCAAATTTTGCGGTCGTATAAAAATGGTTCTATGAACCTCTTTTCGAATTTTTATCTTGTTTTATCAACAAAACAAGAGTAACTGTAAATTTATCTGATAAATAGATAAAAGTTAAGCTCACTTCAAAGCCTTCACTTTATATGTTGTAAAATCTGGCGTACAAACTTTAAATTGGTATCTATGCTGAGTTTATTGGTCATTTAGCTCTTCCAACTGTTTTGATTTTTATTTTAATCATTCGGTTTTGAGTGTTCCTGATGAAGAAATGTCTAGAAAAGTGTTTTGGATGCATGAAATACAGTGTTGTTTTCACTTTTAACAATATGCCTAGAAGAAAACGTATATTTTATAGCTGAATAGAGAAAGATTATAGACTTAAAATAATGATTGTTGTCCAGTTGTTAAAATGTCAACTTTTTAGGTTTGAGTAAAATCTTTTGAGCTATGCATAATATCCTTATCGAACTTTTAATGGAAAAGTCCCATGCATAGAATCAATGTAATGATATCTCAGAAAGTCCCTTATTATCTGGCAAAATCAAATGCTCAAACACATCAAACGAATGGATAAAAACTGTCATACTGACTCCGTACAGGCATTTTCCTAGGAATACACACTAGATGATGGTCTCAATTGATTTTGAGGTCACTACGCCCAATTGGAGGTCACAGCAGCAGTTGATAAATGAAGTTTGGCTTTAACTTTGGTTTCCATATATGTCCATTCTTCAACAAACTATTATGACAATGTTTTTTTAGGTTTTCTTGTTCTATCTTTTATTTCTGTGTTGGTCTGTTTGGAATCTGCATTCTGTTCCAGCTATTGTCAGTCTTTCTGTACTTAATTGTGTTTATTGCCACTTTTATATGTTCACTTCCTCTTGTTACAAGAAAATTGTCAACTTTTTATTGTCATACTTGCATGTCGTTGATCTCGTAAAATAAAATCGTCATTATTGGATTAATAACTCCAATAAGTAGTCGTCGAGTGATTTTTGCTATACTAACTTATTTGCAGACTTTGTCTTGCTTAACATTTTTGATATAAAAGTTTTCAAGCTAATAGAAAACACAAAAATTCGCCATCAATGAGCAATAAGGATACAATTTTGACCATGTTCACTAATTTGTAGGTCTTGTCTTGCTTACTGTTTCTGATGTTATTTTATATCTATGTATTAAGTTTGAAGATATAAGGCAACACATATTTATGTTTCACTTTGTAAATACAGTTTCACAAACCTTGCCTCTTTTGTGGAGATATATAAAATCCATAGATATTTTCTTTTGTGTAACAGTGTTACACTTTTAGCCGTAAAAGGAGTTCTTATGGGAAATTGCATTGCCTTTATCTACAAATGTGCAACATATAACATAAGAAATATGACAGCAATAATGTTTCATTCTTCATGGTATGCAACAAAAACAGACAAAAGCAGAGCAAGGTAGAAAACTGTAAATTTCACAAAAATGGGTGTCTATTTAAGTCATAGGGAATAATTAATTTAAAGGTATGTCAGCTGGACTGTGATTATTATATTTCTGATAACAAATAAGCATGATTACAAATTATATTTCTGATAACAAATAAGCAGCGCAATATATCTGTAAGGATTGCTGAAACCAAAAGAAATGCCATTTTCCATTTTTTCTGACAATGCAGTAAAGTAAGGTTGTGATTTAATTCTTCACAGGCCAGAATGTTACTTTCAAAATCTACATTCCAAAACTGACCCAAGCGGAGAAAACACATATTTCACTTAATTTCAATTTCCTAAAGACTGAAAAGAGATGATCTTTATTAAAGTTTATTTTAAAACCTACAGATAAAAGATGCTAATCGATGAGTAAACTCACATTACAACTTTGGATCAGTTCAGGAAAAAAAAACCAAACAAGTACACACATTATAATGCTAAGCATATCCCTACTCTTCATTCAAAATATCAGAAAACAAAAAGTTGTCATACAGAACCGTAATTTGCTCGAATATTATAAAACATCACTGTTGAGCTGCTGATCTGAGTATAAAATTATAATAATCAGTAGGAGTGGGAAAATTTTTGACTTCAAACATAAAAGGTGTTGGCAAACAGGAAGAAGGTGTCTGACAAATTTAAGAAGTGTATCATAACTCTTCACTCTCAAGCTGCTGACCAATTATGAAGTAGAAGCTGAGAAAAGAGTGACAGACAATTGAATGGATAAGGTAAAGGCAATCTACTCTTACTCCTAGGGACGGATATAACAATAATAAGACAAAACTTCAACATTCAATTGATACTATTTTGCAAATCTAGATGTAAATATTTCATATCAAATAACAATCTATTTACCAGTATTTTTTTAATCTAACCTCGGTCTGGAACAAATACAGATATATGTTGTGTTCACAAAAGTAAAATGTACAAAGTTTGATAAAATGTAATGCATGACTATTTGAAGGTAAAGGAAACCAAGAGTTGCAGGAAAAAATCAATTCTTTAATCGGTGAAGCACATTTCTAAAGTGTTCTCATAAAATAGGGTAAATGGTACAGATCATAATTATAAAGTTCAAGATCAAATATCAAATCTATTCCTTGATACAAAAGTAGAGTAATATGCAACAAAAAAATCCATTTTCAGTTAGTATCATAAAAATTCTAAATTTCATCACACAAAAAGTGTCTGCCCAGCAAATATTAAATTCTCTTACAGAGTAGTACATAGTTTTATAAGGACAAAATTTAACATTTTCATGGTTACAACTATTAAAGTGATCGCAATCACTGGTACAAATATTTGAAGCTGTGTTTGCATAATTTTATTCATATTTAGCCTTCCATTGTAAGGTGGTTGACATTATTTTTCTAATTATGGCGCTATTAAATATCCTTTGAAAGACAAAATGTACTTAATCTGCATCACTAAGTTCTCATAACAAATTTCTTTTTAATTGCAATTTTAATGTTTATCCATAGGTTTTATAGTACATTGTAATTTAATAGTTTGAGCAATAAATGTTTGGAAACAGAAGAAATTACAAAATAAAGTTTCCTTACAAAAAAAAATAACAAAAAGAAGTAATTATTTTTGGATTTTCTTTTATAAAAATCAGGAATAAACAGAGTAGTCTGTTGTTATTTATGTATTATTGTCATTTTGCTTATTTTCTTTTGTTACATCTCTTGACATCAGACTCGGACTTCTCTTGAACTGAATTTTAATGTGCGTATTGTTATGCGTTTACTTTTCTACATTGGCTGGAGGTATAGGGGGAGGGTTGAGATCTCATAAACATGCTTAACCCCGCCACAATTTTGCGCCTGTCCCAAGTCAGGAGTCTCTGGCCTTTGTTAGTTTTGTATAATTTTTAATTTTAGTTTCTTGTGTATAATTCAGACGTCCATTATCACTGAACTAGTATACATATTTTTAAGGGGCCAGCTAAAGGACACCTCTAGGTGCGGGAGTTTCTCGCTACATTGAAGACCCATTGGTGGCCTTCGGATGTTGTCTGCTCTCTGGTCGGGATGTTGTGGCTTTGACACATTCCCCATTTCCTCTCTCAATTTTATTATAAATTTTAATGTAGCTTGCTCAGTTTGAATTATTCCTCAATACTGTTCTGAGCAATTCATCTATAATTGTAACATCAATAATACTGTAAATTAAGAAAATATTGCATGCATTTATTATTGCGATTCTGTCATTTTGGACTTAAATTTGAATTTTTTGCGATATAGAAAAAATTTCAAAATGTGAGTTTAAATTATTGCGACTATAACCATGTCACATTTTTTGCGATAATAAAAATCATGCAAAAATGTATAAATTTACAGTAGATTAATTAAATATGATTATGGCACTGATTGTATTAGTAAAACAAACTGCACTTACATTTTCTTTATACAGATTTTCATATTTTGTCTTATTCATTGAAAAAATATTGAAAAACCATCTTATTCCCTAATCAGTCATCTTCAATGTATAATTTACGAATCAATTCATTAGGGTGTAAATCAAAAGTTAAAGTTGAATCATTACATCTATAACAGCTATATACCATGCGTGAAGATAATTTAAATTGGGATTTACACAACTAAATGCATCATATGAATCAAACTATTGATTCCATAGTATTATAAAGTTCTAACATTCCATGAGTTGTTATCTTTATTATATAAAAAGAAAGATTTAGAATCACTAAACGGGGAAAATGTCAATTACTGGTTTATCTTCAATGAAAAGTCTTTCCAAAAGAACTGAGCCTTACAAAAGGTTAGCTGATTTACTGATAATGATTCTTATCAATTTGAAAAATTTCAAACTTCATTTTACTAAGTGACAGACTTTGAAACAACTCATTATACAACTATAAACCAAATATCAGCTCACTGACTGTAGGAACAGCTTACATATGAGGCCTAAACTCAATTTCACATGAAATTTTTGTAATACCCTTGCTGTAAGAAGTAGATAATATGTAAACCATAACAAAGATCACCACAGAAATTTTCTGGAAGATGTACCAAATTAATATTTTAACTGTATACAAATATTTTTATATTTTAAAGCTTTTGCAATACTCTTATAGTATACATGTACAAACATGAATATATTTTAATTTTATGACAAAAAGAAAATAAAAATCACTCAATTAATTATGCTGATAAAGAATAATAATTGTTTTCCAAACATATCTCACATAAACTCAAAATTCAAGATTTAATCGCAGAAAATAAAACATCAAGTTTTTGTCATAAAGATTTTAAAAATATATATAACATGCACCAAAGCTGCCAATATTACTTAGTTACATGGATGTGGCAATCTATAATATAAACAAGTTCAAATCACAAGATATTGAACGAATGAAAAATGGACAACCTGACAAAAATGGCAAATAAAATGGGAAAATACATTATACAATCCTTTAAATGTCCAAACAATTCATACAAACATTTCAAATTGTTGTTAATAGGACATGTATTTATACATATGGCAGTGTTCTGCCCAGGCAAAATTTTGCATTTTTTGCACATTTTTTTCAATATTAATCATAAAAAATGTTCATTTTGTGTTAAAATTACCAAATTGTGTGTAGATCATGGAGCAACAGGCTAGATATCTGAAGATGTGGTGTGAGTGCCAATGAGACATATGTTTTTGAATTGATTGTCTGTTTATATAAATCCAGGAAGCTTCTGAGGTGCAAAACATGATCAAGTTAAACTTTAAACAAGAGGCTGTCACAACGACAGCAAACCGGATTTATTAACATTTATTTGTGTCCTGGCAATATCACAAGAACCATAACTGATGAATGCTGAAAGTGAAAATCGTCAATATCAAATTTGAACTCCATTTTGTAGTCAGTATCAACATATTAAAATTTAAAAAGCTTAGATTGAATGGTTCATTAGTAAATGCAACAACGTGAATGGAAACGCCATTTTACCATCTTTCAAGAACCATAACTCCTAAACGGTAAAAGTTAAAATCGCCATTATTGAACTTGACCTCTATTTTGTCATCAGTAACAACATATAGAAATTTCAAAAGCTTTGGTTGAATGGTTTATGAGAAAATGCACAGACACAACTGGAAACACCATTTTTCAATCTTTCAAGAACCATAACTCCTGAACGGTAAAAGTCAAAATCGTCATTATTGAACTTGACCTCCATTTTGTCATCAGTAACAATATATTAAAATTTGGGAAGCTTTGGTAGAACAGTTCATGCGTAAATGCACGGACACGACTGAAAACTCCATTTTTCAATCTTTCAAGAACCATAACTCCTGAACCATAAAAGTCAAAATCGTCATTATTAAACGTGACCTCAATTTTGTCATCGTTAACAACATATTAAAATTTGGGAAGCTTTGGTAGAATAGTTCATGCGTAAATGCACGGACACGACTGGAAACTCCTTTTTTCAATCTTTCAAGAACCATAACTCCTGAATGGTAAAAGTCAAAATCGCCATTATTGAACTTGACCTTCATTTAGTTGTCAGTAACAACATATTAAAATTTTAAAAGCATTGGTTGAACGGTTCATGAGTTAATGCACGGACAACATTTGATTGCCGCCCGCCCGCCCGCCCGCCCGGCCGCCCGCCGTACATCCCCAAATCAATAACCGACATTTTTGTCACAAAAATCCGGTTAACAAAAAATTGTAATCATTTGTCAAAGTGATATTTTTTTGTTGATCAAATATATTAAAATATTTAATATATTAACATCTACATGATTGTAAAAAAATCACCCAATTGGGATGTTAAACCAAATCTAAAACAAAGGTTTTCAATTGAATAAATCTGTAAAAAGTTTTAACCATAAAGTCCAGGCACTGATCTAAATAATATGCATTATAATACTGTCCCCAAAATGAAAATAAAGAAATTGTACACAATAAATATATATCCTATTTGGAATATTGTTCCCCAATCATGTATTTTACATGTATCTCATTTCAAAGATTTCTCCCAACCTGTTTCAATAAAAAAAAAAATTCAAGGAGTGAAATTAACCAATCAATTGAAAACCTGGGCAAAATACTGACAAGATAATCAATGGATCTAAGTTTACGAATTCAATATTTTTAAAATACCATGAAAATGCAGTTCACTCCAGAATGAAATTGGCTCCAGTATGAATAATTTAATTGTAGGGGCTTGGACATAACAGCACATAAAATAACAATTCAATCAATCCCATTATGTAGATATATAAGACTGAAGTACAGTTTGTAACAAAATAGAATGGCTAAAAATCAAGTGTCAACTTTCAATATTTTGAAATGGGGAACAGGGTGAGATTTTTAATAGAAACTTTGTCACATTGTTTTCCATATCTGATCAAATCTTTTGAAGTTTAATACAGTAATCAATGTGTTTTATCTGAATTTCTCAAGGAACATGATTTAAGTCACTAACACCTAAGCTACATGTAAAACAACATGTCTGGTAGCTTGGGCGCTGTAAATCATATAGTCTACAATCATTAATAAACAATTTGTCATTTTACAAGACAAATTTTAAGAGAGATTAGACTTTCACCTCAAGAGATTATACTTCTAAGAAATATTTTTTTTAAATTCTTAAAAAAATATTGAAAGACTCCCAGTCAGGCCACTGAATCAGGAAAGCTGACACCTATGCATTTATCAAAACTAACAAAAAATAAGCCCAAAATAATCATATAAAGCCCTCTATTGTTAAAAATCCCTGAGATTTTGGTTAAAGACCAGCTAACGCTCTGAATATCAACATTCCTTGTGAGTGTATATCTAGATTTACTGTCTCATTAGCAGATATAAACAGGGTAGATCCTGCCCGGACACCAAGAGGTGAGCTTAATGTAGAATTAGTGGCAATGCCTTCACCACTCTGTACTATTACAATACTAGCACTGTCTAAAGGTCGCAGGGTTGCTTTAGTACATCCACTTGATACCTGCAATAACAAAATTAGAATAATGAAGACTAAAGAAGAGCAAAGCTCCCAAATGATACCAGCCTGTACTCATATTTATATACAGTTTACTGACATTCTAAAAAAAGACCAGACACTTCAACCTAATTTTCATCAAACTTCTGGTGGTGGTCAACAATAATATCAAGCATTGCTAATATATCCTTCAAGGCATTCAAAAGTTCTCAGTTGGATCACCATCATAGTTGAATATAGTAATAAGTGATGATTATAATTTAGAATAATTGACCATACATGAAATAAATCCTTTTTCAATGTGGAAACCATTTTTGCCTCCCTGTAAAAGAAATGACTTTGAAAACAACATTTGTTCATTTTGTATATATTAAGATAAGGAGATGAAGTATGATTGCTAATGAAATAACTATCCAACTAGTCAAAATGACATGGATATAAGCAATAATAGTTCTTCAACAATGGGCAACACCTACAATTCAAATCAGTAAACCAATGGCATATATTATGTCAATACAACTTACCAAAAAAATACAACAGACAGGAACAATGATTGAATCAAAGAATCCCAACCAAGGACATTTTTTCCTTCAGTCTGTTAATACCTTTGTGATGGACAACATCAATCATTTGTCTTGACCATAACTAGCCATGTAATCATTTAAAAAAGAAATAATGTTCTATGAAAGGATATCAAAAGGACTAAAGAAAAAAAACTTTGTTAAGTAGAATTTAAACTGGTATGATTCTTATTTTCATTGATACATATTTAACTCTTTTTAAGGAATGACTGTAATATTTTTTCTGTCTATGAAGACATAACAGAAATCAAAGCACCAAAGGGTGCTATAGGCAGTTAATCAAAAACCCAAAGGCAAACATGGCAAAGTTCAAATGAATAGTGTAAAGAATTAGTCAATTATTTATCTCAGGCATTGTTCTCAGCTATTTCTAAATTATCAAATAATGCTCGTACAGTAATGTTTATGTTATGCAATCCTACCACTTTCAAAAGTTATTTCCAATTTATATTTATAAAGATTCAATGTTTGAGATTATACACATACACTGTCCTATGTTAGGGGAGAGTTTTGTGCCAGTTAAGATGTTTAAGCCGCCACATTCTGTATGCACCTGTCCATAGTGAGGACCCACTAATGCAGGGCTTTCCCATGAAATTGAAGTAGAAGGCTCAATTAAAATTATAGGCGGCTGTAACATGCGTTCAGCGAAGCCAGACGCCCACCAAGCTGTAAGCTTGGTGCCTTACGGAAGGGGGTCTGGGGCCCTCAAGGCCCCCAGAAGCTCTGGCATAAATAGAGCATGAAATCTTGCATTCTCGCAATCTCCTGGCACCTAATTTCATCTTTCAACTGACCATTTTTTATGTATGAAATTTAAGAAAGAAATAAAAATCTCAAAGAAATTTCATTTTTTTTATGTGATAGTTTTTTATTTTTATTACCTTATGCTTAAAATTCATTTACTTTTAAAGGAGTTTTATTTATATAAAAATCCGGTTTGTTATAAATCTTGATCGATTTATTTTGCATAACTACGTGCATTTGTAAACAAATGACCCCCTCTTTTCTCTAAAGACTGTTACGCGTATTTAAATCATACAATTATTTCTCAAGCATTGACAGAAAATTGATATATCCTCTGATTTTCTTTTTTTTTGTAAACTGTTCAATAAGTCTGATACATAAATCATTTGGAAATGTTATTTATTTGAGGTCGAGTCGACAATATTCTACTTTCGTTTTTGACCTTGATTCTCTGAACACCACGTGGGCTTTGAAAAATGAACTTCAAAAGATGCTGTTTTCCAGATTCTGAACAATATGATCTACTACACTTTCTTTAATTTGACTGATATTATTCCATAACATAAGATTGTCATCCTATCTGATTGTCTTCACGTTTTAAAAGCCAAAAAAAAAGGCAACGAGTTAATGCCCATCGGAACGTCTCTATTGTTATCGTTTAATGACCACCGGAATGTCTCTCTTGTTATCTTTGAAAAGAAATGATGCATTCTGACTTTAAATAGACAACCAATCAGTGACCTGAATTCATGTGAACTATATTTAGCCCACGGTAAACACTGACTTTTCACCCTTGTTTATCGTGACCGCGACTTTGCGACAATACGTCTCTCGGCTGCCTGTAAACATTTGAAAAAGATATTTTTTATCTTTTTGAATTTATATTTTTGTCAGTGAAGTAGCCGGCACTTGAAGCCCCCGAAAGCCCTGATCATCAGAATCCTCTCAATTTAAAAGGTACGTAAATTTCGTCTTCTATGTAATTTGAAATTGCCGCCAACTTATTAATAGACTACTGACGTATGTAATATGTATCGATGACAAACAATATTCCTACGACTTTTGCCATTTGGGAAATGTAAACGACTAATCTTTATAGATTTTCGGCGACCAAATATTTCATACAATTGTTCTTTGGCATCTTAGCCAACAGCACAGGGGATAATAAACTATAGAAGGATTTCTATCGAGCACTACTTCCTATGTGCAACTTCAAAACTTTTGGGAAAATCGACGACCATTTAACGTTTTTATGATAATATTTTTTATATTCCAGAATAAAAAGTATGACAAAAGTGTCCAATTAGTTATAAATAACATGATAGCCAGCCAGATAATAAAAGTGGCACATATTTCAGCATTTATTGGGTAGAACATAAATCTAGGGTGCTCGCATAAAGCAGCTTAATTGCTTAAAAATGTGGTGCACACTGAATAACGCACGTACGGGTTATTTAACAGTGTGCACCACATTTTTCATGTTATTTCGAATAGACAGAAAAAATATTACAGTCATTTCTTATAATTTAATTCTAAATTCCATTTTAAACCGTAGAAAACCATGAAAAAACGTTGATGACGTCACGGTCACATGACTAAATTATGTCTATGGGCTCATAACAAAATAACGTCAGCCAATCAGAAGACGTGTTACATCCAAAATTAAATTAATTTAATATACTTCCAGATAACAGGAATTTATATTAACCTCTATAACATTGACTGCAAAATCATATATAGGTGGTGTAAAGTGGATTTCCTCTATTCCTGATTGAGAATTATCTACTTTAGATGGTTTTAGTTTTGTTCTGGATATTTGACGGCCAGTATAATCTAACATTTCACACAGTGTATGAACATCTCTAAACTTTGGTGTAAGTCCTGCTCTCACTACATTATCAGAACATGCCATACATTCCATACAATCTGAAAATAAAATAAAATAATTCTTAAAAGAAGAACCTTTAGTTAGCAAGCTTTAAATAATAACCAAACATCACCAATGTAATAGAGAAAGCTTAGATTGACAGGTTGATTTTGTGTGTATTCTACTACTGTGTAGTGTGTGATACAATGTTTCTACATTCATGACAGAAGGCAAGGTGTGCTGATTGACTTTGTACATGTACCACTTATGACCAGGGCTCACGCTACCAGGCGACTTGGGCGAAGAAGTCGCCTTCCCGACCGTCACTTCGCTTTCCCCGACCCCCAAAAGCGAAAACAAGTCGCCCTGTTCTTGACGATAGTCGCTTTCAGTCGCTTCCGTCATCGGACATTTTCAATTTTTACCAAGTTGATGAAACATCAATTTTTTATTGATACTTAAAGAAATTCAGACATAAACGATTCATTATCTTTAGAAAAGAGGTTGAAGCATTGTCTTCGTAGTGTGTAGCAGGTTATTTGATAAAAATACAACTTTTTATCACTTCGTGCATTTCTGCAAGTTCCGGTGCTTGTTACTCGAAAACGTACATCAACCTCAAATTCGGCGGCAACATAAGTTTGTTACTTCATTTAAACGTGATAAAAGTTGCCTCCAGTAAATTTTTAATCCATTTATTGCATTAAAAACGTCATGTTCCTTTCCAAATAACTTGTCAAACATCGTTTATTTTTGTAAATTTTCTTGCATTCGTCCGCCATTGACCGATTTCTAAACTCCGGATCTGAACCGGACCAGCTATGACCGAAATCCGTACTTTTACAATAATTACTACGGACGCACGAATGGAACAGCTGACAGAAGAATATTGATCCCAAAGGGAAAAATTACGCATTCCACACGCATTAAGAGACTTTTGGTAACATCTAATTGATTGGTGTATATAATTCCCTATATTTTTTATGGATTGTTTCAAACTATTGATTAAAGTTGCTTAACTCTGAGACTATTATACTAATATCAATATATTCTGGCCCAGCTTAATAACTTTTATATTTTTTTTATGAGAAACACTGAATGTCATACACAAGATAATTTTTAATTAAATTATAATTGATATATTATAATTTCTTTACATTTTTTAAAATAATTTTTTTTTTAGTGCTAGATATTTAGTTGGTAGTTTCTCACAAGAACCTTAGTAAAACTTAAACGACTTTTAATTTCAAATGTTACTTTAACTGTAATTTTTTTACTCAGATATGAATTGAACAATATAAAAAGAACATTATTTACATATGGCCCTTTATACTATTGTAAAATCCAAACATTGTATCGCACCGCGCGAATGAGCACTTCTCTTTCAAATCTCACCACTTCTCCCTATCAGTTTCAAAAAGAGAAGTCACTTCTCCCTATAATTCTGAAGTAGTGTGAGCCCTGATGACTAATTTAAATTAAAAGTTAAAAACAATCAGTAAATGTTATACACAGTTGTCTTTCCTTACCTCCTGATAAATAAGCATGAGGATAGTCAGCCTCAAGAAAGATGGCTTCTCCTGGCTTCAGAGTTATAATGTTGAGGAAGTAAATAGCAAAAATACCAACATCTCCAGGAAATTCTTTATTCAGTTTCTGTAACATATCTGGTATCAAAATGCTGGCATCCTTACCTTCTGTGTCTACAAAAGAATCAATTGAATTTCTCACTCATATTTCTCATTAAAATTGAAAAGAGAAGGACAATTTCCCTTCCTTCAAAAGAGGGAGGGTTGAAATCTAAAATTCAAAGTGCTTGTGAGAACTGAAGGGTATAGATTTCATTCATTTTGTAAAGGAAACTAAAAATTAAACATTGCATTATATTAGGCATTGGAAGGCAATATAATGATATTAGTAGATTCAACTACAATTATATATAAAGGAAGATAACTCTCCTTTTTAATATTACTTTTACTACCGTAAGACATTGATGATTTTAGAACAAATTCATGGGTCATGCATAATTTATGTAATTTCCTAGACTAGTAAGGTTATTCACATAATTTTGTTATTTGAATATTTAAGCATATATTTGATTGTTAAATTTCTTGAATGTATAGAATGCTATACTAAATGCACTATGTTTTGTGTACATCAAAAATAAAGATAAAATCTTGGAATTGATCATTACTAAACCAACCACATTAGGGTTCTGGTTGTATGAACACAATCTTTTAACCCCAAAACAGAGCAACCCTGCTTCAAATTCATGTGCTTGTCCCAAGTAAAGAACAGTGTTAGTGTTTGTCTTCATTATATCTCAAAGGTTCCCATATATGCCTCAACTGCAGGACATGAAAGACATATTTAGGTTCAGTCAGACAAGTATTGCCATTCTATGTGATATACATATCTGCCAGGTAAATTCTATTTTGGACAGGCACAATTCATATTGCCTGACTAGATGTCAGTCATTCAAACTTACAAGAAAACTTATATCTTATTTGTTTTTTTCAAGTTTTGGGGAGTTATGTCCTGATGGACTGATGGAAGATCTTTGATAGTCTAAGTTACATTTATTCATACTTTATTTAAAAAAAAAAAACATACTAAATAAGCATCCTTAACAAATTGGCACACATACCACATCTTCTCACATCTATGTGTTCATTGTTGAATACTATGTTTCCATAGAAAAATGTTGTATCAGAAAAACGGCCCCATATTAGATGCCAGTATCAAACAAATTATTACTCTTTCAAGTCTATGCAGTAAGAAAAGATCACACATCCTCTTGGTAATCTTAACTAAAGTATGTTTTTAATCAATAACATGCTAAAGAGGATCTTACTGAATTGTTCAACAAGCATAAATAACTTCTTTAATTCCCTCTTTACAATATCTGTTTCTTGTTGCATCAGTCCTGTAAAGCAGTATTTCATAGCTTCTCTGTGTAGTGGCATGTCATTGGTTTTACTTGCTGTAATTAACTTAATGGCATTCTTACTACCAACTACTGTTCTAAATGGTTCTATTTCTACAAATATATGTTACTGTTATTATAGCAATTGTCATGACTGTTAAGGACAGTTCAATAAACACAACTTCAGGAATACTGTACTGTCTGAATACTTACTTACACCCAAGCTTTTACTGTTGCATATTAAATTACACAATTGCAAAACTTAAGTATGATGTTAGTGTGTTGGCCAGAACTCTCCTATGATTGTGCAGGACTTTCAAAAGGTTAACTTTGGGTTTTCAAGTCTTATTTAATGCTTTTATTCTATAGACATGATAGATATGGACACACATAAATATACAATATTTAGATAGTTTACTAGAAATTGAAAGTCATATCCAGATAACCATTATTGAAAGCATAATATTTCTGTACCACCTTATGTTAAAGAGATATCACCAATAATTTATCTTGATCTGAAAATTGCAATTGTAAAGTAATGCAACGCTGAAAATCAGACTTGACCAATATTTTGAAGTCAATAACATTCCATTTCAATTTCAATCCTTTTAGTTCAACATATAACATTTGTTAATTTGATGCACTGTTATTTATCATGTTTATCAAAGATGTCTAACTGAAAGCATAAAAATATTTCCTCTGAAGGATATGACCCTAAAATCTTTAATTGATGCTCACTTGTTAAAAAGTCTGCCACTTCTTGAATTGGTCTGAATCCACACATTGCTTTGAATGGGGTTAAAGCAATGGCCATTTCTGGTTTATGATTAGGATCCTTGTAGATGTCTGGTCTCTCTTTGTGTAGCTTTTCAGAATGAACCTGTATGGATTAACAAAAATTATTATACAAGATAACTTTTCAGAATGAACCTGTGTGGATTAACAAAAATTATTATACAAGATAACTTTTCAGAATGAACCTGTGTGGATTAACAAAAATTATTATACAAGATAACTTTTCAGAATGAACCTGTGTGAATTAACAAATATAATTATACAAGATAACTTTTCGGAATGAATCTGTGTGGATTAACAAAAATTATTATACAAGATAACTTTTCAGAATGAACCTGTGTGGATTAACAAAATTATTGTTCAAACTTTTCTAAATGAACCCGAATTGATTAACTAAATCATTATAAGAGATACCTCTTCTGCTTAAACCTGTGTGGATTTGCAACATCAATTAAACAAAATAAAAATACAGAATGAACTTGTATATATTAACAATATTATAATACCAGATAAGTTTTCTGAATGAACCAATTTGGACCACTATGTTGCATAAAGAATGATACAGAAGAATGGATATACACACACATACATCTTTTTTTTCACTATATGTTTACTGAAACCTTTACATTGTTCAATTTTTCAATGAATAAATACATAACCTAATGAACTACTGAATTTGCAGAAGTGTCTTTGACTTAAAGTGCTTTTATTTTGTTGTCATAAAAATAATAAGAGGCTGTAGGATAATTTTATAAAATTAGTATTTATCATTAAAATAAAGGTCAGCTTACCTTATTTGGATGGGCCTGTATCGACAAGGAGTTATTGACAGACAACACCTTGAATAAGAATGGAAGGCGGCCATTAAAATACTCCCTGACCTGTGAACCCAAACAGTCTACATTCTGTTTTATCCAATCTTTTAACTTTCCTTTACACTGACCATCTTTGTATATCTCTGAAGGTCCATTAGAATGGGTTCCCATCCATAACTGTCAAGAATTAAGTTATTGCATTTTATTAACAATATAATATGTTATGTAAAATTATAACAAACCCCCATGACTATGACAAAATTTACTTTCTTCAAAAGAAAATGAAAAAGATATATGTTTTAAATATCTTTATTTATCAAGTGTTTATCATGTCATGCATGTTGCTAAGCTGTACCACGCACAAACTTTTCATAATTCATTGGCATGTATTGAGAATAATATGTATGTTATGAATTGTTGAAAAACATCATTTACAGTCTTTAAATCTTGAGTGTGTGTTGTTTTTCTTTCTTACTTTCTTTCTTTTTTTTTCTTTTTTTTTTTTCGATTTATCAAATGAGGCAATGGAACTTGTTTGTTTATTTGTTTGATTTTCTAAATGAGGCAGTGGAATTTGTTTGACAACACACAAGCCCAAAGTTCTTTAAGAATTAACAAGAGCTGTCAAAATGACAGTAAACCGGATTCTTTAATATTTATTTGTGTTCTGGCATTTATCAATATTACAAGGACCAAAACTCCTAATAGGTAAAATTTATGATTATCAATATCAAACTTGACTTCCATGTTGTCAACAATAACAACATATAAACTGGATAGAAAATGACCCTCTAGCAGGACAAACAACTGTAACTCCTGAACGGTAAAAGTCAAAATCGTCATTATTGAACTTGACCTCCATTTTGTTGTCAGTAACAACATATTAAAATTTTAAAAGGTTTGGTTGACTGGTTCATGAGTAAATGCATGGACACGACATTTTTTAAACTTTCAAGAACCGTAACTCCTGAACGGTAAAATTAAAAACCGTCATTATCGAACTTGACCTCCGTTATGTTGTCAGTAACAACATATTAAAATTTTAAAAGGTTTGGTTGAACGGTTCATGAGTAAATGCACGGACACAATATTTTTTAAACTTTCAAGAACCATAACTCCTGAACGGTAAAAGTCAAAATCGTCATTATTGAACTTGACCTCCATTTTGTTGTCAGTAACAACATATTAAAATTTTAAAAGGTTTGGTTGAACGCTTCATGAGTAAATGCACGGACAACATTTGGTTGCCGCCCGCCCGCCGTACATCCATAAATCAATAACCGACATTTTTGACACAAAAATCCGGTTAAAAATTTAGACATGGATTTTTTATCATGATTGATTGTTGTTTCCAGTAAGACCCCTTTTTGACCCCCAAAAATAACAGTTTTACTCAATTGAAATAATGTTAACTTTCAGCTATTTTTTGGATAGTAGAATACTTCTGTTACATACATATGGGCTGTTTTTGATAATACAATGCTAATGTATCGGTACTAGCATCATTAAGGGACGACATCAAAAGTTCAATGAAGATAAAAAACTTCATTCACATAGTTTTTTCATCAGCTGAACCTGAAATTTGGGGCCAAAATTGGCCCTTACTGGACCTACTCCTTTTGCAATTCAGCCTTATTATTCAGGACAAGAACAAATAAGTTACAAATCTATAAACAGTAACTGCATTAAATCAATACATCTGAATTCAACTATGTTGGTTAAAAAAAAATATTTTCAGGGTTTTAAAATTCAGACAGTTCCTGATCGAACAAAAATGACTGACAGAATCATGTTCTCCTCTAAACACGTTTGTACAGATTGGGTGATCAGCTTTGTCTGTCATGTCTTACGTTTGTACAGATTGGGTGATCAGCTTTGTCTGTCATGTCTTATGTTTGTACAGATTGGGTGATCAGCTTTGTCTGTCATGTCTTACGTTTGTAGAGATTGGGTGATCAGCTTTGTCTGTCATGTCTTACGTTTGTACAGATTGGGTGATCAGCTTTGTCTGTCATGTCTTACGTTTGTACAGATCGGGTGATCAGCTTTGTCTGTCATGTCTTACGTTTGTACAGATTGGGTGATCAGCTTTGTCTGTCATGTCTTACGTTTGTACAGATTGGCCGATCAGCTTTGTCTGTCATGTCTTACGTTTGTACAGATTGGGTGATCAGCTTTGTCTGTCATGTCTTACCTTTGTACAGATTGGCCAATCAGCTTTGTCTGTCATGTCTTACGTTCTTGTCTGTCATGTCTTACGTTTGTACAGATTGGGCGATCAGCTTTGTCTGTCATGTCTTACGTTTGTACAGATCAGGTGATCAGCTTTGTCTGTCATGTCTTACGTTTGTACAGATCGGGTGATCAGTTTTGTCTGTCATGTCTTACGTTTGTACAGATTGGGTGATCGGTTTTGTCTGTCATGTCTTACGTTTGTACAGATCGGGTGATCAGCTTTGTCTGTCATGTCTTACATTTGTACAGATCGGGTGATCAGCTTTGTCTGTCATGTCTCCATTTGTACAGATTGGGTGATCAGTTTTGTCTGTCATGTGGGACAATATCCCTAATGCGCCTTGAAATGAGGAACTCAAAAGTCACGTGTAAACAAAAAATCTCTGTGTAGTGATATTTGACACATTTCTATGATAAACAAATGACTGAGCTGAACCATTTGTGTTAATTTAGAAAGTAAGGGAACACAGAATAAATGTGTAAAAACTATGGAGCCATTAAATGTGTTCAAAGTATTAAATTTTGAAAGAACTTATTGTGTCAAAAATGGGATTTTTTACCATGAGGAGCCACATCGCAAAAGGATACTCGGGGTTTGCTAATTTACGGAAAAATGAATCACACTTTGTACCCCGAAAATTTAACCACATATGTAACCAGGTGCTCCGCAGGGCGCAGCTTTATACGACCGCAGAGGTCGAACCCTGAACAGTTGGGGCAAGTATGGACAAAACATTCAAGCGTGATACAGCTCTGAATTTGGATTGTGATCAAATTTTTGACATTACATGGTTTTTTTTACACAAAACAAATGTCAAGATTTTACAAATCAATTAAAGATTTCTTCTTCAAACTTATTTAAATCTAAAATTAAATAGTTGACACAGCATAGGTTTCTGACACAGAATGAATGTGGTCTAATGAACTTAAAAAAATTTTTTTGCCTTTGAGCAATTCACTATGCTGTTGAATATTAATCCTCTAAAAAAAATGTTTGAAGAAATTTTCTTTTTATTTATGAAATCTGAAATGAGAAAAATTTAACCCCCCCCCATTTTTTTTTCACATCCCCGTTTCCCTTTTTCCAAAACTGATATCAATTCAAATTTCTAATGGAGTTTGCAACAATAACTACTCTTTTAAATACATCATAAAATATTAAAATGTAAAATAAAGTGCTTGTTATCACTGAATGGTAAAGATTGGTTGGTAGTAAAAGTGAATATACATTGTTTATTGTATAAAACAATAAAAAAAACTTCATCAGCAACATTTAATATTGGCAAATTTCCAATGAAGTTATTTACATAAAGTTATTGGCAAATAAAAATAGAAAATGACATCATAGTCATGTCTGGCAAATGTCCAACATACATTATCTAAAAACATTTTAGATAAGATAAGGAAAAAAAGCTTCATCAGCAACATTTTATATTGGCAAATTTCCAATGAAGTTATTTACATAAAGTTATTGGCAAATAAAAATAGAAAATGACATCATAGTCATGTCTGGCAAATTTCCAACATATATTATCAACTACTATTCTATACAAAGAAAGATAACTCCAATTGAAAATTAATTGCTATTGCACAATATTGTGCAATTAGATATTTCTTGCTATTGTGCAATACTGTGCAATTGAAAATTTCTTGCTATTGCACAATACTTGATATGGAATCCTGATTTGGACCAACTTGAAAACTGGGCCCATAATCAAAAATCAAAGTACATGTTTAGATAAAGCATATCAAATAAGCCCAAGAATTTAATTTTTGTTAAAATCAAACTTAGTTTAATTTTGGACCCTTTGGACCTTAATGTAGACCAATTTGAAAACTGGACCAAAAATTAAGAATCTACATACACAGTTAGATTTGGCATATCAAAGAACCCATTTATTCAATTTTTGATGAAATCAAACAAAGTTTAATTTTGGACCCCCATTTGGACCAACTTGAAAACTAGGCCAATAATTAAAAATCTAAGTACATTTTTAAATTCAGCATATCAAAGAACCCCAAAGATTCAATTTTTGTTAAAATCAAACTAAGCTTAATTTTGGACCCTTTGGACCTTAATGTAGACCAATTTGAAAACGGGACCAAAAATTAAGAATATACATACATACGGCCTAGCCACAATCAGATGTTCATTTTGTGTTTCACATGAAGTCAAAATTGAGTGTCACCTCAGGAAAAAACTCTTTTGATATTTTGGTACAGAAATGGTTTAAATTATGAAAAATTGCCATCATTAGGCTAACACTGGAAGCATTCATATAATTACATGCAGATTTTGAAAGAAATATTTTAAATTTTTATTAAATAAATGGTTTTTAAAAACTGTATGATTTTCTTTAATGGTTGCCTTCAAGACATGGTCACCAGTGTTAGATTTTTGGTCGATGACAAAGACAACAAAATATGTTTAGAATTATTGAATGTCAAATATTTTAATTGAAAAAAAAAATGAGAAGAACATGTTTAACTCACAGTTATTTCAAACAACAGTAGCTGTCTTTGATCATTAATCTTATCTGATCAAACTATACTTAAACTAATCTATAAATAACAAAACTTCCAAAAAATCCCTTTCTTTTGGTGTATAGAACATTAAAATAACTTGATGCATATTCTTACAATAAACAATCAAACTTAGCAATACAATTGATATGTTTTGTCTACGGACAAGACATTGCATTCATATTTAATGAAATGCATTATTAAAACCTAATTTTGACATAGTTGAAAGTGTTCTCTTGAAAAAAAAAAACATACATTTTATCAGGTTTATCTATCAAATGATGCTTAACTTTGAAGAAAATGGAAACAAATACCTTGTGATAATGTCTACGGACAAGACATTTTATTGAGAATCAATTAAATGCTTTCAAAGATGATTGTTAAAGTTAAGAATAAAAGTTACCAAATAAATTTTAAGCTGTGTTTTTTAAATTTTGGAAAATATAAAAATGTACCCATAATTCTTTACATATCTACATAATTTATTGATTAAGCCAAAATGAAGACACATTCTTTTTACTGAAATCCATATATCTGACTGTTTTAAACAATCAAACTATTATTGAAACTCAATTTTAACATAGTTGGATGTGTTCTCTTCAAAAAATGACATACATTTTATCTATCAAATTAGGCTGAACTCAAGGAAATTGGATACAAATGTATTGTGGTAATGTCTACGGACAAGACAATTCCAGTTAAAAAAAAAATCTGTTAGACTTAATTGTGACTATATTTATCTTGAAAATACTGAGTTTTAATTTGAATAGATAACTTTCATCATCTATAAATAAGATTTAAGTTCCAAAGCAGACAAATAATTGAATTTAATACTTGTTATGTACAAGTGTCTTGTCCGTAGACACTTCCTCATCTACTGGTAATACTGAAATGCGAAAAATAAAGTCAGATAGGGAGAAATACTTTTGCTTCATTTGATTTAGTTAGTCTTTTAAGGTAAGCAGCAACTGGAATAAAGATATTGAAGTAAAGTAAGGTATGCTTTTTATGACTGATAATCTGCCACTTTTTAAAATCCACTCCTGTAAATTAATTTTACAAAAAATTAGAACACTTAAATTGCCATTAATTAATTAAAAATAAGATATTTCTAAGTTTAAACAACACATAGGACTAATTAAGACCCATAAAGCCAAGCAATATTGATAAAAAGCCATGTCTACGGACAAGACACGTGTCTACGGACAAGACATTCTGACATATTTTTCAAATTCTTCCTCTATTAATAGATGGTAGAAAAAAATGTAAGTAGTGTTTTCATATCTACAAAAGGACAGGAACTTAGCAATGCAACATTAATGCTGTTATACTTCCAGTTTACTAGGGAATGCATGTCTACGGACAAGACATTTTTTTCACTTTTTTTGTATATCCAACTTTGATGGCATATATCTCCAGCTAGGGTACTGCAATATTGATATATGAGGTAGATTTTGATAATGTATATACTAGAAGAGAAAACAAAACACATAACAGCATAAATTTGATTTATTTTTCTCTTTTATCACTACACTGAGCAAGCTAAAAACAAAAGTACAAAATTGCATAACGAACGCATAGTATTCCACTTTTTATCATAACTTTGTAACCACTGAAGATTTTTTGTTGCAACAAGCAGTAAAAGAAAGATGAATAAATTGTCTATAACAGTGAACCAATAATGTAGTTCAAATGAAATGCACTTATTAACTATCAATTGATAAAAACAGCTTAATTTTAAATGAAACAACATAACGTGAAATTTTGCCCATTTTCAGCGGGTATTTTAGTGTTTTTTTTCAAAACGGTAACACCTATACATGATATTTGATATTCATTGTGAAACCCTACATTCTCTTCTTCAGTTCAAAGATGTATTACTTGTGTTAAGTTTATCTTCTTGTCTTTACAAGCCTATAACATAGACCCATTATGAAATGAACATCTGATCTTGGCTAGGCCGATAGTTAGATTCGGCATATCAAAGAACCCCAATTATTCAATTTTTGATGAAATCACACAAAGTTCAATTTTGGACCCTTTGGGCCCCTTATTCCTAAACTGTTGGGACTAAAACTCCCAAAATCAAACCCAACCTTCCTTTTATGGTCATAAACCTTGTGTTTAAATTTCATAGATTTCTATTTACTTATACTAAAGTTATGGTGCAAAAACCAAAAATAATGCTTATTTGGGTTCCTTTTTGGCCCCTAATTCATAAACTGTTGTGACCTCAACTCCAAAAATCGATCCCAACCTTCCTTTTGTGGTCATAAACCTTGTGTTTAAATTTCATTGATTTCTATTTACTTATACTAAAGTTATTGTGCGAAAACCAAGAATAATGCTTATTTGGGCCCTTTTTTGGCCCTTAATTCCTAAATTGTTGGAACCAAAACTCCCAAAATCAATCCTAACCATCCTTTTGTGGTCATAAACCTTGTGTCAAAATTTCATAGATTTCTATTCACTTAAACTAAAGTTATAGTGCGAAAACCAAGAAAATGCTTATTTGGGCCCTTTTTGGCCCCTAATTCCTAAAATATTGGGACCAAAACTCCCAAAATCAATCCCAACCTTCCTTTTGTGGTTATAAACCTTGTGTTAAAATTTCATTGATTTCTATTCACTTTTACTAAAGTTAGAGTGCGAAAACTAAAAGTATTCGGACGACGACGACGACGACGCAGACGCAGACGACGACGCCAACGTGATAGCAATATACGACCAAAAAATTAAAATTTTTGCGGTCGTATAAAAATGTCTCAGCTTCGAAACAAGCCATCATACATATACAAGTTTATGATATGGGCTGAGCAACAGAAGAAAACGTTACCATTACCGCCTATGTAGAAACAATTGCGCATATTGCCCCATGTCTTACGTTTGTACAGATCGGGTGATAAGCTTTGTCTGTCATGTCTCCATTTGTACAGATTGGGTGATCAGCTTTGTCTGCTATGTCTCACATTTGTACAGATTGGGTGATCAGCTTTGTCTGTCATATCTTACATTTGTACAGATCGGGTGATCGGCTTTGTCTGTCATTTCTTACGTTTGTAGAGATTGGGCGATCAGCTTTGTCTGTCATGTCTTACGTTTATACAGATCGGGTGATCGGCTTTGTCTGTCATGTCTTACGTTTGTAGAGATTGGGCGATCAGCTTTGTCTGTCATGTCTTACGTTTATACAGATCGGGTGATCGGCTTTGTCTGTCATGTCTTACGTTTGTAGAGATTGGGTGATCAGCTTCGTCTGCTATGTCTTACGTTTGTACAGATCGGGTGATCGGCTTTGTCTGTCATGTCATACGTTTGTACAGATTGGCCGATCAGCTTTGTCTGTCATGTCTTACGTTTGTACAGATCGGGTGATCAGCTTTGTCTGTCATGTCTTACGTTTGTACAGATCAGGTGATCAGCTTTGTCTGTCATGTCTTACGTTTGTACAGATTGGGTGATCAGCTTTGTCTGTCATGTCTTACGTTTGTAGAGATCGGGTGATCGGCTTTGTCTGTCATGTCTTACGTTTGTAGAGATTGGGTGATCAGCTTCGTCTGCTATGTCTTACGTTTGTACAGATCGGGTGATCGGCTTTGTCTGTCATGTCATACGTTTGTACAGATTGGCCGATCAGCTTTGTCTGTCATGTCTTACGTTTGTACAGATTGGGTGATCAGCTTTGTCTGTCATGTCTTACGTTTGTACAGATTGGGTGATCAGCTTTGTCTGTCATGTCTTACGTTTGTAGAGATTGGGTGATCAGCTTTGTCTGTCATGTCTTGTTACTTTAGAAGTTTATTGCCAAGATGCATGGATAGATAATAATTGTGAACTATGAACTCTGCCTCATACAAATAAGGGAATACATGTATGTCAGTTTCACAATTTTAACCTCTTATTTGAATTATTTTTTAATTACTAAGTATACTTTGTCCATTACTATTAAAATAAAATTTTGGAGATATTGGGTTCTAAATTTATGATTTCATGCAACAAAGTTTGACTACTACTCTTAATCATTATGACTATTTGTAAAGGGCAGAGTAGTCCAATTTTTGAAACCATCTTCATTCTATTTTGGAATACACGTTGTACATTGCATCAATGGAAGTTACATACTAAGAAGTATGAATGGACAGAGGAACAAAAGAATAATCCAGTAAAATACAGTATCCCACCCACTCAATAAGTGCTGGTATAATAACTACATGTGTATGTCAATAAACTATATAGTTTACCTCAGCATATGGTTTATTTTCATCTATTTTCAAATTTTTATCAGCTGATGCAGCAAGTTGTGCTACAGCACTTGAAGATCCATGTTTTCCCCATGCATAATTCTGTACAGAACATCTTATTTCAAAAACTGGAAAAAAGTTCAATACATGTATATTAATACATTTATAAAGTTATATTATAGGAATAAAGCATTTCAAGTTGTAAATATGAACGAGACATTCAAACTACCAAATAAATTGTATACTGCAAATTCCTTTATTTTTGGGGATTAAGAAAAACTTGCAATTTCATGGGGCCAACATTAAAAATATCTTTGTTTCCCCTCCCCGACTGAGGTTATCAGGGTATGGGTAGGTAAATGTAGGTAGGCAAATTATTTTATTTTATTTCTTGATATAATTTTTCTATATTGAATTTTTACAAAATTCAACAGGTAAGATAAGTTAAGAAAAGTCGGGTATAACCTGTATTCAGTGTACACCCCAGTTTTCTGATGTTTAAAACAGTATACAGGGACCTCCTTTTTCCTATTCATTTTATGGTATGAAATCTACAAAAGCACATATCCTTCATATGATAATGATGATAACAATATGTGTAATGAAAGCAAGTGTTTAATTAGTTAAAAATCAAGCTTATTTCAAGTCTAATTTGATGCATAACTCACAAAAAAACAATTCCTGTTTACCAATTCATACCTTGATCATCAATTATGAGATGACAAAAGATATGTTAATGACTTGGGAATTAAAATTTAATGAATAAAAATTTTCAATAGCAGTGAACATAATTCAGTTATGTTCAGTTGCACCTGGATCATGCAGCTTGGTCAATTAATATAATTCCTAAACAAAAGATTTGCATGTTTTTTCGAGTTCTAGAAAAAACAAGGCTTCACTTATATGTTTTGTTGTTCCTAGAATACTTTAAGTATTTACAAATTCAACTGATGCAGTTATAACGTAAAAGGTTGCCCTTTTGTAAATTTCATGCCATAAATTGAAAAAATCAAAGAGCAGATTGCTCTGAGGGATACGATTGCCGTTGTTTCATTGACACATGTATACATGTAGCTGGATAATATTATTTTCAAAACTAATTCAAGTGCACATGTAAAATAGTTACAAAATAGCCAATCCCGGATAAAAGGGTATGAACAATGTAATTAGGCCTATTGTGTTCTATTTTTGTACTATCAATTCCAAGTTTACTTTCCACAGCAGTCACTGAGACTGAGATTTCACTGTACGTTAATTCTAGGATGAACCCCATTCCTAACTCTTTAAATATTTAATTTTCGTTGGGTCAGTGATCATGACTCCTTTCCGTACACATTTATCGGTTTAAATTGCGATCGTTTTTAATATAATACGACGTTAATCGACAGAACGAGCTAATACTCGACGTGTTGTTTTGATTCAGAATTCACGGAAGTTACTTCCGAAAGGGAGACAACTCGAAACGATAATATGGAAGACTCCATTTCGCCTGAAGGGGTGTTCTACGATGCAGACTACATTTATTTTAATTTAAATGATGCATATGCTTTAAAATTATGCAACAACAATAACCCTCAATAGCAGACATACATAGAAAAGATCCCATGAGTTATAAATGAGTTAATTGAGTGGGGAATCCAGAGCAACCATTCAATCTAAAATCCCTTGAAGTCAAGAAACAATACGCATGCGCATAATTCCAAAACAAACACTTGAGCAAGAACGTATATTAAATGTTTATTAAACGCCCTAGATGGTTCTCTATTTCTTTATGGAAGTACAATCTCAAATATCAGTTTCATAACGGTAACATATAAGAAAAACTCCACTTCAGTTCTTATATGACAGAAATAGATTTATCGGAATTCAGAGAACTCTCACATTTTATCAAAACTGGGAATTCCCTCTGACGTGTTTCTAAATTTATAAAAACACTAAATATAAATACTTCTTAATTCTGATTTTCCGTGTTGTTAAAAACACGCATATAAGTCAAGGGAATTATCAAACATGAAGATTATGAAAAGAACATTATAGGAAAGTTGTTTAAGTTCAATCCCTATGTTTGTTTTTACCTTTTAAAGCAAGACAATCATAAGAATCTGAGATGTTCCTTAATGTTTAGAATAAAACGATTGACGTGAGGGCAATGCTCTGAGCCACCGGTATAAGTCTACAGATTGCTTGAAAGCAATCGTATCCCAAAAACACACATTTAAACTGGTCTTGTTTACACAAGAGGTGAAAGCAGGGAATTCATGTATCCAACATTTTCTGCCTTGTGCCCAACCTGTTCGAAGTCGAAGACAAAATAGATTGATTTCAAAGCACGATTCAGACCATTTTAACTCAAAGATTTTATCCTCTAAACAGGAACAGAGGTAAAAGACAAAGCCCATCAAGGTGCACTCAGTGGGTTGAAAGATGCTTCAGATTTTTTTTATTTTAAAATATCACACTTGCACACAACACAAATCGTGTAGCAAGGTAGTTTGTTTTCCTTGATTCGAAATCATATAGACGCTTCAATGCAAAAATGCCTTGATTTAAAATGCTTGTTGATTACAGCATCGGAAAGGTATTACAAAAAATCAACAAACGTTTACCATGTTTACTACAGCATCGGAAAGATATCACCAAAAAAAAATTTGGGGCAAGAATGGCCAATAAAATTTTTCGAGTCGCGGCGATTCTACCAGGTCGGTGGTGGGAGGGGAAACAAACAATATTTTATTTTTGGCCTGGATATTTGATTTCGTGGTTTTGCCAAGGTCTGCATACCAGTCAAAAGATAATTTGTATTCATTGAACATTATAATTCCCTGTTTGCCTATACCCAACAATGCTGAAGAAATCAAAGAAAATTGGTATCCCACAAATAATAATGAATAAATCAACATAATACATAAAAGTCACAGACCCTTATCTCAGATTTATTTTACCTATATGTCCTGATATAACTTTTTCATGTTTATAATAACAGGTTGGGAACAACTCCCCAAATGAGGGATATCCCTTAAAGGGGATGTCCCTCAGACAAGGGGCTTTTATACTGTGGTAGAAAAAAAAGAAAAACTAAGCCTTTTTAACTTAAAAACACATGAAAAAAGGAAAAATTCATTGTATTTGGAACATTTTTTCTGAAAGAAGGGTTCTCTTATTTTCAATAATAAAGATGTTCATGATGTTTGATATCCAGGATTGTCCCAAAATTCATGGACATGTTTTGTCAATATAATACCAGATAGACATATTGTTCTTTGGAGAAAGTTTCTGCAAATAATATTATAGATATGTGCCCTTTTGTACTTCAAAGTTGTTTTTATTTTTTTTATTTTTTGATCACTTGAAATTTATCTCTCATAGAAATTTTGTCACGGAATAAAAGTTCCTTCATAATATAAGTTCCAAATGGAAAAAATATTCTGGAATATTATTTCCACAGGAATAAATATTACAGATGTTCCTAACGGAATAAAAAGTATAGAATATTTGTTCCAACAGGTACAGGTATTATGATATTGTTTATAATAAAGTTTCCACTGGAACTTCTGTTAGGTGGAACAAATATATACGTTGACACTTGTCGAAGGGATAGATATTACTTCGAGGGGTTATCCCTCATTTGAGATGTTGTTCCCAACCTGATCAAGGTATATACAATTGTACATGTAGGTAAAAAAAAAAGGTAGTATTTCTAGCTTTTTTAAAGAAAAACTAGTATATAAACACAAATATTTGCCCTTCATGATGTATACAAAGACATAGACACGGATTTAAAGTGATTTCCTTATTCGATCCGAGTTTTATATCAAAATTGGAAAATCCTGTTCTTGTTGTGTCCTTGAGGATCTTCAAAAACGACGATTTCGTAGTCGTATCAACTCAATCGTCTCATAGAATCGAATAGATTCCAAATATAACCAAACATTTGCAGAAATACGTTTATAAATACCCCTTTCAGTGTCTCCCATCGTGTCTCAGCTATGAAACCTCCGAAGAGAAAATCACTCTATTCGGATGCTAGTTGACTTTATCATAGCTCTGTGTTTATACATACTTCTTGATATTTTCCCGCGAATTTATCACAGTTTTATCTTTCCATAAAGCAGCGATAGCTATAAGTATTTTTATCGTCGTTTGTAAGAAATATATAATAGAGTACATAGATAGGACAGGACTTTTTTTTTTGCCCTCCCCTTTTTCCCCCGAATGCTCCTTTATTTTTTATTTTTTTTTAGTTTCAACTGATTAATTTCAATTATTTTCGCGTTTAACTTTTCTCTATATATATAATTTATGAGACAGTGACTGATGTTGATAGACTAGTAAACTTAGAATTGATAGTTAATAGCAAATACAAGTTATTTCTAGTATATTTTAAATATGTTCAACCAACGATTTGTATAGTATACAAATCCTTGGTTCAACAGAGACATATATGTCTCTGGTTCAAATAATCATATGTACAAAAAAAAAAAAAAAAAAAAAAAAAAAAACACGAAAAGAAATTGAAATAAAAAAATAAAGGATTAAGGAAGAAAATTGGGAGGGTTTAAAAAATCCTGTCCCCAAGTACCTATGCTACAGTATTGGTATTTTGTGATTCCAGTCGAGATAGGCTAGTATATGAAAAGGGTGGGGTGCTCAATGTCTAAAGAACAGAGAATAATTAATGGACAAAAATACACAGAATAGAGAAAAAATAGCAAAACAAATTTCAAAAACAGAAACGAAGGACTTCCCATCCGGACCGTCATCTGACCAACATCATTTATAAACTACTGATATTGTAAAATCATTTGGACAGGATAGGGTCTCGGTGACCGAGTGGTCTAGCGTGAGTTTGAATCCAGTACGTGGTAGGTGTGCTCAACTCCAATATTAATTGACTAGGATTGTCAGTTTTCCTACCGAAAGTCGGTGGTTCTTTCTGGGCAATCCGGCTTCCTCCATCAGTAAAAACTGTCTCAGCTACGACGGAAATAACACAACAGTGCTGAAAGTGACGTTAAGCACCAGTGGCGGATCCAGAAATTTTCATAAGTGGGGGCCCACTGACTGACCTAAGAGGGGGCCCGTTCCAGTCACGCTTCAATGATTCCCAATATAAGCAACCAATTTTTTTCTCAAAAAGGTGGGGGGCGGGTCCCCTGGCCCCCCCTCTAAATCCGCCTCTGAGCACCAATCAATCCATCAATATATAATATCACTGATGCAGGTGTACTTTTGATTGTTTAACTGAAGATGACCTTTCTAAGTTTAAATAACAAGTGTGCAATTCTTTTGATTTTAAACCAAATGAAGGGAGAAACAAGAGGCTTGGATTTTGGAAATTTTGTTATTCTATGGACATTAATTGTGATTATGTGTTTTGATCATCCATAGAGTATAAAAGATTATGTCTTCGTATTTATCAGTTTATAATGCTTGCATTTCTATAAATAAAAACCAAAAAAACAGGTTGCAAAACAATTAGTATTGCGGGGATTGCGCGAAAAATCCTGAGTCGATATGAATTCTTAGCTCCCATCTTTCCGAAAAGAACACAGTGAGTGCTTTAATACCAGAAAAAAAAAATTCTTGAGAACTAAACATAATTGTGAGACATGTCAACAGAGGCCTATTGTGTAATCAGAGACATATATACTGTGTATATATGTCTCTGGTGCAATGTAATGTTTAGATATATTATTTATATTTTGATATACTCTATACATATTTATTTTTAAAATGAATTAGATCTATATAAAAGAAAAAGATAACCAAAATACGCTGGGAAAAAAAAAATAAAAATGCAGATCTATGAGTTAAAATCTAACAGCATAAAATTTTTTACACAGAACCATTAACATTTACGTTCTAGAAATAGTCAATTCGCCATCAAATAAAAGAATAGCTTTCTATTTCTACATCTGTCGTTTCCTTCTCGTCTAATTTCATATCGTCATGAATATGATGATAAATTCAAGCATTTTAAAAATACTACTTCCAAAAATACACGAACGCTTGAGATACGTTCCAGACGTATCTGACCCGTAGAAAATCGAGAAACTTCTATTTGACTGTCTTTTAGGTAGTCCGGTAAGTGACTTAGTCATTTATGTAAATGAGAAAAAGTATTGGTCCTAGTACTATGGTATTATGAACGCCTGATGACACTGGTATTTTTCTCGGGTGTTATAAATATTTCAATCCATTTAGTTGACCGATTTGAAGTGTTTTAATTTGTAAAGTAATCGGTTGTAGGGCACTTTATCAAATGCTTTGGCAAAATTTATAATTACAAGAATAGAGAATGGAAACAGGGAATGTGCCAAAGAGCCAGCAACCAAACCAAAGAGCAGAAAACAGCCCAAGGCCACCAATGGGTCTACAATGCAGCGAGAAAATCCCACAAGCGGAGGCGGGCTTCAGCTGGCCCCTATACAATATTGTATACTATTCAGCAAAATGGACACAACACAAAACTCCGAAACAAATGAATGAATCAAAAGATGGAACAGAGTTAAACCTGTCTTGTGAGAACACAACAATCCCCTATACCTTTATCCAACGTGGAATAAACAAACACACAAGAATACGCACATTAAAACTCAGTTAAAGAGAAAACCGAATCCGATGTTAGAATAGGTAACAGATTAAACTTAGCAAAATGACAACGATAAACATAAATTAACAAAGGAGTACTAGCAGTTACTGACATGCCAATTCCAGACCTCATTTAAACTGATACAGAAAGATTATGTCTTCATCATAAAAAAATCAACCACTATCCCTCCCGTTTGGGTTTAGTATCATGCCATCATAAATTAAACGAGAAGAACACAACCCGTACCATGCCAACAACTGGTTTTAGAATACATTTGTATATTTCCAATGCAATGAATCTATGAACGAATCAATATTAATTCATAATAATGCCATCTTTAATGACTTGACAACAGTATCGTAACTATATCCCTTTTGAATAAGTCTGTTTAGAGGTTTGGTTAGCTTTTTAGGCGAATGACGAATGTGTTTTGTATAGTATATTAACATAAAAAAAATATCGTTTTGCTCTGAAGCCGTGTTGTGATTCTTGAAGTAATTTATTTGTCTCAACCCGCTTAAATCAAATCTTGCATTATTTTATTTTTTTGGCTAGTTGGTTTTATGTTTATGTAAACTAATTATGTGCTATATGGATACCTATTTTTGTCTGTTTGTTTGTTATCTATATCAACTACACTTGCCTTATTATATATTTAAAATTATACTATAGGTTCTTTATCTATATATTACTTTAAGAACTTAAATTGTTCTTTATATTTTTATATGTTTTTTTATCTCGTTGTTTGTATTGTATTGTGAAAATTATTGATGTTGTAATGTTTATGCCCTTTGGGACCCATAATTGGAAATAAAATCTTCTTCTTCTTCTTGTTTAAAACTAAATTTGAAATCATACTAGCAGATATTTGTTCAAGTAATCAAACACAAGATATGGGGCTGTTATTTCTAGGATGCTGCTAGTCACCTGTTAAGGCTTTTGTTAATACTGGTGTAAAGTTAGCATGGTTCCAGTCTGATGGTACGTAAACAACTGTCATACAAGTGGGAGATTAAGCCAACTATGAACCAGGTTTAATCCAGTTATCACCGGGAAACGACTGTGCCAATAATATATAATAAGTCAGGAATATGACGGTTGTTTTCTATTCGTTCCGTTGGTTGATAAAGTCTCGCGTTTGATTTGGTCAGTTTTTTATGGACCTCTTTGCATTTACCTTAGAGTTAGTTTTTTATTTAGTTTTTTTTAATATAAAAATTCCGATCGTACTTTGAAAACTCGATGCTTTTGTTCTGATTATAAACGTCATTTTGGAACATAATGATGACTAAAAGTTGTGACATATACAGTCAGAAATTTGGGTCGTCAATGCTCTTCAACTTTGTCTTCCTTTTGACTTTTTCACGTTTTTGACTCAAGCGTCACTGATGCGTTTTCTGTGGACGAAACGCGCGTCTGGCGTCCAAATTTTTAGTCTAGGGAGCTTATACACCTTATCTATTTGTCCGCCATTGCTGGACATCACACAGGTTTCCGTAAAATTTTGACGTCACAATACAGAATATCTGACGCTACAATGGTAAAGTGATTGTTGTATGACGTCAATAGTTCAAGCGGGACAGATTCTCGGGTCAGCTGGGAATAGCGATAAGGTGTATTCACGAAGCATCCGTTAACTAACGGACACGTTAATTAAAAGGAGACGTTAACGGGTCCGGTCCGTCCGTTAAAATATAACGTGGTATCTTTGATGAGTTTATTCGATATATTAAGGTAACACAATAAAGATTTTTCATCTCCAATTAGACATCTTTAAACAGATGTAATTCCTCTCATCCTTCTCTTAATTTTATAAATGAGGAACCAAATGAAAAAAAAAAAGGATTAATCTTTTAAATTCTAATAATTATGACATAATTATTACATAATTAATTGTTACGTAATTAGTTGATATATTGTGATGTCCACACTTGAATGAATTTAGCTTCGTTATTATTCTTAGCATCTCAAAATATTTTATAAATTCTTGTACAACATAGCTTGATCTCCAAAACTGTGTATATCAACAGGACATATTATAGAGGTCGTTATATATATATATATAACCGCATTTTTTTACGTGTGCATGCAAAACAAATTTCGTTGTAGAAGGGTCTAAAAACAGCACAAACAACATTTTCCAAAAGACCAAAAAAGTGAAAAAGTATATTTAAACAAAACGCATTTGACTAACAGGTCGAACAACTGATGTTCTTTAACTCTGCTGACTGTCATTGTATATATATATACATGAATACATGTGAAAAGATTGCATGTAATACTTCGGAAGCGTATTAGCGCCACACATTTTTTTTTATTCCTATCTTTGCTTTATTACGCAAACCTTTGCGTTACAACGCAAACTTTTGCGTTATAACGCAAATATCTTGATTTCAATTATTCATTAAATGTCCGTCTGTCATTCATTTCGGTTGTGATTTACTAGTCGATAAAAAAGAAACATACATACAAGGCCAAATCATTATAATAAATATGCATCCACTGTATTTTTGTCCATCTGATGAGTTAAGCCTTTTTCAACTGATTTTTATAGTTCGTTCTTATGTTGTACTGTTATACCACTGTCCCAGGTTAGGGGGAGGGTTGGGATCCCGCTAACATGTTTAACCCCGCCATATTATTTATGTATGTGCCTGTCCCAAGTCAGGAGCCTGTAATTCAGTGGTTGTCGTTTGTTTATGTGTTACATATTTGTTTTTCGTTCATTTTTTTTACATATATAAGGCCGTTAGTTTTCTCGTCGAATTGTTTTACATTGTCTTATCGGGGCCTTTTATAGCTCACTATGTGGTATGGGCTTTGCTCATTGTTGAAGGTCGTACGGTGACCTATAGTTGTTAATGTCTGTGTTATTTTGGTCTTTTGTGGATAGTTGTCTCATTGGCAATCATACCACATCTTCTCTTTTATATAGGAATAATGGAATACTTGTAGTGTAATTGTACATAAATTATGACTGATTTGTGCATCAGAAAAGTATATAATTGAACAAGAAAATAGATATAGTATAGTATATAGGAATATTTGACTTGAAAGATAAAAAATAATGTCATACAATTGTGAAACTTCAAAGTCAAATTGACAAAATGATCTTTCTGCTTTAAAATGAATTATTAATAAGGAACATTTTTTTTTTAAATTTTGATGCAAGAAATCGTTTTTTTAATCTCAGAATATGATAATGATTCTTTGATAGAAAGTCCTTGAATTTTCATTTCAATATAGTGAAGTATTTTTAAGACGCTTGTAGCAATTTGAATGGAGAGGACATAATTTTATTAATAAAACATCTTCATTCTATACATGTATTGCCAAAGGGTAGCTTGTTTGAATCTAACCAACTTTACACAGTTTGCAAAAGAGAGCTTACTTTGGAAGTATATTCAAAGTTATATTCGGTTATAGCTATATTAGCAGGGTTGATTTTTTTCTTCGGTATAATCTCAATTTACTTAATTTTCCTTGTAATATATATACTAGTAGTAACATGCATATCGGTTTTTTTGTTGTTTTTTTTTTTTTTTGGGGGGGGGGGGGGGGGGGGCTTTATAGTTTGCTGTTCGGTGTGAGCCAATGCTCCGTGTTGAAGACCGTACTTTGGCCTATGATGGTTTACTTTTACGAATAGTGACTTAGATGGAGAGTTTTCTAATTGCACTCATACCAAATCTTCTTATATTATTCTACTCATTATTAGTCAATTATGATAGTAATTATTCAAGCAATTTCCTTTGCAATGACTACAAAGGTGATGAATTTTAATATATACAGCCTCCTCCATTAATAACTGATGTTTCCTTTGAATCTTAAATAAGAAATAAGAAAAAAACAAATTTTTGCGTTTAACGCAACGGTTTGCGTTATAACGCAAAGATAGGAAGAAAAATGAAAAAAAAATAAAATGTGGGGCGCTAATACGCTTCCGTATAATACAGTGTAAAGCATATAACTGCAAAAAGACAGTTTTTAACTCAAAATAAAAATTACAGTTTCTAAAATGTAATTATTTACACTTCCATTTAGAAGGCACTGGCGACTTTTGAAAACGTTTCTGAAGTGTTATAACAAGCTCTGAATATCGTCATGTCGATTGACTGTACGTCAACGCTGACTGTATGACAAGCAGCAATGAAGAAAACTATTCCCGTCTTCAGTTTTATGGGTTCCGTTAATGAACTACTGGATGCCTGACCTTCTCCGGTATATACCAAACATATGCTTGCACTGTCAATAGCAGTAAGATGAACAGTTTTATTTCCCGATAATATCTGAAATAAATGAAAAAAAGGTTCATTATTTTATTTTTATATAATATGTATAAAATAATCAGAAATGTCCAACGTTACTAATATGTTCTATTCCTTTATATATGCGTGTCTTGCGAATCAAGTTTGTGATACTAGTAACGAATTTAGTCGGTGATATTAAGTCAGAGATTTCGTTACAATAAATTACTTCAAACTTTTACTTAATTCTTTCATAGATACACAGATTTGATTAGTAAATTTAACCGCACCTTTAGAAAACTTATTAAAATTGTATTTCACATCCTAAATTTTACTGTAAATTAAATATTGTACTGAAAGCGCAGAAATCACTATGTGATCCGGTCAGTGTAAACTCATCGAACCTTCAAACAATCCGAAGTTATTAAAGGTTATCTTACCAATGTTATAGTTAGATCTTTGAATATAGTTTACATTGGCAAAAATATCGATAATAAATAAAGCTTTAATAAGTATTTGGTATGACTATAATCTTTCACTTCTGTTCTCGTATTATGAAGAACAAATTTATTTATTTTGTAAAAAATATTTCTGTTCTCCATTATGCATACCTTACAACAAAATTATTTTCATTTACATGTGTACATTATTCTATTTGGCGGCATTTTGTTGAAGGTTGTGGTTGTTTTTTCTGAAATTGTTTAACATCTCACCCCTTATTTTATTGATTTTGTATTTACATTGTGTCATAGATCAAATTTATTCGTTTAGTGTACGTTCACTTGTTTGGGTTAATATGTCTTTTGATTAAGTTAAGCCATTTCAATTGTCTATTCTATAAATAGTGCGTCTTTCTATGTTGTGAAGTTACACTATTGTTTCAGGTAAGGGTGAAGGTTGGTACCTATTAAAACGTTTAAACCCGCTGCATTTGTTTGCATTAGTCCTAAGTCAGGAACCTCCTGTTCAGTAGTTGTCGTTTGTTGATATGGTTCATTAGTGTTTCTCGTTTCTCGTTTTTTTATATAGATTAGACCGTTTGTTTCCCCGTTTGAATGGTTTTACACTAACACATGGAAGTTTTTAACAACCTTGACTGACTATACAGCCCTCGCACGGTCGGCTCGGTGCCCGAAGGCGATTGGTGAGCGTTTAATTATTTTTTGCCGGCATCGGTCAGGAACAGGTGGTGGTGGCCATTTTGGAGGTCGCCATCTTGGTTTTGCGAGTTATTTTTGGTTTGTTTTCTATTTTTGTTGTTATTTCTTCATAACGGCTGCTTTCAGGGCCAGTTTGGTTAGCTTGGCAGCCCGCTAATCTCGATGATGGAGTACTGGTAGATGAGTCTTGAACGTGGTGCTTAAGATGACAGGAAGCGTTATCAGGACCAAAGCCGTGAGGCAGTGAAATGAAGGTCAATCATCCAACACCTAGAATACAGCCCTCGGACGTTAATCGGCATAACACTCCCCCATGATAAAATGGGTTTTAGAGTGTATATTAACGCGGGAATACGCCAACTACTACGTTTACTGTACGGAGTTGGATTGGTTTCTGTCATCTAAAAAAGTAAGACGTTGATCATCTAACTGCAAACCCTCATCGAAGATAGCGGGTAAAGGAGAGCTGGCCAAGCACGTCCGTTCAGCTGTAATGACTGAGACGTAATGTTTTACACTAGTCATTTTTGGGGCCCTTTATAGCTTGCTGTTCGTTGTGAGCCAAAGCTCCGTGTTGAAGACCGTACTGTTACCTATATAAATGGTTTACTTTTACAAATTGTGACTTGGATGAAGAGTTGTCTCATTGGCACTCATACCACATCTTCTTATATCTATGTGATAAATAACACCACAGATTCGTTTTCAAAAATTTTGTTCGTGATAACGAATTATGCAATTCATGATAACGATTCGGCTACGTGAAATTTTAAATTCGTGATTATGTTTTTTAGAAGTCCTATATATGCTTCTGTACGATTGTCACCGTTAAGACTGATGTAGAAAAATGAAGATACACAAATGATTTGTCCCAGGCATTATTGATCTCTATTGCAGTACTGAAGCACATACAATAACCATTATTATTAACCGAAAGTAACATTGATTTGTCGGAAATAAAACCTTTTAATGTTTCTGCATTGCTCATTATTTTTGTTTTGAATTAACATCTCCCAAATGTACTACAAATCTAGATTTACAGCTCCAAGGGCAGATTTATTTTACATGATTTTGCCCAATTCTATGTTCCTTTTGGTCACACAACAGAAGAATTAGTAAACAGAAACATAGAATGAAACTTGATCTCAGACATTTCTTTTTCTCACACCTTCAACCTGATTCGATTTTACTTTTAGGAATTCATATCATTTTTTTGGCAAATAGGCCCAGGAAGAAAATAACTTGCATACACGTATGAACATTTTTCAACCTGTTTTTTTCCTTCTCTTTCACCAACATTATCTTGGTATTGCCAATAAATTTGAAAAGGGATGTTATAATGTGAAGTAGTATTTTTAGGGGTTTAGTTTGTGAAGGAGCTGTTCATGACAGCTTCTCTGAATTGTAGAATGTAATTCACGTCTGAGTAAAATCAGAGACATAGTCTCTGGTAAAATGAAGGGCATCGTTAAACGTACTCTGCATTAATTTAAATCATTATGTTTGTTAAATATTTCATCATTTTATTTGCTTCTCATATACAGTAATCTACCTTAATAACCGAAACAGCAAAATCAGGAACATGCGGTTGAAATTTTGTTTCAGATATTCCAATTTCTAATTGTATTTGATTAGACTGTAGTTTCATATCCTCAGCAGATCGCCCGGTATAGTTAACAGTATTACAGAAAGTATTAACATCTCGATACTTGAAGGTCAATCCAGCTCTGATTACATTGTGTGAACATGCCATACACTCTAAACAATCTGAAATGAGTAATTTTCAGCCATATGTATTAAGATAATTTTATCCAACTTTCAACCTTTTAGTTAAAGTTGAAGGAGGGAAAAAAAGAGACTGAGCAACACAAACTATAACCAAAATCTTTAACATGTTTAATGAACTAAAAATCTCCTACTCCATTATACACACCTCTCGCTAAAACATCATACCTTCTGTATGTTATCGCCCTAGACAATTTTTAAAATAAGTTAATTTGCAAATTATTGTATAATGCTGCTGTCCCGTTTGTAAAATAACTTTTGGAAAACCAAGTAATCGAACGGAAACTTGTTTCGTGTGTTTTTACAAGTATGACAAATGGAGATGGATGATTTATGAATACGCACCACCATATATGTAAGCATGAGGTGTATTGGCATCAATGAATATTGCTTCTCCCGGTTGTAAATCTACGATATTTAGGAAGTAAATGGCGAATATTCCAACATCGCCTGGGTATTCTGTGTTTATCTTATTGATGATGTCAGGAATATAATATTGCACATTCTGTCCAGATAGTTCTGAAAAAAATGATAGGTATATTGAATTAATATTAAAATCTATACAAAATTCAATACGCTTAAAATTCGTTAAAACTTTGACGTCATTTTGACTCCGAATTCATAAAAAATAGTGTTTTAACTTTTTACAATATATTTACACAAACACGTACACACACACACACACACACACACTAACAAGTTCGAAGACAGGAATTTGGCATGTATATAACTCATGCTGAAGCAGCTTGTGTGTCCAAAGAACATGCACATCTGATCTGTTGATGAGATCTGTATGAGATATGTTAAAAAACGATATACAATGGGGCAGGGGTATATTTCTGTTTAGAATTGGAAATGAAAAAATAAAGCATATTTACAATTCTATCAGAACAGTATATAGCCCAAAGTTTACTATTTCTGCACAGCTGATTCCTTATATATCAACTGTATAGTCCTACTGAATGGCAAAGTAGATTTTTGTTTTTATTTCTATGTCAAAGAAAAGTTTAAGATTTTCTCATTCAAAATTATTATTTTTCTGACGTGCAATTAACAGAGAGTTTAACCTAGAATTTAAGATATTCAGTGAAAAATATATATAAAACATACATAATATCAAAGGAGAAAGTCCGGTAAGGGCTAGTTTTGGCCTAATATTCGAAGTACATCTAATGAATGAGTTTTGACATTTTTCAAACACTCAAGTGTTTACTTCTGTCGATTCAATTAGTTAATGTAAAAGATTTGTACTGATTTGTTCATTAAAGACGCTCAAATTTAAGTTTAAATATGAAAAATCTATCAAATATGTCATAAAACGTCATTTTTTCAGATGGTTTTTGTCTAAAGTGTAAGTGGCCGCATTCGTGTTCATTCTCAACCTTTATTTATGTTATGTATTATCATCAAATACTAATAATAATCAAAATTTAAATATTAAGACTGAACACATATGCAGTCACTTCCATTTTAAATAAAATGCATGTGCATTGTGATGTCAAAAACAGCCCTTATTTATGGAAAAGAAGTATCCAACTTTCCAATAAATAGCTAAAAGTTTACATTTAAACAAATTTGTATGTCTGGTAAAAAAAAATGTATGTCTGGTATAAAAATTGTATGTCTGGTATAAAAATTGTATAAAAGATAATTTCACCTACATCTTTGCCCTCATTTCATTTTTGTTTGTTATATATATGTACCATTATTATAAAGATTTGCAATGTTCAAAATGTTTTTTTTATCGTCCTGAATATGCATGAAATATTTGCCACTGGACGTTAAGCAACCAACAATCAATCAATCAAAATGTTTTTTTTTATAATTCCTTTCTCTTTCATCTTTAATCAGTAGACTATTTTCACAAGGAAAATGCCTCAGGGGATTGTACACCTCGTTAGTGAAGTTATTAAGAGTTCACTTTCATAATTTATCTACAATGAAAACTCGTTCATGTGTAGCATTTTATAGTGCATGGAAAGCCATGTACTATGAAAATAAGAAGGAAAAAAACTGACTTTTCATTGGACGAGAAGGGGTGAGTATGTTCCAACTATATTTAAAACCAATAACATGAAACCAGACGGAACTAGATAAATCCAGTTGCACGTGCTTGCTATCTATTCATGTGTATAATTATGTTTATAACGGGTTATATGACCGCCACTGAGCAGTCTTCGGAGGTCATTTCGGTGGATAATTAGATGACATATGGTATTAAATGCATACGAAATGCAAAGACATATTAATAGCGAGCCTATGTATTGTTTTTGTGTCTTTTTGGACTTTTTGTAATTTGATGGATATTCGTTTTAGCATGTTATAAATAAAACATGAACATTTAAGTTAAATCGTTGAACATGAATTTGGCAGTTAATGTCCCTTTAACTTCGTAATTGGTTAGGCTTTCAAAACATTTGATTAAGGCATATGTGCAGATATAAAATATCACTGATACGGTCATTTTCTGTATATTTAACTGTTAAAAAAAACAAAAAAAAACGTTAACATCATTTAACAGAATAAGGTTTCTCTACCCATAGACAAAGATAGCCAAATGTATTTGGCACTACATTTTGGAATTTCAATGCTGTTCAATATCGTAATTAGTACCAGTGGTGAAAATCATGTAGACGAAAAGAACGTCTTGTGTATTAGAAATATAAGCTTGGTATCTTTGGTGAGCTTTTACAACCACTTGATCGATGATTGGCTGGTAGGCGTTTCATATACCGAGGGTATCCCAAGCCTAGTAGTCAATGCTCCTCTGCTGACATAAACTATTATTTATGCGGTCGTTCTATGCTAGTTTACTGATAAAAAAACATTAACGTCATTCAAAACTATAAAGTTTCTCTACACCCATGCATATATTGCCTTTGTTGAGTTTGACACTACTTTTTTTCAATGGTCATCAATTTTGTAATTGATTTGACCTTCCAACTTAACGTATATTTTTAATTATATTTTGTTTTGAAATCACTGATGAGTCTTATGTACACGAAACGCACGTCTGGCGTACAACATTATAAACGTGGTATCCTTGATGAGTTTTTACAGCAACTGAGTCGATACTACAGCTGATGGACGTCTCCAGCCTAATAGTAACTAAGCTCTCTTGCCTTGACATGAAATATCATAATACGTAATGTTTTGTAAAATTGATATTCATTTATTTTTAATTTATTTCAAATTCAACTTCCCTAGGCATAGATGTCCTATCTGGTTTGTCAAACTTAATTTTAATTTTAGATTTTCAATACTCTATAAAATTGAGAATGGAAATGGGGAATGTGCCAAAGAGACAACAACCCGACCATAGAGCAGACAACAGCAGAAGGTCACCAACAGGTCTTCAATGCAACGAGAAATTCTCGCACCCGGAGTCGTCCTTCTATAACTTCTTAATTGATTTTGCCCTGTTATGTTAGTTTTCTGTTGTGATAACTTTGATCTATTGTGTTCAATACATTTTCCAATTGTTAAATATCTTTTGTAGTTTATATTTAAATTCGATGGCCACAGCAAAACGGGTGATACATGAATAGCAGGCGATGCTGCGTATCCACACAACGGGTCTCGATCCTTTTGGAGTAGTTTCACTTTCCTTATTTTGTTTTTGGTGTTTTTACCTCGATTTGTATAATTCTTTCAGGGCCGTAACTTGCGTCTTTTAAAAGTGAGGTAAAAAATATTCGTCTCGCTCCGCTCGGCGAAAATTTACGGCGAGGGGTCTGAGGGCCGCTCCCGGCCCCATAAGCTCTAGAAAATAATGACGCAAAATCGTGCATTCTGAGTATTTTCCGGGCCCTTTCTCTTATGTCCGGTAGCATCGTACCTTCTCAAAACAGTTTTCTGGGACAATATCTGGACATCGGTGGACATGTAACATTGAAAAACCACACAACCGTTCACACGTCACCGTAGGTCTTTCTCTTTAGTCTACGAATTTCAAATATTTTTAAAATTTAAAGTAGTTTTTAAAATAAGACAAAGGGTCCTTAAATATAATAAAACTCACTTTTAAAACAAAATTTGCTTCTTGCAAGACACTCGCCGTGAAAATAATTTGATATGAAGACAAGCTTTTGTTTCAACTTATATTATTTTTTTTTTTTAATTTCCAACATGAGGCATTTGCCTCAATTTAGTTACAGCCCAGTTTTTATGTACATAACGAAATGCCTGTACGAAGTCAGAAATATGACAGTTGTCTTCTATTCGTTTTATGTGTTTGAGCTTTTGATTTTGCCATTTGTTGAGGGAAAAAGTAAAATCACAAAAATACTGAACTCAGAGGAAAATCAATTCGGAAAGTCCATAATCACATGGCAAAATCAAATAACAAAACGCATCAAAAACGAATGGACAAGAACTGTCATATTCCTGACTTGGTACAGGCATTTTCAAATGTAGAAAATGGTGGATTGAACCTGGTTTTATAGCTAGCTAAACCTCTCACTTGTATGACAGTCGTATCACATTCCATTATATTGTCACCGATGCGTGAACAAAACAAACAGACACAATAGTTAAAAATGTCAAAAATAGGGGTACATCAGTCAACATTGTGTTATCATCTTAATCACTATAAAACAACAAATGTAACGAAGAGGCACAAAAAGGCATACATCAAATTAACATCCTCATTTTGATTATATTATACGATTTTATTTGTCTAAGTAAAATGCACCCATCAAGGAAGGAGGGTTTTGATTACTGGTGTAAAATTGCGCGTTTGAAATTCGCACAGGTAGACATGAAATAATTTTGTCGTTCAAAGTATGACGGGATGCATAAATACAGTCACGCAAAATAGATATAACAAAAACTAACTAAACAGTATAAAGTAATAATAAATAAAATAATAGTGTGGTTCAAAGTATGACGGGATACATAAGTACAGAGTCACGTCAAATGTATATCACAAAAAAAGTTGGTTAACAGTAAAAGTACTATTAATAAATAAAATAATTTAGACATTCAAAGTATGACAAAATACATAGGTAAAGAGTCACATCATAAAATAATTTTGTCGTTCAAAGTATGATGGGATACATAAGCACAGAGTTACGTCAAAAAGGATATTATACAATTACTGTCTTTTGATGAGGTAAATATGCGGTTTTATTGACTTTTGAAAAATGATATTCACTGAGGCCGACGGCCGAAGTGAATATCAGTTTTTCAAAAGTCAATAAAACCCCATATTTACCGAAACAAAAGACAGTAATTGTTTTATTCCATATTCCGAGAGAAGAAAATGTATTTAATGACAAACATATACCAATTTTTTTTACATGAAACATTTTACCATAACGTTGCATGCATGTAAAAGCGCGTGACGTTTAGCGCGGTGAATATGCTTTTTTATTCAAAATCCAATTCATATAAAGAAACCTACTAAAATAATACCAATATGGAATAACTCAAAAAACGGACTTAACAGTAAAAGTAATATTAATAAAGACAATTCAAAGAATAATATAACACGTTATTAAGATGATAAACAACATCAGTACGAAAAAATCTATACTTCAAGACCATCGTGTATTATTTGTGAAGTTGATACGGAATATTTATCAACAAGTTCTGGGTACCTTCCCATGAACTTTTTTAGAAAAAGGACGAGACGTTCTTTGACATACCCCTGGTTCATCAACTTTCTGCTCAGACATTGGTGACGTTTTACAAAGTCTGAGTAGGAGCTGCAAGCTCTTGAATACCGAATAAGTTGGGAAATGTATATTCAATATGCAGGTGAAGTTGGTATATTGCTACTAAGGTGGGGGAAATTGATAATTTCAAAATCAAAATCGTCTCGTTTGTCATAGATTCTGGTACTAAGATGACTGTGTATGTCAAATTCGAGGTATAAGTCTAAAAATGAGGCGGAGGAAGCCGTGTCTGTTGTCTCTTTAATTTCTAGTTCTGGTGGATATATTAGTGGAACCCAATCAGAAAAGTTCGGATTGTTAATGGAAAGAACATCATCAATATATCTGAAAGTGAAATTAAATAACCTGGCTTCTTTGATCTTTTTGTTTTTTGACAAGTGTCTGAAGGAACTCCGATTCATATGAAAATAAGAAGAGGTCAGCAAGGAGAGGCGCGCAGTTCGTTCCCATAAGAATGCCGACAATTTGTTGAAAAAGTCTACCTCCAAACTCAACAAATATGTTGTCGATAAGAAACTCCAGCATACTGACCACTTGTTCTTTTGTGTAGCATGTTTTACCTTTTTGTTTGTCACTATTAACGAAATATGCCTTATGAAATCCCAAAGTAATAAATTTATAGCGTATGCTACCATTTTTATGTTGAAAGGCATTGTGGATTATTTCTTTTAGACGATTTATCAATTTCACATGGGGAATGGTGGTATACAGGGTTGAAAAATCAAAAGTTTTGATAGAACTAACTTCAGAAAAAGACCGAGATTTAAAATTGTCTAGAAGTTCTTTAGAATTTTTAAGAATCCACATATGGTTAATACCACTACGCGAGTAAACAGTTTCACAGTATTTCTGAAGACCCTCTTTCACTGCGGATTGAATTTTAGTCAATCTAATGGACAATTCTTTAGTGGAACATGAAGATGAGCCAGCAATATACCGTTTTTTGTACGGAATTTTATGAAGCTTTGGTATCCAATACAAACAAGGTAAGTCCTCCGATTTGGTGTTCAATGTAATGTTTATTGAAGCCATGAAGGACTTATGATTTGCTAAAATCTCATCCTTGTCAAATGATATGTCTTTGTATGTGGGATTACCTGAGTGCTCCTTTATACCCAATTCTTTTACAAGACATTCGTAGTAATACGATTTACATACAAAGACAATATTATTTGAAGCTTTGTCCGCAGGAACAACAACATACACTTATCATTAAGAGATGATAGACATTTCATGGCCTCTTTGTCTCTGAAAACGGACTTTGGTCGATTGTTCACACAGTTTTTCAACTTGTGAATACGACGTTTTATCAGAGACCTGATAGTTTTAACCCATTCCGACAAAGTGTCCAGTTCAACATCTTCTCGCTTAGCCCATGCTATGGCGTAGTCCTTAATGGAATCCATAATTATTTTGAAGTTATAGTTCCAATTGATGTGTTGGGGTTCTCTAAGCTTAGGACCATGAGAAATCACCTTTCGGAGGTTTTCATGTTGAATTATGTTTAGATCTCCAGTTATAACATGACCAGAGGGGCTGTAATTAAAAGGCGAGTGGGAACAGTCACATGTCGGAGGGTTTTTTTAAGTATTGTTCTAAGTCAAGGTCCTGCAATACTTGTTTATAGTTAAATATTTTAGGTGCAATGGTTTTGGTGTAACTGTAGGATACAATAGGAACAGATTGATTTTGAAAATAAATAGGAATTTTAGGTGTTACCTCCTTGTGATGTAGAACGTTGCCGATATTGATAGCATCAATTCCTCTAATATCAAAATCAACGGGAAGGAATTTCCTCTTTTCCTTATGTAAAGGTTCCGATCTTACTGGTTTGAAAAGACGGAAAAGAGCTACATCACAAATAATACTGACTAGTCTGTATATTGCAGAAAATGTATTGGTGCCTTCTTTGTCAAGTGCATAATCTCTCAAACGTTTTAGAAAATTAACTGGTAGTGAAAAGAGAATAGTTCTTATGTAATGTAACCCTAGTGGATGATTAAGATGTGAAAGAAGGTCATCAAAGCTCCCAGAGAGTGATCTAGATTTGGAAGACTTTTTTTACATTAGGCCGATGGTAATGTTTTTGCCCATGACTACGTTGTTGTCATAAGGTAGTATTAAATAAACTCATTACATTAACATCACTGCAGGCAGGACTTGACAAATTTCCTACTCCTTTAATATTGTCATTGCAACCATATGGTATTGCAGTCCCTAACTCCCTTATCCAGAAGGAGTTAGGCATTTTTTATATGTTACTTTTTATGAATTGATGAGATTTGAACATCGGTAAAAAGTAAAATTACAAAAATTCCGAACTCCGAGGAAAATTCTAAACGGAAAGTCCCTATGCAAATGGCAAAATCAAAAGCTCAAACACATTAAACGAATGGATAACAACTGTCATATTCCTGACTTGGTACAGGCATTTTCTTATGTAGAAATCTACAGTTGTCTATAGCGTATCAAGCCAAATAGTACACATGCCTACCTTTGTCCTGGATGGTTTTTAAAAGTATACCAATCTGATTCTGTACCATATGTTTGTCTTGATTCATGAGGGCAGTAAAACAGTCCTTCATAGCCTGGTTGTGTAGCACGTGGTCATCGGTCTGACTGACCTTGGATAACTTCATGGCATTGTTGCTTCCGATTAATCTTCTGAAGGGTTTTATTTCTGCGGTGATAAAACGAACTATTATATTTAAATCATACAAATGATCAACAGTGGTTATAAACGAGTTACAAGTTTTCAGATCATTGCGCTATTTATATATAATTGAAGATAATATTAACACAACATACTTGTGAATTTTGCTACTTCTTGAATTGGTCTGAATCCACACATTGCTTTAAATGGAGTTAGAGCAATGGCCATTTCTGGTTTATGATTAGGATCCTTGTAGATGTCTGGTCTCTCTTTGTGTAGCTTCTGCGCTGAAACCTTAATCGTGAAAAATATTAAAAACTTCATTTTGTGGATCGATATTTTATTATTTTCAATTTTTCAACTACCATACAGAATAAATTTATTCGTAAGTAAGTGTTTTAAACACATTGAATCGGCGACAAGTTAAAAATGTAAATTACAAAACAACAAATAAAAACATCATATTCGTTCAACCGTTGCCTCAAACATAAGTTATATTAGCAACTTTACCTGACCATATCGGAAAATAGGTATTAATTTAGTCGGATCTTAACACGTACTTGTAATTTGGTTAAAATAGTCCGGCGGCTACAAGCATATTTCAGAAGAATTGTGCACATCCTGCTACAAGCATGAAATTTGGCATAGGGTGCAATCAACAGTTTTTTTTTCTATGACGTCATATTTTGAGGGACCATATAAGTGACCCTTAGTGGTGGACTGATTAATAAAGATACTTGTATAAAATTAGATATCACTGGAATCAGAATGTTCTCTAGTTTATAATGGAATTAAAAAAAAAGTGTACTTTTAATGGTACAAAAAAGTTTTATCCAGAGAAACTGGGAAAACATTGCCCAATTTAAGCTTTAAAAACCTGAAATCAGGTCATGTGCACACCCCTGAAGACATGATACCTGCACATTTTTCATAATCAAAATTGTATGAATTTCATAGATTTTTACCTGGTCTTTCAAAACATTCATGCTTCAGGGTACGTTCGCCTGCTCCGAAAAGAGCTACAGTGGCTGCAAATAAGTTTTCAATTTTCACTGCCAAAAAAACAGACTGTTTACAGTGTTGTCTCCCCTCAAAACATGTATTTTTAATCTAATTTTTAAAATTAGTTTAATCATTCAACCTGCTTTAATTGAAGTTAATTAACATATCTTTCCAACCAAATACAAAAAACATGATACTTTTTCACCAATTATGTTGATAAAAAGGGACTTCCCTCCATGTCTATTTTTAGTTGGGGAATAACCCCTAGTTTTTTATACGAAACTGTTAAAGCACCCATAGACCTTCCTCAACTATTACTCTTTTATTTCAGATAGGGAGGCAATTGAAAAAAATGTCTCACTTCCGGTAAAATCCAAAATGGCGGACATCATACTTAAATCAGTCCTATATCGAAGGCTAGTATGTGAAAAGGTGTTATTATCATGCTACTAACATAATATTGGGTACTAACCTTTGTTATATACTACTTTTGAATATATGATATAGATAAGATGTCTTCAAAAACCCTTCTTCCGGTAAAATCAAACATGGCGGACATAGTACTAGAATAAGCTTATTTTAGGGAGGATAATTGAAATGTGTTTTAATGTATTGCTGCTATCATTACATTTGGCAGGAACCTTTCTTTTTTGCTTTTCATGAATACAATGTATATGACATATCTCTTTGAAGACATTACTTCTGGTAATATTCAGAATGGCGGACATAGAAATATCAATTTTCTATTCTAATATTCAATTTTTTTCAAAATGTAAAGAAATTTTTTTTTTTGGTTATTTTTTGCTTGTCATTAAACTATTGGCTTCTAGTTATCATCAAAACCACTAATTTTATTCTGTTGTAAATATTTAAATTACACTTCCGGTAAAAAAAAAAACCACCCAAATATGATGTAAATTTCGCAAATGAGTCCTCAATCCATATCTTTGATTTAGAGTTTTAGATAGATTGGTTAAAACTAAATAAAATTACTGAAGTACTAAAACATTTTTCAAATCACGACTAGTTGGCTCAAAATACATGTTTATTCACAGTCACAACACATGCAAACAAAGCAGTGCACGGGAGACCCGATTTTCCACATTAGTAACGACTGCGACATCCTATGTATCTGTATCTGTATCTGTATGAATACGTTGTCGATACCATTTGCTTGTCATTAAACTATTGGCTTCTAGTGATCATCAAAACCACTAATTTTATTTTGTTGTAAATTTTTAAATCTCACTTCCGGTAAAAAAAAAACCCACCCAAATATGATGTAAATTTCAAAAATGAGTCCTCAATCCATATCTCTGATTTAGAGTTTTAGACAGATTGTTTAAAACTAAATAAATTACTGAAGTACTAAAACATTTTTCAAATCACTAATAGTTGGTTCAAAATACATCTTTATTCACAGTCACAACACATGCAAACAAAGCAGTGCACGGGAAACCAGATTTTCCACATTAACAATGACCGCGACATCCTCTGTATCTGTATCTGTATCTGTATCTGTATGAATACGTTGTCGATACCAGTTCTGGCTTTAATATAACGGTTTAAGAGAGCGCCGGCGATTTACTGACGAGGCGTAAGAGCAGATTTGACGCTCTCTACAGTGTCGTCTAGCTGATTGGACGTGTTCACTGTCTTTACAAAGAATGAGTTTGAGTATTGTGGTGTTTTTCTTAGTGGAATGTCAAAACACTTAGATTGATTCTTTACTTGCTTTTTCACACTATTTGTTCCGTGGAATTCTTCGAACTTCTTGTCAGTTGTAATTCTCTTATGACGTGCTTTTTTGAGAAATTCATCCGGTTCAATAGCGGGAATCAGCCTATATCCACTTTGTATATAAGTATCAACTTCTAGCTTGTTCGTCTTGCAATTGTCTGGAGGTCTTGTAGTTCCAGTTGGGCAAGCATATTGGAGACACACCCGTCCTCTCTTGTCTTGTAATCTATGGCGAACAATCTTGCCGCTTGACGTTACATCCTTCATAGCTTATTTATGTTTGTTACCGTGTAGGGGTCACATACTTTGGCTCCAAATTCCATCGTTGATCAACTCGTCCCCGTAAACACCTGCATTAGTATATTGCACGTTTTACATGCTGGAAAAAAAATAGACCAAGTTGAGAGAATACCCTCAATTAGTCTTCCCTTTTGCGCAAATAGTTATTTTCTTTATTCGTTAACCATGTTAACCCCATCTGATAAGTGACATGGTTGGTGTTTAAAGATGTGACTCTATCAATTAGAATGATGATTGATCAGCCAACACCACCAGATATGGATTTGGCAATGTCATTGATAGAACAATACGTGGTTTTGTTGTAAGATCGAACAAACTTATCGGATGGGGTTAACGAAGCAAGAAAGAAATGTGTTTTTGGAAGAGGAAATACTTATTGAGGCTATTCCTACGACTCGGTCTAGTCTTTTTCAGCAAGTAAAACGTGCAATATACAATGGAGGGTGCAAATGAGTAACAAACTTGGTATTGGTTCCTATGCTAACTAGTCCATCGCTTATGAATGGCGAAGGGAAAAGTATGATACATGGGAACCTTTTTAGACAACTCTTTGTGAGGCCTCTTCATCTTATCAGGAGCTTGTACATTATACTAGTAGATGTAAGAAACAATACAACGATCTTTGTAAAATTGGAAAATAAGCTCTCCGATTGTGAATAAACATGTATTTGCGGCCATGAATAAGTCATTCTAAAGATGTTTAAGAACATTGAAGGATTTTATTTTGTTTTAATCAATCTATCCAAAACTCTACATCGAAAATATGGATTGAGGACTCATCTTTGTAATTTACACCATATTGTTTGATTTTTTCACCGGAAGTGTTAATTTTGTATTTAAACATATAAAACTGAATAGAATTAGTGGTTTTTAGGATGACTTAAAGCCAAAAGTTTAATGACCAGCTAAAAGAAAACATTTTATTTACATTTTGAAACAAGTTGAATATTAAAATGAAAAATTATCAATAATTCTATGTCTGCCATATTGGATATCACCGGAAGTAAGGGTTTTGAAGACATATGTCTTATACATTGTATCCATGAGAAGCACCAAAGAAAGGTTCCTGCACAACATAATGATAGTAACAATACTTTAAAACACATTTCAATTACCCTCCCTAAAAATATGCTTATTCTAGTACTATATCCACCATGTTGGATTTTACCGGAAGAAGGGTTTTTGAAGACATCTTATCTATATCATATATCCAAAAGTAGTATAAAACAAAGGTTTGTACCAAATATTATGAAAGTAGCATGTTAATAACACCCTTTCACATACTAGCCTTCGATATTGAGCGAATTAACGTATGATGTCCGCCATTTTGGATTTTTACCGGAAGTGAGACATTTTTTTCAAATGCCTCCCTATCTGAAATGAAAGAGAAATAGTTGAGGAGGGTCTATGCCAAAGTTCATGCTTGTAGCAGAATGTTCACAATTTTTCACAAAGCCGCCGTAATAAAACCGGTTTTTATCAAAATATACGAAGAAGTGTCGAAATGTTCAGGACTTAATTAAATCCGTATTTCGGTAGGATGGTGCAAGCATACGATTTTTATTGCGTCTTACACTTTGAGAAGAGAATAATCTTCAACTACTTTATTCAAATATTGTGTAAAAACGCTAATTTTGAGCTATGAAAGTCAAGTGGCTCGAGCATTTTTCTCACAGGCACTTGTTTCTGTCAATGTGGGGTTTACTATCCATACCAGTACAAAAAAAAATTTTTTTGTACTGGTATGGATAGTAAACCCCACATTGACAGAAACATTTTTTGTACTGGTATGGATAGTAAACCCCACATTGACAGAAACAAGTGCCTGTGATTTTTCTGAGGAAGTTTTAAAAAATTGCAAAGAAATATTTCTACAGTGAATTAGCTTTCATTAGTCTTCAGAGGCGGATTTAAGGGGGGGCAGGGGGCCCGGGCCCCCCCCCTTTTTGGGAAAAAATTTGGTTGCTTATATAGGGAATCATTGAAGCGTGACTGGAGCGGGCCCCCTCTTAGGTCAGTCAGTGGGCCCCCACTTATGAAAATTTCTGGATCCGCCGCTGGTCTTAACTATCTACAGATTAACGACTTTTGGTTATATTTATAATTTAGAATCATCATTAAAGGTGGAGGACGATTGCACAGATAATTAATTATATTGATGTGCCATTTGACAATTGTATGCAAGAGTGACATTCCGTTGTATTATGTGCCAATTCGAAAAAGTTATGCGAGTATTCTCTCCCCTTAACAGGTTCATTATTTTATAATTAAGTTTAGGTTTCTGATATAATTTTGAATAATTACAAAATGTATCAATTCAATATATTTCAGTTTTTGTTTTTGGTGTATCAAAAACATTGATGTACGAATATAATTTCATAAATTTGAAACGTTTAAAATGATTACATACCATTATAAAGAACCGTTCATCATTTTTAAAAAAGACTATGAACCAATATCGAATTTTATATCTTCTCTTGATGATAGATTGATTGGGATTGAACCAGCGTAATCTAATGGTAAACACAGAGAGGGACCAGCAAGCAATTATTAATTGTAGCTTATTCAACGTTAAAACAATTTTCCACTATAAACGAATGTTACTTTATTAAAATATAAGGACTTTGTTAGCTAAATGTACAAATTTTATTAGATATTATGATTTGTTATTGCAATAGATTAATATGCTAGTTATATGCCTTTAAATGGATTTTGAATCCTCTGCTTTTAAATTCTTTAGAATGTTTATCGTTATTAATAGAAACTGGATATTCATTCCTGCTTTTCAGTAATACCTTGTCTGGATGTATTTGTATTGCAAGAGTATTCCGTATTGAAAGCACTTTCATTAGAAAAGGTAACTGTCCATCACTATGTTGGTTCATCTCCGACCCAAAAGCACTAGGATTAAGTCTCAGCCAATGTTCTAGAGATTCTTTTCGTTCACCGTTATAATAACAGACAGATGGACAGGTTGGGTGCGTCCCCATCCATAGCTGAAAAAAGAAAAGTTAACAGCATCAGAATTTTTAATGAGAATATAACTTTTAATGCATATCTGCTGTTTTAACAATTTACTCGGATTACAGCTTAAGTCCTAGTATCCCTGTTATTAGTTCCTGAATTTCAATGAAAAAAGCTCAGTAAAAAGTAATCAAATATTATAAGTAATAATATTTACATCCTCATAAAGTACAGTGTATAAATAAATTATAAAATCACGTGTTAACGGAACGTTACACCCAACATCATAACAGTGGTTACAAAGCAACTTGTCGAAATCAATTTTATTTTGAACCAGTAGTCTTCCAAATGATCTAAGGGCAGTAATGGTAAGGCTGCTGCACGACGGCCGAGTTTGTTCACATCTGGGACATCTTTTAATAATATTGAGGTTGAAGCCCATATTCCTGTGTCTTTTTTCCATATGGCTTTTGATTAGTGGAACAAACAACCTTTGAGTTCTGCTTTCGGAAAAACATGAGATACTGCATCTCTTGACGCACATTCAAAGTCAAGGCTAACTCTATCTGGCAGGAAGTTTAGGTTATGTTGGTTGGTGATGTTTTTCATGAGACTGAAGAATCTTATATAAGTGTCAGCAGTTGTAAATATGAGTATCTTGTTGATGTCAGTGACAGTCACCATCATCAGCTTGCAGAAATGGTTCTTTGCTTGTGGTCTAACGAAATCTTTCTTCAAGTTGTAAGAGTTAACCCAAGCCAATTGCTGAGTTTGATTCAGTTGTTATAAATAAGCTTTATTTAGAGTCGGCAAGGTATACAAACATAGACAAACATAAGCTCTAATGAGCTTTTAACCGACAAATTTGTTATGTAGATAAAGCTAACTAATGACCTAAACATTGGTAATTTGGACCAAGCTTGAAGAAGTCAAGTCATAGTATACTAGTACCATATATTGTCTTTATTACCGGTATATATAATTAACACAATTTAAAAAAAAATGTGATTTTATTTATTTTATTAAAGTTTCTATAATATATGTGAACAAGTTTGTGGGAATACATTTTTTTCTTTCTTTTTTAACTCTTTGTGTTGCACAATGTAAAGGATAAATGAATTATTTAAGAATTTTCTAATTGCATAAAATTTATACAATTGAAACTTATATTGAATTAAGCTTAAAAGAAGCAACTTTCCTACTAACTCATGTTTGATTGTAGATTTTTTTTTTTGATTTGACAACTATTTAAATCATAAAAATGGTCACTTTTATTAAAAATAATAATTCAAGAGAAACAATTCCCTAATTAAATGTTGTTAAAATTGCTATAAAAACACAGAGGTTTAATTTGTTTATTTAATATTTTTTATCTAAATTCACATTTCGCCTTAGTTCAATTCCCATCTGGCCTTAGTATATTTTTTACCTTTTTTACCTGGATTTAACAGCTAAGGCGAAATGAGAACACAGTCAACAGCTTCCATAATAAAGTACATTAGGCAGCAACCATTTGATTTTCTGGGGGGGGGGGGGGGGGGGGGCTATGGTTTTTTTTTTTTTTTTAAAGTTTGTTTCCAGTTTTTGGAGAAAAAAATAATTTGTTTTTGATTCTGAAAAAAAAAAATTGTTTGTTTCACCCTCAGCTGCCACTATATGTAATGCTAAAATTGAAAGAAAAAAATTGTTTTCGACTTGTCGCGAAAAAAATAGATTGTTTTTCGCCGCAGGCGAAAAAAAAATTTGTCCAGAAAAAAAAAAACATAGCCCCCCCCAGAAAATCAAATGGTTGCTGCCTTACCTTTTAATGTTGATGTAACTGTGTCCTAAAACTATTACAATGTCATTACATAAATTACATTGTTTCGACTACAATCGCACGCCAATCTTTATCATAAAGGACAGTTGATTAAGTGATGCACGCCTATATTAAACTGAGGTCCTATGAACTGAAGCCCGGCATTCCTGGCCCAATCTAATACTTTGTCTACTGTCAATCAGTGGGCCAGGATCCCAGTCTACTATGAACTGACTTCTGATAGCTCCCAATATGAGGGGAAATATTCCAGATATATTTAGACATTTAGTTGGAAACCAGTATTCGATATTTGAAAAAAAATATTGATATCTCTAATTGTTTCAGTATTAAAAGTGTTGAGTAACAAACATGAATTGTAGATTAAGTTTGGGAAGTCGTATACATCGCCTTTTTGTAGTCATCACACCTAAAGAAAAATCAGCAGGGTTTTGAGATTTTATAAGAATTGCAAATATTTAACAAATTCAAATTCTTATACAGGATGATTTTCGTATTACCTCAACATTGCGTGCTGAAGAGAGTGAGAGAGGTTTAGGGTGGGTTTCAGCCCGAATTTCCAAGAGAAAAAACAAGCTGAAAAACCGAAATCTGGAAAAAAAAATAAAGCATTTTAGGCCGAATCCCATCTTCGGTAGCCAAGGGATACGATCCAGTCCCCTTCTCTCCACTGGACCGTAACCCTTGGCTAGCGAAGATGGCCGAATCCCGAAAATCAATCATTGATTACCGAGTCCCAATAAGTGTAAATCCCGAATTCATACAAAAATATAGGCCCAACCCGACGTCCCGAAAAGATCTGTTCAAGTGTTCAGTTTATTTAAATTTTCAGAGATTAAATTCATACAAAATTATTTTACACTAATTCGTCTTCAGACACGTTAATTGATATAGTATTGTCTGGATTTTGATAGCCGAAAAAAAAAAACCAATGAAATGCATAAAAAATTGTATGTCATGGGTCACTCACGGACTTTCTTACTTTATATTAAGAAATAATTACATTAGATGTATGTTTCATTATGATACTTTATTCTGATTGGCTAACTGCACATCACGTGTTATTCCGTAAGCAATTGCATTGCTCAATAAAAATTTTCATTCATGAACACGTGGTCCCACAATAAAGTGCACAGGTGAATTAAATAAAAAAAAAGTATATAAAATTCGTGTTTTCATGATCATAGCTAAAAAATGTAATTATAAGTATTGAATGCTTCTTTTTGTAACTTTATAGGGTTGTAAAAGCGTTGACCGTGCGCACATTTTAGAATGAATCTACGGAAGCGTATTAGTACGGAAGCATATTGGAAGCATATTAGCGCCACTCATTTTTTTTATTTTTCTTCCTATGTTTCCGTTGTAACGCAAGCCTTTGCGTTATGTAACGCAAACCTAACGCAAACCTTTGCGTTACAACGCAAACATTTGCGAAATCATACGCAAACCTTTGCGTTAAACGCAAACATTTGTATAACGCAAACATTTGTTTTATCTTATTTCTTATTTAAAATTCAAAGGAAACAGTAGTTATTAATGGAAGTAAAATGCTTGAATAATTAGATCATTGACTAATAATGAGCAGAATAATATAAGAAGATGTGTAATGAGTGCCAATAAGAAAACTCTACATCTAAGTCACTATTCGTAAAAGTAAACCATCATAGGCCGAAGTATGGTCTTCAACACGGAGCATTGGCTCACACTAAACAACAAACTATAAAGGCCCCAAAAACGATATCCATGTTGAAAATCGAGTAAATTGAGGTATACCGAAGAAAAAAATCAACCCTGCTAATATAGATATAACCGAATATAAATATACTTCCAAAGTAAGCTCTCGTTTGGGAACTGTGTAAAGTAGGTTAGATTCAAACAAGCTACCCTTTGGCAATAAATGTATAAAGGTTTGCGTTATATCGCAAATGTTTAACGCAAACATAGGAAGAAAAATTAAAAAAAAATGTGTGGCGCTAATACGCTTCCGTAGCTTTGTAACCAACTGTCGTGATGTTGCTTTCTGAAACAGTGCTCGTCGATCGTTGACACAGGCTGTCAGTTACTTTTTGTACTTGACCTTTATTACCGGATTCGTTTTTAACATGTTTACTAATTCATTGTATCCACGGGTGTCATTCGGTTTAACGAGAGAAATGATCGTGAAAGAATACCTAACGGCGGTCAAGTATTGAGAGACGATCGTGAAAGCTCTGGTAACGGATCTTTAAAGACATTTAATGTAAATTCTAGTTCAGAATCTTTGAAAAAAATCGTTTAATTTTCAAAACGCGGAACAAATCCGAACAAAAAAAAAATATGTCTGTCAATATGGTTTAACTTCCTCAACATAACTGTGAAATAAGATAAAGAAAATATGCAGTACTTTATGAAAAAACACAAAAGGCGCAATGCATGTCTAAGACATTAATTACAAATAACACGCTTTTTGTACCTATAACGGACATATTTCAGTATATCATGATATATTTGAAATTTAATCTTTGGTGTATCTGATAGTACATTGGTGTCATCTCATTAGTCCGACAACCATTATTCCGACAGCCCATTACTCCGACAGCCCACTATTCCGACAACCCATTACTCCGACACCCCATTATTCCGACAGCTCATTATTCCGACAGCTCATTATTCCGACAATGCATTTTTCTTATGTGTATTGATAAATTTTCTCTAAAAAAACAACTCCTTTCTCTATAATATTTGTGTTTGTCCGTTTTGATTCCAATTATTCTTTCCATGCGGGATATTTGTCTCAGCATATTGGAGTTGATACACATGCATATTGCAACTGATCAGTCCTTACCCTCGTCCCTCTTTCGCTTTACGTGTCTTGGTATTTTATTTGTCTTTATATTTCGTCGTTTATGTGTCCTGTCAGTCTGTGCTGTTCTAGTTCGCTGTGTTTGTTTTGTGTCTTGATCTACCTTCTTTCGCTAGATCTTCGTTTTCCCGCTTTCGCGTATCAGGGGAGTGAGGTTTCGCCACTATTAAATACATAAATAAATATATCAGAGTTTGATAACACTACCCGCCCTCTTTGGTCGCAACACTTTCTATCCTTTGTATCACTCCTCTGAGTTTTATTTAAATTAATTTTGTCTAAGAAATACGGGACTAATGAAGAGTCAGTCAAAATGAGAAAAACAAAGAGACAAATACATGCCCAGACCCTTAAAAATAAGATGACAAATAGGACGAAATATGTGCTCAGAAAAGATGAGTAATACAGTATCTTGTTCGGGAATGTGAATCCACGAAATACGGAGACAGTACACAGCACTTCCAATAGCGATCAATCAGACATAATTGTAGGGATACCGATTTTATATCCCGAGCTTATTTTAAAATCTAGAAAAATATGCCTCTTTTATACTAGTTGGTGGAGATGCAGAAGTCAGCAGGACTGATGATTTACAACAAAACTTGATATAAAAAACAAATATGACGGACATGAACATTTCGGCAACTTCTATCTAAATATTTATAAGGAAAAGTGATATCGGGTCAGTGACTGTATATGACATAGAAATAGTGTCAACGCATTTTGACTGCTCAAATAGAACGAGTGCAGTATAAAAGCCAATAATAACTAGTAAAAAATCTAAGACAATGTGTGACATTCTTGTCCCACTTGTGTCTTTGTCAAATTGTCTAATTGAAAACATAGTACATTATGTGTTTTGTTGCAAACTTGACACTTATTTTTCATTTAAAGATTGTTTTCAAGAAAAAATGTTTAGATATCATTGATTTTAAGAAAGGTAGTTCATATATTATTTAAGAATAGGTGCTCACCCATTACATTAAGAATTGAAAATGCCAGATACTCAAAAAATCGTATTGTACAGCTGATAAGGTTGAGGATGAACGTCATTTTTCAATCGAATGCTCACATCATAATAATTTAAGGGAGGAACTCTTTCAGCATATTTCTAGCACATGTCAGAACTTTAAAAAGTTAGAAAACTATGAGAAATCTTCGATGTTAACACAAGAAAACTATAATTATGGGGGAAAAGGGGGGGGGGGGGGGGAGGGGGTGATGATTATATTGTTAGTTCTTTTGAATTATGTAGTACATGTCTTGATAATGACTGTTATTTGATATTAATGTGAAAGTTTTTTTTCTATTTTGTTTTGGCTCCGATTGTGACTGAGGGTTATGGTGCTATAAAGATAATTATATCATATTTAATAGTATTGTAATGTCTCAATGTTGACCCAATCATTATACCGCCGCTTCGAAAAGTGGGGTACACTGTTTAACCTCTGTCTGTCCGTTCGTCCAACCGTCCGTGACGGTCCATCCGTCAGTCAGTCTGCGTTCTCAGTTCGTCCGTCCGTCCCATGAATATTTCCGTTGCATTTTTTTCATGAACTACATTACACATGGCAATCTAATTAAAATTACAAGGATTTCTGAAAGGTTTATTGAAGTTGGCTATATCGTGTGATGCGTTTTCAGATTCATTACTCAACAATTTCCTGTTTTCATAACACTTTTCACATGGCAGCCAAGTTGAAAATTTTCGTCACATTTTTCTCATGAACTACAATACAATGATTTCTGAAATTTGGTTTCAAGGTTTATATAAGTCAGCTATAATGTGTAATGCTTTTTCAGATTCATAACTCAACAACTTCCTGTTTACCGAAATATTTTGGCGGGGTATCATCATGCAGTAGCTCTCACCATCACTGGTTGTTCTTGATTTATATATGCTCTTTATAGACAATTTAATTTGGAAAATGAAATATTCTTTTCTGTTCTATTCTATATATACAGATTTTGAATTGAGTATATAGAAAGTATTCGAACTACCCGAGCCTTATTTTATATATACGGAGTTATTTAATAAAATATGTTATAACATATCTAAACGTAATAATACAGACAGAAAATTTTTATTTTACCCGGATACCCTGATACTTGACTTGATAAGTGTCGGACTTATGGGTTGTCGGAGTATTGGGCTGTCGGAGCAATGGGTTGTCGGACTATTGGGTTGTCGGACTAATGGGTTGTCGTACCAATGGGCTGTCGGACTAATGGGCTGTCGGAATAATGGCGTGTAACCAGTACATTAAAATTAAAGTATGTTCTTCCCTTATAAGCATTTTAACTTGTATATGAAAACCTTGAATTTGTTGAATTTCCATCAAACTTGATCGTGAAAGATCAGGCAACGCATTTTTTTTATCGTGAAAGATATGCGTGACCAGACTAAATACTAGTAATCAGAAATCAGTATTTCTTTTAGTCCAGAGGCGGATTTAGAGGGGGGCCCAGGGGGCCCGGGCCCCCCTTTTTGGGAAAAAAATTGGTTGCTTATATAGGGAATCACTGAAGCGTGACTGAAGCGGGCCCCCACTTATGAAAATTTCTGGATCCGCCACTGTTTACCATTTGATAAACCTGCAACTGGTTGAAGCCTGTAACTTTTTTGATAAGGATGAACATTAAAGCTATTGGTTTTTTTTATTCAACACTTTACCTCGAAAGTTAAAAAAAAAAACAACAACTAAAACGTGTCTAACTAAGTGTGAAAGATTCAGCTCTGAGAGTCGGTCAAGTGCAATTCAGAAAGACCGACACTATTTAGCCAACAATATGGTATGCAACGTTTAAACCAAAATGATATCCATCAAACAATAAATTACAGCAAAACAGCATCTTTCATGGGTAATTTGAGATTGAACGATAACCAACATTCAATATATCAAATACAATTGACGTCATCATGGTCATATATGAAACATGCAGACAGACATGTACACCATACACGAATTACCTTGGCGCTATAGAATACAGGTATATATCCAAAAGCTAAACAACATAAAACAAACATTGCCGAATGATGCATGAAAATGAGTTCGATGTTATTTAAAACCTTGCAGAAGTCGAAAATCTACACCTTACAATCATAACAACAGACAGTTATCCTTTTAGAATTTTCCTTGGAGTTCAGTATTTTTGTGATTTTACTTATCCTAAAGCTTAACGAATCCGCGATACGGACTTGACTCTTGAGTTTAAGATTATGTTTATACAATATACTATGAGAACTATTTGATTAATTCAAATAGAGTGCCCTTATTCGGATAAAAGTAGATTTTATAGTCGAATTTGTGAAAAAATCATGTTTGTCAAGAAGCAATCTGCCTTTTGTTGTTTTGTAATAACTATTTACTTTTAAAGCTGGATATTCTCACATACTGATTATAATGTTTAACCATTTTGACAGACAGTTTTATTTTGTCGTTATAAATTTGTCTGTAATTTAAAATTAAATCAGAATATTTGGTTCATTGACCTTTCATATGTCTTCTCGATTAAATGTCTTTCACGATCTTGTTACCAGAACTTTCACGATCGTCTCTCAATACTTGACCGCCGTTAGATATTCCTTCACGATCATTTCTCTCGTTAAACCGAACGACACCCGTGGTATCACAACAAGAGCAAAGAATCACGTGTTTGATGCAGCTCTTTCTATGTAAAAATATATCGCGTAATAAGTTTTCGATTGAAGAAAAAGGAAAGATATTTATGGCATTTAATATATAAAAGAACGTTTGTTAAGGAATAGAAAAAGAAAGCAAAGCATGCAGCTCTTTAAATCAACAACTCAAACGTGATCTATTTATAATAGTTTGTCATGGCATTGTCAGGTTTTTTTCGACTTATGCGTTAGAATATCCTGTTAGTAGTATCTATAGCCTCGATCCTTTCTTAAAAATGTAATGAAATCCTATGTAGAAAGAGATTAAAAAAAGTGTCCCAAACTTTTCTGAAAAAAAAACAGTTCTTCAAGAAAGAATTGGAAGCCATTATTGTAGATCAATATGGTGAAGATGTCACAAATACTCTCGAACTCGGTTGACTCGAAATTTCCTGCGGTCCTGAATTTCCATTCAATTTTAAATGAATGTATTTCGACGACTCCTGATAGGTCGAAATTGGATGAGTTCCATCTTGTAGTCTTTCTTACATCTGAACTGTTACATACCTCCGCATAGTGTTCATTTTCATCAATATTAAAACTATCATCTGCAGATTTTACAAGTCGGACTACCATGCTTTCACTGCCTAATTTCCCCCATGTGTTATTTTGGAAAGAGCATTCAAGCTTTAAAACTTTCAAACTTCCTGTAAATTTAAGAAGGGAAATATATCATGAAATATAATAGAAGCTGGCATCACATCGTTTATCCACCTAAAGTGCTGACGTTTTGAAAACACAAGAACCATTCCATCCTGATATTTGTGGAAATTAACTTGCTAGTACGGTGATCAAATCCGACAAATATTATTATTAATGGACATACATAATATAAAATAATATTCCATGTGGTTAGAAAGTTTCAATATAAAAATAAGAAGATCTAGTATGATTGCCAATGAGAAAAAATTCCACAAGAGACCAAATGACACAGAAATTAACAACTATAGGTCACCGTACGGCCTTCAGCAATGAGTAAAACCCATACCGCAGAGTCAGCTATAAAAAGAAAGTAAAACGAACGCCCTGATTTATGTACAAAATAATGAACGAAAAACAAATATGATATACAGCAAAATACGGAAAATGGAAGAATATATTTTCAAAAGTTTCAGACATTATCTCTAAATAATCATAAAAAGCTTCTACCAAAGTTTCATAAAATTAAATAAAGGTTTAACAAAGTAATTGATATGTAACAAACTGTAACCCCAAACTGTATGTACTTGTAACTGTAAAAACAAGCCAACATTAAGTCCATTTATCAGTAAAATACGGAAAAATGAAACTAAATATTTTCAAAACTTTGCTCTGGATACTGAATTTTGGTTATTTTAAAATGACATAATCAGGCTTCTTTCCAAATTTCATAAATTCCATGAAGGTTTGACAAAGCGAAACGTTTACCTCAGCTGACTGATTATGAATATTAACTGTAAAATAATCTAAGTTATTTATCAGTAAAATATGGAAAAATTAAAATAAATATTTTCAAACATTTGCTCTGGATACTGTATTTTGGTTATAAACAAACTTCTGTCTAAATTTCATAAAATTCCATGAAAATATTACAAATTAATTTATGTTTAATACTATAAAATCACAGGCTTGACGAAACTGAGGAATTGCTTGAACTCAAAAACGAAGGAAACGTCTCCTGTTATGAAAAAGACCCTAGAGTATCTGTCAGAACATAAAGTTTTTCTAGCTCATCTCTCAAATAAATTTTAAAGAAACAAGATGGGTCACGCACATTTGCCATTTTGTTTATTGAAAATACATCCTGTTCTGTCAGTGAGTGAAAAACTTAAAACACAAAAAAAAGAGTGATGAAATAGTCCAGACAATTACACGATTTAAAGTACCTTCAAGTCCTTTAAAGATAAACTATAGTCATTGTTTTATTTGCATGTACAGATTAAGAAATTCACTTACCTCCTTGATACATCATTAATATCCAGGGCTGTTACGCTGCGATACGAAAGGGTTCAGTAATACACGCCATTCATCGCGAAATGGAAAAAAATAATGCTAAATTATGTTATAAAGTATTTGGAATGCTAGCTTACTGTAATTGACTTTATGGACCGATCTCAATGTTAGTATATCGAAAGCGACAGATGCCCTCTTTTTATATATACTTAATGTATTTTTAAGAAAAATAAAAAGACAACTGTAAATACGATACAACGTATTCAGCCAACGGTGATGATTTTATTCATGATGTTTATATACATTTAAACATTACATGCCTCGCTAATCACAAAAAGACCTTTCATTGATCATGTCAGATAGGCTAGTGATATTTTTCAAAAAGCCTCTCAGTTAAGAACTTTAATGCACCCACCTAACACATCGCTGTATTATATATCATTCGAAAGTTTATTATCCGTACTGTCTGTTTTGCCCGGTGTCCTATAGCCACACCCCCTCCCCCCCCCCCCCATGCCAAATTATCCGGGGGGGGGGGGGAGACTGGATCGATCCAATATTTCCCCCGGAAACGTCGGCAACGTCACGGTAAGATTTTTTTATAAAAACAAGAATAGCAACTTTTCTTTCATCAGTTTATAGTTACCAAAGCTTCATCGTATGAATATATATTTGATATGTTTTTATAGATACATACATATTATATTTATACACACGAAGTACATGCTGATGTGATGATCACATCCATTCTCTCGTGAACCCTTGGAATCATTGACTAAATGAATACAATTTCTTTAACTCAGTAGATTATTCCTAGGCTTGGACAGACGTCAATTGTGTCTACAAAGTTAGAGGGTTATAATTGCCTATGTACATTTGCTACTTATAACTATGGACTGAACTGTGCCTATTATTGCTTATAATGTTTTATGTTTCATTACAGATGACCGTGGTCATTGTACTACATTAAATACATGTGTGAATAAATAGACATTGTTCTTATTAAAAGTAAAATGGTGAAATGACTTCACATGATAAATCATACAAAGAATAATTAAGTAAAAGAAAGCACGGATAGAGAGGAATACTCGTGGACTTAAAGCTTTCATTGCATGTGAAGAAGTCCGATACGGATGAAACTTCATCCAACCTACGTACAGGAACTACCCACATTATAGTTTGAGCTGTACAAGATCTACAAAAAAAAAAATCCCACCTGTCCTACAGGTGCATAAGGTACACCATCCAGCACTAATGAGAAACCGTCATTTTGTCGGCTATAAAATGCCCCGACCATAAAAACATGAAAAAAAAATCAAACAAAACTACTTATTGTTATTTATCACAAAATAATTTACGAAAAAAACATGACCGAAATGAAACAACAACCACTGTACCTGGCTTTGGAATGGCACATTAAGAGTGTGGCGGCCTTAAACTCAACCCTCCTCCAACCCAACCTAGGACAGAGCACTGCAAGAATAAACTGTAAAATATCAGTTGCAATTGACTTCACTAAAATGTTGGTACGGTGCACAATAATCACTTACATAAAATCAGTAGACACAAAGCAACGAAATAAAAGTAAAAAGTATTCGCTGTTTATACTGAAAAGTTTCAAATTCAGAGAAAATGTAGTCTAGTCGGACTGGTGGACATAAACAGAAGGATAAACATGTAAACAGGCTGGTGAATATGTAGACAGATTTCTGGACATATGGACAGACAGTTAAAAATGTAAAAAGACTAGTTGACACATAGATAGACTAATAAACCTGTAGACAGACTTGTGTAAATGTAAATAAACAACAAATGAATATATAATAAATATAATTCTAACACTGTTCGGTTAAATTTCCAGACTTGCGTATAAATATAGTGAAATCTATTTTATGGGGGGAAAGAATTGCATGGGGGAAAAGTTACTATATGCATACGTATTGTCAACTTTCCGCAGGGGAAGAATGACAATGATCCAAAATTCACTGGGGGAAACGTTGACTCATGCCAGTCTTTTCCCCCGGGGAAAAACTGGCATGAGGGAAGAATGGCTATATAACACCGGTCGTACGGAAATCGTACGGTGAAATGTCCGTTAAACTATAAGGGATCCTCGAATTTTGTGTTTCGTTAAAAAGGGGAAGACTTAGAGAGTGTCAAATATCTGTTGGGGTCACTATAAAAATTTCACAGCTTTTCGCAAATTGGGTTTTTCTCATTGTTGAAGGCATTACGGTAGCCATTAATTACTTACATCCACTTCATTTGAACTTTGGTTTATAGTTGTCTCATTGGCAAACATACCACATCTCCTTTTTATATACAAACATCTTTCGGAAAGATTGGTTTTCCATTATAAGATATTTATTGTAGAATATGTGTAATATGTTTATATTTATAATTTGACTGGTACAGAACATGTTTAAAGTCTATATCATCTGTCATGTTTCATCAAAACTGCTCAAGACATTTTTTAATTCTTGTCTGACAATGTTATCAAAATCTATGAGTATTGATTTTTGGAATCATACAATCTTCCCCTTTTTCCGTTTGGACTTTTTTTTTCTATTTCAAACTGTTCCGTTTGTTCTGAAGGTAAGGAGGCAATCATTGCAAGCACCTTTAGTTTCATTTTGTTTTCGTCTTTGCAAAGTTCGTTTTCTTCTTGTGTAGATATTAGGATTTTGGATAATTTTAACGGACTCGGATATTTGCCAATCCTAATCAAACCATTTATGGTGCTATCAATGTTTATTTGTGACATGTTTTGAAAAATTGGAATTAATCCTATTATATTTCTCTTTTTTCCTGGATAATTTCTCTTCTCGTTTTGTATATAAATAAGGCCGACCCGTTGTTTTTTTCGTTTGTATTGTTTTACACTTGCAATTTTTGGTCCCTTTATATCTTAATTTTCAGCGTTGAACCTATGATTGCTTACTTTTCTAGATTGTGTCTTTGATGGAGAGATGTCTTATTTGGCACTCATACCTCATCTTCTTATTTCTATATACAAAGCACGTTTAAGAAAACCAAAAAAGGCAACATGGCACCCACTATGATCCGGAGGATTTAAATGATTGAAGATATTGCACATAAGTCAGTAGGACAGCAGCCGAACGATAGAAATACCTCTATCAAAATATGTGAAGCTATGTACCATCCCCGCTTTTTATAACATATTTTTTTCGGAACACTGAATATTATGTATGATGTACTTGCTATTCAGGTCCTGATAAAAAGTTTACACATCCAGTGCAGATAAGTCTGCGTCTGTCGACACGTTACTTCCATATTGCCGTGCAGCCTAAAACGCCACAACGGCAACATGCATGAAATTAAGCAGTGTTTCATTGCATTGTTCGTTGTGTTTTTCGAAGCAGCAATGTTTTTGGAATGGAATTGTACAGGTTTGAAATAGCTCAAATGATTTTTATACTGGATAGTGGTCATTTCATTGGAAATTTCACTGTTTCACTTCGTAAAAATTAAAGCACAGGTACAATGCAAAACAATGGACAAAATATGTTCAAACTACTTTTACAAGGCGAAAAAGAAAGTAAGATCGTGAAGCCAGTAAACAATTTTTTTTTAAATCTGAGCATGCAAATGGAAGAAAATGCTATACATTTACATTGATCACATTCGCTTAACAAAAAACATTTTATATGAGAGTCCAAGACCAGAGGCGGATCCAGGATTTCAGGTTAGGGGGGCGCAAACTTAATTATCGGCAATCGGAGCGAGGCGAAAAATGTTTGGAGGTAAAATTATTGAAATATTCTTCTAAAGGGGGTGCAATGTAGATATCTCGAATTATTGTGTGGTAAAATTATCGAGAAATTAAAGTTTCAAGCTGAAACCACATAAATCCACCCCTGACAACAATCTAAAATCACCATAGTTAACAAGAAATCTGTGAGCTTCTATTCTTTGAGACTACCCCATATATTTCCCATAAAACGGAACTCAAGACAATTAGGATAGAGACAGTCCTCAATCCGGAGTACACAAGCTGACCCTCCATATAAAAAAATCTAGCGAATGTTAGGGAGCTACCATTTGATTTTTATGGGGGGGGGGGGGGGAGCCCCCCATAAAAATCAAATGGTAGCTCCCTTATGTCAATGGTTGCTGGGAAAACTGGTGTTGCATTCATATTAGTCAATCGAATATATTCGGGGGGGGGGGGGGGGGGGGGGGGGTTGTGCAATAATCACATAATCGATTTGTATGCGTCCAAGTGGATCCTCCGAACCAAATATCAAGTGACTGACTGACGAATGGACGGACAGAGGTAAAACAATGTGTCCCTGCTCCGCGAAGAACCTCCGAGTTATGATGGCAAGGTCTCCTACAAATTGAAAAAAAAAACTTCTACAATCTCTTAACACTCCTAACTTACGCACTAAGGGATTCATATTGCATACTAGTATGTGAGTTTATAAAGCTACAGTTTTAAAGCTGCAGCCAAAAATAGAAGCTGAAGATCATGCGAACATTTTATTTTGATTTTGTGTTCCTATGCAAACCAATCTACAATCAAGACACCAGCACTTGTTCTAAAATTATCTATATAGCAATATCAGGTAATATTTTTGAAAGACATGGTGCTGGTAGTTTTCTTCTTAAGTTTATATTTTTATTCTCTGATATTTCTCATTATCTTCTGAAATTATGTTTTGAAGATGAATGATTTAAAACATATTCATACCAAACATTTTAAATTTTACACTTGATTTATAAATACCACTGAAAGTACAACATATAAAAAAAGATAACCAGATGCTCCGCAGGGCGCAGCTTTATACGACCGCAGAGTTCGAACCCTGAACATTGGGGCAAGTATGGACACAACATTCAAGCTTGATACAGCTCTGAATTTGGATTGTGATTAAATAGTTGACACAACTCATGTTTTTCTGACACATAATGAATGTGGTCTAAGAACTAAAACTTAAAAACTTTAAATTTTAAATTGGACATTACCTATACATGGTTAGATTCAGCATATCAAAGAACCCCAAGAATTCGATTTTTGATGAAATCAAATAAAGTTCAATTTTGGACCCTTTAGACCTCAATGTGGACAAATCTGATAACCGGGCCGAAACAATCAAAAATCTAAATACATGGTTAGATAAAGTATATATCAAAGAACCTCATATATACATTTTTTTTTTTAAATCAAATAAAGTTTAATTTTGGACCGCAATTTGGACCAACTTGAAAAATGGGCCTATAATCAAAAGTCTAAATACAGGTTTAGATTCAGCATATCAAAGAACCCCAAGGATTCAATTTTTGTTGATATCAAACAAAGTTTAATTTTGGACCAACTTGAAAACTGGGCCCATAATAAAAATTATGAGTACATGTTCAGATTCAGCATATCAAAGAACCCCAAGGATTCATTTTTTGTTGAAATCAAACAAAGTTTAATTCTGGACCACGATTTGGACCAACTTGAAAACTGGGCCAATAATCAAAAATCTAAGTACATGTATAGATTCAGCATATCAAAGAACCCCAAGAATTCAATGTTTGTTAAAATCAAACTTAGTTTAATTTTGGACCTTTTGGACCTTAATGTAGACCAATTTGAAAATGGGACCAAATATTAAGAATCTACATACACAGTTAGATTCGGCATATCAAAGAACCCCAATTATTCATTTTTTGATGAATTCAAACAAAGTTTAATTTTGGACCCTTTTGGGCCCCTTATTCCCAAATTGTTGGGACCAAAACTCCCAAAATCAATCCCAACCTTCCTTTTATGGTCATAAACCTTGTGTTTAAATTTCATAGATTTCTATTTACTTATACTTAAGTTATGGTGCGAAAACCAAGAAAAATTCTTATTTTGGCCCCTTTTTCCTAAACTGTTGGAACCAAAACTCCCTAAAGCAATCCCAACCTTACTTTTATGGTCATAAACCGTGTGTTTAAATTTCATAGATTTCTATTTACTTATACTTAAGTTATGGTGCGAAACCCAAGGAAAATGCTTATTTTGGCCCCTTTTTGGCCCCTAATTCCTAAACTGTTGGGACCTCAACTCCAAAAATCAATCCCAACCTTCCTTTTGTGTTCATAAACCTTGTGTTTAAATTTAATTGATTTCTATTTACTTATACTAAAGTTATTGTGCGAAAACCAAGAATAATGCTTATTTGGGCCCTTTTTTTGGCCCCTAATTCCTAAACTGTTGGGACCAAAACTCCCAAAATCAATCCCAACCTTCCTTTAGTGGTCATAAATATTGTGTCAAATTTCATAGATTTCTATTAATCTAAAGTTATAGTGAGAAAACCAATAAAATGCTTATTTGGGCCCTTTTTGGCCCCTAATTCCCAAACTGTTGGGACCAAAACTTCGAAAATCAATCCCAACCTTCCTTTTATGGTCATAAACCTTGTGTTTAAATTTCATAGATTTCTATTCACTTATACTAAAGTCTTCGGACACCGACGACGACGACGACGCCAACGTGATACCAATATACGACCAAAAAAATTTCAATTTTTGCTGTCGTATAAAAATTGCCACCCGTTCTCAGATTGAGGTGGGTTATGTCTGTTATTTGATTTAAATATCTTCTCATGACAAGAACAAAAAATGGAGAAACTGAACTTCGGAAAACAAGAGATGATTTCTAATCATATAAAACGCTTGTGATAAATTTTAAGAAAATTCGAAAAGCAAAGTAAAATGTCAATTTCAGAATGTCATAAACTACAGAGTTTCAAGGAACCAAAACTTTATTTATGATTTTAGATATTGACTTTAAGAAGCTCATCTTTTTGCGTATGCATTGAAAAAAAGTTGGAAATATAAATTAAACAGGCCTCAAAGTGTATCTTTCAGATGAAGAACAGTAATAAAAGCGCTTTGCCTTTGCTATTGCCATTTGCATGTAGAGATTTTGTGTTGTTATTTAATAATTCAATTATTTATACACCATTTTCCTTCCATTCTTGTCGATAATTATCCATATTTGAGGAAAAGATACATGTAAATTGAAGTTTTACATTGAATAATTCATATGCTATGGGGCTCAGTTTGGGCCATATATTTTTGATTATTTTAGCCAGATAAACTTACATATTTTCTTTCGAATCGAAGAAGAATGGACATAGAGTCTGTATTTTGATTAGGATGTTTTACTGCTAAATAAATGAATTCTTTCCATTCGAAATTTTCTTCAGACAGAAAAACTTGCTCGTATTTTTTTCTGTCGTCCATATATCATTTTTTCTTGAAATTAATCAAATTTCAAGATTTGAACAATTTCATAACTGAGGGCAAAATATTTTCAAGAAACTGAATAAAACATTTTGACTGTGTGTTTTTTCAAGCGCAAGCTATTTTGTACTTGCGGTCATTTTTCTAATCATTGTTTTATTTTCAATAATTGAAAATTTAAGATTGAAACTGTCATTTTTTTCTCTCCATGTATAAGGATTTTAAAGGATACTTTGATTATATTTTGAATGAAAATTGTGTAATTAATTGGCTAGTACGGGCCTTGTATGTGGCTTTTACCGGAACTTATTTATTTCTTACAAACCAGGGAATCTGTTGTTGAGACAACAAGCAGTATAGGTGATAACAATATTTTTCCTTGTTAGTGATCAAGAAATTTATGAACTTTACAGGTTACCGATACTCTATATTTTATTGCAGGAAAAACCATGAAGATGAGCATTCAAACATCAGTGCAAATGCACAATTCAAAAGACACGGACAGACCTGCTTGAAACCGAATTCAAAGTTGCCAATAAGTAATGTGCAGTCTTAAGGAAGACAAATCCAATATCGTAAATTATGTCTTTATTCATACACAGAACCTCCGGGGAGGGTACAAAACTGAAAAGATACAAAATAAAACAAATTACCATGTTTGCAAAACAATGGCAAAGTGTTACCTAAAAATTACAATTATGTCACTAACTGATAGCCATAACTTGTAAACCATAGAAAACTGCATGTGAATGATCCAACAGTTACCTACATGTAGATAAACATTTATAAAACCTTACAAACAAAAGATATCTTCATACACACAAACATTTATGATATAAATCTATTCTAATCAATGTGAAGTAAAAAATGTAAAAAACTGTACGTTCATTAAATGACACAAATGGCGTTCCATAGAAATAGTTTCTTCAAACAAACTGAGTAATGCAGATTTAAAATCAAAAATTTAATGGGCAAAGTTAGACCAGATAGTTTAATTATCTTAACTTATACATGCATACTCAAAATAAGCAGTTAACGGGAGTTACAAGGATGTAGACAAATACCAGTCAAAATGCACACAATTCACCACTTCACACAAAAAATACAAAAATTACAGAAAGATCACTTATCCGGTGATCAGCAAAGTTCATAATACAAGTAATAAAAACTTACTCTGTGGTATCAGCACCATTATAAAGGAAATAAAATGAATTTTCTGTAGTGAAACTTTTGAAACACATTTGGCGGAAATAAAAAATCAATACATATCGACTAATAAAAAAACCAAACAGTGCGGATATGCACAACAATCCGGGAGTCAGCACACTCCCCTCCTGATTTCATAAGAAATCACTACATACATAATCAAGTTCAATTCATATATACACAATAAATGAAAACTTCTTAAGTTCACACAGTATTATCTGTTGATAAACCCATGTACATTATCAATAATGTTATCAAGATTACAGTGTTTATTCAGGCTCAACAAGCAAAACGATTTGAGATATTGGTCTCACATAAGTCACTGGTTGACCATCACGAATGATTCTAAGTTCAACTTTACGAATTTTTCCATCCTCACTGGGGAAAACTCTTTCAACGATACCAGTTGGCCAGTAATTTCTTGCACAATTATTGTCTTTCATGAGTACTACTGTTCCAACTTTAACATTTTGTTCTTCCGTTTGCCATTTAGGTCGTACTTGTAATGAATGCAAATATTCCTGTCGCCACTTTGCCCAGAATTGTTGAGCGAGAAATTGCACATACTTCCAATGATGTCTTATAGAGTCTTTTTTCTCAAAATCGGGAAATGGACAAGTGTCGTCTGCTGTTTTTTGAGTGAGCAGAAGAGACGGAGTGATGACACTTGGTGACTCAGAGTCATACGATACACATGTCAATGGTCGGTTGTTGACAATTGCAGTAACTTCTGCTAAAAAGGTGGTCAACATCTCATGAGTCAAGTCTTTGAAACGGTTTTCTAACAGCAATGAGTCCAATATTCTCCTAGACACTCCGATAAGTCGTTCCCATGCTCCACCGAAATGAGAGGCATGGGGTGGGTTAAACTGCCATGTAATTCGATTGTCGTTTAAAAAATTCTGAACATTGCGGTCTTCAACAAATTGAGCAATCATCAAAAGATCCTGAGTTGCCCCCACAAAGTTTGTACCTCTATCGGATCTCACTTGTCGAACTGGTCCTCTAAGTGCGATGAATCGACGCCAAGCATTTATGAACGAAGAGCTGCTCAGTTCCTCAATAACTTCCAGATGAATAGCTCTAGTAACCAGACAAGCAAATAACAGAGCCCAACGTTTTGATTGGGATACACCACCTCGTGTACGACAAAACGTAACTGGCCATGGGCCAAATGCATCAACCCCTACATACGAAAAGGGGGGACTTGGAGTTAACCTGTCTTTCGGCAAATCAGCCATCTGCTGAGTACAAAGTTTTCCTCGTAATTTCTTACACTGCACACACTTCCGTATGACTGAATTTATAAGACGTTTAACACCAACAATCCAATAGCCTGCATTTCTAATCGCTGCTTCTGTAAACGATCTACCTTGATGCGCAACCCTTACATGATAGTGGCATATGAGTAGAATTGCAATATGATGTCCTTTTGGAATAATAATAGGTTGTTTAAATGAGTCACTTAGCTCGCTATGTTTGATACGTCCTCCTACTCTAAGAAGTCCATTTGAATCGAGAAACGGGTTTAAGGGTAGAAGTGAACTATTTCTTGGGAGACGTTTGTTGCATCCCATCAAAGAATCTATATCCTCTTGAAATCCTTCTTTTTGAACTTCCTTGACAATGAAACGTTCGGTTTCCAGTAGTTGTTCTACAACATTCATGGTATTAGACTTTAATGTCTTTACTGATTTGTAATGTTTAATTTTGCTTCTAAGACAATTGATCGCTGACACGAGTTTTCTCCACTCAGAGTATCTGTCAAATCGTGAAGAGACTGATTCTAATGGCTTACTTTCTACAGACGTAGTTTTGAGAGTTTTTATTTCAGGTCTGACCTCTCGATCCAATTCAGGATCAACTAAATTATGATCTGTTTTCGAAGTAAGGTCAATTTCTTGTAGAAGAAATGATGGTCCGCGAAACCATGTAGTATTCCGAAGAGTTGCTGCCTGTACGCTTCTTGTTGCGATATCAGCTGGATTCATTTCACTAGACACATAACGCCACTGTCCTGGGTCGCTTGAAGCAGGGATTCTACTTATCCTATTACAGACATAGACGTAAAACCGACGACTTTTGTTGTTGATATAGCCAAGGACAACTTGACTATCCGTATAAAAATACATGTTTTCAGTTTCTATTTTCAGGTGTTCTTTGATGATGTCAGTCATTTCTACTGCAAGTACAGCGCCGCACAATTCTAAACGGGGTATAGTGTGCCCTGTGGATGGTGCAACCTTTGCTTTGCCCATTACAAAACTTATCTCAGTAGAATTCCCATCACTAAGTTTTAGGTACGCTACTGCACCAATTGCTTCTTTCGAGGCATCAGAAAAAATATGTATCTCACGCAAAGTTGCTGTGGCAAATGACACTGTGGTATACATACGAGGTATTCGCAAAGTTTCAAGACCTTTGAGTGAAGTTACCCATGCTTCCCACTGTTCCAGATACGAATCTGACAGAATGTCGTCCCAGTTAACTACACTAGATCCTATCATCTCTCGTAGTAACAACTTTCCACGAATTATCACAGGGGCTGCAAAGCCAACCGGGTCGTAAATGCTATTAATAGTGGAGAGTGCTCCACGTCGAGTAAATGGTTTCACATCTGGGGATATTTGAAATGTTATCTCGTCAGTTCCTATATCCCATGACACACCTAAGCTGCGCTGAGTCGGAAGTTCATCTGAACTTAAATCTAAATCCTTCAAACCTTTCGCTAGGTCGCCTGAGTCAAATTGTTCGAGAAGTTCTGTGCTATTTGACGTGATTTTGTGGAGACGCATCTTTCCACGATCCCATAAAGCTGACTGAGTTCGCTTGATAAGACTAACAGCTTCACTAATATTTTGACATGATATCAGTCCATCATCTACATAGAAATGATCGTTTACAAAATCTCTTACATCCTGATCTTCATTTTCGACAGTTTTACAGAAGCCGTAGGTTGCTATGGCAGGAGATGGGCGGTTCCCAAATACATGCACATTCATTCTAAAATCAGTAAGTGGTTTTGACAAATCATTCTGTTTATGCCACAAGAATCGTAAAAAGTCTCTATGGTCTTCACGGACTTTAAAATTGTAAAACATCTGTTCGACATCACATGTGATTGCAATCGTTTCCTTCCTGAAGTTGAGTAAAATTCCCAATAATTTATTGGTAAGATCAGGACCTTTCAATAACACATCATTGAGCGACTGGTTCTCAAATTTCGCACTACTATCAAATACAAGGCGGATGCTATCAGGCTTACATGGGTGATATATCCCAAATATTGGTAAATACCAGTGTTCTTTTCCACTTTTAAGAGTAGGTGCCTCCTCAGCATGATTGTTATCTATCATCCTTTGCATGAAGTCGGTCACGTGCTTTGCTTTTCTTTCATCTTTTGAGAGAGAATAGTCAAATGATTTGGCTCGTTTGAGTGCAAGACCATGATTGCTCTGCAAAGGTTGTCTGTTAACCTTAAAGGGCAGCGGAACTGTCCATTGACCGTTTTTATCTTGTTCAAAATTAGCATCCATAATGTCAAGAAAATCCTTGTCCTCAACTGCTAAGCCAATGTTTTCATCACACGGCGTCTTCGTAAATATGACATCTGATTTCAATTTCAACTCATACTCACAAGGCTTAAAGAATGTAGCTCTTCCATCTTCTAATACGTGTGTCTTGTGGACATGGACGATGTCAGGGTAATGCACTTTACCAAGGCATGTTTCTCCAAGTATCACCCATCCTAGTGGGAGTTTTTGCGCATACGGAAGTCCATCTTTCCCAATGCGATGATCTAACACATAATGCGAAGATATTAAATCTCTGCCGATCAAAAGTTCTATGCTAACGTTGGACTGAATTGGCTGTATAAACTGAGCAATATCTTTCAAATGATCAAATTTTCTAGCCAACTCTTGTGACGGTATTTCGTGCCTGTTGTTCGGTATCTCTTGACATTCTATGATTTCAGGGAGTAACAATTGATTTTCATGGTTGACACTCTCAACGATATAGTTCTTAGCTCGACGACCTGAGGCAGTAAATTGACCAGAGCAAGTCGATAACACATATTCTGAGTTTTTACCGTTTTCTTCAAACTCATTGAAGAATTTCGCAGTGGCAAGTGACCTATTACTTTGATCGTCTATTAAACAGTAAACCTGTCGTACATTGGTCGGGTTGTCTTTTGGGAAGACATTAACAAGTATGATTTTAGCACAAGATTTACTTGTTCCAATGTTCGTTCCGCATACCTGAGTACACTTATTTTCCACAGTTTCCTCCCCTCCGTGGGACTTACCGGTATCTGAAGAATCATGAGACTTTGACACGTCAATGTGTAATGCTGATGGGTGTCGATTGCTTTTGCATATGATACATTTTACGGTTTCTGTACAATTTTTGCTCAAATGCTTTTTTGGTCCACAACACCGGTAGCAAAGTCCATTTTTCTTTAGAAAGTCTTTTCTCTCAGAAATTGGTTTCAAACGGAATCCACGACACATGTTTAGGGTATGGCTTGTTCCGTGAATTGGACAAGATAATGAATCAACTAGGTGACTCTCCGGATTTTGATGAGATGAAGAGTTAATTTTTGGACCATTATGAAGGTCCTCCGATTGCGTTATCCTGGTAGACACGTGAACTGGAGAGTCACCAGTTTTACGGGGCCTCTGCTGACTGTTCGGTTCTGCAGAAGACTCATATTTAAAACTAGGATCATTCCTAAGTTTTGCCATGTTGGCGATGAAGTTGGCAAAAACACTGAATGGAGGATATATGACATCATTCCTCGTTTTATATCTGCTAGCTTCCTGAGTCCATTTTTCTTGTAAGTTATAAGGAAGTTTTAACACAATTTGATTGACTCCTGACGATGAGTTGAAGTGTGAAAATACTGAATGATAACGTACACTATCCATGATAGAACTTATCTCCTCTACAATATCTGACAGGTCGAATAGTGGTCGGTAGTCCTTAGTTGTTATTTTAGTAAATGATGCAATTTTACGTTTGATGGTATCTTCCACCATTTCTGGTCGACCAAATCGATCCTCAAGTCTTTCCCATATACGATCGCGACATTTCTCTGGATTGTCAGCATTAGCAGAGCGAATTCTAAGGGCTTGTTTGGACGATGTCGGTCCAAGCCATTTCACTAAGAGGTCCACTTCCTCTGCTGCTGTAAGCCTCAACTCATGGGCTATGTTTTCGAACATTGATTTCCATGCAATGTACATATCAGGTTGATCGTCATACTTTGTCAGACGTGAAAACACGAGTTCCTTTCTAACCATAAATCGTGAAAATTCATCACACATGTTTACTTCTTTTGTAGACGGAATGAAGACAGGTGCTTCTGCATTCAAAGTCTTGTCGTGATTTGTTTCTTGCACAGTGTCGATAATTTTACCATAATGCACATTTTGAACGTTCTTTTTAGTTAGCTCTGGTCCGGTTTTCATCGTTTGACCTGACTTGACAACATTGACAGTTTGAACAGGTTTGATATCTTGAACAATTTTGTTGACTTTGTTGTTGTTACAATCATCGTGAGTTGCATGCACGTCAGCAACTGTTTGAATAATTGTCACGTCATTGAGTTTGCTGTCAGTATCGAGTATTTTATCTTTTCCACTTAAACGTTCATAAGAATCTTGAATTACAAATTGTTCAGTTCTATCCAACACAAAATCATCATTGACATCAGAATTCTCTGTTGAACTGTCCTCGCCACTACCTTGCAATGCCTCCTGAATAGTTCGAACCTTTGACTCTGCTTCGTCAACCTCACGTTCCCTTACAAGCTTTTCCAAGTTTGCATCGAGAGCAGCTTTTTGACGTGTTAGCTCTTGCTCTTGTTCAGTATATTTTAACCGCACCTTTGCAGCTTCTAACTTTACTTGTTCCTTTACAAGCATTTCTGATGCATGTGAAGTGAAAGATTCTAGTGAACTTCGCCTTGTTTTAGTACTATGATAATCTAAATCAGACTTCTTCGAAACACGATGAGACTTGACACTACTTTTTCTTTCTTTTTTGACTGTTGGACTAGATTTCACACTGGCTTGCTTCGCTAACTTCATAGCTGATGCTAATTGAGGATTCGACTTAACACTATTTTTCTTTTCTTTTTTGCCAACATTTGGATTATGTAAATGTTCGTCAATAATAGCAATGAAATTGTCCACTTTACTTTTCAATGATTGCACTATAAGACGGTGACCAGACTCTTCCTGATTGCTCTCTTTAGTGCGTGTACCTTGAAGAAACAATATGAAGCGAGTAGATTCCTGTGTGAAGGCGTAAAATCTGTCTATAACATCCTGACGAATTTGCCTCACTTGTTGTTGATCAGGCAAGTGGTTAACATCTATGCTGAATATATATGAATCGATGTCCCGCTTAAGTTTCCGTAGTTTGTCTAAATATTTTTCTGTCTGTAATGTGTATTGTTCTTGGCCTTTTGGGTTCAATTTCCTTTCTCGTTGAAAAGCCATTAAAGATCCTGGATCTGAACTCATGACTGGTTGTCTAGCTGATTGTCGCAGATTTTGTACTGTGCAGTCTTAAGGAAGACAAATCCAATATCGTAAATTATGTCTTTATTCATACACAGAACCTCCGGGGAGGGTACAAAACTGAAAAGATACAAAATAAAACAAATTACCATGTTTGCAAAACAATGGCAAAGTGTTACCTAAAAATTACAATTATGTCACTAACTGATAGCCATAACTTGTAAACCATAGAAAACTGCATGTGAATGATCCAACAGTTACCTACATGTAGATAAACATTTATAAAACCTTACAAACAAAAGATATCTTCATACACACAAACATTTATGATATAAATCTATTCTAATCAATGTGAAGTAAAAAATGTAAAAAACTGTACGTTCATTAAATGACACAAATGGCGTTCCATAGAAATAGTTTCTTCAAACAAACTGAGTAATGCAGATTTAAAATCAAAAATTTAATGGGCAAAGTTAGACCAGATAGTTTAATTATCTTAACTTATACATGCATACTCAAAATAAGCAGTTAACGGGAGTTACAAGGATGTAGACAAATACCAGTCAAAATGCACACAATTCACCACTTCACACAAAAAATACAAAAATTACAGAAAGATCACTTATCCGGTGATCAGCAAAGTTCATAATACAAGTAATAAAAACTTACTCTGTGGTATCAGCACCATTATAAAGGAAATAAAATGAATTTTCTGTAGTGAAACTTTTGAAACACATTTGGCGGAAATAAAAAATCAATACATATCGACTAATAAAAAAACCAAACAGTGCGGATATGCACAACAATCCGGGAGTCAGCACAGTAATTACATCTCAAATACAAAAAAAATAATAAACTTGTCATCTGTTTTTAAAGTCCCACTTGGTCTTAAAATCTTATGCTAAATCAGTAAATGGTGTCAGAAGTAAAGATAGGACTCACAACTGCTAAGATGTTCGCTGTGATATTTATGCCACAAACAACACAGTGCAAGTTTAATATAGAATGCCCAGACCACATGTGCCAGCTTTGCGATATATATCCAAACGATATCAAACATATTTTTCTAGTAGTTGGGAATACATCACAGGCACTCGTATCAGAAAAAAATCCTATTTACCTTTATATAGCTCCTGGATGGGTGCCTCATAAGTCTGATTTTTTTGTAAATGTTATTTTTTTACGAGTAATCGTTTTACATGTAGTTTCTTATTTTCATTAACATCAATAGAACAAATTTATTATTTAACCCAATCAAATCTTATGAGTAAATGGAGTCAAAATACAAGGCCACAATTAAAAATATTTTGGTTTGCCCAAACCCTACCCAAGGTCGAGACAGTGGGTAGGTAGGTAGGCATTTTTTTTTTTTTTTTTTTTTAAAGAAATTGAAGTATCAGATGTTTATTAGTCTTCATGCCTATCTGATTAAAAAAAAAACCTTCTTCAAATCAGGACAATAAAAGAATTTGGGTAGGTAGGGTTTGGGCAAAGTTGAAACAAACCTATTCTTTTTTATGGCCCAATAAGAAAGATCTGAGACATATGACTGTTGAATGTCAAACTTTGTTGCATGAGAATATATCACCCATTTTGAACAGCACAGCATTTAATTTCATTCAAATGTGTACATCAAAATCTAGTAATTTATTGATTTATGACCAAATAAATAACAATTCTCATCATGTTCATAAGCAGAAATTATAACTATTTGAAAGAATTATCTTTTTTTTGCTATTATTTCCTTGTTTATAATTATTCTTTTTTAGCTGTATTAAATTAATTACTATGGTTGTAAGTTGTTGAATAAGAGGTAAAACAATGTCTGTATTGAACACCCTTAAAATAGTATTTAAAGGTAGATACAATAAGACATGTAAGAGTTTTTGTTTTGAGGTTTTCAGAGGAGCCCAAAATTATTTTTATAGGTCTAAGATATTCTAAACATTATGAAAGTAAACTTTTTATTCAAACAAATACATTAACAAACATTAACACTATACAATCTATTTTTTGAGATCAGTCACAAGTTCTCCCTCCTCCGGTGGACGATCAAAACTGTGACCAAAAACTCGTTCATATACATCCATCTCCTTCTCAGTTAAAAGTACACCAACTAAAAAATTAGAAAATAGTAACACACTTAATGTGGCTCCAAATGGAAATGTCGTTTTAATCATTTTGAACACCTGAGATCCTTGTGAGATACTAGGCACAGAATATGTATAATGATTTCTAGCATGTATAATGCATAATAATGATGATATAACTATAGGGTACAAGACACCTCCTACTATTTGTAAGGTTCCAGCACGTGTGCCTAAACATAAAGAACAAGAATTATAGCCTTTGAGAATTGGTTCAGTAACTAATTGACTATGTAAAGCATAGGGAACCACAGCTCCAATGAAACCTGTCATTCCATATGTATGTCCAAGGGATAAGTTTTTTAGGCTGAACACTTTACGGTAATGGTGATTGATAACTAGTGCAGACGCAAGTCCAGTTGATCCAGTAACAATATGGTTAAATGCTAATGGCCATCTGAAATGATAAAATTAGCAAAATTAACATGTTGATTACTGATAAAATTTTTCTAACTTGAGAAATATATTTTGTTACTTCCTTTTACCAACTAAATGCTCCTTTGTAAGCTTGTCTCATACTATACTATACCTTGGTAATAACTTTTTTTTTCTTTTATTAGTAATGATGTGTATGTGAGATACCGCATAAATTACTAAGAAATAGAAATGATTAAATGATGTAGAATTATTCACCTCTGCTCAGCCTCTAGGAATCACAGTTGTCATGTTGTTTTATTCATGCTTCATGTAGAAGAAGTGTATACTGAGATATCTCAATGCTTAGTTCAACAGGGTTGTATACACTGTAAAGTGCTTTTTGATGTGTTGTTAACTTTGTTTGTCCATCTGCACTTGGTATCCTCTTTAAAATGTTACCAGAGTTGAATAACATTTTCAAAAGGCTTATATGATATTTATGAAAGCAAATATCAAGACTAATGGGTGCAAGGCAACCCATAAATAGATGTGAATATCAGAGTTATTCTAGTTAATGACTACTATCACATCCTTTGAATATATTTTCGTTAGTTACACTATAAATCTACCAGTTTACATGTATATATTATTCAGCTTTTTTAGCATTTTTTATTTAGTTTTTTAAAGTTTTAGTGGTATATTTTAAAACGAAATTGTCCTGTAAACTTTTTTTTTTTCAACAGGTTGACAAGAATTTAAAATGTATTGTGATCGTCTGTACATTTATCTTTTACATCCACAAATCCTCCTGAATGGTTTACTACATTTCAAAAGAAATTCAGATATTATTTAGTACTCAAATAAGTTTTCAGTTTTTCCATACCAAATCTTGGAATTCCAAGAATGTACAAATTGGGGCAGTCCCCTTGAATTGGCCTCTAACTGACAATGAAATTTCAGGACCTTTGCCAGTGTTCACCTCCTATGCTATCATAATTGTAAATTGTTTTCCATTGATGAAGATTCAGAAATTAATGTGTGCGATCATTATTGTGATTTTGGAAGAATCAATAAAAATAGGAGATAAATTATTGGGATTCCACAAAATTCTGCATACAAATAAATGTATCTTATGTCAGAATGCAAGTAATGCAAGTTCTTATTATTGGGAGACTCACTTAGTTGCATTATCCACATTAATAATAACCTCTGAATATTATCTAAATTTATGGTATCTATAAACCATGTACTTGACAAACCAATGCAAAACTGGGACAGGAAACTTTACTTGTATATTATATGAGCTACCTTAACCTATCATCTCATCTTATATTTCTAGACTTACTTACATTTGTAATTTGTTTTCATGCTTTTGAATTCTTCTTCTCATGACTGTTAGCAGTTCAATTTGTGAAATTGGAATGGCCCCCTTTGGAATATCTTCAAATGACACTGCTCTGTACAGCTGTCTAGGTTTACCAAGTGCCGTTCCTTTCAAATCCTCTGTCATCATTCTTCATAATAAAAATAAAAATTTGGATCAAGTATATACTGTATTTTTCCAGGGACATACTGTTTTGTTTTTTCATAACACAGCATGTAATAATTAATGAATTGTTGATTTGTTTAATGATAATTAAACAAGCCCCAAAAAAACTTTTTTTATTAAAAAGATGTAACAATTGTAAGGTGGGTTTCAAAATTATTAAGAAAAGTAATATAATGAAAAAGGATATGGTTTACCAATTATTGACACTAAAAATTCCATCATACATGACGTATAGTGATGTTTAGCTTTAGCATATCATGATCAATTATGGGTTTTGTCATAAACTTTTTCATCTGTACAAACTATTGTAAGGTACTCAAAACCACCACCCAGGATCAGTTTCAAGCCAAGTGATTTTGTTTCTAAATTATTATGGTGTGCTTGGACACACTGTCTTTTAACTGACACTGAAAAGACTAAAAATGTATAACATCAATTAGTTGTATGAAGTTTAAGTCATTTTTTTATTATTCCATTAAAATGTTAAAAACAAGAATGTGTCCAAAGAACACGGATGCCCCACTTGCACTATCATTTTTCATGTTCAATGGACCCTGAAATTGGGTAAGAGGGTAAAAAAATCTTCTTTGGCATTAAAATTAGAAAGATCATACCGTAGGAAACAGGTGTACTAAGTTTCAAGTTGATTGGACTTCAACTTCATCAAAAACTACCATGACTAAAAACTTTAACCTGAAACTCGCACTTTCATTTTCTGTGTTCAGTGGACCGTGCAATTGGGGTCAAAAGTCTAATTTGGCTTTAAAATTAGAAAGATCATATCATAAGGAACATGTGTACTAAGTTTCAAGTTGATTGGACTTCAGCTTCATCAAAAACTACTTTGACCAAAAACTTTAACCTGAAGCGGGACAGACGAACGAAGGATGGACAAACGGACGCACAGACCAGAAAATGTAATGCCCGTCTACTATCGCAGTTAAGGCATAAAAATATTCTAAAGAATTATGACACACTATATTGGATAGACACATAAGTATTATTTTATCAGGCCCAAACCCTTCAGTTACTCCAAGGACCTCCATGGATAAGGTTTAACCATGAATTCGAAGGAAACTTTCCATTAGAACAAAAGTCTAACACAAGCCATCTAAATTTTTTCATTCAACAATTATTTCAATGATGAATATGCAAATTCCTCAGGAATATATCACAAATTTATCATAAATCAGTCTTGGTAGAATATAGGCTTTTTTTTTAGCATTGATAAATCTTGTAGGAAATTACAGGATTTAGACCATTTGTGCCATGCATTCCAGTTTTATTATGACGATATATATACATGTAATAGAGATCTGCTTGCAATTATCATTCTATCATCTACATGTATAGTAAGTAGATTTTCTTTTATTGACATTCATGAATTTGAAATGTACCCATGAGCAATTCTCAGATGAATACTTAAAATAAATTCAACTTGTTAAAAAATGCATAAATAAGACATTAGTTTTCTCGTTTGAATTGTTTTTTCATTGTCATTTCAGGGCCTTTTATAGCTATGTGGTATTGGGCTTTGCTCATTGTTGAAGGCCATATGGTAACCTATAGTTGTTAATTTTTGTGTCATTTTGGTCTCTTGTGGAGAGTTGTCTCATTGGCAATCATACCATAGTTCTTCTTTCATATCTTCTTTTTTTTTATATCAAATAGTTTTGGCCACATAAACTGAAATACTATATGGCTCAGAAAACTACACTTAAAAATCTCAGCATTAACAGTCTAACCTTTGGCTCTGATCACCCAGACTGGATGTAACACGTCTTCTCATTGGCTGAAATTTTTTTGTCTGACATCTCAGACATAATTTAAGTCATAATATTGTAAATGTTAGTGTCTGCGACGTCATCAATGTTTTTTTTCATGAGTAAGTTCTTATTTTTAGAATTAAAATAGACAAGAAATGACAGTAATATTTTTTCTGCTTAGAAAGAAATAATCTCTAAAATGTGGGTCACTTTTAAATAACCTGCGACCTTGTGAGAATCTCAAATTAACACATTAACCAAAACATGATTAAAGTTTATTCAACACAAAAAAAAATGTTGTCCCAATCTGAGCCTTCACGCTTAACTTTTGATTTCACAAGCCAGAAGCTCAATTTATTTACCATTTTAGTTTGGTTCTGTCGGCTTGTAGAGAAGAATTTCACAAGCCTGAAAGCACAAGCAATGGCCGTAAGACTTGTGGTTAAGCGTGGAGACTGAGTGAATCTCACTTTAATATTTTCTGGGAACAGTATATCTAACAGGAAATGAATCTGATACTTTAGTATAAAATTCAGTATACTAAAGTTAAAAAGTGAACAAGGCCAACTCCATATTTGCAGTTCTTAGAAGAACATTTAAATACTTGGGAATTGAGACATTCATGCCATTATACAAAACCATGGTCAGAACCCACCTAGACTATGTCAGCTCAGTCTGGTCCCCATACAAGAAAAAAGATATCGACATAATAGAAGGTGTACAAAGAAGGGTAACAAAACAATTACCAGGTATCAAAGACATGAGCTACCCAGACACTTAAAAAACTAGGCTTACCAACATTATCTTAAAAGAGAATAAGAGGGGATATGATTGAAATCTTCAAAACAATGAATGGATACTACGACAAAGAAGTAAGTTCATTTTTAAGAAAGGCAGACAATTCTCAACAAAGATATAGTAGCAGGACCAACAGTAATAAAGTCATTCATCAAAGATTCCAATCCAATATCCCTAAACACTCTTTCTCTGTTAGAATTGCTAAAACCTGGAACAAACTACCAGATAAAATAACAAAGTCACCATCCATAAATGCCTTTAAATCAAAGAGCTGATAGCTCTGAGGTGGAAGAAGGTGAATAAAAGGTTACTTGAATTACCATAAAGCAGCCCCACTAACCCAGCCTGCTTTGTTCCAATATCGTTATGACATGAATTTTTTCTTCAAACAAGAATGTTAGGTAAAATCTTTAATTTGGCAGTAAAATTAAAAAGATCATATCATAAGAAACACATGTGTACTAAGTTTCAAGTTGATTGGATTTCAACTTCATCAAAAACTACCTCTACCATAAACTTTAACCTGAAGCAGGACGGACAGACAGACCAAAAAACATAATGCCCATAAATGAGGCATAAAAATAGTAAGACTTGCTACATACCCGCCAACTTTTGAAAGTTCCCATGGGGGTTTTTAGTGCGCAACAACAATTTTAAAGGTTACAATTTTTAGGGAAGTATTTTGCACGATCTGGATTGTCTAGAAAAAGTGTCATATTTGTATGATGAATTACATGCCTTTTTCTTAAGTCTGTTTGCATGATTCTAGTTATTGAAGCGGTAGAAAAGATGAACATGTAGCTAGCAGACCAGGGTTTATTTTCTTGTGTAAGAATATTAGATGCTTGTTAAATTTTCAATTTTGAATTATGAACAAAGATGGACCTTTAACAGGTTGGGAACATCCCTCCAAATGAGACGTAACCCTCATTGGAAGAACATTAAAACCCACTGTAAAAAAATGAGCCCCTTTATATTCATATTATTTGATGGATTTCCCCAAGAATTATGCATCTATCAAGTATAAAATGTTTGTTGGTCTTTGTGAAAAAAGGAAAAGTAAATTGTTCTTTAAATGATTTAATAAATTGAATACAAAAATAAAATATGTTACAACAAGTATTATGTCAATAAATTAGTGAAAAAAAAACTATTCATTATCTTTATGGTAGTACTTGGTAGTACTGCATCATTGAATTTTGTCAATCAGCCATGCTTTTATCCTAAAAGCTGTGTAAGAACAATTGCAGATGAACATTCCCATTTTACAACTAGATGAAAACAACACAAGTTCAAAATCTAGCATGTTAGAATAATCTTCAGAGAAAACGTTTTTGATTGGCTTATTAATTGATCATGAGAAACACAGAATTTGATTGGCTGAACACGATTGTCTAAACTTGGGATCTCAATAAGGAACAGATGATTTTCACTAAATCGTGTTTTAGAGTTTTTTAACGATACCCTTAATATTAATATTTTTTAATAAATGCAAGGAAGTATTATAAAACGTCCTTGACAAGAGTAAAGAGAATGAACACAGGGCCAACGTACTAAATGGGCAAAAGAACTCAGAACAAACAGACCAAGGGCGAACATGTAAACAGGGCGAGTTGTCCTGATACCAAATTCACGCATGCGTACTACAAATATCTACTGTAAAAACATCGGTTACAAGTAAACAAATAACGTTCATGTAGTTGAGATGAAATCTATAAATAATTTACATAAAAGGGTACATATTTACGATAGTGATTGTTTTTCCATTCTAATTTACAAATAAAATGATTCAGATACTTAATCATGTGTAAAAATCGGTGTCAGGAATCAGTTGTTATGAAATTGTAATACACATAAACGAATGCAGCATACGGAGGCTCAATGAATTTAAAGTCGGCACCTTTGGCCTTCAGAAGACTTGGTCTTCTTCCACCAAAAACGATTAGACAAATATTGGTCAGACGAAGAGATATATTATAATGACTACAGAGCAGAGATATCCAGAAGTCATGGACAAAACAGTAATAGAAAAACATTAAATTACAAGTCTGGTGAAGAGGAACCTTGAGGGATCCACCATTTTTTTACTACCCTGTTTGCATTCTGTAACTGTCTGTGATTTAATGAATGGGATTATAACAAAATTGAAGTGACAGATTACAAGTTGGATACACTGGCATCACTTTAAAACTTAGTTTGAATGACATTTTATTGATATTTAATTATCAGAAATTATAAGGATAATAGCCAGTCCGTTTTTAAACACATGTCCCTTTCCGTATTGTTTCTTTCTTTACCATGATCTGATGATAAAATCGGCTACAATTATAGGTATATTCAGTCCCATTATATCTTTTCATGATATTATGGAAACAATGAAAAAAAAATTATAATACACTCACCAAAATCAATTGCAAAATTATTAAACACAAAACCGATAAAAAAAATGTAACATGTAGGGTGCAAAAGTGAAAAGGGGCGAATGTGAATGGGCGCAAAGTGTTTTTTTGGGTGAACGGACCCAGATTCAGTTCTTTAGTGACACTGTGTGCACCACATTTTTGAAGTTATTTCTTCACAGACAGAAAAATATTACAGTAACTTCTTACGGAAAGGAAGTTTTAACCTGTAAATGCTGTGGACAGAGGCGGATTTAGGGGGGAGGGGGCAGGGGACCCCCACTTATGAACATTTCTAGATCCGCCACTGGTGGACTATGCATTTAGACCCTTTTTGGACGAGGATGCAAGTTTCTGTGACTAACCTGAAGACAAGCCCATGTGGCTGAAGGTTTAAAAAGTTGACAGCTATATAAGTCTAACAAATCTTTAGTTTTATATTATTTTTACCTATAAAACAAAGAAACTTTGTTGTATATTCAACGTATGACCTTTACAACCTTTTAAGTTTCATGCTTCTATGTGTTTGAAGAAAACTCCCGAGGATTTCCCCATGCGTTTAGTACTACTGCAAGTTACCAAATAATTTTAAGAAAAGCTAAAGCACTGTAACGTACGTGTAACTGTGAACACATACGTTACAGTGCTTTAGATTTTCTTAAAATTATTGTAAACTGTAAACAACAATAATGTTCAGCAAAGTAAGATCTACAAATAATTCAACATGACCAAAATGATCAGTTGACCCCTTAAGGAGTAATTGCCTTTAAAGTCAATTCAGTTTTAACGATTTTTTCTTAATTTTTGTAATCGAGCTTTTCATCTAGTCATGAATCCATCTGTGTCCTTGTTTAATATGCACATAGACCAAGGTGAGCGACACAGGCTCTTTAGAGCCTCTATTTTATTTTATGAAATTCACATTTTTTTCATAACTTTTTTATTTTAACTTTTTTATATTAAGCCATGGATTAAGATAAATACAAGCCACATTAAGTTTATGTGAGGGAACGCTGAAAGGAGGACTTCATGAATGAGAACATCCTTAAAGTTGTCTGTATATTAGTTTGAGATATCCGGTGGTAATTTATTCGAATCTATGATTCATTGTTTGGCTGAATAAAGAATGAAAATTTTTAAACTGTCTTTAATTGATACTTTGAACTTCATCTTGTCTGTTTATTGATGGGTAGGTCTTGTTTTAGACTGCATTTTATAAGTATATTTTTGCGGTGGTATTGCAATTTCATTGTTGATAACTTTGTGAAAAATCTTTTGACCCAGTTTAGATTTTCTAGCATTTCAGATACACTGCTGGTTTTAAGCCAGTCATGATATCGTGCAGCTCTTCTTTGTACTTGTTCCAATCTATATATATTTTCTGAGGTGCTGCAAAATTGTAATTTTGGTCTTACTATAGTCTGATAAGCTCCGTTTCCTTTATTAATTTAAGTTAATTTTTAGATTCCGTCTGATGAATGGTATTGATTGAGTTACCGTTTCAGTGCTGCTGATTGTTGTATGTGTTTGGGTTTTTTTTATGTCTGAAGGAAGTGTAATGTCTAGATATTTTGCTGATTGTTCTTGTTCTAGGAAATAGCCATGCGTGTTGTAATAGAAATTGTTTTTTCTTTGTTGAGACTCTAAGGATGTTACATTTGTCCGGGTGGAATGATATGAGTCATACATTGCAGTCTTCCTCCTTTTTATGCCCCACCTCCGATAGGAGAGGGCATTATGTTTTCTTGTCTGTGCATCCGTCCGTCCGTTATCCCGTCCGTTCGTCCCGCTTCAGGTTAAAGTTTTTGGTCAAGGTAGTTTTTGATGAAGCTGAAGTCCAATCAACTTGAAACTTAGTACACTTGTTGCTTATAATATGATCTTTCTAATTTTAAAGCCAAATTAGACTTTTGACCCCAATTTCACGGTCCACTGAACATAGAAAATGAAAGTGAGAGTTTCAGGGTAAAGTTTTTGGTCAAGGTAGTTTTTGATGAAGTTGAAGTCCAATCAACTTGAAACGTAGTACACATGTTCCCTATGGTATGATCTTTCTAATTTTAATACCAAATTCGATTTTTTTGTACCCAATTTCACGGTCTATTGAACATGGAAAATGATAGTGCGAGTGGGGCATCCGTGTACTTTGGACACATTCTTGTTTTATTGCTGCTTTGATGTCTTCTTGAAGCTTAATGCAATCATTTTGGTAGGTTATATGCCGATAGATAATGCTGTCGTCTGCAAAGAGTCTTATTCTACTGTTACAAGGAAGGTCGTTAATATCATACTAGAACATGGAGAACTGAGAGTATTGGTGCTAGTACAGTCCGCTGAGGAACTTGTCTATTCAGTAGACTCTTGCCTCTTCAATTTTTTTCACATACGTTCATTTGAAAGACATACGTATGACTTTATTCAGTAAAAGATCAAATCAAATAAAATCAAATAACTCAAATAAAATGTATACTAAGTCGGTTAATTGAAAAGCATATATAACGCTTGGGAAGTTTGCCAGTTGTTATATTTGTGTACATTTGTTTCTATCAAGGCTTGAAAAGTTTGCCAGTTGTTATATTTGTGTACATTTGTTTATATCAAGGCTTGAAAAGTTTGCCAGTTGTTATATTTGTGTACATTTGTTTCTATCAAGGCTTGAAAAGTTTGCCAGTTGTTATATTTGTGTAAATTTGTTTCTATCAAGGCTTGAAAAGTTTATTGTTGGGTTTGCCAGTTGTTATATTTGTGTACATTTGTTTCTATCGAGGCTTGAAAAGTTTGCCAGTTGTTATATTTGTGTACATTTGTTTCTATCAAGGTTTGAAAAGTTTGCCAGTTGATATATTTGTGTACATTTGTTTCTATCAAGGCTTGGAAAGTTTGCCAGTTGTTATATTTGTGTACATTTGTTTCTATCAAGGCTTGGAAAGTTTGCCAGTTGTTATATTTGTGTACATTTGTTTCTATCAAGGCTTGAAAAGTTTATTGTTGGTGCATGATTGAGGATTTATTGCATCTTATATACTTGTTTATACTCAATTGAATTATAGTATGGAGCTAAGAAATATTTATACACTTTTAACAGACGATTATATCAATTAATGGTAAAAAATATATAACAATGGAACAATATCAAAATGAAACCTTTAGCATGTTGTTTCATTAAATTGAACTACACTTGACTGTTTCGGAGATTCGAGAAAATATTCAAATATCTGAGTCACATCAAACATCTTCACATATAAATAAAACCTTTGATGTGTACAACTTTTAACCAAAATATATCTTCTTCATCTTCTGGATCTGCTTCTTCAATATCTTCTTCTTGCAGCATATGTGCCTGCTGTAATGGACTATCCAGTTTGTATACAGAAATCTCAAATGGAAATAATTACATTACATGTATGTTTCATTTTGATACGTTTTTTCTATTGTCTACCAGCAATCTCACGTCATTCAGAAATCAACCTTAATTTCCAAATGAAATATAACATTCGTGATGACAAGAGATACTTCTATAAAGTACACAGGTAAATAAAAGAAAAACTTGAACAGTCGTGTTTTCATGATCCTTCCTCGCTTCATACAAAATGTACTTCGGTCAACGCTTTTACACCCCTAAACATTTATGACATGCACAGCTGTAATATTTTCTGTGTGCTTCTTGGTTCAACGGTTGTCTGCTGCCAAGAATGCTTTTCTTCCATTTTCTTTTTCTGGTGGATGGAACAACTGCTTCGAAGTTTTAACGGGTTTAATTTGATCAATTGGCATCCCGCTGTGTGAGTAACGTTGCCATGTTGATTTTTTTTGTACCACTTGTTCTTTCGTTATTTCTGGAACGTATGGTGTGTGCCGTTTATACTGTGGCGCCCTATCAGGAAGTTTTTGTGCTGTTTCATATCCTCCGAAATCACACAGCTATGTTGTAGACCGCCCAAGTGTATATTCATTGTGAATCCAGATCCATATATCCTTAGATCACAATTGTTTGTAATGTGACTTAGCTGGATATTAAGAATAGATGTTATTTACCATTTGCATAAAAGTGTAATTAACTGTTAAGTTTCCACTGATTTGACTCAAATTCTCATATTTAAACGTATACCCAAATAATAAAAGTTTAAACTACACAATTGACGATGCACGGACTCGATCATATGTATCAATATTTCGTGTGTATTTTAGTCTAAATGCCACCTAATCAGTAAGCATCGATGTGATCTCAGAAGACTGCCGACGATCATATAACCCAATTTAACTTAAAATAGATAGTGAACTTGTGCAATTATATTTTTTCAGGTCTGTTTGAATTAATATCGTAGGTTTAAAACATATGTTAATAATCGTGTTTACCTGTATAACAATGTTTTTTGTTAAATCCAAACAGTAATTTTTATATAAATTAGACCATTGGTTTTCCCGTTTGAATGGTTTTACATTACTAATTGTTGGTGCCCTTTATAGCTTGCCTTTCGGTGTGAGCCAAGGCTCCGTGTCGAAGGCCGTACCTTGACCTATAATGGTTTATGTTTATAAATTGTTATTTGGATGGAGAGTTGTCTCATTGGCACTCATACCACATATTCCCATAATTATAATAGTCAGTTTGTGAATAATTGAAAAAAAAATAAAAATTGAGTGGATGATTCCTAGCAGGAACATACAGGAACATATATATTAACGTTAGATATACTGTTCCCAGTTCCTAGTCATGATAATTTGTACTGCTCATGTAACTGTGATGATTCCAACAATGATGCAGATAACAATGTATCACAATTTTCAGTACTTTAAAATTTTTAAATTGTTTCTAGAACAGTGGATAACGCCAAACCTCTCCCATTCCACCAATATTTATGTTTTTTGTTCACAGTGATAAATAGTTACATATTTTTAATCAACTTTCTTTGCTCAAGATTAAAAAAAAGTAATATTATCTGGGGTTACTTTTCGAGAAACCCCACATCTCGTTACCATATAATAGAATTGGCTTCTCTGCTTATCAAAAATATGAAAACATGTTTTTATCTAATTTAAAACGTATTTATCAACTGACTCTTATGCTCAGAATTCATTTGTTGTCATGTTGAAATGAAGTCTTGTTGGTATTTGGACGAGTTTAAACGCGGACCTCTAAGAGGACACCTCCATGCTTCGTTCTTTCGGAATTTCGGATTTGAGCCTCAGGGGGAATCAATTTTTTAAGATTATTAAATTTGTTAAGCTCACCGATCATTGTAAACACTACAAAAAAAAAATCCATTTTGAAACAAACATTCTTGAAGTTTTACAAAATATAAAAACATTTTGAAAAATTATAAGTAGAAAATAAGTATAAAAATCCTGAAATAGCGGATCCCTTTAATCACGTGATTTATTAGTTTTGAATAGCCGCCATCTTTGCTGTTTCCTGTTTGTGGTCGTTTCCTGATTATCGTGAAGTGTCGCCAAACAATAATCCTGCATAAAATTAAGAGATAAAAATCACTGCAACAAATGTGTTTGCCATAAATTAATCACATCCTAGCGCTTGCTTAACTAGTAATAGACAGAATCTTGCAAACCACGAAGTGGGTGTGAGCACAAGAACACCAGCTTTTCGCAAGACATGCCGGTCAGAAAACAAGGTGCATTGCATTCCTGTTTATCATGAATATGTATATAATCAGTGTATAAAAGGCACATTGTTATAACCACGTTATATATTACAATAGTCACTATTGTAATATATCTGGGATTTCTGGTCAACCAATTATTGCTTATTATCTTCTCAATCACATATAGACTTGTGTCAAAAAAGAACAAATGTAGGTTAAAATTCATAAATAAAATAGTCTTAATGTGCAGTAAATATATGGTATCGTGTCCGTAAGCCCTGATAGCTTGCTTGCCCAGGGACTGTTCACCCTGAGTCTATTTCCCCTTAGAGTCTGTATGCCCTGGATATTAAACTTCTCCATTCTTTTATTGAAAAAATATTTGTATTAGGGTGTCAAAGTTTAATATACTTATTCAGATATTTATATGGTATATAAATTCTAGTATTAATGAAAACACATGAAAATATTTAAAATTAATGGTGTGTTTGGGAGCATTGTAATTGTTCTTAATACTATATTTCATTGTAATTGTTCTTAATACTATATTTCTCACTGCTTGTCATAATAATTAATTGTCTTTGATGGATGAATAATAAAAACAACATTTTGTTTTGATAATCTAGTCAGCTTGAAATGAGTAAAAACAATTGTGTACAGAATTGTAAAACATAAGTTCATTCATTATAATATTATATAAATTGACTGACTAGAATTATTAAAATTGTAAAAAATATCAATATTAAAAGATAAATACATTGTATTCCAAAATTCTACTATGCAGACCAAAGGAAAATATTTGTTTGCAGCAATACAAATATTTTATCAAATTTTTCCACATAAAGTAACATACTTTGTTCATGTTCAAATATTATATGAACATGATAATGCAACTAGACAACAATATAAAAAACAAAAATCTGGGCAAACAGGTATACATTGTAAGAACAAACTAACCCTGGTTCTGAAATTACCAAAAAAAAAAAGCAGTCTTCACGCTGAACTGCTAAATTTACAGGCCTGCAGCTTAATTTTTGAAATTTTTTAGTTAGATTCTGTTGGTCTGTAGGTCTGATTTTTACAGGCCCGAGAGAAATTTTACCAGCCTGGGCTGCCACTCGGCGTGAAAACTGCAAAGGAATTTGCTTTACTATAAAAGTTAACATGCATCTTTTTGATAAATTAACTCAAATAATTCATTTGCTCCCCATGGAAGATTTTCTCTACTGTGAGAACCTGAATTCCTTTTATGATTAAAACATGTTCTCATCAATGTTCTCTGTGTGAGAGAGTCAATCAGCAGAAATACAATGTTATTGAGGTAGATAAAAAAAAAAACAAAAAAAAAAAAAAACCATTTAAATTGAGTTATAAATCTAGTGAAAACAAGACCTACATGTATAATTGTTAATTTCTGTGTCATTTGATCTCTTGTGGAGAGTTGTTTCATTGGCAATCACAGGGTTCTCGTTAAGGATTTTTGAAGGCGAGTCCAGGGACTCGTCATTTTTGGCCATGGTGAGTCCAACAGCAAGGAGAAGATATTGTATTGCAATATAATGTAATATTTAAGTCTCCATGGCCTAACAGAGCAATGAAATGACATTAAATTCAGATTACTTTTAAACTTTTGCTATAAAATGATGATATTTGTATTTAACTGTGTTTAGTTTATACATGTTATACAAAATATTTCTATCTTGATGCATCTGTGGACTCGCTAGTTTTGAAAATGATGAGTCCAGACAGATTTTGATGAGTCCAGGACTCATGGACTCGCCTTAGCGAGAACCCTGATTAATTGAATCATACCATATCTTCTTTTTTATATGCACAAACTGGCCAAACCATCGCCTCGATTAAACAAAATTGTACCATTAATAACAGTGTTCCAGCTAAATGGAGGGGCGCCGCGCCCCGCCCCCGAAATTTTGCGCCCCTCTGCCTTTTTTAAGCGCTACTGCGCCCCTCTGTGCCCTTTTGAAAAAAAGTTTAAAAAACGATCTTTTTTCCTCATATCGTCGCCATTTTGTTGAGGTCTTTATACACACACTTCATTAAGACAACAGATTAAAATTGTTGACACTTGTTACCTGTATATAATCACCTATTTGATTAGAGTCAATTACTTAATCAGGTGAAATTTACGACCCTGTCTAATCCCTTTGCCCTGAAGCACCAAACATCGAAGTTAAATGAATTGATTATTTTAACGCCTGACGATGCAAAATAGAATTTATAAAATAAATGTGAACGGCAGAACAGTGTTCATTTCTATTGTATTTGTTATTTATAAAATAACGTTCATTTAAAAAGAATCATTCCAATAGGTCAACACGCAAAATGCCGACGAAAAAAAGAAAAATTGACCAACTTGGAAATGACAAGAAGAAAATATCAAAGACTTGCCAGTCTATTACATCTTTTTTCAAGAATAATGACCATCAAAAGTAAAAAAATAATTTAATTCTTTACCTTTATGAAAAATCGAGAAAAAGAAAGGTTTTTATCAAATATCGCAATTGTTCTTCTATTGTAAATTCCGCCGATTACGGAGCACTCGAAAGTCCGATTTTTATATCATTTTTTCTTAAATTGAAATCCGTTTTGACTAACTTTAATATTGATATTATTAAATACGCTCAACATGAAGTAAACGGAGATGCTTGTTGAATTGATAATAAACTTACAAAATTGAATCAATTTATTATTGTGGCGATTACGGAGCTCTCGAAAGTCCGATTTTTGTATCAATTTTCTTATTGAAATCACAGGCACTGGTTTCTATCCATTGAAGACCCCTATCAACGTATATTTCCGTAAATATACGTTGATAGGGGGTCTTCCAATGAACAAGTGCCTGTGATTGAAATCCGTTTTGACAAACTTATTGATTTTATTAGATACGCTCAACATGAAATATACGGAGATGCTTGTTGAATTGAACAGACAAAAGTGAAACAATGTATGGTTATACAGAGATAGAAGCTCTGGCAAATACATTTGACATGGACCCTGAAACTCTCTTTATTCAATAACAGGACTTTATAGCTCTTGTGTCATCAGCAGAACTTACAGATCGTTCCTTATCTAGTCTGCTAGAGCTATTTCCTTCACCTTGTCATTAGGATAAAAACCTATTATCTATGTACCCTCTTGTTGCAAAACTATTCAGTGTTGCAATATGACATGTACAATGTACAACCACTCAGTACAGCAGAGGTGGAGAAAATATTCTCTCAGGTCAAATTGATAAAGACAAGTCACAGGCAGCTAGGGCAAACTTGAAAACACAGACATTAACAAAAATATTAACTGTAAAATTAAACTGTGATGAAACTAAATTTGAAAAAAATCTTGATCAATGTGTGACAACCTTCTTCAAAAAGAAAAACAGAAGATTTGTCATTGTTGTTTATTTATTTGCATTTGAACTCTTCTTTGAAAAAATCTATAGTTTGAAAGAGAAATGAATATAGTAATGTCTATTATTGCTATCAGTTTGATTTTAACTTATACATGTTATATGTTCTAAATAAATGATTTGTAAACTTGTATATAATAGCTATTTAACTTAGCTACATGCTTGCTAAAAATATGTCTTTATGTGGTAACATAAAGTATTTGATTTTTTTCAGTGAGAACGCGCTAAAGTGCCCTTTTTAAAAACGCGCCCCTCTATTTTCAAATCCTAGCTGGAACACTGAATAATATATATGAGAAATTAAAAAGTATATTGTCTGTGAGAAACTGTTCTCAAACTCTCTCCCACTTGCAAAATAAAATATCCCATTGTAACTTGGCCCATCTGCGTTCTTGATATGTTCTAGCTATAGTCTTTTGAATTTATACACACCACTTAAAGAATGCTTAAGTACAGGCTCGTGTAGTATACATGTATTTAAATCTTATACTATTTTAGTGTTTAAACTTATTTTCAAATTCAACATTTTATAACTAAAATGAAACAAATTCAGGAAATATGCCTGACTTTTTTTCTGAAATTGAATAGTCCTTATCTGATGTACATTTGTATGAAAAATTTACATGCACATGCAAATTTCTCAAAATATCTAATTTTTTTGTTACTTCATGTAAGTGCTAGTGATTACATACATGTATTCAGTGAAAGCTTCATCTTTTGGTTTAAGCTTTCCTGGATACATGTACCTGATTGTTTATGTCTTTGAAAATGAAGAGGTTACTGCAAACATGTGAATGTTGCTTTCAAACAAGATGTTTAATACAATTTTGGATTTTTCTTTTTTCTCTTCTTTTCATAGATGCCCACAGGGCTTTAGAATTGTTAGAGGACTACCATTCCAGGCTTAGTCTTCCACAAGACACCCAGCTCAAGGTTGCTATAGAGAAAGTCATAAGAATTTTCAAAAGTCGCCTATTTCAGGCACTTCTTGGTATGTAAAATTAATATTTAAGGTGGAAGTTCTTTTATTTAAGACAGAGTGATTGGCTCAATTTTTGGAATACAACATTTTTACATAAGGTACATGCACATGATCCACATTAACTTATTTTGCATGATATGCAATGATTAAGGCCTTTATTATTATCTACATGTATATAAAAACTGAATATTATTGCATTTTAATAACAAGTGATTTGCACAAAGTTACTGATTTAGTAGCAGTTATAATTACTGCATTACAAATTTATAATAATGGTTTTATACTTTGCTAAACAAAGCAAGGACTGTAGTACTGAATTTGGCATGTACCGAGGCTAAAATTATGTTCATGGTTGTAACCTATTTAAATGTTACATAATGTACTATCACATTAGAATAAAAAAAAATGTATCTGGTATAAATGGAGCTAATTGAAAATGATGCTAACTTCTGTTTTCAGACATACAAGAGTTTTATGAGTATACATTGTTAGATGACTCAAAATCTATACAACAGAAGACATTGGAGACCTTACAGATAGCTAACAAGTGGGAGAGAGAACCACCTATCACCAATGCTCTTCCTAAACTTGAGGTTGTTATTGTACCTAGAAATGTTAATTCATGATTTTGCAGAAAGCTCAAATATTAATATTATAATCTCAATATGTTACCCATTTAAGATGATATGAATAAGAAGATATTGTACAAGTGTTAATGAGACAACCTTCAATCCAAGTCACTATGTATAAAAAGTTCACAATAATAGGTGTAAGTACAGCCTTAAACATGCCGGAGGCTTGGCAAAATTGAGACAAAATTCTATCTTATTTGTTTTACATAATTTATAGAAGTTGATTAAAATTAGCAAAGCTGTCTTATTAACTGAAGGGCATATGCGTAGCTACACAGATCAAATTGTCAAGTGTGTTTTATAGTTGCATTTCAAATAAAATTTGTATATATATGACAGCAAAATTTTTGCATAAGTACATGCATTTGTTGTCAGCAATATTGTCAAAAGACTTTTTGTTTCCTGACAATATCTTGAGTATAAGTGTATAGATTCACACCACAAAAGTAAGGTTGTGATTGATTTTGGTGATCATTAAAATTTCAAGCAGGATAGTCGTACTCAGAAATCAACCAATCAAAATACCGAAATTTGTTGTTTCAAGCAAATATTTTGTACTCTGAGTACTGTGTAAAGTAAAATAACAATAAGCCCTAGAGATCTATCTACAATTCATTTTATACCAATAAATATCTGACTTTCAGAAGTTTTATTTTGCAAATTTATGTTTCTAGAAAACTGTGTCACCTCCTGATGAAGAGTTACCTCCCCCTCCACCAGAGTTACAAAATAGACAGGTTGAACCAAAGACATTAGCTTCTGTGTCCCCTGTCAAACCACCAGTTGTTAGCACATACCATGAAGATGACATTGACAACACTCTTCCACCACCAGTAAGTAGAGATATATCCTTGTACACAAGTTACTTACCATTATCTTAATACATGTATCAGCAATTCCTAAACTAAAGAGTGCTTCTGGGGAGCCAACATAGTCTTTTAATGTAACTGTGTGCTGTATCTATTAGGTTATTGTCCCTTCTTGAACTCATTGTGTGGAACATAGAAATGATGAGGGTCTGAACTTCCGCTCCACTTTGTTAGGGCTGTCATCTGTACAGTTTTTGCATATAGGTTCATTTCAGTAATGTCTTGAACAAGTTTGAAAATCAGTGCTGATCAATTATTGTATAAAAAAGTTATGTCCCTTGGAAAGATTGATTTTATGGAAAATTGCAATATCAGCACTCTCATGTGTACAATTCTTGCCAGAATTTTTTGCAACTTATTAAGCAATGTCTTTGACAAGTATAACAATCAATTATTTTTAAGAGTTATACCCCTTAGATATTAATTATATGGCAAATTACCTAATGAGAACTTTTATGTGTACAATTCTTTCCAGATTTTCATGAGATTTCATCAATGTCTCTGATAAATATAAAAATCAGTACTGATCAACTATTTTTATACCCCATGCAACGAAGTTGGGGAGGCTATAATGTTTTCGACTGGTCCGTCAGACTGTCTGTCAGTCCTGTTCTTGTCATCGCAATTCCTCTGAAACCACACAACAAAATTTCATGAACCTTTGTAGATAATAAGGACATACTATGTAGATGTTCATATCAACAGAAAATTATGATTCAGCTTTTTTTTTAGGAGTTAGGTCCCTTTTAACTTATTTGCACCAATATACTACTGCAACATTTTGTCATTGCAATTCCACTCTGAAACCTCACAACAGAATTACATGAAACCTTTTAGATAATAAGGACATACTATGTAGATGTGCATATCGACAGGAATTATGATTCAATTTTGTTTTCTTAGAGTTATTTTATTTGTCTAGAGACAATGTGGGGACGTTGGGTATGTGAGCACGCTCATTCAGGTTCTTTAATTTTACGAGTTATGTCCCTTGTATATATTTATTATATGGAAAATTGTGTTGTTAGCAGTCTCATGTGTACAATTCTTGCCAGAATTTTATTAACATTAAATCATAGGTTTATATCTGCAAAGTCTTTGACATTTTCGAATATCAGTGCTCATCAAATATTTTTAAAGAGTTTACCCCTTAAAAAATTTAATAAAAACTTGCATTGCATTTGCTCTGATTCTTTTATTTCTCATAGATAGATAAGATAAGATAAGGTCAGATTTATTTTATTAAAGTGTCACCATCCATTACAATATCTATATAAAAATACACATAAACAGGGTTCTCGCTAAGGATTTTTGAAGACGAGGCCAGGGACTCGTCATTTTTGGCCATGATGAGTCCAACAGCAAGAAGAAAATATTTTTTTGCAATATAATGTGATATTTTAGTCTCCATTTCCTAACAGATCAATGCAATGGCTTTAAATTCAGATCACATTTAAACTTTTGCTATTAAATGATGATATTTGTGTTCAGTTGATACAAAATATTTCAATCTTGATGCATCTGTGGACTCAGCAGTTTTGAAAATGGTGAGTCCAGACATATTTTGATGAGTCCAGGACTCATGTACTCGCCTAGGTGAGAACCCTGATAAAGTCATAAGAACCTAACATTTAGTAAAAGGATGTCAGCCGAAAATACATACTTAAAAGGACAAATTTGTTACATTTAAAAAGTATTTTGTAAATAAAAAAAAAACGTTTATAATTTCTAGATGACATTTTTGTCGACAAAACATATAATAAAGGGAACTAGTTAAAATAGGAACCAATATTCTCATTACACATAAGATAACGAAGTTTTTCAATATCACATAAATACTCAAAATCAACATTTAAAAGACAGGCTTTGGCATATAATTCATGTCTGATATCAGAGTAAAAACAACAATTAAAAAGAAAGTGTTTTTCATCTTCAATTTGGCCATTATCACAAAAAATACATAAACAGTCTTCTAGAGGTTCTTGTGGTCTATCACATCTACCTGTTTCAACTTTAAGTTGTAACGAACCAGCTCTGAAAAGTGACAAAATACGTCGGTGGCATCTATTATTTACTACCTTTACCACTACCTAAGGCTCTGTACCAATACAATTTTTAAGCAATCTATAAAACGTTAATTTATTACCATTGACATTATTTTTATCATTCATGATGCCAAGATTCTTTTTCAAAAGTTTGTATAGAATCCCATGCATTACTCATTAATTTCATAGATATTTATAAATTGTTTTAAAGAACCTTAACATGTGTTTTATTTAGTTATTGCCCTAGGCCTTGTACCTTGAATAGATAAAATATGTGGAAAGCAGGGGACATAAGAAATCTGTTCTTTTATTAGTTATTCACATGCCAGGATGTCTAGTGTTTTATCTAAAGCAATTTAGCATGGCGCAGCACATTTGCCTTTTTTCCTGACGCCATGTCCTATTTTTTCTGAAAAATTTGACGCCATGTGCCCTTTTGTGTTATCTGGATCGAGATCGGGTTGCAGTAAGGGTTTTTTTGCTGATCAAAATGTGACAAGCATTGACTTAAGTAATGTGACTTAAGTTGGTTGCATGTTATCACTTCCGGTACTGGTTACTCAAGAAGAGAGTATATCAAATCATTCTAACTTTCGGCAAAATATAAGTTTGTTACTACATTTATAGAATGTGATGAAATTTCCCTGAAGTAAATTTGTTGTCCATATATTGCATGAAAAACATCATATTCCTTTCCAAATAGCGTGTCATACATCGTTTATTTTTTTTTAATTTTTCATCGTCCACCATTGAAATATTTGTACTAAACTACTGATCAGAACTGTAAACAGCTATGACCGAAATCCAGATTATTACGATAATGACTACGGACACATGAATAGCACAGTTGACAGAGGAATATAGACCCCAAAAAGAAAAAGCTCAGCTCTCGGACTATTATACTAATATCATTATATTACATACCAGCTTCACTTTGTAAAATTTATATATCTATTTTAACATGTTTAATGCGAAAAACTGAATATGTGTAACTTACAAATTTATTTATGCCCTATTAAGTATAGTCTACACGCCAAGTGCCCTGTTTTGTATAGTCTACGCCCCCTTTTGGTAAAAAAAATTACCATGCCCTTGTTGAGTTCTAGATAAAACACTAATATCATACTTTTGTGTTTGTTTCAATACTGTAAATTCAGCAATTGTTCAATGATGAACAAAATAAAAAAATAGTTTTTGCGATTTCAGGAAAATGCTGCATACAATTAAGCTTTCAAAATTAAAATTAGAATGCAACTTTATGTTCAGAATGATATACAAAAATATTGTCATATGTTTAGGATTGGCTATAAAGCACTGAAGTTTGCTGTACATATTGAAATTTATTTTATAGCTCTGTCATATCTGTTGTAAAAGGGAAATTGATAGTGAGTCTTAGATATATCTAAATTGTCTGTCTTTAATCAAATTGTTACAATAAGCTGTGTTAAGTTTTTTGATTAGTTCACATCTGAATAATAACTTCTTGACAATCATTTCCTTCATAGCCATACAGTACATCTCAGTTGCAAGAATAGATGGCTCTGTCCTTTCATTGGATTTCAATTACTTGAAATTTTACAAATGATTGTTTCCTAATGAGAATGTTAAAGGGACAGCCCTTCTATATAAATTATGGAAAATGGGAGTAGGAAAGTCTTTTTACAGGGTAATAAAACAACAATATTTAAATACAAAATCCTTTTTAAAATATAAAGATCACATTTCTGACTATTTTGACATTACTAGAGGTGTGAAACAAGGGGACTCATTAAGTCCTACTTTGTTCAATATTTTTATAAATGATATCACTAAAGGTTTGGAAGATGACAACTCAAGTCCATTGGAGCTCATAAATAGTAAACGAGGCTCCCTCCTGTTTGCTGATGATCTGCTTTTACTATCAGAATCTAAGGAGGGTCTCCAAAATAGTCTAAATAAAGTTTCCATGTTTTGTGAAAACTGGCAGCTTTCTCTAAACATAAATAAAACAAAAAGTATGGTCTTTTCAACAACAAAGCAAAAGCCTGAAACATCTATACCTGTATATAAAAACAAAAAAATAGAGAATGTTATGGAATATTCTTACTTGGGTCTGCTGATTAAATCAAATGGTAATCTCAGTCATAGTACAGCTGAATTAACAAAAAGGCAAAAAAGGTTTTGTTTTCTATTAAAACATATACTAATTCTCTTGGCAGCCTTCCTATCAGAGTGTCAAATAACTTATTTGACTTTTCTGGAAAAATTGTGGACCCATTTAATTTTATTGACAAGACTCCAATAGAAAACTTGCATCTTGGTTATTGCAAGTTTACCCTTGGCACTAACAAGAGTGCCTCAAATTTTGGTACAAGGAACGAATTGGGAAGACTGCCTATTGAATGTCATATAAAAACCCAAACTATTATGTATTTACATGTAGCAAGGCTTTTCACCTCAAATTTGAATCCCTTATTACATGAATCTTTTCAATTAACTAAAACTTTGGATTCTAGTGGCTCCTATTCATGGTTCACTTTTGCAAAAGATATTCTTTCTGAATCTAACATTGATATAGGTAGACTAAAAACCTGTAATAATTTAAAACAATTAAAAAATATTAAAAGCTATATTAAACCCCAAATAAACTCATACTACAACAACCTGTTGATGGATAAGTTGAAATCTATTGATAATAAAAGTAGATTAAATTTTTATAAAGGACTTGAGCCAAATCTATTGATCAAACCTTACCTCTCTAACCCAAACTTTGAATTTAGAAAATTAATTACAAAACTTAGAATCAGTGACCATTCATTATTAATTAAAAAAGGAAGGCATTTTAAAATTCCTTGCGAAGAGAGACCTTGCAGAAAATGCAAAGTACTAGATGATGAAAAACATTTCTTAATAAATTGTTCTCATAATTCAAATATTAGATTAACATATTTTAATTGCATTAACAGAGAAAGTAATTCATTTGCTAATCTCACTGACAATGACAAAGTTATATATATATATATATACTTAACCCATCAACACCAACACAAGTGAATAAACTAGGATCCTTTATAAAAAAAGTCAATGGAACTGAGGACAGGGGACACTTCAATATTTACCTGAATTTGTGTATATATATTGAGTTACTTAGTTATTGTCTTTATTTGTTTTTATACGACCCCAAAAATTTTTTTGGGATCGTTTATTGGTATGATATCGTCGTCTGCGTCGTCGTCCGAAGACACATTGGTTTCCGGATAATAACTTTAGTTTAAGTGAAGAGATCTTCATGAAATTTTTTCAGAAGGTTCAATACCACAAAAGGAAGGTTGGGATTGATTTTGGGGATGATGGTCCCAACCGATTAGGAATTAGGGGCCCAAAACAAGCATTTTTCTAGTTTCAGGATAATAACTTGTGTAGAAGTATTTCAATTGCTCTAAAATCATACCGCAATGTTTAAAACCATAAGTAGAAGGTTTGGATTCATTTTAGGGGATTATGGAGCCAAAGTTTAGGAATTAAGGGCCAAAAAGGGGTCAAAACAAGCTTTTTTCTAGTTTCGAGACAATAACTTATGTGTAATTGTATGGATCTCTCTGAAATTGTACCACAATGTACCATATAACAAAGGGGAGGCTGGGATTAAGTTTTGGGTTAATTGCCCAAAATATGTAGGAGTTTGGGGCCAAAAAAGGCCAAAAAGAAGCATGATTCTAGTTTCCAAACAATTATGACAATAACTTGTGTTTAAGTGTATGGATCTCTCTGAAATTGTACTACAAGGTTCAATACTGCAATGGAAAGCATGGGACTGAGTTTAAGGGTTATTGCTCCAAGGGGGGTTCAAAAAGTTGGGGGGGGGGATTTTTTGTTTACCATTTTTTGAAGGGCTTCCTTATTTTTCAAAGAAGTTTCAAGAAGAAATCTTCAATTGCACAGTATTGTGCAATAGATTTGTTAGATCTTTGACCACATTAATTTTGTGACAAAAACCTATATTATGTCAAAAATTTGATCACAATCCAAATTCAGACAGAATCAAGCTTGAATATTGTGACCAAATTTGCCCTAACTATTCAGGGTTCAACCACTGGGGTCGTATAAAGCTGCGCCCTGCGGAGCACCTGGTTGTTCTTGTTATATTTCACAAACTGTAAAGTTTATATGGTAATAAAACTTTATAAAAAAATGAATTGAATTGAATTGTTAATGTAGAAGTAATTCTGATAGTCCCATTTGTTATTCCACTGATAAAATTAAATTAGTTTGTTGGTGTTTTTATCAATTCTTTTAAAAGATGGTATGAATGTTTCTCCTTGCCAATTAGTTTCCACAGATACAATTAAAATAAAACTTTGAAGAGCTTGAGATACATGTACATTATCAACTTTTAAGATGGTATAGGGACTTCTAGATGTCTTATTCAGCTCTTCTGGCATTAATGTCCCAAGGTCATGTGTTGGCAATGTACTTTTGCTTTTCTCATCAATGGCATCATCTGGCATAGATCTATAATTTGTTTTAAAAAAAAAAATCTTCAGAAACCACTTGGCTATAAGACCAAAATTTAGTTCATATTGTTGTTGAGCCTTCGACTTTAGTCACCTGACCTTACCATATTTCATGGATCAGTGATCAAGGTTAAAGTCGAGCGATTAGGTCCATTTCTCAAATACTATAAGCAGTAGGTCAACTATATGTGGTTAATGAAATTGCTAAAATGGGTACATGTCATTCTGAATGGTATAATCTGATCTTGACCTCAGTTTTATGATTCATTGCTTTTCTATCTGTAATCTTAAGCTTGATAAGGATTTTTCTGCTGAGTATATGTGCAATTAACAATTGAACTGATATTTTGACGATAGTAGAGGGGCATTATGTTTTCTGGTCTGTACCGCTTCAGGTTAAAGTTTTTGGTCAAGGTAGTTTTTGATGAGGTTGAAGTCCAATCAACTCTAAACTTAGTACACATGTTCCCTATGATATCTTTCTAATTTTTATGCCAAATTAGATTTTTGACCCCACTTTCACGGTCCACTGAACATAGAAAATGATAGTGCGAGTGGGGCATTCATGTATTATGAACACATAGGAACTGCTTGTGATAGATCAATAGAATCTATTTATTCAAATTACTATTAGTACACTTCAGTTTGAGGACTATTTTGAGGCCCTGCCCTCTATTTCATGGTCTAGATCTGGCGACTCAATTAATGATCAATTTTCAATATTACAGTTCTTCTATAAAAGCATGCAAAACAGAACATTGATCAACTTGCTTGCTATGTTTGCTTGGTTGCAAACAATAGGTAGGTGGAGTTTCTGTCTGTTTTTATATTTACTGGGATTTGATTGGACAATAAGAATTGACATGAAATGAATTTCATGTTTATTGTCCAATCATATTCCAGTAAATAGTAAACACACTGAAATAGACTACCTACCTGTTGTTTACAAACACCCAAACAAATATAGCAAGCAAGTTAATCAATTGTTTGTTTTGCATGCTTTAAAAGAAGAACTGTAAATTATCATGTTTGATCAGTTTGCTAAGAAGAACTTGTGATAGATCAATGATCCTATTAAGTTGAATTCTTATAATTGAATAATAGTTTGACAACTATATTGAGACTCTGTCCCCTACATAATCATGATAATGGTCCAGAGACTGAAATAATTAGCAATTTTCAATGTTATTGTTTTTCTGATCAAATCAATGCAAATCAATGATATTTTCCCTTATTAAGTTTCATTACTATTCATTGCATATCAGTTTAAAAAAAAAAAATATTCAGGTTTGAAAACGTCAGAACAAAAATTACATAATTTTGTTCATCTTCAGATCATGCTATTGAAATCAAAGCTTATGCCCTTTTTAAATAAATTTCATTGAAATTTTAGGTTCCAATCTCCTTAACTCAGAAAATTTGTAAATTGTAAAGGCAAAAGATAAACTAGAAAGAAAATGTAAAATAATATAAATGATTTATTGAAAATCAACCAATTTTCTTAGAATAAAATCTCAGTTCATCATTTTATCATGAAACAGACAGTTTAATGGCTACAGCTATTATCTTTTCCTATTGAGTAAATGGTTTCTCAGCACTAATAACTGTTTTTGATGATTGAAACTGGATTGAATGTTCTGCCATATTACACAGAAAGAACATAAATGTGTACTAAAGCTGTTAAAATTATTACTATTCAAACAAGTGGAAAGCTTTATTTGTAAAGTATGGATTGAGAAAACTAATATTCAGGAATACAGTAATATATATATATTTTAAATTTTACAAGTATGGAGAAAAATGCAAATACTCCTCCCTAATCCTGCCTGTAGTTGTGATTGCAACAGCCTTTCCTTTATAACATATACTATGTACATGTACTTTTACATTGCCTACAGCTGTCAGAACTATGTTGACTGCAGTGACATCAATCTTGATGTAATTGCAATAAACCATGTCTTTAAGTGTACAAATCTGCAATTCACCCCATCTCAGTATGGGTGATGTCTCTGTACTCTGTGTTTTTAAAAAAAACTGCTTAAAGTTTCCGTTTGTAACTGGGCTTTCATATGGTACTCTTTAGTTTATATATATTTCAGCAGTTGATCAAAGTAAACAAGGTTTTTGTATTTGTCATACAATAGTTAAAACTAAGCAAAAACAATCATAAATATCTGTTATAAATATTTTATGAATAATTGTCCTTCTTCAGCTATTTTTTTCCACAAAATGAAGAAATAATTGTTAATAAAAGGAAAGGCAAGTATAGCCAAGAAAGTATTGGATTGAGTTATAATGGTAATATTAACGGCCAGTTCAGAATAGAAAGATTTATTAGTAGGATGACAGTTCACCGAACTTTAATATTTAACAAATCACAGTCTACAAATTCTGATTAGGAATTTTATTCATTGCTTGGAATGTGGAATTTCTTAAGATATTGTAATTTGAAGAAATGAAAAATGTTTTTTTGCCTCATTTATGCAGAATTTAATGATGTTTGCTCGGTTTCCTTTTGTTTTCCATAAAAAAAAATTGTTTGAAAATGGATTTATTTGAAATTTATTTGGAATTTCCAACATTTGACAGTTATTCTTGGTCATGAGAATGTCTTGTTTTCTGACGAGTTTGTAAAAATTTCATGGCAGGAAATATTGGAAAATTGACAATATGAATATTGTTACATCAGTTTCTGGACATGCAATTAATACAGAAAGCTATTAGATTCTATGACTATCAAATACGCTGTTCAAGGACACTAACTTTGTTAATACCATGACTAAATGAAGACTTGAAAGACAATTAAGAGAATGTTTTTTGTAGTTTTGACAATGTTTATGGATTTGCAATTGGATTTTTCCTTTTCTGTGTGATGGAATGGAGTGTCATTGAGACTCCAAGCTATTAATTAAAATGAAGGATAGCTCGGATTCAAAGAATGCAAAGTACCTTGGATCAATCTTTTCTTTCTGGTTGTTCCGTTCCAGAAACAAAGGACGATCTGTTAGCTTTAAGAAGTATGTAGATACAATTATGTATGATTATGAGGATGGTTCAATGAATTACATATTGGTAAGTCTAAGTGGATTATAATCGAAATATCAGTTATTTTATTTGTTTCATTGAAGTCTGCTTTCATTTAACTGCCTTTTGTAAGGATTTTTTTTAACAATTATAAATGAGCTTTCATTTTTAGCGCAATTGTCACTTTGGGTCATGTGAGCTCTTGCTGGAGTCAATTGGACATTTTAGTCTGTCATCATAATTTTCCGTTGTCATTAACTTCAACAATAACCTTCTCATAAACACTTGAACCAATTTCAACCAATTTAGTATCTTTATCTTGTAAGTTGTATAATGTATTTTTTTGTTTCTGTCTATCAATACACTTTATAATATTGCTATTTGTCCGCCATTACTGGACATCACAAAAGTAACTGTAAATTTTTGACTCATAATAGAAAATATGATGCTACAATGGAAAAGTGATGGTTGTATATAGGACATCAAAAGTTCTAGCAGATCAGATTCTCAGGTCAAGCGGAACAGATAGCAATAAGGTTTATCAACATGACTACTAAATAAAACATAATGGTACAATGCATTTATTGTCTAGTATCTTGATAACCAAATTAAATAAAGAAAATCTAAAGGAGCAGAAATGCTCCAAATGTCAATTACAACCAACTTACTGTGTTCCATCAAAATTATCAGAATTTTTCCCTTACAAAAGTATTGACTTTGTCATTGCTTTATTAAGGATACCCCTTTTGTATTTGCAACTCCTCATAAATCACTGCTTTCAATTATTGAATTTTTTTTTTCAATCTTCACCAATAATCATGATAATGCTATTATGAATTATGAACCCTTTTATTTATTAATATATAAGAATTGTTATATATTGCAATTGACCTTGCCATTGCTTTGAATTTAAGAATCAGAATTTCATCAGAATTTAATGAAATTTTCTCAGAATCCTTGTTATATAATGGCATAATGCGCATTCTATTTAATTTTTAACTCAATTATTTTAAGGTTTCTTATATTACACAATCATATACTTTTGCAAGGGAGTATCATTTTGTGATTATTGCTCATAGTACCTTCATAGTAATTTAATGATGAGCATGCAATATAGATATTTCTTTCTATTCTATTAACTTAAGAATATTATCTTGCTGATGGCTTTGCTTTGTACTCAATACTATCATTTGTTGCATGGGTGTCTAAGAAAAGGATCTCATGATATCTCAGTGTGAAATAAATCAATTATAATATTCTTGTGATTTTTCTGTCATCTAAATGCTAACTCATTATTTAATCTGTTGGAGATTTTCCTTGAAAATTTCTAAAAATCTTTTATAGTGTTAATAAAGTCGATTATATCCATTTATGGTACAAAAGATTATAGAAAATGTCCTGAAAAAGAGTGGTGATGTTATGATCAATTTCTTAAACCCTCACTTACTGAACATTGCTGAAGGATGTTTTGATAATCAAAGTTAACTAAGATTTGGAATGATATATTGTCGAGCCTGCGACTTTAGTTGCAGAAAGCTCGACATAGGGATAGTGATCCGGCGGCGGCAGCGGTGGCGGTGTTAGCTCACTTCTTAAAAGCTTTATATTTTAGAAAGTAGAAGACCTGGATGCTTCATACTTTGTATATGGAGGCCTCATGTTACGAAGTTTCCGTCAGTCACATGTCCAATGTCCTTGACCTCATTTTCATGGTTCAGTGACTACTTGAAAAAAAAGTTTAAATTTTTTTTTAATGTTAAATTCTCTCTTATTATAAGTAGTAGGATAACTATATTTGGTATGTGCGTACCTTGCAAGGTCCTCATGCCCGTCAGACAGTTTTCACTTGACCTCGACCTCATTTCATGGATCAGTGAACAAGGTTAAGTTTTGGTGATCAAGTCCATATCTCAGATACTATAAGCAATAGGTCTAGTATATTCGCTGTATGGAAGGACTGTAAGGTGTACATGTCCAACTGGCATGCGTCATCTGACCTTGACCTCATTTTCATGGTTCAGTGGTTACAGTTAAGTTTTTGTGTTTTGGTCTGTTTTGCTTATACTGTATGCAATTGGTCTACTATATTTGGTGTATGGAATGATTGTAAGGTGTACATGTCTAGCTGGTAGGTGTCATCTGACCTTGACCTCATTTTCATGGTTCAGTGGTCAAAGTTAAGTTTTTTAGGTTTGGTCTATTTTTCTAATACAATAAGCAATAGGCCAACTATGTTTGGTGTATGTAAATATTTCATGATCTATATGTCAGTCGTGCAGATTTTATTTGACCTTGACCTCATTCTCACAGTTCATTGCTCAGTGTTAAGTTTTTGTGTTTTGGTCTGTTTTTCTTAAACTATGAGCTATAGGTCAACTATATTTATTGTATGGAAGAATTGTTAGCTGTACATGTCTGCCTGGCATGGTTTATCATGTTTATCTGACCTTGACATCATTTTCATGGTTCATTGATCATTGTTTGGTTTTCCTGGTTAATGTTAAGTTTATGTGACAGTTGTAATCAGGGGTTGGCAAAAACCCGGGTTTTATGAGTATTGCCCAGCCCAGTGGGAAATACTGGGAAAACCCGGGTTTTACTGGGTTTTACTGGGTAATACTGGGTAATATAAAATACTGGTCTGAATTTCAAAGAGCATTCAGTAATCAAACAGAAATGCAATACATTTAAGATATATATAAACATATTTTTATTTATAAATAAGTTTACTTGTTTGAGAGTCTTATCATACATACATGTACAAAAGTACAAGTGTATACATATGAGAAAGAATTATTCTAACAAATTATTCTAACAAATATATAACTAGTATAAAGAATTTAAGGATTACATGTACATGTAAGGAAAATTACTTTGAAATAATTTATATATGTACAAATGTACAAAACTAAATAATAAGTAATTATTCAGATTAGACAGCAACCATTTGATTTTCTGGGGGGGGGCTATGGATTTTTTTTCTGGACAAACTGTTTTTTTTCGGCGAAAAACAATCTGTTTTTTTTTTTTGGCGAGAAGTCGAAAACAATTTTTTTCTTTCAATTTTAGCGTTACAGATAGTGGCAGCTGAGGGTAAAACAAACATTTTTTTTCCCTCAGGATCAGAAACAAATTATTTTTTTCTCCCAAAACTGGAAACAAACTTTTTTTTCCAAAAAAATCCATAGCCCCCCCCCCAGAAAATCAAATGGTTGCTGCCTTAGAACACAGGTATGTTTATATAACAATAATCAGTCTTTTCATTTCTATAAGAGTTAATGACAAGACCCTGTAGGGTGTTTATTTAGCAATCATAATTGCGTATATAGCAATTTAATTTACAATTCACTTAAACACTGCAATAAAGTGTTAAGATTATTGAAACAATGCTTGGAAATTAACGAGGAATCCTAAATTGTGCAAATATTGTATTTTTCCTACATAGAATTTATGTGGAGAAGAGAACGAAATTGAATTTTAAATCTTCTAGAAATGACTCTCAATGGTTATCTGTATAAAATGTATATTTTTAGCTATAATACTATGAAACTACAACAAGTCTTTACTATTTTGTGTTGAAATAAGCTTAAAAAATCATATTGCCCAGTATTGCCCAGTATTGCCCATTTCAGGGAGTATTGCCCAGCCCAGTAAAACCCGGGCGGGTAATACTTTGCCAACCCTTGTTGTAATAAAGCTTTACATTTAGGACTATCAACATAAAATCAATGATTAGAAAAGAAGGCGAGACATTTCAGTGTGTGCACTCTTGTTTTGATTTAAGCTCCTGTCTCATAGAGCAAACCTTTTCATGCTTTTGGTTTGCTGTCATCATATAAACATTTATTTTGAGAAAAAAAGGGTTTAAGTTTACGAGAAAATGATATTGTAATTTAAATAACAAAGAGAAATTGCAAGCTGCTAACATTTTCAAACATTAGTACAAATTGAGCTTTGTGCATAAAAGCTTAATGTAAAAGGAAATAAAGATTAAGGTGCATGAAGTCACACAGATATTTAGAGACATATCTCTGATTGCCTTAAAAGCAGCTGAAAGTAAAATGATTAATGAAGAAATATTGGTTTCTAATGGATAATCCATAGTGATACTTCATGGTTTTAAAATATCTGTCTTTTTCAAAAAGATGATGTTTTATACATATTAATGGTTTACAGAAGATACCAAATGTAAAGCTTGTACCAGTTATTGTAGCTTTTGGTTCTCTCTTAAACAAACTTTATCACCTTATATCTTCAAAATTTGGTGACCAAAATTAGAGTAGTTGCATTTCCTAGACTCTTCCAAAACACATGATATATGAGAATGTTTGTATTGATAGGTCAATATTTGATATTGATGATAGTTTGAATGTGCCATGCAGCAAGGATGTAAGTGTCCATAATGGCATGTTCCTTTGAGGTGTCGAAAATATGACAGAAAAGCCATTTGTTTTTAATCCATTATGAAGAATTGATACCTTGGATAAATATCTGGTTGACAAACTGCATCCTGACTGTAGACAGAAAGTGTCAACTGATTTTTCATGTGTCAAAAAGTTATCTAATTGTTATATATCTACCTTCATTAAAGCCTATTAAAACTTTGAGGCTACCCAGATTCCAAAATTCTAAAATCGTTAATGAAGATGAAATGAAATAGAGCGAAGTGTCAACATGAATATGACTACTCTGAAAGGGATTTAAAAAAAGCAGATCATACACAGTGATGGTATTAAACTACTAACAGCTGCTTTTATAAAAGTAAACACAAAGACGTCCTTTGAAAAATCCCAAAACATACCAATGTATTAACCAGTCAAAAGAGGATTGTACTTTCCAAAGAAACTGAAAGGCTTACAAGTCCTTGCATAGTTCACAGCCAGTTTTAATTCCTTTCAACCAAAATATTTGACAAAATTGGACAAAAACATATTAGATATTGTCATTTGATTCTACAAAAATTGCAAATGGTAGAGTTTTGAGTTGATATGGCCTCTTAATGTTAGGGTTAGTGACATAAACATACAGACTTTTTTTGAGGGGAAGGGAGGGAGGTCTGAAGATGCATTTAGGGGAGATTAATTGATAGCAACCATTTTAAAATATCCACTTAAATTTTCAGCCTTTTTCATAATTACTGAAACTAACAATCATGTAGTAGATGTTGTAATGGCTACATACACTTTTTAAATGCAATTATTATGTTCTTCTGGAAATGTTTGCAACATATACCCTCTGGATTTTAGTGGATTTAATTATTTAAGAAGTTTTAATAATGTACAAGACCAAAAGACACGAAAATTGCTTTATATACTTGAAAATTGAGTTTCAACATATGCTGTGATTCCCATCTGAAACCTCATTGCTTAATATTGGATTGTCTGACTCTTAAGTATATGAAGACAGTCGTTAGAAGGCTATGATTAAGTGTTAAAAGGATCTGTAATTGACTCAAATAGAACCAAAGTTGACAACATGATTTCTGAGAGTGAATATAAGAACTATTGTACAGAGATCACAATTGTCTGCCAAATGTCATTAAATGGACAATTCTGTAATCTTTGATGTGTTTACAGTGGAACTATACCTTATAGGACAAGTTTGTGAAAAGAATATGGTCTTTTCTTTAGGGAATAATTTTATATTCCTATTTCCACTGTATTGAGTAATAGCTTTATATAACACCGATTTTATTGAGATCCGTGACACCATGTATTAGGTTTGGTTTTACACAAGGCTTCTAATCAGGCTGTGTTTAATAAGTCAGTTTGATTACTTTTTGAAACTATTGAAACAAAAAACTGATTGTTTTTCACAAATATACTAGACTTTTAATGATTAAAGTCAGTGATATGAACCCTTTTGAATCTATATGGTGATCTGTAGATGTCTGTTTTATGGATAACTTGTTGATCATTTATATCATTCATACCAATATCTACCCACATCTCCTTTAAATATTGTTCATACTGAAACAGTTGCTTGCTGAATGATTTATCCAAATAGTTTTGATTGGACATAAGTCACATATCATATAATTTTATTGAAAAATTTAGAAGAGGACAGCAATGCTATTTCTTATGTGTGCAGTGAAATGGAGCAGTAGTGATTTGTATATTTGTATATATTTGTAGTGATTTGTTATTCCCTGTAGCTCGTTTCAATAGTTCAGTCCACTACATGTCCCAGTAATTTAATCATACTCCTACAGCTCATCTATTCTTGTCGAAGTTTTACATGTCCAATTATAGTTATGGTTAGATAATCAGATTTAGCAGCAATCAAAACATTTTTTGTTATTATCAGTTGCCCATCCATCATCTCTTGTTAGATTGCAGATCTGAGATTTGTTGTACACACATAGATTTCTTGATCTCCTGGGAACAATGGTCAGCAATTGTTATTGGTTCACAACATCTATGTTTTTGACAGTAACATATACTAGTATATAAAAAGATTAACAGGCCAAAAACTATTTATAAAAAGCAATTTTGCTTTTAGCTGATTTATTGAACACAAATTTTGGAACAATGATTAAAAAAACCCAAAGAAGAATGGAAATAGCTTTCAAATAGAATACAAGTTGTCGCATAGATATGATATTTCACAATACTTATTACCGTCAGATCAAGTACACATTTGTGTATCATCACTTTTACAGTTCCTGAGTTATGTCCCTTTATAACATTATGTGCAAGCAGGGGCATCATCTGTGTGACTGTGTCCCATGGACAAATTCCCCATTTAATTGTTCTTAAAATAGTTATTCCTTCACAACTTAATGTACATCTATGAATAGAAACTAAACGAGTTATTTTTGTTTTATTGAAATTGTAGAAGCACATCATTACAGCAGACACTGTAACTGTATTCTTTATCAATAATGAAGTTTTTTTTAGTTGACTTAATTTTGTCCCTTGACAATACTACTACCAGTATGTTCACAAATGTAATAAGGTATTGTGTTGTTCTATTTGTACAAGACCAGTGAAATACTTTTTAGAACTATTCCCATGTGTATAATTTGATTGTTGAAGTTCTGGATCAATTTCCTTTTTTTCGCCCTGTTACATGGCTTAATAATTTGATCAATGGATAGGTTTGAGAGTTTTTGGTTTGTGGTGATACTAAAAATCTTTAGTTAAAGATTTTGGCTTAGATTTATTTCAGTAGAACTAGTTGATTTTTATTGTGTTGCTTATCAAGCCTTTGTTGATACTGATTAAAAAAGAACCAGAAAAAAATATGAAAAAACCCTCATATATTAATTGACAGAATTTCATGTAAACAGTTGAAGCAGTTTGGTTTTATTTAAAGTAGCAAACTGATTTCAGCTGGCCCCTTTTAAAACGATGGTGTATACTTATTCAGCAAAATGTACAGCACAACTTGGAAACCTATAAATGAACTAAAATTTAAAAACACAAGACTTATTACACGGTAAGTTGCTGTACACCTCTAGCTTAAGTGATAGTTATGTTGACAATAATTTATCTTACAGATATTGACAATAACATTTTGATAAACTTGACTTTGGCAGAGGACCTACCTCTCATTTAGTTCAGCCTCTCAGGAGCACTATAAAGATACATGATATATCTGCTGCAAAAGGGAAAAATAAAAGGGTTTACTTTTATCTCAGAATTCATGGTGTTGATCTCTTAATACATGATTTGATATGAGGGGTGTCTTGTGCATTGGTCCAGTATCCTCATAGCAATGATGGTTTCCATCTTTGTTTAAACATCTGCGTTCCAACCAAGTTCCTAAACAGATAAAATCCACACATTAGCTGAAATACCTGGAGACCTCAAACAGATTATGAACTGTTGAAATTTTAATACTGAATACTTCTAGGTATCAATTCTTAAATGATCATTCAAAATCTGAATTCCAAAGTAAAGGCAATTCACAAGTGAGAGAATACAATTTTTTACTTGTATGCTTTATTACACAATACTGTGTACCGCTGTGCTATTACTGCTAAAGGAAAAGTCAGTTTATATGATACAATAACATTACACCTTTATATAATGATTCACGTAACAGTAATGGAAAATTCCTTTTAGTATCTAAATATCTTTTATAAACACTGGTACCATAATTAAAAAGAAAAATTAGCCATAATTTGCTTGACATTGACATTTTAAGTTTCAGCTAACATAAAACAAATCAAATATAGAATTAATATTTATGTTGTTTTCCTGCAGCTTGTACAAAGATGTATAATGTGCTTATTTCACACTTCTGTCATTTAACGAATTTCTAGATAGAAATTAAAGGCAATGAGTGTTGACAACATTTCACACATCTTGTTGTAATGTCCTAATATCAGAGTCTTATCTACATTATGATTTCGTTTTAATAGGGTCTATGTGGAGTGGGATTTTTTGACAATTGAGTTATTAGTCCATTATTTCTGTGAAAGTTTTTCTTGTGCGAGATTCTGTAATTATTTATAAATGCACTGACTTCTTCTTGTCTGTATTCAGTTTTATGAAAGTTACACAGAAATATCAAATTTCAGTTTTGATGCATCATGTACAAGCTCTTTATGATGGGAAATAACCAAGTCCATCCTTACAATGTTTTCATTAATGTAAACTTTGTAAACTTCTTTTTTCTACATTTGCCTTTTTATTACTTTTGTTCAGGTAAGAGCATGCTTAAAATTTCTTTTTTTTTCAATTTTGAACATTTTTCTTTTATGTTGTCTCATAATTTAATTTGATGTGCAACTAAATTTTGATTTTTTTCATGATATTTTCCATATGCTTTTGAAGCGTAATTGATATTTAGAATGATATTATTTATGCATGTTTAACTGTGTCAAAAATGTTGAGGTAATTGTTATTTTGGCTAAAAAATTTTCACCATTACGTTAATGTTTGCTCTTGGTCAGCACAAATAACTGTATTTTGACCAATTTTAAATGTTAAAAACGCCCAAACACCAGGAATGGGGTATAAAAAGTGGCTATCTCTAATCTGTGTGTCAAATTTTCTTTTAAATCTATAGTATGTGTGAAAATGATCCAATTCCAAAAATGCTTTTGAAAAAATTGCAAATATTTATAAGTTAGTTAGATATTTAGATGGACAGGATACAGGATAAGTTACTCATACATTCAGAGAGGGAAAGGGAAGTGTTTGATTTCGGTCTCATCTGTTGCTGAAGGCGAGGCAGGTGTTGTTTTTCTGGTGGCATCTCTGACAATTATCAACTATTGTTTTTTGCTGGTCAGTTGATAGGAACTACATGTGATAGATCAAAGTTATTTTCTGTGAATTTGCATTACTATCTGCATAAAAATTGTTTGACAACTATTTTTAGACCAGCGCTCACTAGGTCATAAGCAATTTTCAATGTATCTACTCAAGTTTGTTTGATAGGAAATACTTGGGATAGATCAATGGTATTTTCTATAAAGTTGCATCGCTCTCGGTTTATCTCAGTTTTGAGGCCATGCCCCGGTCATGTTCCAGGAACTTTGAATTAACATGACTAATAAGTAATGTTGCTGTCCAATAGAATATCGTTTGAAGAATTTTCTGTCGGTAGGCGAGATATATATCAGTGTCCACATTTAAGAATAAGTATCACAAAAGCATTTATTTGAGTTAAAAAAAAAAATTTTATTGAAATATTGTGTATAAAAAGAAAGATTTATCAAATATTTTTAGTGAGAGTAATGGTTTTTAATATGAAAAAAAAAATCTAATGTCATTTATAACAATTTTCTCTTTTTCTTTCAGCCTCAAGGTTCAGATGCTGGTGATTCAGAATATGTAAGTTTTATAGATTATATGTTACACTTAAAATAACTAAGTTGTTATGTTACAAGGCAAATGTTTTTGGCCCCTAGAATAAGAACGTCACTTCTGTGCTGACATGAATTATCATTGATATGGGCATATTTATAAACTAACTGTTTACACAACTTTGATTTTTTGAAATACTAAGGATTTTCTACCTTTGTTTATGAGACATGAGAAAGTCATATATCAGTATTAAAATTTGGAACTTTATTTGTATTAGGGCTTCAAACTTCTTGATTTGGTGGAATGTGAACTTTCCATTTCTGTGTTGTAATATTCCAGAATTCCCAGCTTATAGAGTATATATGATAGTTAATACCATATTCACTGACTTGTGATTCATAACATTTTTCCTGGATAAAAGATTTTTGCTGACAAGGAAGCTCTTGAACCAAGACTTCCAATTCTATTGGTTGAAGTTGAAGTCCTCCCTTTGTTTTATAAACACCATCATACTTGAATTATCTGTATCACAGTTGACAACTTGACCATATGTTCCACTTGGCATAGTCACCATCTTCTCTTATTATTTTTTGATTATGAGGTCTTAAAATGCTTCTTGTCAACAAATTTTTACCTGTAATCAGTAACAAGAATTGCTACTAGAGGGACAGGAACCATTCTAGCACCGACCATGCCTGAATGGTCAATTTTAGTTAAGAACAGAATACATCTCAAGCATACCCTCTTGGAAACAATAGGTTTCAACGTTTGATGTTAGCCTATTTTTGGTAGTGGATAATTTTAAATGCTTATACTGATCAACATTTGAAAATTAATAATATCATGCCATGATCTCTATTTATTTTCAAATATTAGAGATTTGGTCATTATTCATTCACAATTTTGCAAAGTGAAAAATACAATTTCATTTTGCACTAGTCCTTTTAATTGAAAAAAGACTATCTTGAAATATTAGAATTACACATATCTGGTTAAAAATTTGACAAATGGATTATGCAAGAAGTGATACTGTTCCAAGGGAGTTAACTCAAAATAAGACCAGGTTTACTGACATTCACAAGTAAATATTCACATATGCAGTTCTCAAGAAAATACTTTTATCTCTGGAAGACTTTTTTGTTTGTTTTTTGTTGCATAGTAGGGGTTGTTTTGTTAATTGAGGTATACCTCTACACATTTATATTTATATCAAGTATTTTGATTCAAAAAGATATGTGAAGAGATATTTCAGGAATGAATTGGAATATTTTTTCTGTCTATGAAGAAATAACATGAAAAATGTGATACACACTGAATAACGCGCGGGTTATTTACAGTGTGCACCACATTTTTATGTTTTTGGAATAGACTGAAAAAATATTACAGTTATTTCTTATAATTTAATTCAAAATTCCATTTTAACCTGGCGTAAATCATGAAAAAACGTTGATAACGTCATGGTCACATGACAATATTGTGTCTATGGTATGATTAACAAAACGATGTCAGCCAATCAGAAGATGCGTCACATCCAAAATTAAATTATTTAAGGAATGACTGTAATATTTTTTATGCCCCACCTACGATAGTAGAGGGGCATTATGTTTTCTGGTCTGTGCCTCCGTTCGTCCGTCCGGTTAAAGTTTTTGGTCGAGGTAGTTTTTGATGAAGCTGAAGTCCAATCAACTTGAAACTTAATACACATGTTCCCCATGATATGATCTTTCTAATTTTAATGCCAAATTATAGTTTTGACCCCAATTTCATGGTCCACTGAACATAGAAAATGATAGTGCAAAGTTCAGGTTAAAGTTTTTGGTCAAGGTAGTTTTTGATGAAGTTAAAGTTACATCAACTTGAAACTTAGTACACACGTTCCCTATGATATGATCTTTCTAATTTTAATTCCAAATTAAAGTTTTGACCCCAATTTCACGGTCCACTGAACATGATAGTGGGAGTGGGGCATCCGTGTACTATGGACACATTCTTGTTCTGTCTATGAAGAAATAACATACAAAATTTGGTGCATACTGAATAACGTGCGTAGCAGGTTATTTAACAGTGTGCACCACATGTTTTATGTTATTTCAAATAGACAGAAAAAATATTACAGTCATTTCTTATAATTTAATTCTAAATTCCATTTCAAACCGTAAAAAAACATGAAAAAACGTTGATGACAACGTTATTTAACAATGATGTTGATACAATACAGAAAATACAATGGTCGATAGAGTATTTTTTATATTGCCATCTAGACCATTTTTTAAAGTGCATTATATAATATATTTTTGGTATAGTCTGAATTCCTGGCTAGTTCTTTGTAAATTCTAAATGTTATTTGTAAATTATATACTTAGACAGTTTAAATGAACCTGAATTTCATGAATGACCCACAAAGGAAAAACAATTATGCAACAAAAAAATTCTTTGATAGCTTTCCGTCTTGGTAGGATTTTTTTTTATGATTGTTTGTCAGCAAAGTCAAATTAACCATACTATACAGTATACTGAGTAATTTTGAAATGTTTGACTAAGATGTTTTTCTAGAGTTATAGAACTTTGACCATTTTTGGCTTTTTGAAGTATAATGACATATTTTGAAAAATACTGCACTGAGCCCATATTCCTGTAAGTTTCCATACTAAATAAAAGTGTTTGTCATATTATGTAGTCTACCACTCTATATCCCCATTATGCTTTTCAATTTTTGCCAGGGTTATAGGACTTTTAGTTGTTATCATATCTTAATGTTACTTCCCTGTTCTAGGAAGGGAGGTTATATTGCATCTGTCTGTCAGTCAGACTGGTTGTCCAAGAAATATTTCCTTTACAAACAAATGTTTGTCACACGTATATTACACCAATACTACTGAACAAAATGACTTTATGCAGTAAGCAGTACACCAGTGATGAGTTGTTAAGGACAACACATGATTTTCTTTTTCTTAGCAATTTTCAAAATGTTAAAATTTCCATGAAATTGGAAACAGTTATTGGGGAAAATTATAATAACATTGCTTCAAATTGGGGATGATTAAAACTGTTTATTCAAATACTCAGCCCTGTCTTCATAGCAAGCTATTACTTTTTCTTATGGATAAAAAGTATAGGGAATGTGACAAAGAGACAATAACTTGACCAAAGAACAGAAAACCCCAAAACATGAGAACTTCCCACACCCACAGGTTAGCTTCAGCTAGGGCCTTAACAATTAAGTATACCAGTTCAGTGAAATGAAATGTCCCATTTAACTCTTTAACATACCATTGAACCAAAATTAAAGAAAAGAAAAAATGTCAATTTGGTTCATTTTTTCCGCAAAGTTGGTCCTTGTTTGCAAATAGCGTCTATTTTGACATTTTTTCATTTTTTTTCATGACCTAGAAGTCTGAGGGTTGCTAATAGATGCATCCAACTGAATTTTTCATGTAGAGTGGACCCAAGTGAACACATATATCACAACAGTTGTTAGGTTTTAGTGAAACTGATCTGGGTACATTAGTCAAAAGAAGGTCATTTGCACCAAAATTCCAAAATTTTCTGATTTTTTCCGATTTTGTACTTTAACTAGACCTGCAACCGGAAGTAGTCGTGGCCTAGGTGTATTTCGATAATAAAAAAAAACCGTAGTTATATGCCTTCTGGTTTACACTACTTGACAAAGTTTCAGGCCTCAAAACGTCGTGTTTCAGACTGCAACGGAATTTTGTATTTGAGCTCAAAATAAACATTAAAAGTGAGAAACATGACAATCAATTGTGTAAGGTTGAGGAAAAATGCATACATTTCAAATTAAATGGCATTACGATGACCTCCAAATGTATGGAGCGCCATTGGTGCCAAATAACGGTGGTCTGGGTTCTGTTGTAATATTAGGCCCCCCCCCCCCCCCCCCCCCCCCCCCCCGCATTGTAAATATTTGTAAATATCAGCATCAGCCTTACCTTGAAAAAAAGTATTTTGCCATAATCAACTCATCCCAACATGTTGATAAAAAATCGAATATTCAAAGACTGAAAACTTATGTATTTTAATGTAACTTTAGGAGTCATTGTATTCAAGTCAATATTTTTTTTAAAAATCCCTGAATCACTGAGTTACTGTATATTTAATATGAAGGTTCCTACAATCTTACTTTCAAACATTAACATTACATGTAAGATGAAAGTAAGTCAGTGCAGTAATTGAAAACCCTTGATCTATATTCTCCTGTTAATACCATTTAGTTACTGAACTACCGATGTTTAGTCAATATCTTTGTCTATGATATCCTAGCAATAATATTGAATTTCCCTTTCAATTTTTATTTTGACATTTGGTTAATATAAATGATGAGATTTTCTGAGAGGTAATTTGAGTATAACACTGCCAGTACTAGTAGGGTTTGTTTGTTGATTATTACTGCCATGTTGTTTATAGCTGTCTTACTAGAATGGAGGTTATATCAGATGGAGAAGAAATACGTATAACTGAAGGGTAAAGTCTTGTCAATTATTTCTTGCCTTTGTCTTAGATGTTAATCTATCTTAAGTAGAAGGAGCTTTTTAAAAAAATATATTTAAGAAATGAAAAGTTAAAATTTTTTTGAAATTTTACACATGTAATATTTAAACAGCTTTGAAAGTGTGGTTTTGAAACTGAAAATTTTGATTAAACATGCCATGTACATTGAATAACAGTTGAAGTTTTGTGCCTTTATCTTTTTGGAAGATGTTCGGGAATGTTTACATTTTTTTTCTTATTCAGCACCTACCAAATACTTGTCATTAATTTTATTAATGCAGCATTTATCTTTTGGGTGGTACTTATCTCTCTCGTCAAATTCCGTTTTATGATGTACATGAGATAGGACCATCTGATTTTACTTGCAGTTGCAGCTTATTAAAGGAATATGCCGCCTGGCAAAAGTAGGTTGTGACCTTTATTACCAATCTATACTTTTTTGGTAAAATTAATTGACATTATATCTTGTCTAAAAATTTAAGATAAAAGCTTGCATGTCAACACTTCTTCATTGACTTCATCTGAATATTTATCAACAACCATATATCTCAGTTGTCTGATACACAGATATGTATAAATGACAAAAGTATTGTCATTTCAGTCCTTTATATGCTCTAGCAGTCTTCTTATGGATGATCCTTTCCAAGAATGAATATTTTTACCTACATGCATGGTGGGTGAATCTTCATGCCTTTGAGGAAATTATTGCTTGCATTGAAAACATAAATTCTGACTAAAAACCTATCTCTCAGTGTCTACACATAGTTTTCTGATCTGTCAAATTGATGTTTACCAGTACTAAAGCTAATTTTTATATCAACTATGTTTTGAGAATATTGAGAGGGTACACAAGTTTCTTATGCTCTGCAATATGAATGGTAGATATAAGTTATTATTTAGTAACAGATGTTACTATCAATAAAGTACATACTTTGTGTAATAGTGGTACTTAATGTACTTATATTTAGAACTAGGACTGTTGTTTGATGCAGACATCATGTTCTAACAGTTATAAATAAACACAATGTAGTGTTATGCTCTATTGAAAGGTATGAAAATAATTATTCAACCTTTTATATAACTCATGTATGCTGAAAACACACATATATTTATATATATTTATATTTTGAAAGATTTCTGAGATCTTTAGAACATGGTTTATTGTTAAGAGTTGTTACACAGTTTATTTTTGGAATGATCAAGAGAAAAAGATTCTCAAACAAACAGAAATATTTTGTTTTGCCACCTGACAAATCCATTACCTAAGTCAAGATCAATACCATCCAATACATTTAGCATGCTATCTAGGAAATAACTTTCATGTGGGTTTTTTCCTCACATTATTGTCATTACATAATGTTTCATTTCAGTCATTTTAATTTTGAAAGTAAATAAATGATGAGTAAAAAACGAACATCTGAAATCAAAATACAATCCTAATGTGATTTGTTTGTTTGGTATCATTATGCATCAGTTCTGAATCCACAATGATGATTTAGTATTGTGAAGAATGAGCTGCCTTATTGAGTAAAATTGAGAATGGAAATGGGGAATGTGTCAAAGCGACAACAACCCAACCATAGAGCAGACAACAGTAACTTGATTCTTATATGGAATGGGAACATGGAATTCATGGTTAAATTTTCTTGAAAACAGATCTAATGGTGGTTCAGGTTGCTTGATTTTTAGTTTTTGGGATACGATTGCTTTCAAGCAATCTGTAGACTTATACCAGTGGCTCAGGACAATGCCCGTTTTATTCTAAACATTAAGGACCATCTCAGATTCTTATGATTGTCTTGGTTTAAAAGGTAAAAACAAACAAAGGGATTGAACTTCAACAACTTTCCTATAATGTTTTTCATAATCTTCATGTTTGATATTTCCCTTGACTTATATGCGTGTTTTTAACAACACGGAAAATCAGAATCAAGCAGTATTTATATTTAGTGTTTTTTATAAATTTAGAAACATGTCAGAGGGAATCCCCCAGTTGTGATAAAAATGCAAGAGTTCTCTGAATTCCGATAAATCTATTTCTGTCATATAAGAACTGAAGTGGAGTTTTACTTATATGTCACCGTTATTTAACTGATATTTGATATTGCACTTCCATAAGAAGTAGAGAACCATTTAGGTTTAATATACGTTCTTACTACAGGGTTTGTTTAGGTAATTATGCGCATGCGTATAGTTTTCTTGACTTCAATGGGTACTAGGTTAAATAGTTGCTCTGGATTCCCCACTCGATTGATTAATTTATAACTTATGGGATCCTTTCTATGTATGTCTGCTATTGAGGGTTATTGTTGTTGCATAATTTTAAATCATATGCATCATTTAAATTAAAATAAATGTAGTCCACATCGTAAAGGTTTACTTTCAACACCCCTTCAGGCGAAATGGAGTCTTCCATATTATCGTTTCAAGTTGTCTCCCTTCCAGAAGTCACTTCCATGAATGTTGAATCAAAACAACACATTAAGAAAAATAACCCTTTCTGTCGATAAACGTCATATCATATTAAAAAACGATCGCAATTTAAACCGAGGAATGTGTATGGAAAGGAGTCATGATCACTGACCCAATTGCCAAAGGAAATTAAATATTTAAAGAGTTAGGAATGTGGTGTTTCTCCTAGAATTAACGTAGGAAAATAGGTGATAAGATACGAAGTGAAATACTTCTCTCACTCTGAGTCTCAGTGACTGCTGTGGAAAGTAAACTTAGAATTGATAGTACAAAAATAAAACACAATAGGCCTAAGTACATTGTTCATACACTTTTAACCGGGATTAGCTATTTTGTAACTATTCAGATTACGTAAATTACATTTTACATGTGCAGTTGAATTAGTTTTGAAAATAATTTTTATCCAGCTACATGTATACATGTGTCAATGAAAACAATGGCAATCATATCCCTCAGAGCAATCTGCTCTTTGATTCTGTAAAGTGCTTTAAGGACTGTTACTTGTCTTTTCTTTAAATGATGTCTTTCTTTACAGTTCTTCTATTAAAGCATGCAAAACAAGCAGTTGATTAACTTGCTTGCTTTATTTGTTTGGATGTTTGTAAACAACAGGTAGGTAGTCTATTTCAATCTGTTTACTATTTACTGGAATATGATTGGACAATAAACACTAATTAATTTCATGTCAATTCTTATTGTCCAATCAAATCCCAGTATATATAAAAACAGACAAAACCTCCACCTACCTATTGTTTGCAAACAACCAATCAAACATAGCAAGCAAGTTGATCACTGTTTTGTTTTGCATGCCTTAATAGAAGAACTGTAACTTAGGATTTGAAATTGTCCCTTTGGTATGGTCTAACATTATTAATTTCAAAAAATGATTAATATAGGCTCAAGAGGACATGAATGAGATATAAACCTCCTTATATATCTATGCAGTATTTTAGAAAGTTGTAGAATCATCTTCTAAGATAATTATTCTTGTACTGTAACAATTTAACAAAGATAATGAAACAGGCTTTAAGAGGCCTCTTATTTAAGATTCTTTTGGAAATTACCAGTCATATTTTTGTATACCCCTCCATTTGTGTTTCTTTTGCTAGTATTTCCTTTCTTCCATCTGTACCTCTCCTCCATTCAACAAATATGTTCCTTTTAATTTTAACAATATATTGAATGATCTTAATATTTTTGTCACACACTCCTCCAATCTTACAGAATTGAATGACTTTGCATCTTAGCAGCAGCTTGACAGTGATGAGTTGTAATGTGTAAATGCTTTTTGGATCTGATAGACATCTACATCCTGCTTTCTGATATTTGCAATTACAAATAGAGGCTGACTTAGCTTGACAACACACACAACTTCTTGTTCAATCAAAGAAGATACATTATCTGCACTATTTGATTCTTAACATTTTCAATGCATAAAAGATTGTGAGACACTGCTGTTAATCACATTTTTATGCTTCAAAAAGGCCATCAGAAATGTGTTTCTTGCCAGTGGACTTATAAAGACAAAACACAATTACTGGTGAAATTCTTTTTTAAGTGTCAGTTGTGCTCTTTATCATTTCTAAGCACTAATAGCCAAAATGTCTTTTGTAATTTTGCATATTTTTTTTTTAGAATTTCATGTCTGTATATCTGATGAAAAACATTGTTAGTCAAAACTGCAATGTTTTATGAAAGAACATTGATTCAAAGCTGCAAATCAGAGACAGCTTGAAAATTTCTGATATTAAGGCCTTTGGTCTTCCTCTTATAAGGAACTGAATTTAAAGTAACTTATGCCTAGAAAGATATTCTGTCCATTATAACATGTAAATGCATCCAAATACTCTTGAACTTTATACATTTATATATATATGTTTCAGATGAATGGTGAAGGAGATTGGGAATATGAAGAGATACCATTGGAAAGGGTAAGTCGTAAATACTATATTATCTGTAAACAATTCTCTCAGTTATTTTATTTTTTTTTGAATTGCTCAAATATTTGTTCAAATCTGATAAAAATCACATACAAATTAACCAGTTTAAACAAGCCTTAGAGAATTTAGAAAAGATTAACCAATTGGAAGAAATAAAGGTGAAATGCTTACATGCGATAAAAATAACAACTGTGATTTATCATGTTTATAATATATGATATCAGAGATAAAGTAAAATTTGTTAAAATCAATGAGTGTCTAAACAATAATCTATTGAAATGGTGCTGTTATGATGTATTGGTTCAGAAAAGAAAAAAATATTATTACTGAATGATATTTGATACATTGTAAGTCTTTGTTCATTTGACTACTACCCATCTAAGACCATATGTTTAATGCTTTTGGGGTTTCCCTATGCAAATCACAGACTTTGTTATTGCTTTAGAAGAGATTAATTTTGAATCAACAACTCTGCCTAAATCCTTTATTAGGATTTATTAAACTTTCTGAGAATCTTTACCATCTTATGCACCTTCTATTGTGTTTTTTGTCTGATTGGAGATTAAAATAATCAAAGATCCCATTCACCAATGACCCCTAAAATTTGGTGTGCACCACTAAAATTGATGCTCTTCTTGGCTACAAAATTAAGCTGTGGGCTACCAAGCCAAAATTTAACTACTAACTGGGTTAGGGGTATGTATCATTAAGGATATCTTATACATCAACTGTATACAGGGTGCATCTGAACTCCTTATTGTCTACTTTTAAATGTTTAATTAGTACTTGTGAGAAAATATAACCATTTTAACAGGGAAATACTGGTCTTGGATTTAGCATTGCTGGAGGGGCAGACAACCCACACATTGGGGATGATCCCAGCATATTTATCACCAAGATTATACCAGGTGGTGCTGCAGCTGCTGATGGAAGACTTAAGTAAGTTTTTGATAATTTACAATATGAAAATTCTATTGCCTATGTCAGTGTAAAGTAAGAAGGCTCGTCATAGATTGTGGCTATTTGGTTGCTTGTTATAAAATAAATTGCAACTGAACAGCTTTTGGATTAGTAAAGGATGTCAAAACCTGGGGCATATTGTCTACTATTAAAAGAACTATCTCTGTTTTTGTTTTGTTTAATCTCTGTTTTACATTGTCAGTCAAAAAGAATTATTTTACAGTTTTTTTAGTTTTGTGATTTTCTACATTTTTTTCCAATTGTGAAACATTGACTATCTATATCTATATAAGTAACAACTTTGAGAAAGGTAGGGGTACTTAAGGAATCTATTTATGAGATCTGCTTTAATTCTTTCTACTTGTGAAATAATTTTGATGGCAAAGAAATGACAAGAGCTATAACCTATAAATTTGTATGTAAAGAGTACTTGGTAGTTGTTTTTTTTTGCCAGAATGTAATTTCCCTTTTTTACGGACTTAAATTTGCACTTGAAATAAACTGATTTTACTGTATTACACTGTTCTTCAAATTAGAAATCAAACATATAAATTAAGCAGTTCTTATGATCAAAGCCAATTACCACAATAAGATTGATGAAATTTATTGTAATTGTTCAATAAATATCTGAGAACCCTGCCAGTTATCTAATCAAATTATCTTTTCTCTTTCAGCTAAATTGTTTCTATGTTAGCTTTTGTTTTTTTAACTTCTGAAAATAAACCTTTTATGTAAGCAGACCTGACTGTTTACCCATGTTTTTATTGGATAAAACAGCTTGTTTCGTAATTATTGATGGACTATTTCTATTCTATGTCAAATATTGAGTGATTGAATAGGACAATAAATTGTCCTGATCATAGAATGAGATGCCCCACTAAATAGGCACTCTAATAAATTTAATTTTGATTGGGAGAAGTTTATAAAAAAAAAAAAATGAAATCTGACAATGTTGGGTATCTGTAAATCAGTGGTAGCACAGATATAAAGAATTTAGTTCAATCCTAGATCACTAAAGTTTGACTAAATTGCCAATACAGTTTTGAAATTTTTGAAGCAAGAATACCCTTTTAGACAACCATTTCAAAATATCTATGAAAGTATGAATAAATGCAATTAAAGCACAGATCAACATAAGTAAGACATCAGTCCACCAAAACACTAATATCATTATGTACCAACACATAATCTACATTTCAGATAGAGGTTAGCATATAGTATTTTAGTATAGACAGTTGACTATAGTTGAAGACCATATGTTGATCTCTAGAATTTTTGTCTGATTGACAAAACTGCCAGATATACTTTTATTCATACTAACAGATAAAGACAACCACAGTCATTTGACAGGACCATAGTTACCTGAATCTTCCAATTAGAAGAACAGGACAAAAAAAAATGCTAATAAGATTTAACTTGTATGTGATAATATTTATAGCACAGAGGACAATAGCACTATTTCATAAAAGATGAAGTACTAGTTAGATAATCATAGCTCACAAAAGAATGTGCTTTGTTGCAGAAAGCAATCTTTAGTGTTGATATGTTCTTATAACATGCAAGCTTTTAAGTCATAAAATAGAAGAGTAAAGACATTGTTTCTTTGAGAAATTTTTTTTAAAGGGATTATGGAATTTTCCCATTAATTTTTTTATTGTGTCATTTTTGGAAAATGACGCAGTCATTGTTCCATTACTGGCGACCTGAACTTCATTACATTTCTCTGCCTACCGCGCTTGGTTTCGTATTTACTATTTTTCATACAAACTGGAATCTGCTTGTGTTATCATTATCCATGATCATTGTGTAGTAATCAGCCAGGAACCAGTTTACAAACTAACTGGTTTGTGCTTGTATTTCACTACACTCGAACAAAGTGTTGTAGTTTGACAGGAACCAGTTTAGAATTTGTAAACTACAAAACGTAATCGGTTATTGATCATTCCGTTTTGGTGTTTCATACCGACTTATATGGTTTGAATAAGCTTAAGCCCCTTCAAACATTAATGTGATAGGTATATTAAAGACTGTTTTACAAAAGGATGGAACTGTTTTGCTTTCAAAGTCGTACTATAGTGATATCTGTTATGTACGGATTTCCACTCTCACCGGTTAATTTCTTCTTTTACACGTGCTTTTGAAACTTCCTGTTTAAACATCGCAAGTTTTAAAAATTTTTTTGAGTGAATTAAACTTATTGAAATAATCATGAAGCGTTCCAGAATCATTTTCAAGCAGTTTCTTTTTCTCTTTGATGATGGAAAATATGTTTTCTCAAGAAAATACCGCAAACGATCGCAGAGGAATTGAAACGTACAAGTCAAGTCGGCACCTGAATAAATTGGCTTCTAGTCAAATCGGCACCTATTTGACGTCAATTCGGCATCCAATAATATTTGTTATAATATTTTCTATTCAATTAATTAATAACAGGTACCAAGTACATAGTGAATTTCACTGTGAAATCCACCGTCACTCACTGAATATGTTGTTGTGTATTTAGGTAAACAACGAAACCAAAGTGAATATGTTGTTGTGTATAAGGGTACAGTAAACAACGAAGCCTTTACCCAAGCTATTGTTTTAACAATTAGACAATAATTAAAATAAAATGGAAAACTATGAGTCCCTTTCAATAAATCAAACTTTCATGCCAAATAATTAGCAAATTTTAGGTGTTTTTTTTCGGTAAAGTTTAAACAGCATTAAACAAACAATCCTGTAAAATGCTCAACTGGTTAAAATAATGCATAAAAATATCCAATATCTCATGTATTAGTCCAAATAATAATGACGTCTGGCAAGGCTATTTTATTTTTTTTCTGGGACGCCTTCCTTAGACGTTCGTAGGAAGGCTTCGTAAGAAGGCGTCCCAGAAAAAAATTAACATAGCCTTGCGGTCATAAGAAGGTGTCCTAGAATAAAATTTAAAAAGCCTTGCCAGACGTAATAATTATTTGGACTACCGTAACGGTTACTCATATATATATATCATTATATATATATATACAAATAAGCCAAAAAAGTCATTTAGTTGAGAAAAATAAATATATACAAAATGTACATGAACACCCAAAAATGTGAAAGTTAGTATTAAACTCTTTTTGCTTAAATACTGAAAAAAATTCTGGCAACCCCTTTCTTATTTTTACTCTTTTTGCTTAAAATACTGTTAAAATATATATTTAACATGGGTGACGAATTGACTATATCCAGTGTCGATTTAACCAGGTGCTTATTTGTCCAGGTGCCAATTTAACCAGGTGCCGGTTGACTAGAATTCTTTGACAAATGTTTGAAATTACCTGAGTTTCATTAGACCTTTGATAACAGTAACACAAAGATTATTTACTTAATATTTTGTGGGAGAAGGGGGTTCAGACTATGTGGTATCAGGTCTGTTCGCGCCCAATACATTTTCACACCCTACACGTTCGCACCTCGCACGTTCACACCCAAGGTCCGTTCGCACTCTACTCGGGCCACAATTAAAAATATTTTGGTTTGCCCAAACCCTACCCACAGGTTGAGACAGTGGGTAGGTAGGTAGGCATTTTCTTTTTTTTTTCAACAAAAAGAATTTATAGTATCTATGGTTTATAAGTCTTCATGGCTATCTGATTAAAAAAAAACTTCTTCAAATCAGGACAATAAAAGATTTTGAGTAGGCAGCTTTTTTCTGGGTAGGTAGCGTTTGGGCAAACAAACCTAATTTTTTTTATGGCCTCATTCGCGCCCAATTTTAATTCAAATTCAAGTTGAATAATTGGAAAATCATGATTGTTGTTTTAAATTGCAATAACAATACGCTATCCAAAACATGATTAAGATTTATTCAACACAAACACTCCCCAAGGGTGACTGGGGAATAGAAATATGGTCACTTGGTCTTCTCCCGACCGGCAGTAAAAGCTTGCTGAAGTGGGGCGTCCGTTTGGCTGTGCGGGATGTATCAATTTCGCAGTCACGTACAGTCAGAAGGGGGACGTTAAATCTGATGCCTCGTGTAAAGAGAGTGCCACGCTCTTTGCACGTTAAGAACCCTTGCAACAACTCTTTAAGGGGTCCGTAGGTGGCCTGTTGCAAGGCCAAATTTCTGTTCCTATCCAATATACCCTCTTTTTCCGGTGGCAGTCCAAATTTCTCCGACCATCATCCAAGATGGCCTCTATTGTATCAACCTACCTATTGTATTTATTGTGAACTTGTTCTCGTCCTGAATATGCATGAAATATTTGCCACTGGACGTTAAGCAACCAACAATCAATCAATCAATCAACACAAACAAAAATGCTGTCTCACTTTATTTTAAGACAATGACAACAATTATACTTATAAGAAAACACTTGCTTACAGAGTTATTAAACACAAAACCAATTAAGATTGGGTGCGAACATGTAGGGTGTGAAAGTGAAAGAGGGCGAACATGAGTTGGGCACGAACGGACCCGGATTCAGACTATGTACCATTGAGAAATATACAAGCCTTTCTACGGTATTCATTTGTACAATTCAGGTAGTCTTGACCTATTCATTTGTCTTAAAAAAAACAGCCAGTTGTCACCTTCACTTCACACACACACATATACGAATATCAATTATTTGCTTACGAGACATGTTGCATTGTTAAACTAATTACGGTATGTGAAAATCAAGACTTGCATAAAAACTATCCCAATATTAGAGACAGTGGCGTCATTTTTCTTCAGAGCTTTCAGCTCTTTGATTGAAATTTTGTCTTTATTTGTTTGTTTGCTAACTTCTGGATTTTATATCACACAGTCATGGTTTTATAAGGCATAAATGTTAAATTTACTTTAGAAGGAACCTGCATATATTTTATTGCCTAATATTTGAACAGGTGGTAATCACTTCAGCAGTTGTTAATTGGTTAAACATGCTCTATACCTACACAGTTATGTTTATTTATATCTACATCTTATTCTCCAAAATGTTTTTCATGTGAAGAGATGTTTTTTTGAATTGCTCATAAATGTTTCTGTTATAAATGCACTGAAAGACGCAACAGTTTAAAAAGAAAGAAATGAAATTTTTTTTTTTTTATTTGTTAGAGATTCAATTTTAACTCTAAATTTATTTCATATTTTTCTGCTTAGGGCTTGAAGGTGGAATCTTGATATCCTTAAGGCTTCAAATTTATATAACTGGTCGGCTATGTTTGGTGCACAGGATAATTTTAACCCAAGGCTCTGTGTTAATGATCATACTTTGATCTATAATGGTTTACTTTAATAAATTGTGACTTGAATGGAGAGTTGTCTCATTGGCACTCATACCACATCTTCTTATATCTATATCTGTGTGACTCTGACAGTCAGGTATTATCTGACCGTTTACTCATTTTATTGTTCATTGGTCAATGATAAGTTTTAGTAAGACCCCGTTCACACTAGCATTTTTTTTTTATAGATCTAATTTGAATCGATCTAAATAAAACCAGTTAGCGTTCACATTATCTTTAATCATAACGATCTCTATCAGTTTAATCTGAACCACTGCGTTCACACTACAATTAAAAACGCAAACGATCTAACCTTTTTACCCGTAAAACTGTAAACATGGGGTATAAATAGACCTGATTTATCAAATTCATGTGTTGATATACTGATACACACACTTTAAAAAAATTGGATAAAGTTATTATTTCTCTTGAATCACAAGTTAAATTTTGATACTGGTGTTATTGCAGTTTTTTTTAATTTTAAAAAAAATAACTGGAGAAACGAAGTTACAACACGACGCCAGAAATACTGTGGTTCCTGCAAAGAAAATAAATCAACATAAAAGAAGACAAAGATTTCGCAAATCTATGCTACGGCCAAGACAACATATTTTCAGTTTGTTTTAAAGGTCTTTTAACAGAGAAATATAGGCTAAACAACAAACCTCTGAGATAGTTTTGCCGCTATACATGCGCATACGTTATTTTCTATTTAATCGTACTAGTTTAAACCGATCTCTGCGTTCACATTTAAGTAAGATCAGTTTTCTTTAGATTGATTCAAACTAAACTTCCTCTTTTGGTGTTTTAGTTTAGACCAAATCAAGATCGATTTAAAGCGTTCACATTAGCCCTTAAACCGATCTAAAGTGAACCAGACTAGTTTAAATCGATAAAAATGTCCTAGTGTGAACGGGGTCTTAGTTTGTCAGTTTATCAAATACTATAAGTAACATGTCAACTATATTTGGTGTATGGAATGATTGTAAGTGTAAAGTGCACATAATGGTTTACTTTTATAAATTGTGACTTGGATGGAGAGTTGTCTCATTGGCACTCATACCACATCTTTTTATATCTATGTCTGTCTGGCCTGGTTCATCTGACCCTGACCTCATCATCATAGAACATTGATAATTTAAAGTTTATGTGTTACTTTAAGTAAAACCTTCATGTTACAAACTTTCAACATAAATTCAATGATAAGTAAGACAGTCCAAACATTTCAGCGTGTGCACTCTTGTAATATAAGGTATTCATTGAATATTGTGAAAAGTTCCACCTCCATATGGATAAGTAACAGTCTACATAATAAATCCTTGACTTCAGCAAGGGAACTGATTTCATTTTTTTTGTGCTCACAGTATGTCATCATGTTTTAAATAATCAGGCTAGCTAGTCTCTTTAAGAGGATACTGATATTTAAATAATCAGGCTAGCTAGCCTCTTTAAGTTGATACTGATATTTAAATAATCAGGCTAGCTAGTCTCTTTAAGAGGATACTGATATTTAAATAATCAGGCTAGCTAGCCTCTTTAAGTTGATACTGATATTTAAATAATCAGGCTAGCTAGTCTCTTTAAGAGGATACTGATATTTAAATAATCAGGCTAGCTAGTCTCTTTAAGAGGATACTGATATTTAAATAATCAGGCTAGCTAGCCTCTTTAAGAGGATACTGATATTTAAATAATCAGGCTAGCTAGCCTCTTTAAGAGGATACTGATATTTAAATAATCAGGCTAGCTAGCCTCTTTAAGTTGATACTGATATTTAAATAATCAGGCTAGCTAGTCTCTTTAAGAGGATACTGATATTTAAATAATCAGGCTAGCTAGCCTCTTTAAGTTGATACTGATATTTAAATAATCAGGCTAGCTAGTCTCTTTAAGAGGATACTGATATTTAAATAATCAGGCTAGCTAGTCTCTTTAAGAGGATACTGATATTTAAATAATCAGGCTAGCTAGTCTCTTTAAGAGGATACTGATATTTAAATAATCAGGCTAGCTAGCCTCTTTAAGTTGATACTGATATTTAAATAATCAGGCTAGCTAGCCTCTTTAAGTGGATACTGATATTTAAATAATCAGGCTAGCTAGTCTCTTTAAGAGGATACTGATATTTAAATAATCAGGCTAGCTAGTCTCTTTAAGAGGATACTGATATTTAAATAATCAGGCTAGCTAGTCTCTTTAAGTTGATACTGATATTTTGCTAATTTTCTCATGATGGCTTAATTTTTTCAAGTGGTAAAAATTATAATTTATTCTGTGTCAAACTAATATTATATTGGTAATTTACAGAAATGGTTTCCTTAAATATATTATGTATTTTTTTTGATAGAAATCAGGGGGAAAATGAATAACTTCAATAATATGTCCACTCTGGGGAGAGATGTGGTGAACATTTGGTATTAAAATGTAGATAAAAAATAGATCTCCGGAGTAATGAGACAAATGTCAGCTGTCATGGATGAATCATATCTGATTTAATCCAATTAGAAAATGTTGTACTGTTATTGTCTTAATCATAATTGTGTTCTCTTGGGATTTACATATTAAAGGAGTAAACTATCATATAATATGAGTAAACCAATACTTGACATGATCCAGATTTTCCAGTACTTATTTAACATTAAATAGATCTATTGTCCTGTTGATTCTTTCTGTTTTGCTTGATAAAAAAATATTGAACTCACTCTGCCATTATTGATTTGTTAACAATTTTTTTTCTTCCAGTCATTTTGAGGTTCAAATAATTTTTCGCACACATAATAAAAGAAAATCTTTTATGTTTCTAAAATATTTTTTTTATTAATATTTTAATTTATTTTGAAGATGTGAAATAAGTATAGTGTGTAGCTATATCATACTGGTTAGTAGCTGCTGATCTAAATATTAGGGAATTGATATATACTTTTCTTCTAAAAGTCAAATGACTGTATAATTTTAACATAGCCCTTTATTATTTATTCAAACTCCACACCGAAGTTCCTTATATTATAGCACTTGGATATTCCATTAGCTCTATTCTGTAAAATGTGTGGTATTTAGTTCAATTCTCTATTGTGAATACTAAATCCCCCCCCCCCCCCCCTATTTTTGAAAGAAAGTTCCCACTCAAGTCTTATCTCCTCTGATCTAGAGACATCACAGTGCAACGCAGGGATTGATCAATAGTTTTGTACAATGTTGAGTATTTAAATCAAATGTGCTTCTCCCATGATCTATATTTAGTAGTGTTGTCAAATCGTACACTTTTGCATAACTGGTTACTCATATAATCGTTCGACCGGTTAACCGGTAATTTTAGTTGATGTTCTAAGGCCTTATCAATAGTACCCTACACATAGACATAAGAAGATGAGGTATGAGTGTCAATGTGACTACCTTCCATCCAAGTCGTACATTTACGTTTTTATAATACAATGAATTGAAGTTTGTCCTTTGGTATTATAAGGCTGGTCTGTGAAGATTCCTGTCCAACTTCATTACCAAATACACGGTATCAACTATGGCGTTTGTACTAACTTCAGATTGAAAAAAACTAAAAAAAAAACGTCTTTATCTCGTAGAATTGAATATGTCTGAAACCGATGATTCTTCCATTTTGTCTTGTTGTCTCCGAAAATAATGTGAGGTGTTTCAATGTAAATTGATTAATCCTATTAATCGTACCATCAATTATATATTGATTAAATTCACTTTGGTTTGCTTTTTTACAGTTTTTGAGTTAGCATTTAGTTTAAAATATGACAAAGACTTGCACGACAGAGATTGCACATTCAGATGTAGGTCTACACAATATAAGATAAAATATGAAATGATAAAGTAAATCGTAAAATTTAATCGTGTTACTGATTAGAAATTACTGTTAAAACATGTAACTATTTATGTTTCCTTAAGATCTTGCCCCGAGCTGAGAGACAAGTTCTAATTAATTTCATATTTTTGGATTATGAATAGCAATCAATATACTGGACAATTGATCAGTCAAAATAATTACCACGACGACAATTTGTAAAGAAAACACATCTATTTAATGATGTCAATATAAATTTATATCAACTCTTTAAAAAAATTGAAAAAAAGTCCGGTTAACCGGTTAGCGTTTTTGGTATTCGGTATTCGGTCGTTCGAACGGTTAACCGGTTAACCGTTGACAACACTAATATTTAGTGACAAACCAGATGACTTAAGAAGTAAAATCAAGTATTTCTGTATTTTTTTTTATGTCCCTCCTACTATGAAGTGATACCCTCTTGTCCATCTGTATGTCCTGAAATAAGTTAATAACTAAAACTTAAGTTTGCCTCAACCAAATGTTATGAAACTTACATACACAATGCTTATTAACACAAAACACAGATCAATTTCAGGTTCAATTTGGGTTGCATCACTTTAACTATTCTTGAGTTATGTCCCTTTATAGCATTCTATGCTGCAGTCATAAAGTATAAGAAATATAACATGAAGTTCTGGGAACATTGGTTATAACAATTAACTCTGCCAACCAAGTTATAGAAAATAGAACAGAATTAACATCAAGATGGCCTTATATAGTACATATGAAAAAAATATTATTGAGTAAAGAAGACACATAAAGACAATTAATAAAGGGTACCTACCTCTTCCCTTAGTTTTAAGTACACTGTATGTATATATGCCATAAGAAAAAGTATATAAACAATTGACATTAAAATTAACATTAAAAGTCACCAATAAAATTATCGATTTTAACCTAGAATGAGACAATGATACAAATCTCATCAAATGATAGGACATACTGTTCTTTAATAATGGTACTAAACTGGTAAGAAAAGGTGGGTGTTTTTAGCAGACACTTCCTAGTAACCATTTTGTGCCATCCAGTATCCAGTAGTAGTTGATTGCATCTAAGCTTATTGCAATAGTTTTGAATAATAAATCATTGGTAACAGTTTAATAAGTTTAAGTGGTGTTATTGGAAGTTTTATTTCATAAATGATAAATGGGTAATGTACATATAATTGCAGTAGGAACAGTAATGGAGCGGGGCAAATTACCACTGGAACTCATCTATTTAGTATTGATCTGGTCCTGTACAACCCAGTGATTGGTCTCAATGGTTATTTTCCGTATCATGTTTTCATGATGTACCATGGATTGATGTTACAAACATAATAACATATGCCAAAATTCTTTTTTCACACCTGTAATGAGTTTCGTCTCATGATGCATTCTGGTTGATTGCATTATATGAATTTAACTGCAGTGCAGTATTTATGTAAATGAAACAATTACAAATGCTTCAACAGCTAGGTTTCTGATATGTTACAATTTACACCTTGAGAAGTATTGACATCAGTTTTAACAAGAGAGTATCTCATCTGTTATGCCTCTAAAACCTTTGTCTCTATGATATGTGTCCAAAAAGTGTACCTTATTTTTATAAGACCGTAATTTTTTTGGGGGTTCATATAATGTTATGATGTTGACGTCATCATCATCGGAACACACACTCATTTGGTTTCTGGACAATGATTTTAGTTTAAGATTAAATCTCTATGAAATTTTACAAGAAAATTCAACACCACAAAAAGGGGTAAAAAACAAGCATGTTTATAGTTTCTGGACAATAACTTGTGTGTAAGTGTATGGATGTCTCTGACATTGTACCACAAGGTTCCATATCGTGATTGAGTTTGGGGAAAACTTGGGGGTATTCATATTTGTTTTTCAAAAATTTTCAAATTTCAATTTTTTGGTTGATTTTCAAAAAGAACTCTTCACATGCACAGTATTGTACAATAGATTTTTAAGATCTTTGACCACGTTTATTTTGTGTCAGAAACCTCCTATATTATGTCAACATTTGATCACAATTCAAATTCAGACAGTATCAAGCTTGTATATTGTGTCAAAATTTGCCCTTAGTGTTCAGGGTTTGACATGTGCTTTCGTATCAGGCTGTGCTCAGTGAAGCATTTTATTAGCTGGATTTTTGTGACAAAAATGTCGGTTATTGATTTGCGGATGTACAGTGCGCGGTCGGTTGGGAGGGTAGTCGGCCGGGTGGCCGGGCAGGCGGCAGCCAAATGTTGTCCGTTCATTTACTCATTAACCAATCAACCAAAGCTTTTAAAATTTTGATATGTTGTTACTATGACAACAAAATGGAGGTCAAGTTCAATAATGGCGATTTTTACTTTTACCGTTCAGGAGTTATGGATCTTGAAAGATTGAAAAATGGTGTTTCCAGACCTGTCCCTGCTTTTACTCATGAACTGTTCAACCAAAGCTTTTAAAATTTTAAATATGTTGTTACTGATCACAAAATGGAGGTCCAGTTCAATAATGACGGTTTTGACTTTTACTGTTCAGGAGTTATGGTTCTTGAAAAATTGAAAAATGGCGTTCCAGTCTCTGTCTGTGCATTTACTCATGAACTGTTCAACCAAAGCTTTTCAAATTTAAATATGTTGTTACTGATAACAAAATTGAGGTCAAGTTCAATAATGGCGATTTTCACTTTTTCTGTTCAAGAGTTATAGTTCTTGAAAGATTGAAAATTGTGTTTCCTGTCATGTTGTTGCATTTTCTCATGAACTGTTCAACCAAAGCTTTTCAAATTTAATATGTTGTTATTGATGACAAAATGGAGGTCAAATTTGATATTGATGATTTTGACTTTCACTGTTCATCAGTTATGGTCCTTGTGATATTGAAAAATGTCAGGACACAAATAAATGTTAATAAATCTGGTTTGCTGTCGCTCTGACAGTCTCTTGTTTCCATTGGTCACCTACCTTATTATACACCCTATATAGCAATCTTTAAGGTTGTTCATTAGTTTGTTAATTGTCCAACAAATATTTTCGACACTCTTTTCAAAGAAACTACTATACAAATATTATTTATATTTTTCAAAAATGACACTCAGACATTTCCATACAAAAAATGAACAACTGTTCAAGCAATGCTCTACAGATCTAATATGTCGTTACTATTGCAAAATGAAAGTGCAGTTAGGTATTGATGATTTCCACTTTTGTTCAGGAGTGATGGCCCTTGATTACTTTAAAAACAATTGACACTGATGAATGAAAGAAAAACCCAGTTTGCTGTCATATTGACAGCCTCTTGGTAATAAATGCTATTGTAACTATGTACATGTACTTACGACTTCATAAAAGTTATAAATTTCACATTTACATAAGAAGCTAGTCTATGTAGGTTACTTGAATTTGAATTGCTTATTAATTTTCCAACATAAAAAATCAGAACTGGAAGTAGTACACAATTTTCTTGATCAAATCGATGCACCATGATTGCTACAAAAATATCAAAGGAGTGAAAATAGTTTTGTCTTATAAAGTGCTTTTATTGATGTTAGCTTATGCCATTTAAATGAAATTACTAGTAAAATTGCAAAATTATGCTATTCTTGTATTGTTTAATATTTTGAAAATTACTGCAAGCGTTAAGTTCTTGTATAATCAAAGACCACCTCAAAGATGATTGTGTAGCCTTGGACAGAAGGAAATTTTTTTTTTAGATTTATGACTTAATGCAGCTATTTTTCCTGTCAGTTTTAGCTTTGACACTTTTGTTATTTCTAGTCATGTGAAAGTTAGTGAGTTATTCAGCCAACTGTTGTTTGTTTCCAAAGGTCCTAATGATAGTTGTGTTCCTTGGGTCTTTGCTTGGGTCACAGAATTCATAAGTGGTAGGTCAATGTTATTTAATATACATTTGTATGAGCATTAACACATCTTTTTGGAGATTACTTGGCCCAGTCATGTTCTATTGACCTTGAAACTTTTGCTCAGTTTACATGTATTAGTTTGTGGTAAGGTAGGTCAGTTCAAGGGGAGCCACTAGTGGTAGGTTAATGATATTTGGTATTCATTTATATTAACATTGACACATCTCATTACCATGGAGATTGTTGACCCTGTATTTTCAGTTCATTGACTGAATCTTTTGCATACTGGTACCTTACATGTTAAAGTATTGCTATTTCGATTTCAACATTTGCATTTTACTATCAAAATAGCAAAAAGGCGAGACACATCTCTGTGTTAACAGATTATTATAAGTAATTAATGTTCTTCAAAGAGAAAGCTTTACCTTCCATAAATATTAATTCCTTTTGGCTATGAGTTTTCACCAATCTGAAATTCAACAAAACTATGTGAAGTTTGTAATACCTTAGTAATTACCATTGCAACTATTGTCTTACCATACCTTGCCATACCTTATTTAGATGATTCTTGTCTTGTTAACACTGTCATACTTTTAACTGTTCAGAAAAGGAACATTTGAACAAAATTTTACCACATACTGACATTCAATTTCAACTTTTGCTGAAAAGAAATTCCTTCCAATGTACTTGTTCTGTAACAGAATTAAGCTGAAAATTTGAAATTTGAAAATATAATCATTAAATACTTGCATTCTTCGAAGATTAATCTTTGCAGTATATTGCTACAATTATATTAGAATACTCAGTGAATAAGTCCAAGTTTCACTTAAAAACTATTCATATCAGCTCAGTCCAACATAGCAAATCATTAATAAGAAAGAGAATCTTATTTAAACCTTTCTAAGTGTAATGCATAATTGATGCATATTTTAAAATTTATGACTAGGGACCTTTTTTCTAATTTCAACATCTAATTGTTTGTCATCAGAATCGATACTTGCTAATCATGTATAATTTTATAACTAATGTTTACAGCATTTTGAGTGCTGTATTATTTTGACCCCAAAATAGTTGTATGATTATATACCAGTGCTAGACATGTGAATATGCTCTGATGTCTATAGAACCTAGCAATAAAACAATACTACCATTATAAAACATTCATAAGAAAAATTGGATTATGGGGTGTATTGTATTCTTCTTGGGATAATTGAATATAATATTCTTTTTTTAAGTTGCATGTTGTTACTGAGGAAGGAGAAATAAACATTTATGAAGTATAAAATGTGTCGATATTGATGAGTCCCATTAATGACGTTCTCTCATTTGTCACATGTTACAAATTGTTTAATATGTAGAGGCAATTGTAGATGAAACATTTATTATGGACAAATGGTTTTGTGAGTTCAGAAACATAGTATTGTGTTCTTAGGAATTAAACTAAAAATGGTTTTATATCCTGGACATCAAATTTTTGTCTCAAGGTCTGAACCTGTGCTTTATGCAATTCAAATTAGAAGGTAATATTGTACTTTCTTATTTTCTTTTCATGTGGTTTATTGCATTTTAGATATTTTATATTTGATTTGCTTTCAACATTGAATGATTAGTACGAAAATCTGTTATTTAAGGATAAATGAATATATTTTTTTTTTAAATACTGTGGATTCATTTATTTTCGTGTTTATAATTTTCTCATTTAAAGAAGCATTGCATTTTCATGAATAATTGACCATTTAAAAAAAAAAAATGATGTCTGCAAATAGCTTATAGATAATTATAACTTTATTGAACATTTAGCTTTGTGGTTCACTATTATAACCAACTTATAGCAATGAATCCAATGTACTACAGGATAGTATTTCTGTGTCCTCAACACATGTTTTTGAATAGTTAAAAAAATATATATACCAATCTCTTTATCAAATGTGAGTCAGTTTAAAATGAAAAGGCGTTGTGAAGAATTTCTTGTTTAAGTCAATAGATTTTTGTTATCCTTATTGGGGAAAGTTTTAACTTTATATCCGATGGTCTATATTATTATGCCCTCACTGTAACAGAGGGGCATTAATTTTTACCCTTGTCTGTCTGTACGTACGTCCAAAAGTTGGTTTTCGTTCTCTTTAGTTTGCCTGAACCAAATGTTATGAAACTTTTAAACGTGCTTATTACCAGAAAACACAAGTTTAAGTTTGAATATTGGGGGCTCCACTTTAACCTTTTAAGAGTGATGCCCTTTACAAATGGAAAAAAATGTTGAATGTTTTGTTTCCGTTCTCTTACTTTATTTAGTATGCCTGAAACAAATGTTATCAAACTTCTACACAATGCTTATTACCAGAAAGCACGGACCAAGTTTGAATTTTGGTGATGTGACTTAAACTATTCTAGAGTTATGACCCTTTACAAATAGATATATTGCTGAATTTTTATCCTTTCCCTTCTTTAACTTAAGTTTGCCTCAACCAAATGTTTATATGAAACTTATACACAACTCTTATTACCACAAAATACGGATCAAGTTTGAATTTTGGGGATGTCACAGTTCTAGAGTTATGCTCCTTTACAAAAGGAAAAATTGCTGAATTTTTATTTTTCCGCTCTCATCCTTAAGTTAGCCTAAAACAACTGTTATGCAACCTTTATATAATGCTTATTACCACAAAACTCAGATCAAGTTCAAATTTTGGTAGCGTCACTTTTACCATTCTTCAGTTATGTTCCTTTATAACTTTATATGATATGCAAGTGGGGCCATCATCTGTGTCCCATGGACACATTTACCATATATTTTTTTTATTTTTTTGGCAAAAGCCACAAGTCTTAATTTTGTGTCCTTTCAATTTTACTCTTTTTAGATGAAATTGATTCTGAGACTCTTCATACAAAGTTGAAACTGTCAGCGTTTGCAAAAACATCAAATATTTCTGATAACGTCATGGTAACCAAATTGCATCTTTTCAAAATAAACAGCTGAGACATTCTTAAAAGTTTTCTTTGAGACTAAACAATTTGTATTTGGATTATTTGACATTAAACACGTCTTACAAAATAGGTGAGTGCACCTAGTGAATATATTCAAATATACACTAAACGTTCACAATTTATATCAACAGCTGAAGCCTTCACTGAAAAAGAAAAATGTACAAAAATGCCGCCATGTGACGTTCACAAAAAATCATCTTTTAAAAATGAACAAAAAAAATATTTTATAAGCATTCATTTAAAAAAAAAGAATAGTGAGCTTGTACTAATGTCAAATTGTTCTAAATATTTGAAAAAATAAAACAAAACATCTGTTATTCAATTTTTGAATTTAAGCGTGGATGCAATTTGGGTACTCCTCATTACGGAATCATGGATAGTTTGAAGGTCGATTCAAACCTATTTTTCTATGACTCAATATGGATTTAATATCAAATTGGTGTCCCTATATAATAAAGAAGGATACCGCTACAAAATAAACACAGAATGGCCTTTTATGTTTTGATCATAAAAAATGTAGGTGAAACAACTGTCAAAATAGGTGCAATTTGGGTACCGTCACGTTAGTTTTGTAATCATTGAGAAAAAAAAACAACTACATCCAATGCCCCATGGTAATTTAAAGACTATTTATTTTTCTCAAACAATTATACAATAAGTTACTTGAAAGCATTTTAGTCAATGTTGAACCCAAATTTTTACAAACCATAAAAAAGGGGTTCACTGTTTCCATTGTGATTATTGTCGTCCGGGGAAGAATGATGGATATATATATATTGCATGACAAAAAGTATTCTTATAATTAGTTAACTGATTTTCATCAATATTTTATCCAACATCAATATTTTAGATAAAGAGTCTCCAAATTTAAAAATTGTTAATAACAAAGTAAATAGAATCATATTTGAAAACATATTACTGTAATTGTATGCCTTTTTGTTCAATTTCATTATTTTAGAAATTGATAGTGGTAAAATGTGTATTGCTTTGTTTGTTTTAGGATTTGATATGTTAGAAAAACAATGCCATTTGTGTATGCAGATGAAATATTCAGCTATCTTATATAAGTCTGAAATCAGTTATTATAATTATTTTAGTTATTGACATTATATTGAAAAATATGGAATTTTTTTAATTCTTCACCAAATATACATGAACAAGAAAAACAGCTTTTTGTTGAATTAACACATGTATGTTAGATACCAAATCAGCTGTATTGAAAGAACAATAAAAGAATAGGAATCCAACTGACCCAACTTAAACATTCCAATCTCAATCAAGACTAAACCATTTATTTTTGTGGGAATTTTTTTTTCTCAATTAGCTCATATAAAAGAGCTATTTTTCATGCCCCTGCCTTAGCAGAGGGGACATTAAGTTTACTCTTGTTTGTCTGTATTTCCATCCATCCCAAAATTGGTTTCTGTTCTCTAACTTGGACAGCATCACTTTTACCTGTTTTTGAGTTATGCCCCTTTATATATTAACGAGAAGGGGGCATCTTTGGTCCATAGTCACATTCTCAATTTATTCAATAAAGCTTTAATGATGAACGTATACGTCAAGAAGTGATTGTTATAAGTAGAGTAACATATAAATTACATTTCAATGATTATAGTTACAGTGTAATATTTAAAAGAAGTTTTGGGTGACATAGATTGGCAGTTAGTATGAAACTTATGAAAGCATCCACAAAAACATGTCAAAAGAATGGTACTGCAAATGATTTATAATAAAGTTAAGGTAGCTAGGTGTCTTATGTTCATTTAGCAATGATGGAAAGACACTAGGCCACACTTAGAAACATTTTGGTTTGCCCAAACCCTTCCCAAACATCAAGACAGTGGGTAGGTAGGTAGGCATTTCGGTGTTTTTTTGGCAAAGAGAAATTTAAGTATCCGATGTTTACTCGTCTTCATGACTATCTGAATAAAAAAAAACATTCCACACCAGGGCAATAAAATATTTTGAGTAGGTAGCTATTTTTTGGGGTAGGTAGGGTTAGGGCAAACAAACCTATTCTTTTTTATGGCCCTTAAGGAATCAGTTGATATGAAAAGAAGAAACATATGTTATACAAAAGCATATTAGCAAATTTGAAATGCACACATCACTTTTTATAACCTTACAGCATCTTCTAGCTTTGTTGCATAAATCACAAATCCTAGAACATTCATCCAGATAATACATAAAGATCCTTATAAGAATGAAGTTACATTGAGAAATCACAAAATCATATCTTTGTCCTAAGTACAGCAGGAAAACTGTACAGGGTAGTTAATTGAAGCAAGTAGATAGAAGAATTGTATATTTTGTTCTTACTTTATGGTGTTTTTTTGTATTTCAGAATGAATGATGTTATAGTGAAAGTAAATGAGACAGATACATCTAGTGCAACACACTCTGAAGCTGTTGATGCTTTAAAACAAGCTGGAACTAGAGTTGTATTGGTATGTATTATTATGCCAAAGCTTTAAAACAAGCTGAAACTAGAGTAGTATTGGTATGTATTATTATGCCAAGGCTTTAAAACAAGCTGGAACTAGAGTTGTATTGGTATGTATTATTATGCCAATGCTTTAAAACAAGCTGGAACTAGAGTAGTATTGGTATGTATTATTATGCCAATGCTTTAAAATAAGCTGGAACTAGAGTAGTATTGGTATGTATTATTATGCCAATGCTTTAAAACAAGCTGGAACTAGAGTAGTATTGGTATGTATTATTATGCCAATGCTTTAAAACAAGCTGGAACTAGAGTAGTATTGGTATGTATTATTATGCCAATGCTTTAAAACAAGCTGGAAATAGAGTAGTATTGGTATGTATTATTATGCCAATGCTTTAAAACAAGCTGGAACTAGAGTAGTGTTGGTATGTATTATTATGCCAATGCTTGAAAAAACAAGCTGGAACTAGAGTAGTATTGGTATGCATTGTTATGCTAATGCTTGAAAAAACAAGCTAGAACTAGAGTAGTATTGGTAGGTATTATTATGCCAAGGCTTTAAAACAAGCTGGAACTAGAGTAGTATTGGTATGTATTATTATGCCAAAGCTTTAAAACATTTTCATTTACTGTTTTACATTGTTTTCTTGGTATAACTGTTGCAAGCTAGAAATAACCAGATATGTAAAAAAAAATGAGAGAAAAAGAAATTGTTAATTAGACACCTACAAAATGATACCCAAGAGAATTTAAAACAATCAGGACAAAAAAAAAATGGAAAGCTTTACAATACATGTAGTATTAAAAGTGATATGAAAAATGATATGCATTGCTAATGTTTGATTTTCATGGGCATCATGACATCGGTAATGAAATAATAGGAGATGCAATGCAACATGGCACTGTTTACATATCTTACAGATCATATGTATACTGTATGCTAGACAATACCAAAATCATAAATCAGGGACAGTAGACAAATTAACTGTATATTAATAAGACATTTTGTGTAGATATGCTAACCGGATGTCAAGATATTATAAATGTTGGATAGACTTCTTTGCATTTTCTACTTTATTTACATTGAAAGTCAATGTTATTTACAAAGAAATGCAATGTAACGAAAAGAATAACAAATCCTGAATTGCATTTTTTTTTTTTAAATCAACTCATGGCCAAACAATGTTGATAATAAACTCAATCACTACTAACATTCATGAATTAATGTGTTGTTTAATAACTTGTGGAATAATTTGCTACATTTGAAATTTTGCGTCGTATAATGGTATCATGTTGTCATCGTCGTTGTCGCACGAAGACACATTTAGTTTCCAGACAATAACTTTTGTTTTAGTGAATGGATCTCTATAAATTTTTACCAAAGGTTCAATACCACTAAAGGAAGGTTGGTGATTTTGGGGGTTATGGTCCCATTAGTTAAGGAAATAGGGGTCAAAAAGGGGGCCCAAATAAGCATTTTTGTAGTTTTCAAACAATAACTTGTGTTTAAGTGTATGAATCTCTCTGAAATTATACCGCAAGAAATCTTGAATTGCACAAGATTGCACAATAGAATGTAAGATCTTGACATTTGTTTTGTGTCAAAAACTAATATTATGTCAAAAATTTGATTACTTAAATTCAGAGCTGTATCATGTGTATCAAGGTTGAATGTTGTGTCCATATTTGCCCCAACAGTTCAGAGTTCAACCTCTGCGGTCGTATAAAGCTGCGCTTTGAGGAGCAATTACTTTGATTTGTTATAACATGTAGAGAATTTGTAGCTCTTGTAATTATTTGTGTAAGGCTATGAACACTTGAGAATTGTTTATTATGAGATGTATTTTATTTTGTTTTGAATATTAAAAAAGATGTGGTATAATTGCTAATGAGACAACTCTCCACAAGAAACCAAAATGACACAAAAATTAACAACTATAGGTCGCTGTATGGCCTTCAACAATGTGCAAAGCTCATACCACATAGTCAGATATAAAAGGCCCTGAAATGACAATGTAAAACAATTTCAAACGAGAAAATTTTCTTTTTCAGTATGTAAAGAGATTGAGAGCACCTGCTGAAAATATTATGGAACTAGAATTAGTCAAAGGAAATAAAGGTAATAACAGTCTTTATATGTTACAGAAAACACCAAAATACTACAATAAAAAGTCAAAAATAGCTATTCTTGTTTCAAAATTAGGAACCTTCTCTTTTGAAAAACTTGAAAAAACAGTGACCATTCTGTAAGAAAAAACGGTCTGAAGATGTTTTAATCTGCCGGAAATGCTAACTAAAAAGAAATATTTTCCAACAAACTTTAACAATGTACATTGTTCAGGAGCAACAGTGCCATAATGTACTTTGCTTTAAGGTCACATTTATAAATCTACTGGTAATATACAACTGCTAATGGACAGTTAGGTCTTGAATGTGTCCTTCACCCTGTAGTCATTATAAAAAAGAAGATGTGGTATTATTGCCAATGAGACAACTATCCACAAAAGACCAAAATGACACAGACATTAACAACTATAGGTCACCGTACGGCCTTCAACAATGAGCAAAGCCCATACCGCATAGTCAGCTATAAAAGGCCTCGATAAGACAATGTAAAACAATTCAAACGAGAAAACTAACGGCCTTATTTATGTAAAAAAAGAACGAAAAACAAATATGTAACACATAAACAAACGACAACCACTGAATTACAGGCTCCTGACTTGGGATTGTTTGGCATTGATAATGATTTATTGTGTATAGTTTTATAAATGCCAGGATGATACCTTTTTGTAAACTACAAATCTAAGGTAGCAAGCAACCTTCTTGGATATCCTGACCTTGATCATTTCTGATCAATAAAATGGAACTGTACTTGTTTATAATCCATATATTCATCAACAAGTTCATCTACATAAACATTGCATCACTAGGGGCTGTAATAATACAATTTACAGAAGAAATAATTTAGTTGTCATGATATGTACATATGAAAAATAAAATGGTTAATACATGTTATTATGAATTGAATATGACAGTCAAGGTTAATGATCAAATCCAATTGAGATTTCATGTTCTGTCTTTAAACGACAATAAAAACATAGATTAATTGTTTCTTGAAGGACAAAGAATGGTTCCAAATTATTTGTGTTTTTAGTGCTCTTTATTGGAACAAAAAATATGTAATTCCAAATTATATGATGTGACGAAAGCATGGATCAAGTGTTAAATGAATTTATAATAAGAATATATGTTGTAGGTCTTGGTTTTAGTATTGCTGGTGGAATTGGTAATCAGCACATCCCTGGTGACAATGGTATTTTTGTAACAAAGATTATTGAAGGTGGAGCTGCTGAACAAGATGGCCGTCTGGCCACTGGTGACAGACTTATAGCTGTAATTATTAGGGCTTACTTATACAAATCAATCACAATTAATTAATGAACAAGATGGCTGTCTGATCATTGGTGACAGATTCATAGGTGTTATTATTAGGGGTTACTTCAAAAATATCTATTACATGTAATGAACATGATGGCTGTCTGACTGGTGACAGATTATTAGGGGTTAGTCTTTGTGAGGTCTGCTAAAAAAAGTGTCAGAATGTGAGCGATAGGGATCACATACTGGTGGCAGCTATTACTTTATAGAGGATAAAAAATCTTTGAGGCATAATACATTGTATGCGTTTAATTTATTTAAAGAAGTTTGGGTCTGTCATATATCCATTGTCCTTCACTTCATTTTCATGGTTCAGTGACTGCTTAAAAAATGTAGTTTTTGACCCCATGTAAAGTAATGTAGGGGATGTAGAAAATACAGGGTGTCCCTCCGTCCAGTCTTGTTAGTGCTCTCATTTCTTGTCCCTTGATATATTAAATACATGTATCTGATTAGTCAATTATTATCATATTCCTATAAAACTTATACACTAGGTTAATATCAGCAACTTTTCGGTTTATAGTTAAAAAAAAAAGAAGTGTTATGCCCCTTGGAATTATAAAATATGTGCAAAACGGGGGCATTGGAATTTTGTTCTTTTATTGTCATGTATATTTGTCACTTATAATAAGTTAGAGGTAAATTATATTTAGTATATGGCAACTTATCAAAATTAAGAGATGTGGTACGATTGCCAATGAGACAACTATCCACCAAAGTTCAAATGAAGTGAATGTAATCAATTATAGGCATCCATACAACCTTCAATAATGAGAAAAACCCATTTTTATTCATGTCTGTCAGACCGGGTTCATATACCCTCCACCTCATTTCATTGATCAACATTGATGTTTTGTGATTAGGGCCATTTCCTAGATACTATTAAGTAGTTGTTTAACTATATGTGGTTTATGGAATGATTGTAAGGTGTACATGTCCTTCTGGCAGGGTTCAAGTTTATGTGATACCTGTAGTGAAAATAGAAACTTTTATTTTAAAGACTTTCAACAAGAATTTTAATTGTTATCAGCATTTTCTATTAACTATTTCGTAACCAGCCTTATACAACACTAGACAATTAATCTGGAGAAAAAAACAAATGATTTGTCATATAAACATACAACTTGTCACAATGATACAAAATGTAGTTGAGAATTGTATGATTTCAGGTAAATAATTCAAACTTAGACAATGTCACACATGAAGATGCAGTGGCAGCATTAAAAGCTACAGCTGAAGTTGTACGATTAACAGTAGCCAAGCCATCTTATCAGCCTGAGCCTACAGAAGAACAATCTCCCCCCTGTAAGTAACTGGTTATATGTCCGTCAGATAGGGTTCAACAGACCATAACCTCATTTCATGGAATAATGATCAATGTACAGTTTAATTGTTGGTTCAGTTAAAGTTCATTAAGTTTCAGAAAATTAAAAGCATTGGCAAACAGGAAGTATGTGTCTGACAAATCCAAAATGCTCATATGTTACAACTCATTACTGTCAAGAAAGAAAAGTGGTCAAATTATTATTGAATAGTCTTTCACATTTAAAATATCCTTTACTTGACTTGATTCTGCTGACAAAAAAAATCAAATACAGGTAAAAGGATGATTGCATATTATTACTAATCTATATCCATTGCATGAAATCATACAGACTTAGAGAAATTGCCATTATACTATTGCAAGTGCTTGCCTGAGTATTTGTATTTATATTTATGTTTATATCTTGTCATAGGACCTATTTAATTCTTAGCAGATCATCTTAATGGTTATCTAGATATGAACATTTCTAAAATGCACACGAAATGATGATGTCTTAAAACAAGTTGATGCATTGTAATTTTTTGTTAAAAGGGAACTAGCTGTCAAAATTTTTGTTCATCATTTTGACTTAAATTCACATATTTCTAAAACACATATCAAAATTACTAAAAGTCTTTAAATAAATAGTTAACAATGCATATACTAAGACATCTACGCGAGTGAATCCAACACCTTCTAACAATACAAGCTGATAGAATAGTCAGGATGGATACAGAAGTATGCTGCTCAAAAACTGGTGGAAAATAAACTTTAAAAAGACAACAACATTCTAAATTACTACAAAGAAATGCTTTACTCTGGTGTACATGTTTCACCCTCTGACGGTGGTGTCTTCAGTACAATTTAATAATAGGTAACAAGTGGTGAAGTACATAAAATGTGGTTGCAAAATGTCTTTTTAACCTTTTTGTAACCCTATATGAACTAAATAAGGAATGATTATGAATTTTTATGCTTGTTATACAGATTACAAATACAAGATCCAGATCCAAATATGGTCAGTTTAATGTCTAGGCAAATTGAGTCTGTCTTTCTGAACTCTATAAAATGTTTTGAGTAATTGGTTTTGTATTATTGCAGCACCAAGGAGAGCTAACATTGCTGTAGTAGCTCCAACATCAAGTCCTGATAACAGGATGGCCTCTGATAACAGATCACATGCAGATCATTCACCTCCTACGCCTCCTGGTAAACCAAACACACACAGTTACGAGGACCTTCCCAGGTAAGATCATTGTTGTAAGGAATTTGATTGAGTTTGATTGGAACTTATTAGAGCTTGAGATCTCTTCTGCAGCAATAAAATAAGCATTTAGTGTGGTGTGAAGTAAAAAAAAAAATCTTTTGGGCATGAATTGATATCTATTGTCAGCATGTCCCTATATGATATTCTCTGAAACAGACAATCTTGAAATATTTTCTTTCTTTCAACCTTTCAGGACAAAACATAATGAGTATAATATAGCAATATTAAGATATTAAAAGAAAATTACTTATATATGAAGGCATGTAAAATTAGAACACATTTTCAAGCACTTAACAAAAGCATGACATCTTTCTTTAAAGATATGAAATTTGGTTAAACAAATATCAAGAATTATATCAATATTTGAATTTTTCCCTTTTCAACAGAACACTTGTTTGTCTTTCTGTTATAAGTCAACAAGTTTTTCTTATAAGGTGTTTTACTATCTGTTGTTTCAAAAACACATCAGATATTTTGTGGCATGTTGGAATTTTATATGTTAGAATTGACAAAATCATAGAAGTTTTGCATGTCTAAGATTTTTATATTAGCAGTTCCACCTTTTTACAAATTTTAGTTTTTGCTTCACATATTTTGTTTTGAGTTGCATTTAATTTCATTATTGCATGCATGAAGACAGAATAAGATTGGATTTTGTTCTTTTTGCGGGTCAGTCTATGACCATTTTCTATCATACTGTATCCTGAAGTTCTGTTTTGTCTACTGTGATGAAATAAATCCGTTTGACCTACAAAATATTGATGTACGATAAACAGCTTGTAAGAATTTCATTTATATTTATTCCTCTCTTTAATATAAATATTAATATGCTTCTGTACAAAGGGAAATATTTCAATAATATTTTCATGGATATTGAAATTAATGATGCTAAAAAATCTCATTAGGTTATTGCAGATATAAGTTGATTAATTTATGAGTTTTTATTTGTAATCAATATTATTACAAAGGAGCAACCTTTACTTTCACAACTCAAGTTTGGAGTCCCATATTAACAGTATTTTGTGTCAGATGAAAATTGTTTTATTGGCAGCTTGAAGTTGCGAGTAAATATTGTTTCCAAAGAACTATTAAATGAAAGTTAGATAACATTCAAGATACCTGGAATAACCTAATAGTGGAGTTTAAAACAATATATATAAACTTTTAATTTGCTGAACTTTAATTATTGAAGTATACAAGATAACAAAATAAATATAATAAATAATGACCATCATAAGAAATGCAACACTATATAACCTTCAGATATTTATAGATTATCGTTCATCATCTCAACGAGATTGCTTTTCTCGCTTGATCCGGTGCGGCGAAAGTGAGAAAAGCAATCGAGTTGAGATGACCAATGATAATCTGTAAATCCCTGTTTTACCTAAGACGACGTTGTCAATTTCATGTCAATTTCATTAGCAACACCACATGCCTCCTTAGTTTCTAGCGATAATTTTCCATATCAAGCGAGTAGCATGATATAAAAAATTATCACACAAAAAGATCAAAGGAAAAATGAACAAAATAGCGATAATCTTGGATAATGCATCAAATGCATTGGTTCTTACATGTGTTTCAGTCAATTGGTATTTAATTCTACATACAGACGAAAATGTATGTTCATTGTTAGATGAAAATTGAGTTTGAGTTGATCTAATGTTTGAACATTTCTAGATATAAATTGAATTTGGTCAGAATTGAACAGTTAAACAAAAATCCAAACTAAGATAAGCCTCCTCATCATTCACCATATTTACGGTGAAATATTTATGAAAACCTTTGTATGGTTTACTATATTTAGGGAGAAATATTTAGGAAAACCATGTTAAGGAAAATATTTAGAAAAATCTCAATTTCATTTACAATATTTAGAGGGAAATATTTCAGAAAACCCCAATATCATTCACCAATTTCAGGTAAAATATTTAGGAATTTCATCTGATTTTGGTTTTGAGTACATCAGAATTTTATTTGAAGGTAATCTCAATTAGTGTTGCATTTCTTCTGAGGCTTGATATATAAGAATAATTAATACAAATTGAAGAAAGAGATAAATTGTGACACAATTGTCACTAATTTACCATCATAGGAAATAGTGATGTTAATTTATATATATTGAATGGTAGGTTTTGAAATCCTGATAAAAATTATAAAAAAAATGTCCAAATTGATATGATTGAAATTTCTTCTGCAACTGTTTCAAGTACTTTTATTTATTTCTTTGGTGAAGGTTATATTTAAAGAAGTTTTTTTCTTCTTTTCTTTGTAAGGAGTAAGAAGAGTCAACGATAATAAAGGGAGACAACAAGATAACTGGTTCAACTTGCCATAATAACCTGTGCAATCGGCTATATACATAATATATATATATATATATATGTCTGCTTTATATAATATACATATAAATATTTAAATTTTATGCATTTATGTCAAAATATCATTCTTATTGGTTCTATTAAAATCTGATAGATTTCTTGTCTGTCTCCTTTTATCATCAGCATTGTGTTTTATACTCTTATCTACCAAAAATTGAAGTATTCTCTGGTTTTTATTTTACAGATATGTCTAGTGAAACAACATAACTTATACATAAGAATGCATTTGTAATGGGTGATGTATCCAAACTGGATTATCTCCTATTTACCAGAGACTCAAAAAAAATAACTCTAAAAATGTATTTCATCACCCAGTACAAATGCATCATAAATATGATATTTAACTAAAGTATAACTTATGTTGCTTCTCTGGAGGTCTCTAACAAAAGTCTGTTTCACATGAGTTCCAAGTATACACTTTTAACGAAACTGCAAAATAATAAAAAATAATTCACCATTGTAAATAAATAAAGTTCTTGACTGTTGAAGTTAAATTTATAGTTGAGTTATCTCCCATTGACTAAAAAAGTCTGATTAAATGTGATTTATAGCTTGTTAAATTTGTATTCCATACACATATTTTGTACTGATAAAAATCTTCATATAAATTATATAATTTAAAAGACATACATCAATGTGATATAATGAATTTCAAAGAATACACTTATTAGAATAAGTTATATTTTTTATGCTTGAAATTTATTTCCTTCCTTCCTTCCTTGATATTGCTAGAATAGATCTATGAGTTGAGGAATCTTCCATTTAGTTAAAAGCATATATGGAATGCAGTGAAGGCACTGTAGAATTGTGATAGCCATCTATAAAAGCAGATTTTAGAATTTCTCTCCAAACTTTCCCTAAACAAAATCATTCAACCATAGTTGAGATGTTTATGTGCCTTCACTGGGTTCCATGAATGTTTGGGAGAGATCCATTTGTGCCAAAAATGCGCCCTTTTGTGCCACAACTTTTTTTTCCCAATGCTACATTTGCGCCACCTGTTTTAAAATCACATGGTATCATTTGCGCCAAAAATAAAACATACGATTGCGCCATTTAGAAGAAAAATGAACTCCCTCCTCCTTTATTTGGACTTGGAACTGGTAGTTTACAAGGCAAATATTTCCTTTTCTGAAACATACTTTCTTCTTACTGCTGCTGCATGGGTACTTCCCAATTTAATATATGTAGAAGCTTGTAACTTCACTTGATTGTCCAAAAAGACAAACATTGAAGGATGAAATGCGGAAAACAGATCATAATGATTCATGTGGAATGCTTCTGCTCCATTACTGGTACGTCTTGCGGTAGATAGAGTTTCAGCCAATACGAATGGTGGGAACAAAGCACTGTGTCATCAACATACATAATCAGCAAAGCTTCTATTTTCATCTTTTGGCATATCTTGTTTTAAATATTCAGCAAAGCAATAAGTTTTCTTCTTTCTCTGTACATGAACTGTATAATTCATTTCAAGTCATTCCTCTCCAGATGCTCATCTTTATGGCGAAATATCTGCTATCATATGATATTAATCATTAATATTTATGATAGATATGTGTACAGGTAAAATGGTGCAATTGATACATTTGGAAAACAAAATTTGGCGCAAATGATACCCCCGAAAAACAGCAATTGGCGCAAAAGGATTGCTGCCGAATGTTTTTATGGAACAGACAGCCTTTAGCATAGTGAGATTTTATTGCTGTTTTTGACTGGCTTCCCTTAAATCATCTGTAATATACAAAAGGATGTATATATATATTAGAGGTACATTATGACATGAAGAAAATGATAATTTGGAGGCAAGAGATGACCAAGAACTAGTGGGTGAAACTAAACAGTACACATCTGCTGTTTGCATAGGAAATAAATAGTATGAACACTGGGGTAAATGTGATCTCCATAACTGCAGTTACGTATATCCAAAGATGGCAGACAACTTTCTGGTTAATATTTGTTTTGTCGGTTTTGTAATAACTATGTTTTATTCTTCGGTATTTCGTGTCTTTATAAACTTATTTACTAAATTTGAACCTGAAATACTATGTCTTTTTTCATAGTTTATCCACTAAATGGAGAAATTGGTCGTCCAAAAATATGTGATGATATGGGTAACTGTAAAGACTGATATCCGTAACTGTATTAAACTTTTAGAAAAGGATATCCGTAACTGTGTGTTGTTTGTACGCCATTCGGTTTTAATAGATCGGACGAACAATTTTTCTGTAATAAAATTGTCCTAAATTGGTCAAAAGATTAGCAATTATCGCAGCATTAGAAAATTACCAATTAAAGAACTTCCAAATGAACCAGCTAACAATCCAAATGCAATCTAAAGGAATACCATGTAATCTGATTTACTTTCTACATATCTTCATGCCTTTAATTTGACTAATAAAGCACAGTGGTTCAACATGTTCATTGAGGACTAAGCCAGAATTTGTCCAAATGTGTCAAAATAATCAGGTATCTAAATAAACGTCGAATTCATAAGTTGAAAAAATGAGTGAATGATCGACTAATTATTAAAAAGAAAATTTAGTATAATTGCCAATGAGACAACTTTCCACAAGAGACAAAATGACCCAGCAATTAACAACTACAGGTCACTGTAAGGCCTTCAACAATGACTAGATGCCATGCCGCATAGTCAGCTATAAAAGGCCCCGGAATTGACAAATAAAACACATACAGAAAGTAGCGGGATACTGATCAGTCTTTTGTAGACGAAACGCTCGTCTGGCGTAAATACAAAATTTTATCCTGGTATCTAGGGTGAGATTATTTAAACATATAAACGGGTGCCATACCCTTTCCCTAACCTTGGACAACGGTGTAATAGTACAACATGTGAACAGACTATAAAAATCAATTGAAAAAGGCTAAACTAAACTCATCAGATGGGTACAAATATAAATACACCTGACAAAAATACAAAGTGGACGAGGGAGGTTACTTTTACATCCCAACAACAAAATGAAAACTTAGAACAGATAGAAGAATAATCACAGTTACTGACAACTTGTTCAAAGAATTAACAGCTACTAAATAATTGCATGTATCTAAGACTAAACTATCCATCATTACACATCCAATGAATTTGGTGTAAAGACGTCTTAAACATAGTACATGATGGTCTTGTTGTATAGATTATAGGTACTGACTTTGTTTATCATTGATGGGGTTCTTTTTATCTGTCTATATTTTTAATCTTTTCGATTTGGTCCATTTTAAAGGATATGCTTTTGGCGCGGCTCGGTACTTATACATCCCATCATTGTGTTATCGTGCACCAGTCATTTTTGTGCTCGTCTGTCAAGTTTATTTTCACTCATGTTCTTTGTCTGTATGCTATTTTGTTTTTCTTTGTTGAAAATAGTTATTTGTTTTGAAAAGAATAAGACTATAAAACAATGTTGACTGCTGTACCCCATTTTTACATATTATATCTGTTTGTTTTGCTCACACATTGTTGTCAATATATGTATTATAATTTATGCGACTGTCATACAAATGAGAGGCTTAGCAAGCTACACAACTAGGTTTAATCTACCATTTTTTACAAAAGCAAATGTCTGTAACAATATAAAAAAGAAGATGTGGTATGATTGCCAATGAGACAACTATCCACAAGAGACCAAAATGACACAGACATTAACAACTATAGGTCACTGTACGGCCTTCATTAGTGAGCAAAGCCCATACCGCATAGTCAGCTTTAAAAGGCCCTGATAAGACAATGTAAAACAATTAAAACGAGAAAACTAACGGCCTTATTTATGTAAAAAAATGAACGAAAAACTAATATGTAACACATTCATAATTATTTTGATAATCAGAGACACTAATTTCATCTCAAACGAGAAGGACAAATGTATAGAAATGAAATCAGTTACAGATATCTATATTTCCAGTTACGTATATCCACGGCAATTTATTTTTTTCAGTTACCCATATCATCGCATTTTTTTGGACGACCGATTTCTCCTGTTAGCGGTAAAACTATGAGAAAAACCCATAGTATTTCAGTTTCAAATTAAGGAAATTAGTCCTATAAGACACGAAATTTCAAAGAATAGTACATCATTATTACATAATCGACAAAAGTAATATTGACCAGAAAGTCGTTCGCCATCTTTGGATATACGTAACTGCAGTTACGGTGATCACATTTACCCCAGTGATGAAAATACTTACAAAATGTAACAAAACTTTGTATGTATTTAACTTTCTTCTTTCAATTTGATGTCTGTTGAAGTTTTAATCTGTTACAACTTTAAACAGTTTAATAAAAACTATTTTGATTTGTATGCCCCTGCCTTAGTGGGGGGAGGCATGCATGAAGTTTTAACCTTGTCCATCTGTACGTCCCAAAGTTGGTTTCCATTCTCTAATTTTAGTTTACCTTAACCAAATGTTATGAAATTTAAACACAATGTTGATTTCTACAAAATACAGATCAAGTTTTAATTTTTATAGCGTCACATTTACTGTTCTAGAGTTATGCTCCTTTACAAATGGAAAAATTGCAGAATTGTTTTGTTTCTGTTCTGTCAATTAAGTTTGCCTGTACTAAATGTTTTGAAACTTATACACAATACTTATTACCACAAAACTCGGATCAATCTGATAGCATCACTTTTACTGTTCTTCATTTTATGTACCTTTATAACTTTATATAATATGAAAGCAGGGTCAACATCTATGTCCCATGGACACATTCCCCATTTATTATTGATTGATTATCTCTGTTTGGGTATTTTAGATTGTTCTGTAATTATTGCAGGTTGCATTTGTTTCTTAAACACAATTGTCTGGAAGGTCAAACATCAAAGGTTGTGACAAACAATAAGTTTTATATGCTTTTCTGATTGTTACACAAACAAATTGATTGATTTAGAAATAATTATAGAAAATCTATCTGATAAGTTGTAAAATCATTTCAAATTTTCTATACATGTATTTGAATCGGTAATTGGAACTTAAAATAACACATCAAGGTTAACGTATGTTAGTTTTACTTAAAAGGAATATTTATATATATTCCAATTAACTGAGATTTAAATCAGCAGAGCTCCCCTCATCATGATCATATTGCATTGAACAAAGAGGAGTTGTTACGAAGACTGATCAAATAGCTTGACTCATTTTGAGTATGTGACACAACAAGGTTCCACTGTTTTGACCTGAGTAAATCTGTTACCCTACAAGACCAGAAGAAAATATTTAGTTAGCACCATAAGATTTTCAGTGAAGGACAGCAGTGCACACTATTGTAAGCTCTAAATCTAATAGTTGTGAACCAAACATCTTACACCAATCACCAATAGGGTTAATTGTTCTCAACATCTATGAAACACAAAGAAACAGTACCAACCATTAAGTTGTATACCTGACTTGGATCAGGTTCATACATTGTAACAGCTTTTACCTGGTTTTATACATTGTAGTACTATAGCCTTAGACTATCATATCTTTGAGTAGACAGAAAAAAGATGCAATTGAAATATACCCTAGACTATTATATGGATATGTGGAAGTAAAACAGTAACAGTTAAATATGTGTCAAAAAGAAAACAAAGAACACACTAAAATTGTGTCAGTTCTGTAGAGACAATAACACATTTATGCAAAAAAAAATACTATTTAACCTGATATCAAGAATTCTACATAGTCCCTGGATGCATTGCCAAGACACCAAATTAGTTGATGAAATCTTAAAAATGTAAAATAACACCAACTCTTTTTTTTACCAGCCTCATAATTTGTTGGGTGCACTCAACTCAAAGGATAGTCAGTTTTCCTATCGAAGGTCAGTGGTTTTCTCTGGACAGGACAGTCTGGCTTCCTACACTAATAAAAACTAGCAGCCACTAAATAGCCCAAAAGTGATGTTAAAACATAGAAATCATAGCAATATTTGTGAAATGTAGTGTTATCCACATAGTAAATTTAGACCAAATTTATACAACTAGTTGTAAGTTATAACTCATCTCGTATTTAAAGATAAAGAAGTCAATCCTTATAGTAAATGTCAGGAATTGGTTTCACAAAAAAAAAAACTGACAACTAAGATTAATTGTTGGTATACTGAATTGTTCTTGACTTACGATCAATCTTAGTTGTTATTTTTATTGTGAAACCTAATCCAGATTCTTAGTGTAATATTAAATAGCTGAAGCCATAGTTGTGTATATTATTTAATTATTAGGTCTTGTTTGTGACATTTTGTCATATAGTCATAAGAAAAAGGTTTTTGAAGTAAAATGCTCACATTAAATTTCAATACTTATATACAAAAAAAAAAAAAACAATATAATTATTGTGAAACAGTTCAAAGGTTCAATGAATGCTTTAAACATGTATATACTATCCATCTTTTATAGTTGTCATTTTAAATTTAAGTTACATGTATATTAATGTATATAGTCTATGATAAAATTTTAAATAATGATGAATGCATTAAAAAAATTAGTAATGTTATATCAGTAAACTTTTAGGACACCAAATTTAAGTTCTAATTTTAAAGATCTATAATAATATTCATATTATACTTTAAATTATTAGTATAAAAAATTAATATAATTTGCATGCCCCAACAATTAAATATAAGATTGATATATTATAAAACATATTATGTCATAATGATAACAGAAGAAGGTAAAATTGAATGACATTTTCTCCTTAAAGTCATTTCTTTGTCACATATAAGTCCTAAGTAAATCCAGCTTATTTATCAAGGTGATATATCAACAGCTTTTATCCATTAATCATATTGGACCTCTTAAGGCAGATAACAAATTTACAATAGGTAGTGTAAATCATAGTCCAGTCAGATCATTATTGACTAAAATTTGCCTCAAGGTGTTTAATATTTTCTCCCATAATTGGGATTATTCATTTCTCCTTAATGGACCCCCTTTTGAATTTAAAACTTGGGTGTTTGTGTTGTGTTTGCCTATGAATACCTAAAGTAAATTATCGATCGGCTTGTTCAAACGTGGATTGTTTTACATGAATTTTGTGCATTTTTAATAGTTGTTACAGTTGAATTAATTTATGATTATTTCCTGATCTGCTTAAAAGATGTGACCTTCATTAAATGTGACGGTTTAATTCCTTTCCGTCTTCATCGGGATAATCCACTTCAGGTCATGTCAACGTTTTAATCTAACTGTATTTTACCATAAACACTACTGCTAAGAAATTGAATCAGAAAACCGTTTGAATATGCAGTGAATATCGTATGTGGTGCATTTGAATGTTTGTGTGGTAAGATCTTAACAGAGGTTAAATGCAAGTTGGAATATTTATTAATGAATACAAAATGGTGGACTAAAAGACAAATGGCACTGTGAATTTACCTGGAAATCTGATATTTTTGAAAACGTATAATGTTAAAGAAAAAGGAGCCTTACTACTATGATCCCCATATACCCAGGTAAGATGATCTAATTGGACAAAGGTACAAGGAATAGTTCACAGAAGCATGAATTACAACATGCATATATATTGACTAATGTATTGTGCTATGATCAGATGCTGCAGCACAAACAAAAACATTTTATGTGCATTGAAACCTTATAGAATGGGGGGTATAGTATAATATCCGTTTATAATAAAGGGTTTATTGTCAACTATAAATAGAATAGACAAGTTTGAATTTTAAATTGTTCTGTTATGAATGAGACAAAGATTTCCAATTGTGTGGGTAGATTTATATATACATGTATAGGTTTATATGATCATGAAGGAGGAATGAGCATATATTTATTCACTGACTGTTGATTTGGGGTTTTAAGGTCTCAATATGTTTGTGTGCATTTATGTACTTATTTCCTATATGTTCTACTGCTTCTTGTTCACTTGATAGTTGGTATACTTGTCATTTCTTACCAAGTGTGAAATAAGTTTTTATCACTTCTCCCTTCCTTCCTGGATATTTCTATTTTTAACTATTTCATATGGTTTTGTGGTTTTGTTTTTCTAATACAAAACATTAAATTCACTGCTTTTGTGATATTTAGTTTAGTTTCCTTATATAGTAGGCTATGTTTAAATTGAAATTATCATTGAAATTTCACTTGTCAATGGTGTAGTTTAACATGTTATTGGGAAATGGATTTTGTTTTAATTGTTTACATAGTAGAGTTAAAGTTCTTAAAGTAAAATTAAAGCTAAGTTAGTAGTAATATGGGGGTAAATTGCATCTAGAAAAGTTGCCTTGGTTCCCCAATAGAATAGAGTTCTAGTTTGCTTATTAGTAAGTAGATCTGTTTAAAATCATATGTATTATTTAAAACTAGAACACACCCGTGATATCGCGGGTCCGTGACTAAATTAAAGTATATAACTATGTGCAAGCCTTATTTTAGTATTAGTATTGTCATCTGATAAAGTCATGCCGATTATAAGATACACAGTTTTCTCTGCTTTCAAATCTTTCTGTTTGAACCCGTCGAACTGGAACTTATCAATTATTGATAATATTAATTATTTGGAAAACAAAAGGTCCTGGAATGGAGTACTTTTTAATCAACAGCATTGTCCTAAATTAGTTATAAATAAAGTTGAATTCTTTGATTCGCTGTTTTACGTCATGCCCGCTAACAAATTGAAAACTGTACCTATACGCCTTATTTTAGTCCAGATTTAGTATTCGTATTGTTATCTTAGAAGGTCTAACTGATTAAAATACTACAATAGGTAACAATTTGACAATTAAGTAGTGTCAACCCTGTGATTATGACCCGTGTAATACTATATAGCATATTAATCCTGAATACACCGTTTGGTGGTGCGCCTGTCAGATGCGGAACGTACAGATAAGGTAATCGGTAACAGGTGAATATACTATTGGTATCGGTATCGGACTCGACCCGGAACTTCTTAATTATTGGCAATATTAATTACGTGGAAAACAAAAGGGCCTGAAGTGGTGTAATTTTTAATCTACACCTTTGTACTATATTAGTTATATATAAAGTTGAATTTTTTGATTCGTCGTTTTTACGTGATGACGGCTGACAAATTGGACCTCGTAATTTTAGTATTATAGATACTGCATACTAAACTTGTATCAAGGAATTTGAAAACCAAGTGGATTTATACGATAGTAGTAAGTTTTACAGCTGATTTGGCATCATAAAACTTTGATAGTTGCTTATTGACAGCCTTAGCAATGTAGGAATCAGGAAACTTGGAAAGATTATTATGGAGTTGGATGTGTGTGATTGCCCTGTTTTAAGAGAGGTCTTCAATGCTTATTGCAATTGCCATTATTTGAACTGGTCTATTTAGATTGTCTTGATGCCCGATGTTTTAGATAATTGTTTCACATCTTTTGTAAGCTAATGGACAAAACTTGAAATGCTGTTGAGTTATTTTATAGTTCATCACTGTTCGGTGTTGTTTTGAGGACTATGGGGTAACAACTTATGGTTTACCTGGGACACTGTTAAATTGTTCTCTGTGAATGTTGTTCTGTAACTAGGTTATTAGATAACAGCTGCATGTATGGCTGAATGACCTATGGTCAACTGTCTCTGTAAATGCTGGGGTATATAACTCAGTAACTGGTGGACAAATTACTGTTTTGCCGAATGGCTGATTGTCAGCTGTCTCTGTGAGTGTTGAGATCTTTAACTTGGTGGCTGGTTGACAACTGTTTGTATTGCTGAATGTCTGATAGCCAACTGTCAATGTGAGTGTTGTCTATTGGGGTCTATAAGTTGGTGTCTGGATAACAATTGCCTGTGAGATGAATGTCTAATTATCAACTGTTTCTGTGAGCGTTGGGATTTATAAGTTGGTGCCTTGATAACAACTGCCTGTGTGGTTGAATGGCCAAATATAAACTTTCTGTGAGTGTTGGGGTCTATAAGTTGGTGTCTGGATAACAATTGCCTGTGAGATGAATGTCTAATTATCAACTGTTTCTGTGAGTGTTGGGTCTATAAGTTGGTGCCTTGATAACAACTGCCTATATGGTTGAATGGCCAATTATAAACTTTCTGTGAGTGTTGGGGTCTATAAGTTGGTGCCTGGATAACAACTGCCTGTGAGATGAATGTCTAATTATCAACTGTTTCTGTGAGTGTTGGGGTCTCTCTGTGATTGGATAACAGCTGAATGTTCTATTGAAAATTGTCTCTGTGGTGGTTTGGATCTATAACTTGGTTGAGGGATGACAAATGTGGCTGAATTTCCTATTGACAACTGTCTGTGTGGCTGAGTAGTTTCGGTAATAGATTGCCAACAGGCTTTTGATAACTCATTAAGTAGTTGGTTATCTGTTGTGCTTAAGGTGGTATTGTGAACGAGATTTTAAGATAAAACATTGACAACTTATTCAATGACAGATATACTAGTTAGTTTCTAATTGAGATGGTCTGGTTTATACTACTGTTATACATGATGGCAAATTAAGGTGGTACCTAACACTACAGGGAGATAACTCTGTAAAGTCAGCTAAATGTTTTAATTACGTTGTGTTGTAAAGGGAATAATAAGCTTCTCAAAGATCAAAATTGGTGTTTGTCAGACTGCTATATAACCAGTGTAATTTTTCTGACAAAACGGTTGGTTCAAAATTTTTGAAATTTTTATATTTTTGTCAAAGGGTCAAAGTAAATACTTTGTCAAAATTTTATCAAAATTAAACGAGCCAAATTAATTTTAGTGAAAGTGTTAGGTACCACCTTAAACAACATTATGAGCTGAGTGATTATTACTTCTTCAATAGAACTTTAACTGATCTTGTAAAACTTCTTCCTGTTTTCATCACTGATGATAATTGTATATTTTTAATAACATAAGCAGTACTGAAGGGACTGACAGTTAAAGAAATAGCTACAAGGACTAAATATATTACAGTATAAAATGTATTAATCACAAAATCTGTTAAATTGAAAACAAATTTTTAAGAGGCAGACATGGTTGATGTGAACCAGTTAAAGAATACTGATGATATAAGAAAAGTGTATATTTATAAGAAATACATGACCCTAATACCGCAGGTAGTTCTGTATACTTGCTATATATGATATTACTTAATCAAGAAGTTCTGTTCAAGTGTATCAATGTGATTTACAAGTTGTAGTGATGCATGAAATATTAATTTGGTTACACCTTGTAATCTAGGATCAGTATAATGAAGATTTTACAGGCTAAAAGACCTATTGGGAATACCATATTTGGTTTTCAACAATCTTTATAGGAAATCCTGCTATTTCATTTAGAAAATCTTACTTGTATATCCTATCAGTGTTATGTAGATTAAACGGGACTCTACTTACTCCTTTAGTTTTATGTTATATGGTCTCAATTCATGAATTGTCTATCGAGATCTTGACAATGTAAGTTACTTATTGCCATTTTTACAACTAATTTTATTGCATGTCTGTCAAAACATTTTTGACATACTAAGATTAACTGTAAAAAAATGTTGTAAAGGCATCAAGGGCTTCATTTATTTTTACTGTAAATATTGGCTCATAGTATAGTGTTAATTGTAAAAAAATGTTTTAAAAATAACAACTTTTTTAAAATATTAATTTTGGTATATTGTAAATGATATCTGAAGTAAAAAAAAAATAATTAAATACTCCAAAAGAGTGTTTTATATTTGAACAAGCTGACAAAGCAGCCAACAATTTTTAATTGTTGCCAAAACTATTGTACAAAAATACTGAACTACCGGTAGATTAAAACGTCATATAAATTAATACTAACTGTTCATAAAAGAATTTGAAAATTGTTGAACTGAATCTGAATATTTGTTAATGATACATGCATGTAGCAATCAAAATTCCATAGATATAATCAATTAAAAATTTGGGAATCTAACATGTATCAAACTGTATGTTGTATGTGAAAAGCAATGGGAATTTTTCAATGTGTTTAATGTACAAACTAGGCGTTGACACTTGGATAACTTTACCAAAAAGCTTTGAACACTGCTAATTTGTTAACACTTATAATGTATTGTCTTAAAACACTTTTAATGTTTCAAGAGAAATAGTTTGAACCATTTCAAATTGACATTTTAAGTAACAAAAGCAATCGACTTTGTTAATTTATGTACTTCACTTTCACAAAGAGAATTTTCTAGTCATAGATATCACTCAGGTTCTTATATACTGAAATTGAAAGTGCACTCATTTTATTTGATATTCAAACTTTGTAATAGAAATTTTATTAATATATAAATCAATTTGTGGTAAATTCTTTAAATACTTGTAAATCAATACAGGAAGAACTATTGTTTATTGATGTTAGTCACACCAGGGTTAGTAAGTTCTTGTAAAACAAACCATTATCATAAAGTTGTAAGAATATATACAACTTTTCTTTGTATCATTTAGTCCTTTTGTTTACCACAAATGTTTGTATCATTTTAGTCCTTTTGATTTATATTGATTCTGTACTGATCATGCTGTTATGACAACCATATATTTAGTGAATTGCAACTGATACATGGTTAGTTTAACAGAGCAAAATTTGTTTTAAAAATGATAAAGCGACAATATTTATCATTCAAAGATCAAATTCAGATTCTTTGGACCTCAATATTATGGACTCAGTTATTCACCCCTATTATAAAATTACATACATTTGTATTAGTTGAAGAGCAGATGTTTTATTTGGACTTCCTCAGAGAACCTAGAAACTTACACTTTAATGTACCTGACTGAAATAATTCTGGTCCTAACAAATTTCATGAGCATATAGTTACTGCTTTGTCAGTTTGTTCTTCAGCCAGTGTATTTGAAAAGTGGTTGCAAGATGATTACTTGGAGAACTCCTTGTTTAATTTAAAAGAACTAATTCAGATGGTAGATGTGGCGGAGGGGAATATTTCTTCAATTTTTTGGTAAATTGGTCAAGGATATGGTCACAGTTACTCAAACTAGGGGAAAAAAGGAAGAGAGCTCATCAGATGGCAGTGCCAGCTTCTATCTCATAACAGTGCAGAACAATGACCACAAATGAGATTAGAGGAACACTTTTGAGAAAATCTACTAGATATTTTAATTGAACCTCTCTATGAAAGAGGTAGAAAATAATTCAGGGGCAAAACAAAAACTTTAGATGTAGAAGAAAAAAGAAAAAAACAGTGAAAAGACACTTTGATACTGATTTAATTTTTGTAAAAGCATTGTTACCTTGACTTGTCATTTCAAGTTTTTAAAATATGCATTATTTGAAAGGTTTTATTAGTAACAGCTTCACTTATTAATTGAGCCTTGACACAAGTGCATTTAAGATGGGGCTTGTGTTATAGAAACTAGCAGTTAAGATATGGGCTTGTGGTAACCAAGCTATAGCAGTTAAGATAGGGCTGGTGGTATAGAAACTATAGCAGTTAAGATAGGTCTTGTGGTATAGAAACTATAGCAGTTTAGATAGGGCTTTTGGTATAGAAACTATAGCAGTTAAGATAGGGCTTGTGGTGTAGAAACTATAGCAGTTAAGATAGGCTTGTGGTGTAGAAACTATAGCAGTTAAGATAGGGCTTGTGGTATAGAAACTATAGCAGTTAAGATAGGGCTTGTGGTATAGAAACTATGGCAGTTAAGATAGGCCTTGTGGTATAGAAACTATAGCAGTTAAGATAGGGATTGTGGTATAGAAACTATAGCAGTTAAGATAGGGCTTGTGGTATAGAAACTATAGCAGTTAAGATGGGGCTTGTGGTGTAGAAACTATAGCAGTTTAAGATAGGCATGTGGTGTAGAAACTATAGCAGTTAAGATAGGCTTGTGGTGTAGAAACTATAGCAGTTTAAAATAGGCTTGTGGTGTAGAAACTATAGCAGTTTAAGATAGGCTTGTGGTGTAGAAACTATAGCAGTTAAGATAGGGCTTGTGGTATAGAAACTATGGCAGTTAATATAGGGCTTGTGGTATAGAAACTACAGCAGTTAAGATAGGGATTGTGGTATAGAAACTATAGCAGTTAAGATAGGGCTTGTGGTATAGAAACTATAGCAGTTAAGATAGGGCTTGTGGTGTAGAAACTATAGCAGTTTAAGATAGGCTTGTGGTGTAGAAACTATAGCAGTTAAGATAGGGCTTGTGGTGTAGAAACTATAGCAGTTTAAGATAGGCTTGTGGTGTAGAAACTATGGCAGTTAAGATAGGGCTTGTGGTGTAGAAACTATAGCAGTTAAGATAGGCTTGTGGTGTAGAAACTATAGCAGTTAAGATAGGGATTGTGGTATAGAAACTATAGCAGTTAAGATAGGGCTTGTGGTGTAGAAACTATAGCAGTTAAGATAGGGATTGTGGTATAGAAACTATAGCAGTTAAGATAGGGCTTGTGGTATAGAAACTATAGCAGTTAAGATAGGGCTTGTGGTGTAGAAACTATAGCAGTTTAAGATAGGCTTGTGGTGTAGAAACTATAGCAGTTTAAGATAGGTTTGTGGTGTAGAAACTATAGCAGTTAAGATAGGGTTTGTGGTGTAGAAACTATAGCAGTTTAAGATAGGCTTGTGGTGTAGAAACTATAGCAGTTTAAGATAGGTTTGTGGTGTAGAAACTATAGCAGTTAAGATAGGTTTGTGGTGTAGAAACTATAGCAGTTTAAGATAGGCTTGTGGTGTAGAAGCATTAATATTGTTTACATACATTTAAAAGTTTGTTGATCCTAAAAATTGATTTAAATGCTTCAATTTTAAAGAATGTGGTTTTGTTAATGTATTAATAATTTTCTAGGCAGACATGAACTTATCACTTTTTGGAATTACCAAAAGGAAGTTTTATTGTTTTTATATGTTAACTTAATTGAATAGAGGATATGATAAGGAAAAAAATTGTAAATACTAGTACAACAGAAATTATTGATACAATTTAGTATTTTCTGATCAATAATATTAACTATATTTGTGTTGAGGCAAAGACTAGAAATCTGACAAGGGACCCATAAATATTGTAAATGAGACTAGAGACCAGTAAAAAGCATTAATGATATATATCAAAAGCAGTTAACTGTTAATGTTCACTTGGGATAGGTCAGAAGGAATAATTTGACAGGAGTTGTATTATTCCATCTGTAAATCTTCCACTTGGAAACAAATGCATATTTCATTGTTAGAATGCTGAAAGAAATGGTATCTACACATGGTCTATATTCATACACAGTTTTTAGCTTAGATCCAAAAATTGGGGAAAATCTGAACAGTGAATTATTGATTTCTAGACTTTAAAGATTTTAACTGAGTTTTTCACACACAAAAAGCTATTACTATGGGTTAGTACTGGGGGTAGGTTGCTTCAGCTGGATTGTGAAGTTATAATATCACCACCATCTTGTACTTTTTTAATTAAAATATATTTCTGCTGATAACTAAATGGAGGTCAAATTCAATATTGACAATTTTCACTTTTAAAGTTCTAGAGTTATTGTTCTTGACTGATTGGCAATTGGCTTTTTATCTCGCAACTACATAACTAGAAAGACACAACCTGACAGACTTCTACACAAATTATATCACCTACTTGTAGGTTATTTAGAGACAACAACGAACAAACAACAACCACAAAAACAGGAAGTTATATCATGGGCACAGAAAGGGACACAACATGTGCATTGTCTTCCACTTGTACCAGGTACCCAAAAATTTGCAATATCTGATTCTGATTATGTGTCAGTGTTACAATACGAAAAAAAATCCAAAGTTTTAACATGTCATTTGACAATATATGTTCTTATAAGAACTTTTGATCTCATTAATAATATTTGGGTTATCTTGTATCAGAGAGTGTCATTAATAAATTTAGTCAGGGTCGTGAGAGGACCAAGCCTCAATTGAAGTTACTGGAGCTCTACAGGAAATTGGGAGTTCTATAGCAGGGATTGAGATCTACAATACATCTGAAGCATACAAATGCATTCAAAAGTAGTGTTCAAGAGGACATTGCTGAAATGGGGGATCACAAATAAACCGCTTAAGGGATGTATTATGGTTTACCTCTGTCATTCAGTCTGTCTGTGTCTGTCCGTTGTCAACATGTCAGACAATAACTCAAAAATGCTTTAACCAATGTGTGAGAAACTTTGGTGAACTGTTTGTATCTATAGACGTAATCTACCTTTCAATTTTTATAAATTTTAGATTTTATGTTTCCGAGTCGGTATTTTATTCAGAAAAAGGGGGGATTTTCGGAAATAACTTAAAAGTGCTGTGAACAGTTTTCATGAAACTTTTAACTTTGGTGACTGTTTTATATTAATTTATCTATTATAATCACCTCCCTTTAGTTTTTTTTTATAAATTTCTATGACATTGAGGAGTTTGATGATGGACAAATAAATCATGGCATCATAGACAAAACCTTCCTAAGAAAGTAATTCCTTAGTTTTGTCATTATTAATATTATATTATCTAAGCTGCCAGACTAATGTCATCTTTTCTTACACATTTTTCCAGTAATCAATAGACAATGTATTATTTATGAAAATGCCTTAAGTCTGTAATGTCTTTTTTGTAAACCACTGAGAAAATTCTTAGCTTTGCATTCAATATGAACAAAAAATCTGTGAATAATTGAAGAATTTGTTATTTTATAATTGTCTTTTATCATTATCAGTGGGTCTTGACAATTGTCTGAGTGCAAGTGTTCCCTAGAGCATACTGAAAACAATCCCTGTTAAGTTTAACTATTAATCCAGAGGTGTGCCAAAGGTATTATGTGGTAATTGAATCAGAAAGGACAAGTTTGAAGCATGATGGCAACAAAACACATATGGATAATAAATGGTGTATACAGTTTTGTTTTCCATTATTAAAACAAATGAATAATGATATATATAATCAGATAAAGGATAGCAAGCTAGTCCTATTAAGGAAGGTGGGATGTCTTAATTAAAATAATAGAATAATACTTTGTCAATAAAAAATGAAGTTTATATGATGCCTCTAGTTTATTTACACAAATATGCTATAAAGTATGGGTCACAGAGCTTTTTGTTTAGCTACAGGTTATGCTGAATTGTCTGATTTTGTACAAATTATATATGGAAAAATCAAGTTTGTGTAAATTGAAAAAAATAGGATAATTTAAATTAGAGTTTTGGAACTAGTTTGCTGGACACAAGACAATATACAGTGAAACTTCTTTGGGACTTTGTTCAGTTTTGGCAGATGTTTGGATTAATCACACAGCTCATAACATTTGATATGACTGGACTGAAAATGTTTGTTTGTTTGAGCCAGGTTTTGGTTTATCCAATATTTGGTTTAGAAAGGTTTCACTGTATTTTAATTTACTGTACATCCTTCAAGAAGAAAAATAATAAATGATCTTAGTTATCTCCCCTTATATGGTTTAAAAATATTTAAAAAAATTATTATCAATTTGAGAAAAGTCAATTTCAAAAGATAAACTTTATTTTAGATGAAAAGTCAAACTAATGCCTCGTTCACATGGACATTTAATTTGAATTGAATTCGAATCGAATGCAAATTGAATTCGCTTATCGCAATCACACACTGTTATTTTTTAATTCGAATTGATTCGAATTGGCTAATTGGAATTATCGAATTCACATTTGAAATACGCTTTTGTGAATACAAATTAAAAGTTAACGTCGTTTGGACAGTAACGCGACTTTGACGCGCATTGCAATTCGAATTAGAATTGATGTTAGGACGTAAAACGTTTGGAATGCGAATTAAACTAATTCCAATTAGTTAATGTGAATTAAACAAATTCGAATTAGTTAATGCGAATCAAATTCGAATTACATGTGAACTCAGCATAAGAATTCCTTTCTAAAAAATTGCATAGTTCATTAAATATCTTGTGCAAATTCTTTTGTTCTTCTATATTGGAATGCAAAATGCAGAGGCACCCATTCTACCTGATAAAAAGAATACATTTTATAAGAAAATTCCTTCTAAATAGCCTAATTGAATTTTCTTGCATTACATTTCTGTTTTGTATTAAATGTCAATTTTTGTAATTTTACCCAAATTGGAGGATAATTTTACACAAGTACATGTATCATAATTGGTTTATTTTTTGGAAAATTATTGAAATAAATTATATTTGACATTTCAAAATAGATATCAACTTCCCAGCATTAATATGATACCCATTTCATGGTATTTAAAAAACATATATTCACAAAAGCTTGAAGGATGAGGGGAAGTTTTATGTAAATGTAGATTGTAATGGTCCATTTAATTATCTAGTTACATCATCTAGGTTTTCCACACTTATTTTTTGTTTTCTAAAATGTTAAGATTTTCAATATTTAATAACATTTTAATGGGTTTATTGTTGTATAACTTTATATGATTCATGTAACTAACTGTCAACAGGTTGTGTTATGTAATACTTGTAGACACACTTTGTTTGATTTGCGATTTTAGAACATTATAAATATTTTAAATTTCAAACATTAAAATGTACTAAAATTTCAAATCAAAGAAATCAAATTATGATTTGCAATTTTGGTACATTTTTATACGACCGCAAATTTTGAAAAAATTTTCGTCGTATATTGCTATCACGTTGGCGTCGTCGTCGTCGTCGTCGTCGTCGTCGTCGTCGTCCGAATACTTTTAGTTTTCGCACTCTAACTTTAGTAAAAGTGAATAGAAATCTATGAAATTTTAACACAAGGTTTATGACCATAAAAGGAAGGTTGGTATTGATTTTGGGAGTTTTGGTCCCAACATTTTAGGAATTAGGGGCCAAAAAGGGCCCAAATAAGCATTTTCTTGGTTTTCGCACTATAACTTTAGTTTAGTTAATAGAAATCTATGAAATTTTGACACAAGGTTTATGACCACAAAAGAACGGTTGGGATTGATTTTGGGAGTTTTGGTTTCAACAGTTTAGGAATTAGGGGCCAAAAAAGGGCCCAAATAAGCATTATTCTTGGTTTTCGCACAATAACTTTAGTTTAAGTAAATAGAAATCTATGAAATTTAAACACAAGGTTTATGACCATAAAAGGAAGGTTGGTATTGATTTTGGGAGTTTTGGTCCCAACAGAATAAGGGGCCCAAAGGGTCCAAAATTAAACTTTGTTTGATTTCATCAAAATTGAATAATTGGGGTTCTTTGATATGCCGAATCTAACTGTCATGACTGTGTATGTAGATTCTTAACTTTTGGTCCCGTTTTCAAATTGGTCTACATTAAGGTCCAAAGGGTCCAAAATTAAACTTAGTTTGATTTTGACAAAAAATGAATCAGTTAGGTTCTTTGATATGCTGAATCTAAAAATGTACTTAGATTCTTGATTATTGGCCCAGTTTTCAAGTTGGTCCAAATCGGGGTCCAAAATTAAACTTTGTTTTATTTCATCAAAAATTGAATAAATGGGGTTCTTTGATATACCAAATCTAACTTTGTATGTAGATTCTTCATTTTGGTCCTGTTTTCAAATTGGTCTACACTAAAGTCCAAAGGGTCCAAAATTAAACTTAGTCTGATTTTAACAAAAATTGAAATCTTGGGGTTCTTTGATATGCTGAATCCAAAAATGTACTTAGATTTTTTATTATGGGCCCAGTTTTCAAGTTGGTCCAAATCAGGATCTAAAATTATTATATTAAGTATTGTGCAATAGCAAGTCTTTTCAATTGCACAGTATTGCGCAATGGCAAGAAATATCTAATTGCACAATATTGTGAAATAGCAAATTTTTTTTAATTAGAGTTATCTTTCTTTGTCCAGAATAGTAAGCAAGAAATATCTAATTGCAAAATATTGTGCAATAGCAAGATTTTTTTTTAATTGGAGTTATCTTTCTTTGTCCAGAATCAACTTAAATCTTTGTTATATACAATATACAATGTATATTCACTTTTTACTACCAACTGATAAATTAAAATAATCTTTACCATTCAGTGATAACAAGCAGTTTTTTTACATTTTAATATTTTATGATGTATTTAAAAGAGTAGTTATTGTTGCAAACTCCATTAGAAATTTGAATTGATATCAGTTTTGGAAAAAGGGAAACGGGGATGTGAAAAAAAAGGGGGGGGGGGTTTAAATTTTTCTCATTTCAGATTTCATAAATAAAAAGAAAATTTCTTCAAACATTTTTTTGAGAGGATTAATATTCAACAGCATAGTGAATTGCTCAAAGGCAAAAAAAAAAACTTTTAAGTTCATTAGACCACATTCATTCTGTGTCAGAAACCTATGCTGTGTCAACTATTTAATTTTAGATTTAAAAAGTTTGAAGAAGAAATCTTTAATTGATTTGTAAAATCTTGACATTTGTTTTGTGTAAAAAAAAACCATGTAATGTCAAAAATTTGATCACAATCCAAATTCAGAGCTGTATCACGCTTGAATGTTTTGTCCATACTTGCCCCAACTGTTCAGGGTTCGACCTCTGCGGTCGTATAAAGCTGCACCCTGCGGAGCACCTGGTTCTTGGTTTTTGCACAATAACTTTAGTTTAAGTAAATAGAAATCTATGAAATTTAAACACAATGTTTATGACCACAAAAGGAAGGTTGGGATTGATTTTGGGAGTTTAGGACCCAACAGTTTAGGAATTAGGGGCCAAAAAGGGACCCAAATAAGCATTTTTCTTGGTTTTCGCACCATAACGTTAGTATAAGTAAATACAAATCTATAAAATTTAAACACAAGGCTTATGACCATAAAAGGAAAGTTGGTATTGATTTTGGGAGTTTTGGTCCCAACAGTTTAGGAAAAAGGGGCCCAAAGGGTCCAAAATTAAACTTTGTTTGATTTCATCAAAATTGAATAATTGGGGTTCTTTGATATGCCGAATCTAACTGTATATGTAGATTCTCAACTTTTGGTCCCGTTTTCAAATTGGTCTACATTAAGGTCCAAAGGGTCCAAAATTAAACTTAGTTTGATTTTGACAAAAAATGAATCGGTTGGGTTCTTTGATATGTTGAATCTAAAAATGTACTTAGATTCTTGATTATTGAAGTTTTTTGGTCCAGTTTTCAAATTGGTCTACATTAAGGTCCAAAGGGTCCAAAATTAAACTTTGTTTGATTTCATCAAAAATTGAATCCTTGGGGTTCTTTGATATGCCAAATCTAACTGTGTATGTAGATTCTTCATTTTTGGTCCTGTTTTCAAATTTCAAATTCTACATTAAAGTCCAAAGGGTCCAAAATTAAACTAAGTTTGATTTTAACAAAAATTGAATTCTTGGGCCTCTTTGATATGCTGAATCTAAACATGTACTTAGATTTTTGATTATGGGCCCAGTTTTCAAGTTGGTCCAAATCAGGATCTAAAATTATTATATTAAGTATTGTGCAATAGCAAGTCTTTTCAATTGCACAGTATTGTGCAATGGCAAGAAATATCTAATTGCACAATATTGTGAAATAGCAAATTTTTTTTTAATTAGAGTTATCTTTCTTTGTCCAGAATAGTAAGCAAGAAATATCCTATTGCACAATATTGTGCAATAGCAAGAATTTTTTTTAATTGGAGTTATCTTTCTTTGTCCAGAATCAACTTAAATCTTTGTTATATACAATATACAATGTATATACACTTTTTACTACCAACTGATAAATTTAAATAATCTTTACCATTCAGTGATAACAAGCAGTTTTTTTACATCTTAATATTTTATGATGTATTTAAATGAGTAGTTATTGTTGCAAACTCCATTAGAAATTTGAATTGATATCAGTTTTGATAAAGGGAAACGGGGATGTGAAAAAAAAGGGGGGGGGTTAAATTTTTCTCATTTCAGATTTCATAAATAAAAAGAAAATTTCTTCAAACATTTTTTTGAGAGGATTAATATTCAACAGCATAGTGAATTGCTCAAAGGCAAAAAAAAACTTTTAAGTTCATTAGACCACATTCATTCTGTGTCAGAAACCTATGCTGTGTCAACTATTTAATTTTAGATTTAAAAAGTTTGAAGAAGAAATCTTTAATTGATTTGTAAAATCTTGGCATTTGTTTTGTGTAAAAAAAAACCATGTAATGTCAAAAATTTGATCACAATCCAAATTCAGAGCTGTATCATGCTTGAATGTTTTGTCCATACTTGCCCCAACTGTTCAGGGTTCGACCTCTGCGGTCGTATAAAGCTGCGCCCTGCGGAGCACCTGTTTTTTTTTTAAAGAAGCATATATACCTGGTATAACTCTTTTTTTTTTTAATTTTTTAAATAGTGCCTTGCTTTTTGAGGCAATCATTTATTACTAGCCTCTTTCCAGCCAATATTAAGGTTGAAACTATGGACAGATCAAAGATGACAGGATCAGAAAGTCAATGTAAGGGCATTTCCATAAAAAGATTGTGTCCTGATTGTAGTAAGATCAATATTTAAGTTGACTGACATCTTATTAACTGATACTTATTACTGCCTGTGTTTTCATTACAAATGATAGTATTATGGTTACAGAAATTGACATTTCTGACCAGGGAAAGGGAGAAACTTGTTTATTGCATTTACTGTGGCACTTTGCTCATGTATATTTGTTTTAAGTTGTTTTTGTTTTGTATCAGTAAATGAGTTTATTTGAATAGACTTTTCTTGTAAATGAGATTATAACCTAAAAAAAAGTTAGCATCCAAAGCTGGTTTAATGATTTTCAAAAAAAAAGGATTTTTACAGATAATGTCATTGTAATGGATTGGGGTGTGGTGGGGTGGGGGGGGGGGGGGGGGGTAGTAAGACCTGCTCTTTGACTTAGAAAGAAGCAAGACAGCTGAAATTTAAACAATCTGTAATATTTTTCATCCGATTTTATAGAATGAATTATTCCTTAGAACTTATTGCGTTTTTGACACAGGAAGGAATTGTACTTTAGGTTTTCTTTTGTGTTTCTTTATTTAAAACTACCAGTAATTAAGTTGCTATTTTTTGCAGTTGTGTTGAGATTTTTTTCATCTGAAGACCTTATTTAATGAAGAATTACAAAAAGCTTAAGATGTGATTCAGCTAAAATGCTAATTTCATATAAACTTATTTTATCGTTTCAGGGAGCCTAGAAGAGTAAAATTAAAGAAAGGATCAACAGGCTTAGGTTTTAATATAGTAGGAGGAGAGAATGGGGAGGGAATATTTATATCATTTATACTGGCTGGTGGACCTGCAGATCTGTGTGGGGAACTCCGCAGAGGTGACCAGATTCTTACAGTAAGTGACATGTACTTACTTATATGGTAGCATCATGAATGTTCACTTTTGATTAATTTCTACTATTATAGACAAAAATTGCTGTACAGTCCATACATACAATATGGTTAGCTTTGCCAGTGAAAATATTGATACTTTTATATTTATATTATTATACATTTTTACCCCTATATGTTGAGTCCTAACCTACTCTAGGAGTGAATACTATATAGCATTCTTCATGTTTGCTTGTCCATCCATTTGTCACATTTTTCTCACCTACTACTAAACACAGTGGCTAGTTTCTTTGCAGTGATGAGTTTTGATGAGTAAAACACTTACTTTTTGTATGGCGATACTATCGTTCAAGTTTTCAATGTGTTGAACTACCTGTAATGCTATATAGATATAAAAAAATGTGGTATGAGTGCTAATGCGAAAACTCAAGTCATGATTTGTAAAAGTAAACCATAATAGGTCAAAGTATGGTCTTCAACAAGCTATAAAGAGCCCCAAATATGAAAAGAATGACTTCATGTTTTCCAAATTGGTCTGCAGTTTACCCTGAAACTTATGAATTTTGAATATTATGTCTTTTGCTTTTCTGTTGTGTTGTAGGTTTACTATTTCATTGTTGTATGTCTTATATCTCAGTTTATTTCTCATAACTCATATTTTTTTTAAGGTTAATGGAGAAAACATAAGTATGTGTACACATGAAGAAGCAGCAGGTATATTAAAAGCTGCCGGAGACACTGTGGTGTTAGAAATACAGTACAGACCAGAGGGTAGGTATTCTATAGGCTACATGAGGGGGGAAAATGGCACAGTGTCAGGAATTGATTCATAATATTGTTACTCAAAAAATTTCTGAACAAAAATTAAAGCGTTCATTTATCTTAATCATTGAGTGGTTTTGATTAATATATATTTTATTGACTATAAAAACAAGAAGATGTGGTATGATTGGCATAAGACAACTCTTCACAAGAGACCAATTGACACAGAAATTAACAGCTTTAGGTCACTGTACAATGAGCTTAACTCATACTGCATGATCGGCTTTAAAAGACTAGTGTATTTTGATAAAATGTTATGCATTTCAAAATTGATGTTTCAATCAACATAGACATAGACAGATGTGGTTTGAGTTCCAATGAGACAACTCTCCATCCAAGTCACAATCCACAAAGTAAACAGGTCAAGGTAGGTCTTCAACAAGCTGTTTCAATAAGAATCTGTCCCTGATCACATGAGCAGCCTGACATGAGTAACATCGAAAAAGGTGTAAAGGAAATTATTAGGGTACTCAAAGATACTTTTCTGAAACGTAGTACATGTATAGAGATATTCTAGAGAGAATCATTAAAATGCATTATTAGTTGTAGTAGTAGAGGATTGACAAAAATTGTATTTTTCTTCAGAATATAACAGATTTGAAGCTAAAATACAAGATTTACGGGAACAGATGATGAATACAAGTACTGGTAGCTTACGAACAACTCAAAAGAGAACTCTGTTTGTCAGGTAAAGGAGAAAAGTTTTTTTTATCTTTCCCATTTAACAGTTAAAGTATCTCTCATTATCCTGCATTATAATAAAATGTCACTATGGTATATGACACAAAAAATCCTAATGATGATAAATTAAAGGATGAAGGTTAATCATATATCTGTAAACATCACTAAAAGGTTAACCATATATCTGTAAACATCACTAAAAGGTTAACCATATATCTGTAAACATCACTAAAAGCTTGATTAAAGTCTTTAAAACCCGACTTAATAAACCATGTCCACAAACTTGAAGAACTGTACTTACTATAATCAAGCTCAAAATTCTCTGGCATCATAATAGATTCTCTAAAGCTGGCATGGATTGCTAGTACTATCTTCACCTATGTAGTTGCTAGGTTAACTACATTCAGTAGTGAAAAGCTACGCAACCCTACATGGCAGCTATGGTATTGAACACACTCAGAAAAGCATGTTTGGTTGATGTCAATGTGACAGCATTTTGAATGCAAAAAGAAAACAAAACAGGAAAATTTGCAATGAAAATGGGCAACATAGAAAGTTAATTTTCTGTTTACTAAAGATTACAGATCATAAAAGAAAAAAGAAAACTGCTATTCCTTCAAATTATGAATTGATGTCTCCTTGGTTCTAAGTGGAATCTTATCTTCTTGAATACTGTGGATTCATTATTATTTGTTGGATACTAAATTTTGTTAGATAATTTTAACGTTTAATTTTGTAGGTAGAGGTCAACCAAAATTAAACTTTGATTTAAAAATTTGATAATGCTGACTTTGGTAAAACCAATACAATTAACCAGAAAAATATAAGTTTTCCTAAATCCACAAAATTGGTTACCATCAAAGTAACTGAATCAACAATATAAGCTATACTTTTGAAAGGAGTAGGTTCAGTAAGACCCCTTTTTGGCCCCAAAATATAGCAGTTTTAGAAAATTGTGAAAATGTAATCTTTAAGCTATATTTTGGAAAGTAAAATGCTTCTGCTACATAAATATGGGCTGTTTTTGACAATACACTGCACAAATATTGCGTTCTAGCTTCACTGAAATCTTCAAAATTTTAGCATAAAGGTTAATTTTTAGATGGTTTCTGTCTAAAATGAAAGTGGCCGCATTCGTGTTCATTCATAATATTGAAATGTAAGTTGTACTTGATGATAATACAAAAAATATATATATATATATATATAGTTTTTGGCATATTTGATAGATTTTTTTTTTGAATCAGAGCGTTTTTACTGACTTAATCATTAAAAATCTTTCACATAATCTAATCAAATCAATTTAAATAGACACTTAAGTGTTTAAAAAGTGTCTAAAAACTTTCGTTAGATGAACCTGAAATTTGAGGCCAAAATCGGCCCTTACCGGACCTACTCCTTTGTTGAACATAGCTGATCATGATCATGACTATAATATTAAATGTTTTATATCTAAAACTTTTCTTTCTTCATAGGGCATTATTTGATTATGACCCATCAAAAGACAGTGGTTTACCTAGTAAAGGTTTAGAGTTTCACTATGGTGATATTTTACATGTGACAAACGCCAGTGATGATGAATGGTGGCAGGCTAAACGAGTGATGCCTGATGGCGAGGAAGATGGAATGGGTATTATTCCTAGTAAACGAAGGTAATGACTGCAAGTTAATGATCCATTATCAAAATAAAAGAAAAGACACATTTTAAGCGAATTTGGCCCTGTAAATTCATCAAAATTAAACATTGTATGATGCAGTTATTAATTACAAATTTTTCGCACCAGAAAATGGCTAAGAAATGGTGAATGTTAGCTAAGCTTTGATGAAACAATTTGAGTGCCACATATTTTTGATAAAATGTTTCAGACTAGAATTTTCAGATTTTTTGCAAAAAATAAGCTATACATGGAATTTGAAGATTAGAAACATATAGCACAAAATAACTTTTTTTTTGGTGCTTTTTCAGTCTTGCACTAGACTTGCAGGTTTCAAAAGAAAAATCAATATATTGTATATGGATGTTGAGTAGATTTGGAAAAGACAATTTAACAATTTAAAAATTTTGTATTACAGGGTAGACAGAAAAGAACGAGCTAGATTAAAAAATGTGAAATTTACTGGTAGAACTACTTCAAATGTAGATAAAGTAAGTGTAAGATTACTAAAACAACAGTTATTTTTGAAAGGAAGAAATACTAGAAGAGAACAGGAAATAATAAATAAGTGTGAGAAACAAAACAGTGATTTGAATAGCATCTTGAATATTTTTACAATTAATCAGCTGGTGTCGTTAATTCTAATACCTGAATAATTGTTCATTATACACTATTCCATACTGATATGCATCTGTTCTTTCTTCTGGGAAGTATCCGTACTAAACTGTACAGAACCATCAAATTTTTGTCACATTTCTCTTGGGTACTTCAAAGTAGAGCCACCTGAAATTTGGTGTCAAGTTTCTTTTGAGCATGATGTACTGTGATGATGACCTATCAACATCCTGATAAGTGGACATTTATATATTCTCACAGATAAATGCCATGTATGAAATTGTGTTGCCTTTTTCTCATGACCTTTGTGTTATAAATACTGCAAGTTGATTGTAGAAAACTATTCTAATTCTGTGTATTGTCTGTCTCATGTAATATATTATTTTTTCACAGCAACAGAGTTTATCAGCTAACGATAAAAAAAAGAAGAACTTTTCCTTCTCCAAGCGGTTTCCATTCATGAAGAGTAAAGATCAAAGTGGTAGTGAAGATATAAGTGCTGATGAACGTAAGTTTACATACAGTTGGAGCGCGAAATTCTTAGAGTTTTCTTTATTAGAGAAAGCAAAGGCAAAATATCAGGATTTTTGCTTTCATCTATGAAACTATGCTCGTATGGTCTGTCATAGATTCAGATAGAAAAATATGATCCAAAATTGTTTTTTTAGCACTTGTTTTTTTGGTTGTTTTTTTTTATGTTTATGTTAATGGAATTTGGATTTTTTTGTAATTTTTTTTTCGTTATTATTATTGATATATGCAAAAATCCTGATAGAGAAAGTTGGTTGGAATAAGCATGGAATGATCTTGTGGTAAAATATGTATTTAAAAGATCTGTTGCTAGTTTGAATCGTGTTATAAAAATATCTATTATTAAAATTATTGGTAATTTGTATTTGCAAGTTAGCATTTCTATATTCATACATATATATTTATATTTCACAATTACAGTATCCTTTTATGAAATAATAGTGTTCATCAACATTTTCTTATACTGTGGATTTATTGGATGACAATTTTCGTGGATTTCTTAGTACAGAAAAATCATGAATTTTAAGTTTCAATAGATTTCTAATTTGCTGTATGACTATATGCAGACTTTTGAAAAACAACTAAAATCAAATATCAACAAAAAATGCTAGCTTTTTTTAATCCACAAAAATTGGTACCCAAGAAAATGACTGAATCCACAGTAGCAGTTATAAAACATGGCATCCATCATTCATGTTTGAAAAAAAACATCTTTAAGTAATAAATTATTTCTTGACAGTTAATATAAGTATTAAAGAGTGGAATTTGTAGCATAGTACCAACTTGAAATGACATGTATGAAATATTGATTGTTTACTGGTCTTTACTCCAGTTTAATTTGCCTGAATTTTGTTTTTCTTCCTTTTAGCTGAAGGTAACAATAATAAAATCTGTAGATACTAATGTCATCATGCTTGTCTTAATACTATCTTGCTTTACTGTGGTAGAGAAAATATTTCACTTGACTAATACACTTCTGCTTGTTTGTGTTGTATCTTGTGTTAAGTACGGTAGTTCTTTGCAATTTATAGAAAAAATGATATATGAGTTTTAAAGATACAAATAATAAGAGTTATGAAATTACGAATAATTAAGACATTCTGAAATATTGAAAAGATAGATTTATTTCAATATTTAATATTTTTCAAATGATAAAAGAGCTGAGTTTTTGTCGAGCCTTCGACTTTAGTCGAAAAAGTGAGACTAAGCGATCCTACATTCTGTTTTAAAGTTATATCTTTTATAAGTTGTAGTGACATATACATGGACTATGCTTTATGTTGTATGCCTTCTGTTGATAAAAGTAGTCTTTTCGCATCAAATATGCATTTTGTGCATATTATTTCTTTGCTTGAAAATTTTATAAAATGAGAATAATGTATGTTCATATTATTAGCTGTTAATAAGCACAATATATACTTATACACACATAATATGTTCATAGCATGATATTGTTGGTTAAAATACATAATGAAATAGTTTACATTTTTAGAAATAATGTTGCCATTACTTAAACTAATATTGCTTAGTTAAGAAACTAGAAGATTGATGCTGCATTCACCCGTAATTCAAATTCAATTCACATTAACTTATTCGAAATAGTTTAATTCGCATTCGAAACATTTTATGTCCAAACATTAATTCTAATTTGAATTGCAATGCGCGTCAAATTCCTTTATTGTCTGAACGATGTTAACTTTTAATTTATATTATCAAAAAAGCATTTCTAGTGTGAATTGGATAATGGGATTTTAGCCAATTTGAATCAATTCGAATTGAAAAAGAAGAGTGTGTGAACGTGATTCAAATTAAATGTACGTGTGAACGAGGCATTATTAAAAAAAATATGTATACAGTTTTCTGCTTCAATAGTTAAAATCTGGATTATTTTATTCAGCTGTCTTTAACTGTCAAGGCACAATAATAGTTCCATATTGGAAATTTACTTCAGCTTATTCAGATTTCTACACAATTTTAAGCAAATAATAATAATAATAATAATAATAATTGGAAATTTACTTCAGCTTATTCAGATTTCTACACAATTTTAAGCAAATAATAATAATAATAATAATAATAATAAAAGAATAATAAATTCTTTATTTGTTATATGATTGACTCTGTTTCAGCTTATTACTTGCCAACTAATACTACTGTATAACGATTATAAACTGAACAATAATGAAGTAATATATTTTGCTCACAGTATAATGAAATATAATTAAATCATTTACACTTCAAATCATTCATTGCATCATAAATTACATTTATTTATAACCTTTCTGTGTTTTCTATACTGCATATATGTTCTATTGAATTTTACCGTACCAGAAATGGTTGGCATATTTTATCGAAATATATCATTCAGGAAAAGAAAGAAAATGTTTCAAAAACTAACTGCTTCTGCGGACCAAAAAAAAAATCAATAAAGGGAAACTTATAAAAGTTGTCAGTTCACTCTTTACTTTACCTGTACAGTATAGAAAACACACCAACAAATAAACAGCTTTAGAACTATGTCAATAATAATGCAAACTAGAAGGCATATCATTGTGACTAGATTTGATTGAGAGAAAAAAAAACTAATATTTCATCACACATTTCTTGGATAATATGTTTGCATTCACTTAATAAACAGACTTGATTAGCTGTTTTGAAGTTGGAAAGAAAAAAGTTCCTTTTTAACATGAATCACTAACTCATAACATGATTTCTTTCATTTTTCTATTTTCTACTAGGAATGGGTGAAAATGAGTCAAATGGGAGTAAGTAAAGCACCCTCTCTCTCTCTCTATCTCTCTATACAGCCGTTATAATAATCAGGTCACATCTACATCAGCATGAACAAACAAACTTGTTTATTGTATTGCATGAATGTTAGTCACAGCAAATCGTTGCTGAGCTGAATGATTTGTTTCAATTTTCAAATAATTTCTGTTTCAACTTTGCAGATTCCATATTTATTGTGAAATTCTGTCAAATATGACATAAAACAAGTTGATAGTTTTTTGATAACTTTTTATAATTATGATTTATTTACTAGGAACAGGAAATATTATCAATCAAGGAAATGATTTAATGTAATGTAAATAACTAAAAATCCTGTGTGTCAATTTAAGCAAATTTTCATTTGGATAAACCATACTTTTAATTAATCTTATATTAGCTAAAACGAAAAAAAATTTACATAAAGTTAGTTTTAAAAAATGCATTCAGGTATTTCAGGAAAACTAAAAAAAAATGTATTGATATATTCAGTTATCTATGCTAATGATGACTAATTACTTTTTGATCAGCCAAAGATAATGTAGAATGTTTTGGGGTATTTTCTTCTCTTCTTTTATCAAGTCAGTTTGAAAAGTACATTGCAATGTATACAAATATTTGAAAATTAAAACACGACAAACAGCTTAAAGCAACTTTCCATGTTGAAAACAAAAAAAGTCTTTATTATCTGAGTTGCATGAGAGATGAGATAAATGTCATACTTAGAGTCTAGATTATAGTGTGCTTCTAACTTTGATCTATCAGTGAACACTCTAACTAGGGATGTTGTCTAGCAACTGCACATAACTATTGATACCAAATGAAATTAATTGATGTTGGTGATTGGTTGAATTAATTGGTTTATGGTTTAAAGGATAACTAGATGATAAATGGTAAAAGCAGAACTAAAAATGTAAGCTGGTGAAATCTACTGACAATTTCAGGCTTTTAAAAATATCAAGTGGCAAAAACCAATAGATGAGCTTAATAACACCACAAGCTTATGAAATTTGCTTAGAAAGAAAGAATGGCGAAAGGGATATTAAACCCCTCCCCTTTAGGTACATTAACAGTTATTCCTGTACTAAGGTTGAATAGTAAGTTGATTCTCATAAAGGCGGTATAATATTACCATCAGCTAGAGTGTGATCTTTCGTAGAAATGTATTGTTCAATCTCACTTGAAAATGGTAACAGTAAAGTCAGTTTAATATACCTAGTGTTCTTGTCATTCTGGAGTTTTCCCCTACAATGAAGGAGATATTACACAAATATTGATTATTGAAAAGATCACATTAATTCACATTGGTGCATTTCCTGTACCTGTCACAGTGCTTATTTTATTACATCACAGTAAGACAGGATTGGTCAATTATATCCTTTACACCAATAGGTCTGAGATCAATAGGTGTTACACCTTCATAAAAAGAAACTGGAAAATTGATCTACATGTACATGTATACATTTGTTATAGATTGGTAAATCAATACCATTCTGCAAAACATTTATAGATTGGATAAAACAGACAAGTGGGGTATAGGTTTTAAGTTGCATACTTTTTATGCCCCACCTACGTTCGTTCGTTCGTTCGTCCGTCTGTCCCGCTTCAGGTTAAAGTTTTTGGTCGAGGTAGTTTTTGATGAAGTTGAAGTCCAATCGACTTCAAACTTGGTACACATGTTCCCTATGATATGATCTTTCTAATTTTAATGCCAAATTAGAGATTTTACCCCAATTTCACAGTCCACTGAACATAGAAAATGATAGTGCGAGTGGGGCATTCGTGTACTGAGGACACATTCTTGTTGTAAAAGTATCATAGATCACTGCATGTTTATGTTGTCTTAAAATATGTTTATATATATTCAGTTTTCAGAAATCCAAATTTGTACAAGTAATGGGGACATTAGGTTTTTAAAACATTTTTTTACATGGTAGATTAAGTGAGTAAATTGCATCCTGCAATTTAAATATTTAAATATAAATTGCTATATCTTACATATCACTTTTTGTTGTGGATTTTATGATTCCTTTGAAGTACAAAATTAAATCGGCTATTAAATACATTTTTTTTTATACCAATCAAACAGGGAATTTTCAGAAATTAACAGAGGCCTACATCCTTATGTCATGGTGAAAAGCAAGGAACAGTATTCACTATTGCTTATGTTAAACTGCTTTCAGAATTAGTTTGCTAGTGATTACAAAGTTTTATAAAAAAAAAAAAAAAAAGAAGATGTGGTATGATTGCCAATGAGACAACTGTCCACAAGAGACAAAAATGACATAGAATTTTTAATTTTAGAATATTAATGATTTCAATATGAATGACTCAGATTAGTGAAAAAGGTGTAATTTCTTAAAAAGCAAAATATTTCAAACTGTAGCTGTTTTTTTCCCCCCAAGTTCATCACAAAAGCAATTTATAAATATTTCTTTAACTGATGCTTCAACTTTTTTCATTCAGACTTTCAAAACATTTTTCGTGACATAAAGGATATTAAATTGAGGGAAATGACTACAGACATGTTTCAGAATCATGATTGTTTTTTATCACATTTGTGCTTTACGCTTACACTATTCTGCTCCATGTTTTTATTTCTAGTAGACCTAGTAACATATTTTTAAAGCAAAAGATGGTTTTTTTTTAAGTATGAAATATGTTTGTTAATGGGAAATTTAGCATCGTCAAAAAATGTGGATAATTGTTTTCAAGTAATTTTTTATGTTCATTGTTTACCATAACACAAGCAGAATAAGTTCTAGTGTGTGGTGGGTGCTTTACTTACACATATGTAATAAATAAGTTCTAGTGTGTGGTGGGTGCTTTACTTACACATATGTAATAAATAAGAAAGTGGTCAAGTGTTACTGATTAAGAAGGATAGCTGTTATAATTTGAATTATGAAATTGGTTTCTACATTTTAATCACTTTTCATACATCATTCACCTAGCAACACTTCATATGCATTTCAACAGTCAATTTATTTATATAACATTAACATTTCCTCAATTCATCACTTTAATATCAAAGGATAGTTTGTTTTGTACTCAAACAATTGAACCAAGAAAAATTAAATCTATGTTTATTTTTGTGTGCTAATCATGTTAAAATTGTTATCCTAAATGTCATGATAATAAAAAATCATTCATATTATTCTTTGATTAGATAATAACACTTGTCAACCAATAGATCTAGGACAGCATCTCCCTCTTTTCCTATCCAAAAGATGAAATCTCAGTCTTTTGACCTGTCACATGCTAGGGAAGTCAAAATCTCTCCCTTGAACAAAAATCAATCAATTTTCACTGCATTACTAAAGAAATACTTGTTAACATTGTAAAAAGATATTCCAGGTTGTCAAAAATTATGTTTTAACTTTTTGAATCTATGCAAAGAGAAGGGAATGACATTTCATATGTATTGGAATTTTTTGAGGGAATGGATAGTCAATGCTGATTCATAATGATATATATGTACAATGTAATTGAAAACCATTATATCAAACAAGATTATATAAGCTCACTTGACATTAAGCAACCAACAAATCAATCGAAAACTCATGTTTTTCGTACACAGTTCACACATTAAATTTAATAGGAAAAAGTCTGACCCTTGTATTTCATGCATTGATCATTGGTGTGTGTACTTTTAGTTATGAGTTTGATATTCACTCTGTATTTATCATTTCAGGAGGAGAGGAACCAATATTATCATATGAAGCTGTTGTACAACAGGAATGTAAGTATTTTGAAGTTGCAGGTTATTGATATAATTCCACTTTCGTCTATTTAAGCTGTATCTATCATTTTCAAACCTGTCATTATTCATTACAGCTCTGCATCATTTTCTACAAGGTATATCCTGTAATGCATAATCAATTTCCTGTTTGTTGAATACTGAAACTTCCTCTGTAGGTAATGTGTACATACACGTAAATGTATATGCAAACCACCTCAGTTGTCCCAATGTAGCTCACTTGCATTAAAATGCTGTAGGTTATGAGGTTAATCCTGAGCTTGGTCAAACCAACCACTTCATAGTTGGTACATTTTATATTTTCTGTTTAGATATTTGATTTCTGAATGAATGTGTTTGTTGAAATCATTTATCCTCTACCCAGTTGTTGTGATGGAACAGTTTGCTGTTAAGAGTGATCGAATTGATGTTTCTTTACTGTCAAAATTAGTTACGTTATCAACAAACTTAATTAAGTAGTGACCGAACTATTGGTACTTTAACGTTAAAAAGATTGACAATGCTGACAAACTTTCATGTGTCGATAATCAAGTTTAATACCGATAATATTGAAAATAATTCTAATAATATGAAACAAAATATGTCCATGCACCATTTCGATTGGGGGAAAAGTAGTCATTTCTTCAAAGTCAGAACAGAAAAAAAAAGATTTATGGAAGGACGTCTTGATAGTATTATTAAATTTATTTCCTTTACAATTTTACCCAAAATTAAAAGAAATATACTGGTAAACAAATAAAAAGGTGTTTGATAGGAATGAAGTTCTTTATTTTTTTGGACTACAATGTGTACCGTATGTGTGATGGATTTGAATTCAATCAATTACTTTGAAATGTTTTCTCATATGTATACACAAAAGGGGGGACTGGTATTTGTACTTCTGTTAGAATATGTCTTCGTCCGTTTCACATGCCAAACTTTTTTCTAGTACAGTTTAAACGGGAAAATTTTGTTGAGAATTTTTTTTAATATGACAAAATAACGAGCAAAACTATTTCTTGCAATGGCACACACAGAGAATATTTTTTTTTAGTAAAAATCAGTAAAAAAAAATTCTCCAAAATATAACAAGGCCAGGACCTGACAGTTTTTAGCAGTGTACAAATGAAAAACGTTTGGTCATCAAGAGATTCTGGTTTCTCTTTTTGTGTGTCATAAACATTCAATTCGGATTTGAATTTAATTTACCGAAACATTTCTGTAAATTAAATCTTAGGACAGTCAGAACATTTTAAGGACGCAACAGATCGAAGTACAATTTTAAGTAGTAGTACATAGATGTGCAATAATTCAGATTCCTGTACATGTTCATGAAGTTCTAAACTTTGAATGTTGATTTCTTTAAAAAACGCCATTTTTTTTACAATAAAAAATCTAAAAATGTCCGTTAACAATGAAAAAGTTTGACCATGAAAAATCACATATCTAAGAAAAGCAGTCTTTTAATTGATTATAAGAAAGTTTCAGTATATCATGTCAAATTTCTTTGATTTGAGAGTTTTCCTTTAGTTACAAATGTAGCTCCATGTCTGATGGTGAAATAAAAATGAAAGTCTCAAAAAGTGGTGAATTAGTTTCCATAAATGACAGATGAATCGGGCCAAGCTTAGTAACTTACAGTAAACAAACTACTGTAACATTGACGCACTCGTCGAACTGTTTAAAAGATTTGTGTTTATGACCAAAACTTTATATACAACTTCATTTATAAATTAATCTGAATTTCATAATAATAAAAAAATCTATAACCAGCAGATCTATACTTCTATAAAGAAAGTATTCTTGTACAAAAGGGTATTTATTATAAATAAAGGCAACAGTAGTATACCGCTGTTCAAACTCATAAATCCATGGACAAAAAACAAAATCGGGGTAACAAACTAAAACTGAGGGAAACGCATTAAATATAAGAGGAGAACAACGACACAACACTACAATGTAACACACACAGAAACGGACCAAGCATCAGACAAAATCCCACGAGAAAAACAAATATAACATCAAAACCAAATACATGAATTTGGGATAGACAAGTACCGTGACACGTCTTATCGCAATGTGAATTTACACTCAAAATTAAGAGAAAACATACGACGCAACGTTAAAATGTAACACACACAGAAACGAACTATAATATAACAATGGCCATATTCCTGACTTGGTACAGGACATTTTTAAAAAATGGTCCTAACTATAGAATAGATAGTTTACCACAGAAATCTTAAACGGAAGTTTCGACAATTTTAAACAGAAGAGATTTGAAAATAAATTTAACTTTAGATAAACACTGAAATAATTTTAATACCTCGAAGGTGTAAAGAATAAACCAACAATCTCAATCTTTAAAAGTGTCTTCATTGCACTAACCGACGAGTTGATGTTTACAGTAGAAACAGTGGATGTGACTCCAATAAATTCATTATCATTGTAGTCATGAATATTTATTATCGTCTCCTAGGAGACGATATTAAGAATTGAATGATGGACAGTCAGTGCGTGAATGCTTCTTACTACCTGATTGGAAGATATTACGAGACGTGAATAATCAAAGTTTATTAATTGGTTAGGACAATCCAAACCTAGTAAATGTCCTTCAATCCCATAGAGTATCGGATTTGTCCTCTCTATTTTAGCAATTAGATTTTGCCTGGTCATTAATCATGCATATTCATGAAATTGGTATACAGGTAACTTTTATCTATAAATAGCCGAATCTTCTGGAGTTTCGTAAACAACAACGTTAAAAGATAATATATACTATTTCATAACATGTGACCTCACGTGTGTTGTAAAATTTGTTGATTGATGCACGTGGCTATTCTAGTAAATGAATTAACCTACAAAGCGAGAGCACTTTCCATTTTCATCAGCTAGGAGACAACTAGCCCTTTTGGAAAGGCTAATACTTGTCGCTTATATTAAATTGATAAAGATTTTATCGAGGTCGCACCAATTGTTTCTACAGCTAAGATCAGTTACATGTAACATGATCTCGTCGATTCGCATGATGAAGCCATTGTTTATGACAGAACACACATTCTAGATTATGTATTTTTGTTTCCGTCAGTTCGAAAGTATTTGATCATTTCAACTCCTTTGTATTTCATAATATGTGTCATGAACAAAGACATATGTTCGATTGAATAATGATTTCCTCGTAACAAATGACAGAAATTTCGGAGATCCCATATTTGATCCTTTACCGTCAAAATGAAAATGCCAATGACAGAGGTTGATTATAAAAAATGTTTTACTGTGTTAAAAAAAACTTCGACTTAAACAATGAAAACTTACACGTTGGACATGAAATATTTTGTCGATGAAGAAAATTAAATTATGTCACTTCTGAAACAAGTTTGTCGATAACGTAACTTATTCTGACGGTAAAGAAACGCGAATTTGATCACTACTCTGTTATGGGCTGTATCATTGGTTTTATAAAGATAACTCCTGTAAGTCCTGCTTTGTTTACTTTTAAGTTATTTTGATGTGAAGTTTTTAATTATCCTGGTTCACTTGGATTCAGTCATACGTTGTTGTTTATCTCCCTTGGTGTGGTCTTGGTCCTTACTTGGTTAATTGGTGAGGTGTATTATTCTTTCTCAAGTTGTAAAGTAGGCAGTTATTTCATTTACTTCTGAAACTTGACTTAGATATAACCTAATAAATAGATAGGCAATAGAATCATTCAATTATTAACTAATAAGCTGCATGGACTGACTGGAAACAAAAATTATATCTAATTTTATATTTTACAGTAAAATACACACGACCTGTGATTATACTTGGTCCACTGAAAGACAGAATAAATGATGATTTGATATCAGAATTCCCTGATAAATTTGGCAGCTGTGTTCCACGTAAGTATTTTAAACATAAGTTATGAAATTCTAATGCACACAAGAAGAACATCTTCCATAACTTTTTGAGAACATGTAATATTATTTTAGAATAAAAGTAGTTTATTAGAGTTAAATCAAGTATTTAATATACCGATACAAAGTTGATTTTGTGTTATTTAAAAAATTCAGGAACAGTATTTGTACAACTGCTACATGGTATGTAGAGTGCAAGAGATGTCTGTCCATTAATTCATCTGTTTCGGTCCAGGAAAGAGCTGTTCTCAGGAAATTTCCCATCTATTGATGAATTTTTCATTGAAATATTTGAAATCAGTCTGGTTTTTTTTTCATTGTTTAATCTGTCAAAAATACTCAATCAAAAGTTTTTCAATTAAAATTTATTGTTATACATTTTTAACCGGATTTTTGTGACAAAAATGTCGGTTATTGATTTGGGGATGTACGGCGGGCGACAATCAAATGTTGTCCGTGCATTAACTCATGAACCGTTCAACCAAAGCTTTTAAAATTTTTATATGTTATTACTGACAACTATACGAAGGTCAAGTTCAATAATGGCGATTTTGACTTTTACCGTTCAGGAGTTATGGTTCTTGAAAGATTGAAAAATGGAGTTTCAGGTCGTGTCCGTGCATTTACGCATGAACTGTTCTACCAAAGCTTCCCAAATTTTAATATGTTGTTACTGTTTACAGAATGGAGGTCAAGTTTAATAATGACGATTTTGACTTTTACCGTTCAGGAGTTCTGGTTCTTGAAAGATTGAAAAATGGAGTTTCCAGTCGTGTCCGTGCATTTATGCATGAACTGTTCTATCAAAGCTTCCGAAATTTTAATATGCTGTTACTGATGACAAAATGGAGGTCAAGTTCAATAATGATGATTTTGACTTTTACCGTTCAGGAGTTATGCTTCTTGAAAGATTGAAAAATGGTGTTTCCCGTCGTGTCCGTGCATTTTCTCATGAACCATTCAACCAAAGCTTTTGAAATTTTAATATGTTGTTACTGATGACAAAATAGAGGTCAAGTTCAATAATGACGATTTTGACTTTTACCGTTCAGGAGTTATGGTTCTTGAAAGATTGTAAAATGGCGTTTCCATTCAAGTTGTTGCATTTACTCATGAACCATTCAATCTAAGCTTTTCAAATTTTAATATGTTGATACTGATGACAAAATGGAGGTCAAATTTGATATTGACGATTTTCACTTTCACCATTCATCAGTAATGGTTCTTGTGATATTGCCAGGACACAAATAAATGTTAATAAATCCGGTTTGCTGTCGTTGTGACAGCCTCTTGTGTAAAATATTAAAATGAGTTTCCTGTAAAAGCATACCACATTTGAACTATTTATTCAGATACGACACGATCAAGACGTGATTATGAGGAAGACAGTAGAGATTATCATTTTGTAGAATCCAGAGAACAAATGGAAAGGGATATTCAGAACCACTTATTTATAGAAGCTGGCCAATACAATGATAATTTGTATGGTACAAGTGTAGCATCAGTTAAAGAAGTAGCTGAAAAGGTTCGTTTTAATTTTAAAAATAAATAATGTTACTTTGAATATTATGTCCGCTTGATAATTAAGTTTATAGTCCATGGAGAATCATCAAATGACAATGGTCAAGTCTTGGGTTGCACACTAGTCTATTTTTATCAAACCCTTGACCTCATGTATTTCAAGAAAGATGTGATGATTGATGTAGTTGGAATACAATAACCTTATTACCAAATTTTACCTTTATGTCACATGTAGTGTTAATGTTGGTTTTTTTTTCAATACATAAAAATTATTCTTAATGAAAATTTCTACTTAGGTCTGTCAGTCAGGTTTATAGTAGTTCTTACTCTTTCATCCAATTTAATTGATTTTTGCATTAATGTTTTTCTTAAACAGAGCTTTTTAGACTTATAGCAATAGATTCTGCCTAATTTTCCCATTTTCCAAATAATTAAGGACTAAAGAGACAAATGTGTTTCTTAAATGTGTACATAGTTATACCAGGTTATACCATATATAGATATAAATAGATGTGATATGAGTGCCAATGAGACAACTCTCCATCCAAGTCACAATTTGTAAATGTAAACCATTATATATCAAGGTATGATCTTCAACACTTAGCCTTGGCTCATACCGAACAGCAAGCTATAAAGGACCCCAAAAAATAACTAGTGTAAAACCATTCAAACAGGAAAACCAACAGACTAATCTATAAAAAAAAAATGAGAAACTAGAAACACTTATGAAATAAACTCTATATAGATAGTAGAATTGATATTTTGTATTTGTGCCAGATGTGCAATTCGTCTATAAAAGATTCATCAGTGACCACATCAACAAACGACAACCACTGAACATCAGGTTCCTGACTTAAGACAGTCACAAACAAATGTAATGGAGTCAATGTTTTAATAGGTACCAAGCTTCATCTTTTTCCTATGTCATATTCAAGTATGTATCTGCAGTTATTTTTTTTAATTTCATGTGTTCACCTCTTTGTTTTTTTTCAGGGAAAACATTGTATATTAGATGTTAGTGGAAATGCAATCAAGAGATTACAAGTCGCTGGACTATATCCAGTAGCAATCCTTATCAAACCAAAGTCTGTAGACTCTATAATGTAAGTCAGGTTAAAACATGTAATTTAATTTAACAGATATTTTGGTTTTATGAGTGTTTAACCATTGTCAGGTGAACAGATGCTATAGAAATAGATACGAGAGACAAAAAAAAATTTAAAAATAACTTTCAGTAATCATAAAAATAAATAATAAATGGTTTTAATCAACTAATGTTTATGTCCCTTTCACTGATAATCCATCCTTCTGTCATTCTGTAATCTAACTGTTGTCCAGATTTAGTTTTACTGTCATGGAGATAAAATTATTGTTATTGATGACTTACAGATCCAGTTTACATTTTGTTTCATGGTTCCAGTTTTTGGTGAAACACAACCATTGGGACTTAAAAAAACATGCACATAGATTCAGGATTATGTTTTCATTCTCATCTATAAACAGTATTCATTTTCTGTTGTCAAAGTACTAGGACTATCTCTGTTTCAGAAGGAGATACACATTAATAGAATCTTTTGGCTAACAAAGGTGGAATTATCAAACATGAGAAATAAGGGGAAAAAAATGACTAAATCTGCCTGCTAACTATCATTGCAACATATATGTACATTAAAGTGCGCTACATTGTTACCTACCATTATATCACCACATTAACAGTAATCTTTATAAGCTAAATTATATAAAATTTTTCGTCAAAGGTGTAAGAGTTTTAGCATGTGAAAAAAAATAAAGTTTGGATACAAAAAGAAGGTAGTAAAATACAAGTTCAGAAGAGTTTTATGAAACACATATTATTTTTATTTTATTTCAGGGATATGAATAAGAGGATTACAGAGGACCAAGCTAAAATGACTTTTGAGAGAACACAGAAATTAGAGCATGAATTTGGGGAATATTTTACGTGTATGTAGCCTATTGATATTCCAGATTCATATCTGAATTTGTTCATTTAACAAAAACACACTCAAATTAAGAACACAAAACATTAAAAAGAGCTATTCCATAAAGATTTCTCTGTATAGTATACCTGTATGGTGGCTGTAAGAAATTTTTGTCTTCAACTTCAAATTTTTATTTTTTTTTAAATTATTATGATTTACACTGATGTGATTACATAAAAAACCGTTAACTTAACCATATCTGGAAAGAATCAAGTTATATTATTTCTCTAACTTTTGTTAAAACAGTGTGACAATATTAATGAAACTTTCACAGAATATTTCTTCCACTATGTCATTATGCACCTATTTAAATTTTTAGTACTTATGGTTTTCTGTAGTAAAATCAGACTTAAAAGTAAGCATCTTGAAGCCACACCCCTCCAATTATACAAACTTTACAAAAATGACTTCACAAGAATTTTTTTTGGAATACGATGCCATTGTTTACTTCTTATTTTTAGTCTAAATAAGTTTTAATATTTACAAAAGCAAAACATGAACAGTGAGGAAAGTAAAGAAAATCCTTATGGTGTGAGAAAGCTCTAATTACCTTGGTAATCATTATGGTGTGAGATAGCTCTAATTACTTTGGTAATCATTATGGTGTGAGATAGCTCTAATTACTTTGGTAATCATTATGGTGTGAGATAGCTCTAATTACTTTGGTAATCATTATGGTGTGAGATAGCTCTAATTACTTTGGTAATCATTATGGTGTGAGATAGCTCTAATTACTTTGGTAATCATTATGGTGTGAGAAAGCTCTAATTACCTTGGTAATCATTATGGTGTGAGATAGTTCTAATTACCTTGGTATACTTGTTTCTTTTATAAGGAAATATATTGACAGTTTAAATCTTGTTCATTTTAGCTGTTGTACAGGGAGATACAGCTGTTGAAATCTACACAAAGGTCAAGGAAGTCATACGAGACCAGTCAGGGCCAACAATTTGGGTTCCAGCTAAGGACAAGTTATGAAAGTAAATAAGACCTACAAAGGCTTAACATTACTACAGACCCAAGGATTGTTGTATGAATGGTTGTAAACTGATTGACACAAACTGCCACATAGTTTGTAGTTGGAAAATTGTGATAAATTTTAGTTTTTACAATTGACCAATCGTAGTTTTCTTATTTCCTGATTGTTCCAAGAACAATTAAAGACATTTTTGATTGGTTTTAAGCAAATGACTGGAAAAATGATTGGTGTTAAACATCATGTAGTTCCTTTAAGGTTCTTACTATTTGGGGAAATGCCTGTACTCTCTCAGCTTTTAGCATCTGTTTGAGCTAACAAATTCAAATCTTTAAGACATTGACACAAACATTTTTGCAAAAAATATTGACATCTTACTTGGAATTTATTAACATTTTTTGTGGCATTACAGTATATAACCTAGGGTATGCATGATATTTGCAGAAGACATCTGTTCAAAGCTCTTACTTCACACTATAGAAAAATCCTGAATTTAATTAATCCAGTTAAATGACATAGAATAAGACTTAGTAACGGTAATTTTAATTTTACAGAGTCATGACGGATTCATAATTTTTACGCTAGATATAAAAAATTTGAAACAAAATTTGGATTGAAAAAGGATTAATAAGTTCTTACATGTGAGCTTTCGTTAAATTGTATAAAAAATTATGTGAGAAAGTAATATTTTACTTCATGTTCTTGGCAGCTTTTTTGTCGACAATCACATGAAATGTCCCAAAAGATGCATATAAACAAGATGTTTTGTCCGTCCAAACCTTCTTGCATTTAGGAATCTCTGAAAGTTTGTTGTCCCCATTTGTGTCATATCAATCAGCCTATTGAATTGTTCGTTGTTTCAGTGACAAAATTAACTGAAAAGGTGATGATTAATCTACAATAGAAAATAATGAAGTTTCATAATGAATAATAGCATTTAGTTTCTTTACTAAACCAAAATGCCATTTATCTTGCACTATGACCTGTAAAGAAAAATTCTCATGGTGTCATCCCTTCCTCTAATTAAAAAATTCTATTATCTTTCCATACTAAAATACTTGAAAGGAATTGTTCCAGCAATATCATGTGTACCCTTATCATTAATTGTCAGTTGTAGATTTTCTGGGGAAACTATTCCATAAATTATTTGTAGTTTTTAGCATGTAAAATGACACAATTTGGGGAATTTTAAATTGTGATTTTGTTTTTTTGTACAAATGTATATTTTGTTTCCATAGTTATTTTAGCTGTAAATTTTATCTTTTTATTGATTTTAAGGTGTATTTTTACATTATAATGAAATAATTTACCTCCAAATTGCCATTTATTTATACAAGTAAATAGAAAATTCTGTTTACATGTTTGTTATGCTACAGGTATTACTCAAGAAACTAAAAATCTAGGACTTTTCTTATTTAGTAGACTGAAAATGTATTAAAAAACATTTACTTAAAAAAATACTACCTTAAGTAATAAAGAAAACAGATCTTGCTAAGGCTTTAACTAGCATACATTTTTTGCTTTTTACCAGATTGCTTTCAACAATTTTGTTAGAAAATGTACTCTTTGCAGCAGCTTATTATTTATACCAAATTCTGGAAATCATGATATGTCGTTTGATTCAATTTGTCTTACATTATAAATTCTATTTATACATGTAGTTCCATTCTATTTCTGTATCTTGTTCACACATTTTCTTATCTTCTCACCTGGTTCTATCTTTTACATATTTTTTTTAATCCTCAGGTACACACAAGTTTGTTAAATATTTTTTTAATTAACATCATCTTCTGTGTACATTAGTGTATAAATTACAATGTTCATGCGTAGTGTGCATATAATAATTTGGTACATGTTAAGTGTGCATGAATTGAATTTTTAAAGAATATGTAGAATTTTTGTATGTTGATATTCATTGCTTTTTTCATATATTTATGTGACTTTTACACCATATTTTAAAACCTTTATGAAGAACTTATGATTTATCACACTGTATGTCATTAATTTGGAATGTCAATATTTTATAATCTAGTGTGTAAGAATTTATAATTGGTATTTGAGTAAATCATATCATGAATACTCCCAATATATCAGGATGCATAATGCTAACATAACAGTAACTATATAGTACCCAATCATATTTAGGCAAAAAGAATGAAATAGTTGAGAAATTTAAACTAGGATATATTATATCTTTTATTGGCAAGAACTTTAATAATTTAACAATAACAAAATATATTTGCTTATTATTACCTGAAAAACAGAAAACATTTAAAGGATTTTTTTTTATTATAAAATATTAAAATGTTATATCTATGTACTGGTATTTGTACAATTCTCTCTAAAATACAGAAAAATTTCACAACAATCAAACTAAATATTTATCTCAGCTATTTAATATGTTTTTCACTAAATTGATGATTTCTTTTTGAATTTGAAGCAGGCTTCTAGTTGCTGTGTAGTGTGTTATATACAAACCATGTATATTTCTAGCTTATCATTTGTGTCGCCATGTGAGTCTTCCTTGTTCACCAATGCACTATAGAGAAAGCTGTCAGATAATTCTCATGTACACGTTAGTTTCAAAGAAATACATCTAGTTTGGAAATATATTGGAGCTATGATGCTTTAAACAACTTTGATTACAGTATTTTCTTAACAATATATTACAGGTTTAGTTTAAATGAATTTGTTAAATTACTTCATCATGTGATATCTAATGTAAATTCACCTCCATTCTGCATGTAAAATTAACATGCACACTTGCCCATAGTTGTAAATTCATGTCTGAACCTAGTCCATATCATGATATTTCACTGTTCATAATTTATATAATAATTAACTCATCAAATTTGATAGGAAGCAAAAGTAATGTTTGTACTATTAAGAATAAATATGTTTAACGAATAGATAGATGTTTTTCATCTCACCCGCCATTAAAAGTTTCATAAAACTGATATAAGCTTTAAATTCAATACTCAGATACATGCTTTTGTCTCCTTCTGACTTTTTCTTTTGCGAAGGAAATGGAGTAATATGATTAAAGTTGACATGATATTCTTGTTCTTGGAACGCTTTTTCTGGAATCTTTAGATTAAAAAAATACAATTCATTTGTAATATTGAAGATCTGAATTGCTTGCAGTATTATATGGTCATGTACTTGTGTGCTTTAGTACAGTTACTTTATCGTGTTTTGATGCCACCTTTACACACCAATTTACAGTCAATAAAATAAAGTGCAATACGTAACAGCAATGAAGCTTGCATCCACTAAAGTTGATAATTTCTTAAGTATACAGGAAACAGAAATTAAACCCAGTGAATATTTAAAAAAAAGACATTATTATTTATTTAATTGGTGACTATGAATTAAGATTACAACTTTGTAATTGACTTAATTTTGTATTTAATTGGCATTGTGAGACTTTATAGATTTTTTGTGTTACAGAAATGTTTCTGTAGTATGGAAGTATGGTGATAGCAAAGATAATATATAACATTATATCACACTAATCATTCTTTCTTAAGAACAGTATAAAAAAATATCAAACAAAATAGTTTTCTTTTCTTCCTGCCTTTCAAATTTTGTTGAAGTATAGTCGGGGGAAAATCATTTTTATTGAGTTTTCCATAAAGAAAAATTGTCACCAAATATGGTGAAATATGACAGACAGGCAAGTGGCTGCCAAAAGTTCCTTGCAATGATTTATAATATAAAAAGATCAACCAATATTAAAAAATATGTGGTATGATTGCCAATGAGACAACTCTACACAAGAGACCAAATTACAGACCAAATGACACAGAATTTAACAAATATAGGTCACCATATGGCCTTCCAACAATAATCAAATCCCCATACTGCATAAGTCATCTATAAAAGGCCCCAAAATGACAAATGTAAAACAATTCAAACGTGAAAACTAAGGGCCTAATTAATATTAAAAAAAAATAACAAAAAACAAATATGTAACACAGCAACAAACGACAACCCCTGAATTATAGGCTCCTGACTTGGGACAGGCGCATAGACAGGCAGGGTTAAACATGTTAGCAGGATCCCAACCCTCCCCTTAACCTGGGATGATGGTGTTACAGTTCAACATATGAACATCTTAAAAAACAGAGTGGATCTGGAAGGGAACTAATACATCCCATCAACAAAAAGACACTTAAGTACAAATCTGAGAGTACTAGCAGTTACTGGCAGTTAGTTCAAAAGCCAATAACCACTAATAAATAAATTCATGCATCAATAACTAAATGATCAATCAGTACACATCCAAAATATTTCGCTTTTACCGATCAGAAGTTATGGTCCTTCATTGGTTGGAAAATGGCATCTTATTTCTTTTCAGTACAAAGACATATCCAACCAATGCTCAATATGTTGGTCTGATGACAAAATAGAGGTCGAATACAATATAACAATTTCACTTCTACTGTTCAAGAGTAAAAGTCCTTGATATATTTGAAAATGGCACTTTGTGTCATTTTTGTGCAATAACTTATAAACTGTTAGGAAATTTCTTTTCAAATTTAATGACATAATAGAGGTTGAGTTATGTATCAAACTATGTTTGCTTTTACAGTTGAGGACATATGCTCCTTAATAAATTGGAAAAAAGGCACATAATGTGGCTGGTCAACAAAGCATAAAACAGGAGATACATAAGAATACATTAATTTCTTTCCTACTAGCTGCCCTCTTAACTTCAACAATGGTTACATTCAAATACATAAAACAGTTTGCTGTCAATTTGACAGATCTTTCCTTATGAACTTCCAAGGACATTGTATCATATTTTATATGAGGTTAAAAAAATGGACAACAAAAGAATTTTTTTTTATGAAGGTATAGCAATGTAGTTGTCTTTGTTTTCTGAAATCATTTGGTTTCCAGACAATAACTTAAGTATAAGCGTATGGATTTGTATGAATTTGTACAACTGTTCACAAGGTTCCTTACCACAAAGGAAAGGTTGGATTGAATTTGAAAGTAATGGCTTTCTACGCTTTGGAATTGTGGGTGAAAAACAATTTTGAAACTTTGTTTCTATATAAAATATTTGTAACTGTATGTACAACCTTAATATCAGCTTATCTGGAGAAATTCCATTGCAATTAACAAGACCCCTCATTAATTTTTGGGGCCAGTTGGTCAAAGGTTAAGGTCACAGTACCTGTAACAAGATATTTTTCGGTTTATTCTGGGAGTTTCTTTTCTAGCCATATATCAAATCTTTACACTTCTTGGAAAGTCAGGAAGGGCAAATAGACTCAATTTGTTTTAGTTGGTTTTATTTTTTATTTTTTCAAGTTTTATTGCTGCCAACCATGAACTTCAAAACTGGATCCAAAATCTGAATACATATTTAGATTCAGCATATGAAAGAACCCCAAAAAATCTATGTTTGTTGAAATCAAACTAAGTTTAATTTTGGACCCTTTTGACTTTAATGTGAACAAATTTGAAAACCGGGATCAAATTCTAAATACAGTTATATTCAGCATATCAAAGGACCCAAGAATTAATTTTTATGGTACCGACAAAGAATGGCCCGGCAACAAAGTTGTCAGTGAAATAGTTTTACCCTTGTCCATCATTCCTTAATTCTGTCATTCCGCAAAAAGCCATTATACAGCGGGTTTTTTATGCCCCACCTACGATAGTAGAGGGGCATTATGTTTTCTGGTCTGTGCGTCCGTTTGTTCCTCTGTCCGTCCGTTCGTTCGTCCGTCCGTCCGTTCGTTCGTTCGTTCGTCCGTCTGTTCCGCTTCAGGTTAAAGTTTTTGGTCGAGGTAGTTTTTGATGAAGTTGAAGTCCAATCGACTTCAAACTTGGTACACATGTTCCCTATGATATGATCTTTCTAATTTTAATGCCAAATTAGAAATTTTACCCCAATTTCACGGTCCACTGAACATAGAAAATGATAGTGCGAGTGGGGCATTCGTGTACTGAGGACACATTCTTGTTTATCTAACGCCTTGAGATGTTGGGATGATTTATGGTATGTGAGTTAACCATGATGAGTTACAGATCAAGTTCCGTTCTGCTTCGTTAATTTTGGCCGAAATTATGGGCTTTGGACTTTGATAAATTGTTGAAAATCACTGTTATACAGAGTTTTTTTCCTAACCCCTTGAGATATTGGGCTGAATTTTGGTATGTGAGTTAACCATGATGAATTACAGATCAAGTTTAAGTATAGTTCTGCTCAGCTCATTTTTTCCCAAATTTAGGGTTTAAGACTTTGAAAATTGTTGAAAAGCACCCAGTTATACATGTATGGACTTTTTTTCTATAGGCCTTCAGATTTTGAGCTGATTTTTTATATGTGAAACTACCATCATGTTTGTGTCTACATGTGTTGTTGAAATTGCTGTTTTGAGACTGTTTGAGACGGGGCCATTAGTGTTGTTTTGACACATCTAGTTTTTTATGAAAAACAAACAGTTAAATTTTGACCCTTTGGACCTCACTTGGAACCAGTTTTAAAACATAGGCCAAAATCCAAAATCTAAATAGTTAGATTGAGCATAAAGAATAACCCAAGACTTTGAATTAAACCCCATTGAAATTGGTCAAGAAATAAGTAATGTATACAAAGTACTAAAAAAGTATTGTTTTGGCCCCCCAATTCCTCAAGTTAGGACCATAACCCCCAAAACCTACACCAACCTTCCTATTTGGTATGGATCCTTTGACTTCTACTTAAGTGATTGTCTGAAAACCAGAAAATCCTTGCTTATTGGCCCCAATTACCTAAATGGCTTGGGCCAAAACCCTCAAACTCATTCCAATCCATCATTTGAGGTATGAAACCATGTGGTCTATACACTTATACTCAATTTATTGTCTGGAAACAAAATATCTTAGGACGACGATAACATCAAAGACAACATAACCATACAAGTATACCGCCACAATATTTGCTATCAAATGGGTGCTCCTTTCTTAAATTTTCGACTTATGTTGGTATTTGCAACTGATATTTTTCTGTGGGTATAAATAGTACATGTACTTGTATATGAAAATTGATAAAAATCTATGCACTTTTCCATAATGTCAGCAATCAATTGAGATGTCATGTTTATCATGTAAACCATCTTTATCTTTAAAGGAGTAGGGGCATTAAGGCCTAGTTTTGGGCCATGAAAATAAAATGTTTGATAACCATTTTAAATTGGCACATAATGTTTAGAAATGCATAGGATCAAGAAATATAAAGGAAAAACATAAAGATTTTTATCTGAAGACGTCACAATTACGTCATAATCAATGAGTGATAGATTTCTCTTGGAAGAAATTTAAAGGTCCCATCAAATAAACTATACAGAGAACAATACCTGTTGTATTTGTTCAATGGGACAATAGAACTTACAAAAGTTTAAATGGACAGGTAACTTGCAGGTGAATCTATGGAAAACTATGATAGGGTTCGCAATAATATTTTGTTAAGGAAATATTAAGCTTCTCAATGATCAAAATAAGTGTTTGTCAAACTGCTTTATAACCAACAATTTTTTTCTGATAAAGTGGTTGGTTCAAAATTTTTTGAAATTTTTATATTTTTGGGTCAAAGTAAACATATTGTCAAAATTTTATGAAAATTAAACAAGCTAAATTAATATTAGTCAAGGTGTTGGGTACAACCTTAATAATCATTGATTTTATGTTGATAGTCCTAAATATAAAGCTTTACAAAAACTATCAAATAAACTAAACATGATCCAAGATAATGAGGTAAACCAAACTGGAAATACTGTTATACATGTACACCTTAGTCATTCCATACACCTCATAAGCTTAAATAAAGTTGACCTATTGCAAATGGTATCTTAGACACAAACTTAACCAGGAAAACTTGACATTGATCAATGAACCATGAAAATGAGGTCATTGTCAGATGAACCCTGCCAGACAGACATGTACAACTTACAATCATTACATGGGTTGAAAATAATTGACCTGTTGCATATAGTATCTAAGAAACAAACCTAACAAGGAAATCTTAAAATTGACTAATGAACCATGACCTCAAATGATAATTTCCAGAAAGACCTATACACCTCACAATCACTCCATACACCAAATATAGTTGACCTATAGCTTATAGTAATAGAAAAACAGACCAAAACACATAAACTTAACTTAAAGGTCAGATGACAATCTTTCACTTGGACATGTACACCTTAAAATCTTTTGTCCTTTTTCTAAAAAAAGGTCATCAGAAGTGTTGATAAATATTACATATCAACTTCACAAATTATACATGATGGTCTTGAATTCTGGGTACTGATAGTCTTTTTGTTGGTGATAACCATTAGATGTGGCTTGGTTCTTATACATCCAGTAATTGTGTTATTGTTCAATGATTCCTGTCTTTAATATTGCTTTGTGTGCTTTGTTTTTATGCCTTTTTATGTTTCTGTTAAATATTTGATTTTTTTTTAAGTGGACTGTTGTACCCCTATTTTGACATTTTTACCTAATATGTCTGTTTGTTTTGTTCACACATCATTGTTAACATATTTGAAACTTATGCGACTGTCATACAAGGGAGAGGTTAAGCTAGCTATAAAACCAGGTTTAATCCACCATTTGCTACATAATAAAATGCCTGTACAAAGTCAGGAATATGACCGTTGTTATTCATTTGAGGTGTTTGAGCTTTTGATTTTGCCATTTGATTAGGGACTTTCTGTTAAGAATTTCCCCCAGAGTTCAGTATTTTTGTGATTTTACTTTTTCCATACACCAAATATAGTAGACCTATTGCTTTTAGTATCGTAGATGTGGATTTGACCCCAAACACTTGTCACATGTAGTTTCTAGTGGTGGAAGAAAACCAGGACCAGTTCAAACAGAAAGATTATGAAAGCAGAGAAAACTGTGCACCTTATAAGCAGACTGACTTTTATCAAATGACAATTTGAATACTAAAATTCCATGCTAAAAATAAGTTGTAGGTACTTTAATTCAGTTATGACGTATGATGTCGCAGGTGTGTTCTAGTAATATTATTAGTTTCAAGTCGTATTGATTTCACATATTTTAGATCTTCACTAAATTAAATGTACAATTTTTTTTCTTCTAATTACCAAATACATGGAGAGAAAATCTAATGACCAACTTGTATGACATTGACCCCATGAGTGCATTACTTTAATATGTCATTTTCTTTCTCATGTTCCTTTATAAAACTTTATTCCCCCAGTGGATCCTTGATTTAGCATTTGCAATCAAACAGCAAATTTCATATTGAATCAACACTAAATCATATCCTCACAATATAGATTCAATCTATTTGAACTCTTCTATTTTAACAACAATTGTACCCAGAGAAGGCACTTCCAAAATGAAGTGACCACATTTTAAGGTAAATTAGTGTTCTAGGCAACCACCCATAGTTGAGATTTTAAAGTGCCTTCCCTGGTCACAATGTCCAATGTGTGTTTAAATGGAATAGCATAATTAGGCTGAATTTCATCCCAAATACCCTGATCAATAAATCATGGATAAACAATATCCTTAGATACCGTGAAGCAGGTTATAGTCGTGGGGTGTAAATTTTCTCTTATTTTTGCGAATAGAACAAAATAGGCCAAATAAATTCCGCCAATTTATTGATGCACATGCAAAGGTATTGATAACAAGAATGTGTCCATAGTACACGAATGCCCCACTCGCACTATCATTTTACATGTTCAGTGGACCGTGAAATCGGGGTCAATACTTCATTTTGGCATTAGAATTAGAAAGATCATATCAAAGGGAACATGTGTACTAAGTTTCAAGTTGATTGGACTTCAACTTCTTCAAAAACTACCTTGACCAAAAACTTTAACCTGAATCGGGACGAACGGACGCACAGACCAGAAAACATAATGCCCCTCTACTATCGTAGGTGGGGCATAAAAATAATAACTGCAAAAATACTTTGTATACCTTATTCAATGAAAATCGTGAAATTTTACACCAGCGAAAAATAACCCCCCCTCGGTACTTAAAATAATTTATTGATAACTGGTCTCCTCATGTAAAATAGTTGGCCTTTGGATAGGCCGAAGTTTTAAGTTTCAGGCTCTCAATCTTATTTTCCCTACCTAAAGTACAATGCAAGTAAAATATATATTTCAGCCCAGGAAGAGATTTCATTGTTTGACTATCTAATTTCAATTTTGGATAATAAACAACTAATCACAAAATGTTCAGGTCATTTAATATCTAATTTATATAACAACAATGTAAAAATCTGTTGTATTACAGGTTTTCTAATGATAACAATTCAAATGATAAACTGATCAATGACAAAATGATAGTTGGACAAAAAATGATAACAAATCAATTAAGAAAATTTACAGGAAAACAAAAATAAAATAAAGATCTAACATCATAAAACAAGCACTGTCTTCCCAGTCACAACATCAAATAACTAGAGGCTCTAAAGAGCCTGTGTCGCTCACCTTGGTCTATGTGCATATTAAACAAAGGACACAAATGGATTCATGACAAAATTGTATTTTGGTGATGGTGATGTGTTTGAAGTTCTTACTTTACTGAACATTCTTGCTTCTTACAATTATATCTATAATGAACTTTGCCCATTAGTATCAGAGAAAAATATTTGGTAAAAATTTACATAAATTTACCAAATTAATGAAAATTGTTAAAAATTGACTATAAAGGGCAATAACTCCTTAAGGGGTCAATTGACCACTTAGGTCATGTGGACTTATTTGTAGATCTTACTTTGATGAACATTATCGCTGTTTACAGTTTATCGCTATCTATAATAGTATTCAAGATAATAACCAAAAACAGCAAAATTTCTTTAAAAATTACCAATTGGAGGGCAGCAACCCAACAACTGGTTGTCCAATTGATTTGAATATTTCAGGGCAGATATATATTGACTTGATTAACAATTTAACTCCTTGTCAGATTTCCTCTAAATGATTTTGGTTTCAGAGTTATAAGCAAAAAACTACATTTTACCCCTGTTCTATTTTAAGCCGTGGTGGCCATCTTGGTTGGATGGCCAGGTCATCGGACACATTTTTCAAACAAGGTACCTCAAAGATGATTGTGGCCAAGTTTGAATTAATTTGGCCCAGTAGTTTCAGAGGAGAAGATTTTTGTAAAAGATAACTAAGATTTACGAAAAATGGTTAAAAATTGACTATAAAGGGCAATAACTCCTAAAGGGGTCAACTGACCATTTCGGTCATGTTGACTTATTTGTAAATCTTACTTTGATGAACATTATTGCTGTTTACAGTTTATCTCTATCTATAATAATATTCAAGATAATAACCAAAAACGGCAAAAATTTCCTCAAAATTACCAATTCAGGGGCAGCAACCCAACAACAGGTTGACCGATTCATCTGAAAATTTCAGGGCAGATAGATCTTGACCTGATAAACATTTTTACTCCATGTCAGATTTCCTCTAAAAGTTTTGGTTTTTGAGTTATAAGCCAAAAACTGCATTTTACCCCTATGTTCTATTTTTAGCCGTGGCAGCCATCTTGGTTGGTTGACTGGGTCACGCCACACATTTTTTAAACTAGATACCCCAAAGATGATTGTGGCCAACTTTGGATTAATTTGGCCCATTAGTTTCAGAGGAGAAGATTTTTGTAAAAGATTACTTAGATTTATGAAAAATGGTTAAAAATTGACTATAAAGGGCAATAACTCCTTAAGGGGTCAACTGACCATTTCAGTCATGTTGACTTATTTGTAAATCTAACTTTGCTGAACATTATTGCTGTTTACTGTTTATCTCTATCGATAATAATATTCAAGATAATAACCAAAAACGGTAAAAATTTCCTCAAAATTACCAATTCAGGGGCAGCAACCCAACAACAGGTTGTCCGATTCATCTGAAAATTTCAGGGCAGATAGATCTTGACCCTATAAACAATTTTACCCCCGGTCAGATTTGCTCTAAATGCTTTAGTTTTTGAGTTATAAGCCAAAAACTGCATTTTACCCCTATGTTCTATTTTTAGCCGTGGTGGCCATCTTGGTTAGTTGGCCGGGTCACCGGACACATTTTTTAAACTAGATACCCCAATGATGATTGTGGCCAAGTTTGGTTTAATTTGGCCCAGTAGTTTCAGAGGAGAAGATTTTTCTAAAAGATTACTAAGATTTACGAAAAATGGTTAAAAATTGACTATAAAGGGCAATAACTCCTAAAGGGGTCAACTGACCATTTGGGTCAGGTTGACTTATTTGTAAATCTTACTTTGCTGAACATTATTGCTGTTTACAGTTTATCTCTATCTATAATAATATTCAAGATAATAACCAAAAACAGTAAAATTTCCTTAAAATTACCAATTCAGGGGCAGCAACCCAACAACGGGTTGTCCGATTCATCTGAAAATTTCAGGGCAGATAGATCTTGACCTGATGAACAATTTTACCCCATGTCAGATTTGCTCTAAATGCTTTGGTTTTTGAGTTATAAGCCAAAAACTGCATTTTACCCCTATGTTCTATTTTTAGCCATGGCGGCCATCTTGGTTGGTTGACCGGGTCACCAGACACATTTTTTAAACTAGATACCCCAATGATGATTGTGGCCAAGTTTGGTTAAATTTGGCCCAGTAGTTTCAGAGGAGAAGATTTTTGTAAAAGTTAACGACGCCAGACGACGACGGATGACAGACGACGGACGACAGACGACGGACGACGGACGCCGGACGCCAAGTGCTAATAAAAAGTGTATTTCTGAAATCTGTTTTAAGATTAAATTCTGAATTTAAAATCATTCTCCAACTAAAGAATGATCAGGTATTGATTGAACATATAAACACCTCTCAAAGAAAATGCATGTGTAAACTTCCTTCCGTTATATGCTAATAATGTCCAAATTTCAAAAACACTTTCATTCAAACATGACAGTAAATATGGTTGGTTATGAAAACCTATAAGTCATAAATGGAAGTTCATACTTCAGTCATCAAATTGTTATTCTAGAGTAAAAAAAAATTACATTTTGAAATTCATTCATACATTGTAACTGACCCACACACTTCTCATGACAATGTACTTTGTTCAATCCCTTTCATTCTATTTTCCTCACACTTTTATTCTACACAACTGTTTATTCACATACAAATAACTACAGCTTATAAAGTCATTGTGTTTCACAAAAATCCAAACACGTTCAAGTCTTTATATCCTGAGAATTGCCACTTCCTTTCAATCAAAGCGCCAACGCCTGTTGTCTGCATCCTGAACAAGAACGGTAACTTCTCTAATAAATCTTCTAAGTGGCTGGTCTTGGTGGAAATCCCTAACTGGTTTATATAAGACCAGATATATTCTACACTTGCTCCCATTGGATGAACATGTAAAAAACATGCAACTAATCCTGAAAAATATATATAATAATTTCAGAATATCATATAGAATTAAGAAAATGTGGTATGATTGCCAATTAGACAACTATCCACCAGATTTTAAAAGAAGTGGATATAAGTAATTATAGGCCACTGTACAGCCTTCAACAATGAGAAAACCCCATAGAGTATAATCAGCTATAAAATGCCCTCATATGCTTACTACTGCCAAATATGTAACCATATCAAATACATCAGACCTCCAGAATTTATTTGCTGCATTAATGTGCTCTTACAATGTTTTGCTGTTTTATCATAAAAGATGTGGCATAAAATGTTGTTCAAATCCTCAAAGTTATAGCATATCCCCTGTCCTTTGGTAAAGAGTGGTCTAATATTGGAAATCATATCACATCTATTAATTCTTTTAAGATGTCAAACATGAAATTTCTTCTTTAATCAAAAAAATGATTTGTCAATAATACATTTTCTTTCTTCTTTTTTCAAGTTAATTTGCTATCGTTTAATAATGCCACTGTGTCAAAATACAAAGTAATCCTGACATGACTTGTATTTTTTACATGAAACTTTTTCAATTAACTGTGTTGAACATTTCTTAAGAAATCTGATTTTTAAAATTCCATAAATATAGCATACCAATAAGTTTAGCTTCCTTTTCTGTAATATTAAGACCAGAACTACTGACACTGCCATCTGATACTAACAATACCTCCTCCACTTTCCCTGCCTCAGCTTCATCTTTTTCCTGAATAAAATAAAGATACAGTATTACTCATCTAGTATTAATCTGATGTTCAAACATACTTAGTAAAGAATCAAAATAAATTCAACCATTTCACTTTTCCAGTCAGAATGAGTCTAGACGTTGCATTTTCAACCTCACCTCCCCAACCCCAAAAGAGAATTGTTGACAATCATAATGATAGTTTACACCTCAATACAAATACAGGGAAGAGTAAGGCACATTGATTTTAATTTTTTTTTTTCTAGGTATGATTTAATAGCTGAACAATAAATAAATCTTATTATTATACATGTCCTGTTGATAACAGTTACTTATTCCCCTGTACACATGCTGTTATATTATTCAATAGTATTTAATTCTTATCCAATTTACAATAGCATTTCCCTAAAATTTTTATTCAAATGGTTAAACATAAAACTTTTATTCAAATGGTTAAACATGACTTTTTAAATGAAACTTGAGAAAGTTTTCTATTTTAAAATTTAGTCTGTACTACATGGCTTTTCTATTATTTGTCGAGTGTTATAAATTCATCAATCAATGGTTTACAAGATTTTTTTTAATGTCAATTTTAACGTGAGATACAAATTAAAAACTGTTTAAACTATATCAATTGTAAAATAATCAAAATCAGAAGTGTTTGACATACATTTTCCTCTTTTTCTGTATCGGTCTCTGTCCCGTCTTTATCCTCCTTTGATTCATCAGTTTTTTCTTCTCCATTTTCTTCCTTCTTACTTTTTTTCATTTCTTTTACTTCTTTCTTTGCTGCTATGACTACAAGTTTCAGTTTCTCATTTTCTTTTTCTATTGTCTTGGATTCCTGTTTAGCTTGAATGAGTTGCTACAACATAACATTTCCTTTATTAATCAAACTTTCAGTGTAATTTTCAAGAAAATGTTCAGTCACAATTCTGAGCACTAACTTAAAATTTTTTGGGAGCATTAGCTTTTATCAATAAAACTGTATACTTACTAATTCTTAATAGACTCAAACTCTATATCGAAGGCATGAAACATATGCTTAGAAAGGATGTGAATAATACTTGAAACATATTTCCAATTTGTACACCTGTGTATGGAGGTGTAAATAATCACCAAATGCTCATCAAATGATTAGTTGGTCCTTAAGGAAATATATTTAAACATTCATACTTGGAGCAAGGAGTATAATTTGGGATTTACAATCTGCTTGTTAATTTGCAATTAAAAAAAAAGATAGTTTTTATTATCCTGACAACTTACAAGGTGTTAAAAACACACGTAATCTCAGCGACAAAAGTCTGGAAAAGGTAACATGTCTTATGAATCTTCAGGCAAAACAAAGCGGAATAAAACGATGCATGTAGCAGTTCATTCTTGAAATGTCAATTTTATTACCTAAGACATAGGGAAATGGTAACCGACTGATTGTATTCATAAAAGTAGCCGACAAAATAAGAAAATGAATGATCTTTGTATGATGGATTTCTGAAAATATATATTTCAGTCATTTTTATCCAAAAAGACTGAATGACTGGGAAATATGACTCTCCTATGATAGCTTTAAATAACTAAGCATAACCAATAAAGATAACAATCCACTTCTTAGTATAACCATCCTAACTAGATATCATTGAGATGGGAGCCATCTCTGTGGGCCCCGCTGTGAATAATGTGCATTAAAAAATTGTATCTTTACCATAGGACATGGGTTTGTCAACTGAAATCAAAGTTTATGACCTTGACCTTTGACCTAGGAAGTTGTAAATAAATTATGACACACCCTTTGGTGTTGGTTTATAAACATGTCAAGTATAAACTTTGAAATGATAACGGTTCTCAAGATATAGAGCGGACACGATCTTTACCATAGGACATGGGGTTGTCAACTGAAACCAAAGTTTTTGACCTTGACCTTTGACATAGGAAGTTGCACATAAATTATGACACACCCTTTGGTGTTGGTTTATATACATGTCAAGTATAAACTTTGAAATGATAACGGTTCTCAAGATATAGAGCGGACACAATCTTTACCATAGGACATGAGGTTGTCAACTGAAACCAAAGTTTTTGACCTTGAACTTTGCCCTAGGCAGTCGTTCATAAATTATGACACACCCTCTGGTGTTGGTTCATATACATGTCAAGTATAAACTTTGAAATCATAACGTTTCTCAAGATATAGAGCGGACACGATCTTCACCACAGGACACAGGGTTGTCAACTGAAACCAAAGTTTTTTTACCTTGACCTTTGACCTAGGAAGTTGTACATATATCATGACACGCCCTCTGGTGGTGGTTAATAAACATGTAAAGTATAAAGTATGAAATCATAATGGTTCTCTAGATATGGAGCGGACACAAAGTGTTACGGACGGACGGAGGGACGGACAGACTGATCACTATAGGGGACCCGCCTTTGGTGGGGCCCTAACTATTCACTTCTTAGTATAACCATCCTAACTATTCACTTCTTAGTATAACCATCCTAATTATTCACTTCTTAGTATAACCATCCTAACTATTCACTTCTTAGTATAACCATCCTAACTATTCACTTCTTAGTATAACCATCCTAACTATTCACTTCTTAGTATAACCATCCTAACTATTTTCCCAAACCTATTTTTTAGCTGTATAATATTGCTGCATTTTTATTCTATTTTTAGTACAGACATTCAACACTTCATAAATATATATGTCTAATTTAACATTTAATGAAGGTTACCTGCTGCATTCCTTGTAATGCTTGTTGTAACATTTTAATCTGATTATCTTTGGTAGTTGTATCTGTGACTGCTTTCTGTTCATGTTTAATCATCTCAACCTCATTCTTATAGGCATCAAGCTGACATTTCAAGGAATCATTCTCACTTTTCAAAAAGTTGATGTGTTCTGTAAAGAGAAATATATCAGTTGTAGTATTTATTATTGGTTAACCTACCTATTATTATCATTCCATGGTTAAATCATCTTTGTCTCTACAGGAGGAAAATTTATTATAATTTATGAAATATCTTAAGTTCATATTAAGCAAAAAGTAGATTAAACATAAAGAAACTGATACATGATTTGTACCTACTCTGACAATGTGCAATTACTATCCATATTTACCTTATACCTACAAGGACAGCTAAAAGGATGGGGAAACTCATTTTCTGATTCAAATGATTATTATTAGGTCAAAAGCAGGTAATCTAAAATAACCCTCATAAAAGTCTGGTCTAAATTGTCTAAGATTATTGGAGATTTATAAAATGAAGTGTTTAAAAATAACAAACAAGAAAACTTACTTGACAATTGGAATCGAATGAACTAGATTAGCTTTTTTTTAATCATTTACAAAGTGCGTAATAAATGTACACAATTAAAACAAAATATAACTCTGTGTGTTGAATGGTGTTATTTGGTTTAAAACTTTTCTGCATACCCACCTTGATTTGCATTAGCAACCATTTCATCAACTGTTGTACCAGCTTTCTTCTTTTTCTTTGCAGAGGATGGTTCATCTTCATTGTCAGACATCTCCATGTCATCTTCCTTACGATCACTGAAGAATTCATCCATTTGTGATTGTCGGGTTTCCTGCAAACATAGGTGTTATTGAACAATTTAAAAGAAATAGATAACAATTTGAATATATCAACAAAAAATATACATTAAGGGTAGTTTGCTATCCTGGTCAATGAAACTTCAAATTTAAATGACACTTGTGTCTTCCCTTAAAAGTGTCAAAAGACGTGAATGATGACACTTGTGTCTTCCCTTAAAAGTGTCAAAAGACATGAATGATGTATTTTCGACTTACACGGAAGTTAGCATCCATGAATAAAGATACTTTCCTTATATACAAAATAAAAATAGCTATGATAAGTTGATATTCACTTTACTATTTAATATGCAATCTGTTCTCATTTCTTTTTACATTTTATATTGTCTTAGTTCAATCAATTTACATCATTTAAGTTAACCCTACTTTATATTCTTCAATAAAAGGTTATGTACTTACCTGCAGCTATCCCAAAAATAATAATTACCTTTTTAAGAAAAGGTCCAACATTGATTTTTAATAATATGCATAAAAGGTATCAATTAAATAAAAGGTTTGATTCTACACACAGTTCGAAGGCCCATTATGCAGTCTATTTTCATCGCCACTGATTCTTGTGCAGACAGAAAACTATACTACATATTTTTGTTTCTGATATGATAATTCCAGGGAAAGCATTGTAATCATACTTACTTTGACTTGCCTATCTGATCCTTTTCTTGTTGAGCATGCAACACTATTTCTTTTGATATTGATATGAACTATTTAACCCCACAAATCATCATTTCTAATTAACTTCAAATGATTCAAAATTCACAATATATTTTGTAAATTTCTTTTGTTTGTACTAATGTGGTGAGACAGTAGAAAACCAATGACATAAAAAATTTAGGAAACTTCTTGTTAGTGCTCCATTAAAATTGTATATTGAATGAAATGTTTGCCTAATTAGACCCTTAAATTTTCTGATCCATATATGCTTCTACTAAAATATTCATTGAAAAAAATATATGTTTTTTACATTAAAAGGGACATAGAAAATTTGATACATAAGATTATAGACATTTGTAAATCGACAAACAAATTATATAGAGGCTATAGAACCTATCCCTTCCCGGTTTCCTACTTATGCTTATAAAATTGTCAAATCTTTTTTTCCATTCCCTACTTGTACTTATTAAATTGCCTATTTGTTACCTGAACCAGACCTACCTTTATCTGTTTGTACCATAGTTCTATATTCTTGCGCTGAGCTTTTGTAAAATGGTCCCAGTTCCTCTGCTTTTGAGTTGCAGCAAAGACTCTCTCAATCAGTTCGTCTTTAGTGAGAAAAATACACCATGTTATATCATACCAATTTCTAACATTTTCTATTTTACTCCTGGCTCCAGGACTGACATAGGAAAATTCAGTATATGACTGAAAATGCCTTCTAAAATTCCCTCATTAAGATAGAACAGTATTTTTATTTGAGCCCTGGCTGTTTACCATCAAGCTGCTTTCCATCAAGCAAAGGATTTTGGAATATTTCTGTTTTTCATTTAAGTTTCTGATACATGAACAATGATGAATATCTTATTGCTTGTTCCATTCTCAGTTCCAAAATCCTTTTGTGTCTAACAGAGCAAACATTACCATTCATTAGCTAAATCAATGACTTCTTAAATAGAAAATATCCCTCATCCAGGCATAAATTACAACCAAAATGTGACTAAACTGGAAAGATTTATTTCAAATGGAATTGGTATTCCTTGTAATTTGTGAACTAAGGACTACTTACAGAATTTTTACCTGTCATTTGTCCCTAGATGAGAGACATTTTAACTGAATCAGTCCAAGTTTAATCCTCCTATTCCAATGTTTTAATACTGTGCATCATACTATTAAATACTCACACTGATTTACTATAGAAAGCATGAATGACATTTTTAGTCTTCCAATGATAAATATACCAAGTTGAATGGATTACTGATAGAACTTTCAACTGTATATGAAGTAGATACTTATCTACATAAATATAATTTTGATTTTTTGTATAATGTTTAAACTTGTAAAATATATACAGTGTGAATACTTGAGAAACAAATAAGATGTCTTCTGTTTAAAGTTGTGTTACCTTCCAGCAAGTATAATTGGAAAATGTCAGCGTCTAAATAGTGCTCATGTTTTCAAAGATAATGCTTCACAGTTGAATACTGTTTTTTTTTTTAAATGTTTAATACGTTTTTATTTCAAACTTGTATACTCACCATGGCTCTCCCATTACCTAATTTTTTCCTTTAAAAATTCATTTGAAACTCACGTCTTTCTCAGTTTTTACCTAAATACATTCAGAAATAATGCACTAGAACTTTTATCAATCTAGTTCTAGCTGAATTGGTTACTTTCTATCATGGAAGATACTGCTACATGTATATTTACAGGCAAATATATCGCCATTCCTATTGCCTGTGTAACTGACAATTTTTTCAAAAATAATCTTGTCAAAGAGTTATCTCCCTTGCCTTACATAACTTCCTGTTCAGTACTTACATTGCTGTAGAATAGTTTCCAACAACTGTTTATATCTCATTTTAACTCTTTCAATCTCTTCTTCTCCTGTTTGTTTTTCGGACTGTAAGTTACGGATTCGAGCGTTAGCACACTGTATCAACGTGTAAAACTGTGAAACATTACGCTTACTACAGTCTCCCCTCTCTAACCAAGTGTTCAATATGTGGACAGCTGTCACAAAGTTTTCTTCAGCTACAAATATAACAAAAGTTGGATTAATCAAGGGACAAAGGTTTTTCATTGCTGTTAAATTTATAAATAAACCTGATGTAATTTGATAGTTTTTTTTAAACAGAATGAAAAATAAAAAAATTGTATTGAACAGGAAAAATTATAAGACTATTAACACAAAATCATATTTTTCTTCTGACATTTCAGATTACAATTCTTCAAGAGAAAATTTTTCTGTAAATGAGACATGTAAACCATTGAAAGGTTATACAGACTGATATAATATGATATTTTCTGTTTTATTGTTATCATAAGGGGTCAAGTGTACCAACCCTATAACTATTGCATTTCAGTATATTATTCGATTGAAATAATTAAGGAATGACTGTAATATTTTTTCTGTCTATTAAGAAATAACATAAAAAATTTGGTGCATACTGAATAACGCGCGTAGCGGGTTATTTAACAGTGTCCACCACTTTTTTTATGTTATTTCGAATAGACAGAAAAAATATTACAGTCATTTCTTATAATTTAATTCTAAATTCCATTTTAAACCGTAGAAAACGATGAAAAAACGTTGATGACGTCACGGTCACATGACTAAATTATGTCTGTGGGCTCATAACAAAATAACGTCAGCCAATCAGAAGACGCATTACATCCAAAATTAAATTATTACACTATAAATAAATACCACTTATAAATGTCTTGTTCATAAATTTGAATGAAATGAAATACAGTCGACTCTCGTTATGTCGAAGTCAGCCGGACCAGAGAAATATTTCGAGATACACGTAGTTCAACTCAAACGAACACTGGAAGTTCGACAATCTAAGGGACACAACTCTTGCTTATCTTGGTAAAGCTAAAATAAATCCGGGTGAATATGGCAAGGAGATCGATATTCTAGTATCAGATAGATGTATTTGTATGTCACAGTCTTTTACTATTATAATGACATAATTTTTACTTATTCAATTGTTTCAATCTAAAACAAATCCTATAGCTTTTTCAAGAGAGTAATTTCCAATCTATAGTTTCGTTATTCAGTTCGGTTTTCGCTGACAATATTGTTTATTCTCGGATACAAGAGATTTAAGAAAATTTTGATTTCTATTCATTTTTTTTTTTTTATCTCACTTTTTCTTTTCAAAAGAAAATATAAAAAAGATTAAAGACGCCGTTTGAGTAGTTTATAGGTGATCATCAACGGAAGCCATAATCCTCACTTTATACACACCCAAGCTCATTAGTGTAAATAACAAATTAATTGTTTTGTAAACATTTTAAATACTGTTTCATGAACATTAACAATGTATCACTAATTATTTATCAAAATTCTATAAAAGATAATCTTAGGTAAACACTCATGGAAATAGCATGTCATAAATCAATACAGTGGTCAGTGACCGGAAATTTAATTACACGTGCATTGTCAGATTAACTATTCAATCCATTTAAATCCCGGAGGTCATGTTTTGACATATGTGTATTAATTCGAGATAAAAAATGAATTTTGAATGCTTTTGTTAACCTTGGGACCGTAAATTTAGTTTGACTCAACCGAAATTTCGACTCATCCAATTTCAACTCATCAGGAGTCGAATTACATACCTTTGTATGGAATAAAGTTCGGGACCACGTGAAAACTTCGACTCATCAGAAATTTCGAGTCAACCGAGTTCGAGACAACGAGAGTTAACTGTAAATCTAATATCAGAACCATGTTTTAAAAATTTGATAATTTGAAACTTAACTATTTAAGTTGGAAAGGCAAATACAAATGTATTTAGAGAAAAAGATTTTTGCAAAATTTAAAACAATTAAATGGTATTTCCTTTAGATGTCTATGTTTGAGATGTTTGTATTACATTTAAGTTTGTCCATAAGCATCATAGCCTCATGATCATTATAGTGGACAATGGGTGGTGGACTGGGTGGGCGGAGCCTGGCATCCTCCATTCTCTGCATATGTCTCATCTGTCTGGCCATAGCTCTCTCTTTACATTCAAATTCATACTGATCATCTCTAGCATTGGCGTAGTCTACATGGAGCCGTCCTGTGTTATCTTTATCATCTTTGTCTTCAATTTTCATTCTGTAACCTAATAACATTGAAAAAGACATAATAAATATAATTATAAGTCTAATAAACAGTTTCTATACACATTTGCATACTGAATAAAATCCATTATGAAGGCAATTGAAAATATCTGCAATTTTGAATAAATACATAATATAAACTGATTGATTGACCCCTAGTTGACAGATCTAATTAAACTAGAGGCTCTAAAGAGCCTGTATCGCTCACCTTGGTCTATGTGAATACTTAACAAAGGACACAGATGGATTCATAACAAAATTGTGTTTTTGTGATGGTGATATGTTTGTAGATCTTACTTTACTGAACATTCTTGCTGCTTGAAATTATCTCTATAATGAACTTGGCCCAGTAGTTACAGTAGATAATGTTAGTGAAAATTTACAAATTTTATAATTGTTAAAAATTTACTATAAAGGGCAATAACTCCTTAAGGGGTCAATTGACCTTTTTGGTCATGATGATTTATTTAGGTTTTACTTTGCTGTACATTATTACTGTTTATAGTTTATCTCTATCTATAATAATATTCAAGATAATAACCAAAAACAGCGAAATTTCCTTAATATTACCAATTCAGGGGCAGCAACTCAACAATGGGTTGTCCGATTCATCTGAAAATTTCAGGGCAGAAATATCTTGACCTGATAAACCATTTAACCTCATGTCAGATTTGCTCTAAATGCTTTGGTTTTTGAGTAATAAGCCAAAAACTGATTTCACCCCTATGTTCTATTTTTAGCCATGGTGGCCATCTTGGTTGGTTGGCCGGGTCACTGGACACAATTTTTAAACTAGATACCCCAATGATGATTGTGGCCAAGTTTGGTTAAATTTGGCCCAGTAGTTTCAGAGAAGAAGATTTTTCTAAAAGATTACTAAGATTTACGAAAAATGGTTAAAAATTGACTATAAAGGGCAATAACTCCTAAAGTGGTCAACTGACCATTTTGATCATGTTGACTTATTTGTAGATCTTACTTTGCTGAACATTATTGCTGTTTACAGTTTATCTCTATCTATAATAATATTCAAGATAATAACCAAAAACAGCAAAATTTCCTTAAAATTACCATTTCAGGGGCAGCAACTCAACAACGAAAAGTCCGATTCATCTGAAAATTTCAGGGCAGATAGATCTTGACCTGTTGAACAATATTACCCCTGTCAGATTTGCTCTAAATGCTTTGGTTTTTGAGTTCTAAGCCAAAAACTGCATTTTACCCCTGTTCTATTTTTAGCCATGGCGGCCATTTTGGTTGGTTGTCCGGGTCACGCCACACATTTTTTAAACTATATACCCCAATGATGATGTGGCCAAGTTTGGATTAATTTGTCCCAGTAGTTTCAGAGAAGAAGATTTTTGTAAAAGATAACTAAGATTTACGAAAAATGGTTAAAAATGGACTAAAAAGGGCAATAACTCCTAAAGAGGTCAACTGACCATTTCGGTCACGTTGACTTATTTGTAAATCTTACTTTGCTGAACATTATTGCTGTTTACAATTTATCTCTATCTATAATAATATTCAAGATAATAACCAAAAACAGCAAAATTTCCTTAAAATTATCAATTCAGGGGCAGCAACCCAACAACGGGTTGTCTGATTCATCTGAAAATTTCAGGGCAGATAGATCTTGACCTGATAAACAATTTGTCCTATGTCAGATTTGCTCTAAATGCTTTGGTTTTTGAGTTATAAGCCAAAAACTGCATTTTACCCCTATGTTCTATTTTTAGCCATGGCGGCCATCTTGGTTGGTTGGCCAGGTCACGCCACACATTTTTTAAACTAGATACCCCAATGATGATTGTGGCCAAGTTTGGTTTAATTTGGCCCAGTAGTTTCAGAGGAGAAGATTTTTGTAAAAGTTAACGACGACGGACGACGACGACGGACGACGGACGACGGACGCCAAGTGATGGGAAAAGCTCACTTGGCCCTTCGGGCCAGGTGAGCTAAAAACTAGAGGGTCCAAGGACCCTGTGTCGCTCACCTGATATTTTTATTTACAATTGATGCATGATAAATGCAACTGTTGTACTGTCGTTTAGTTTCAGAGATATAATACTAAAAAGTGCGTTTGAAACCTATGTTTTATTTCAGCCATGTGGGCAGGCAGGGTCATCATACACAGTGCTCCCTGGATATCCTAGTGGTGATTTAAACCAAGTTTGTTTAAATTTGACAGTTGTTTCAGGGGAGAATTTTGTAAAATTTATCTAACGAGAAATGCAAAGTAATGAGAAAGTTGTGAAGTTGTTTTGTTGTTGCGCAACCCCCCCGCTCCCCCTTTGCCAAAAAAAACAAAAAGGTAATAAAAAATTATCATATAAGGGCAATCTATCCTATTAATGATTTCTGCAAAATTCAGTTGATTGTGCAAGGGTTGTATAGCCAGCTGAGGTCGTGAAAAACTCTCTTTTGTTGTTGTAGATAGATCTAGACCTGATAAACAATTTTACCACATGTCAGATTTGCTCTAAATGCTTTGGTTTTTGAGTGATAAGCCAAAAACTGCATTTTACCCCTAAGTTCTATTTTTAGTCATGGCGGTCATCTTGGTTGGTTGGCCAGGTCACCGGACACAATTTTTAAACTAGATACCCGAATGATGATTGTGGCCAAGTTTGGTTTAATTTTGCCCAGCAGTTTCAGAGGAGAAGATTTTTGTAAAAGATAACTAAGATTTACGAAAAATGGTTAAAAATTGACTATAAAGGGCAATAACTCCTAAAGGGGTCAACAGACCATTTTGGTCATGTTTGACTTATTTGTAGATCTAACTTTGCTGAACATTTTTGCTGTTTACAGTTTATCTCTATCTATAATAATATTCAAGATAATAACCAAAAACAGCAAAATTTCCTTAAAATTACCAATTCAGGGGCAGCAACCTATCAACGGGTTGTCCGATTCATCTCAAAATTTCAGGGCAGATAGATCTTGACCTGATAAACAATTTTACCACACGTCAGATTTGCTCTAAATGCTTTGGTTTTTGAGTGATAAGCCAAAAACTGCATTTTAACCCTATGTTCTATTTTTAGCCATGGCTGCCATCTTGGTCGGTTGGGCGGGTCACCGAACACAATTTTTAAACTAGATACCTGAATGAAGATTGTGGCCAAGTTTGGTTTAATTTGGTCCAGTAGTTTCAGAGGAGAAGATTTTTGTAAAAGATAACTAAGATTTACGAAAAATGGTTAAAAATTGACTATAAAGGGCAATAACTCCTAAAGGGGTCAACAGACCATTTTGGTCATGTTGACTTATTTGTAGATCTTACTTTGCTGAACATTTTTGCTGTTTACAGTTTATCTCTATCTATAATAATATTCAAGATAATAACCAAAAACAGCAAAATTTCCTTAAAATTACCAATTCAGGGGCAGCAACCTATCAACGGGTTGTCCGATTCATCTCAAAATTTCAGGGCAGATAGATCTTGACCTGATAAACAATTTTACCCCCTGTCAGATTTGCTCTAAATGCTTTGGTTTTTGAGTTATAAGCCAAAAACTGCATTTTACCCCTATGTTCTATTTTTAGCCATGGCAGCCATCTTGGTTGGTTGGGCGGGTCACCGGACACAATTTTTAAACTAGATACCCTAATAATGATTTTGGCCATGTTTGGTTAAATTTGGCCCAGCAGTTTCAGAGGAGAAGATTTTTGTAAAAGTTAACGACGCCGGACGACGGACGCCGGACGCCGGACGACGACGGACGCCGGACGCCAAGTGATGAGAAAAGCTCACTTGGCCCTTCGGGCCAGGTGAGCTAAAAATTGTCCTATTTCTCTGATAAGTCTTGCATGTTTGAAAATCTATAATTATTTGTTGTGCCAAAGGTCAAAATATTGTGTAATTTCATTTTTTTTTGGTAAATGTTTTTCCAAACCAATAGCATATTTGATGCACTCCAGTTGCATGTAAGTTTCCTGTATCTATACCACTAAAACCCTTTTTTAATGTTGTTGTTATAAGTCCATATAACTATTTAGTTTAGTATGATGTCCATTACCACTGAACTAGTGTACATTTTTGTTTAGGGGCCAGCTGAAGCACGCCTCGGTGTGTGGGAGTTTCTCACTGCATTAAAAACCCATTGGTGGCCTTCGGCTGTTGTCTGCGCTTTGTGTTGTTGTCCCTTTGACGCATTTCCCATTTCCATTCTCAATCTTATATCATTTGATTTATTTTGACATCCATTTTGATTATCATTTTAATTTTTTAACAACACTTAACAAGTGTGAAATCTTTGATTAATATATACCTGACATAAACAAAGCTCTATCTGCACTCTCATCGTGCTCAAATCTGATGTGAGCAAAGTTTTTCTTTCCTTTTCTGATGCTACAAATAATACCAAAGTTTTCAAATACTTCAGCCAACATATCTTCTGTACTATTTTCTGGAATGCCACCGACAAATATAGTCCTGCATCCTGGAGGTCTTTCCCGTACTGAGGGTGGTGGGGCATTCATTGGTGGAGGATAACAGACACTGCTCTTTAATCTCAAGATTTCTTTTGGCATGAATTGTGCAAGCATTGCCAGGTCTAGTCCAGGAATGGTGGAGTTTGCAGTGAAGGACCCTGGACCCATTCCTTGGGATCCATCTGTTCCAGGTCCATTTTGTCCCATTGGTCCATATCCACTGTACTGTAAAACAAAACAAGAATTTTAAGTGAGCAGCAACACTTATTAACATCACATGCATGTAAGTTTTTTACTAGGAAATTTTGCAATACAATCTTCCTTTCAATTTCTCATTGGGCCAAAAAAATATATATTTTTGTGTTTTAGTTGCACATCAGACCTTAATTTATAAGCTCTGACCCTATATTTGTTTTCCAAATAAAAAATCTAAATCAAAATTGGTCAGTGTGATCTGAAAAAAGCTCTTCCTTAGCATGTTCAAAATGTCTGGGTCTAATTTGCTCTTTTGTAACAACATTTTTGTGTCAGTTAATCAAAACAAAAAAATTGGCCGGTTGTACAACTAGTGTGCTTGCAGTGCGGGAGATGAAATGCAACCATAAACCTGATATATAATTATTCATGGCAGGTTCATACTCAAAATCATAGAGATTGATAAAAAAAAATTCCTAACCTATTCATCCGGTTTTTTTTGGGGGCATGTAACAGGAAACACACCTGTTTCTCATTTCTAAATTTAACTAGAACACTACCGCAAAATCGCATTTAAGGCTTGGTTGAAAGTATGTAAACTTGTGTTGTAGGATGAATTTTAGAAAAGATTTTATGTCTGGAGAATTTCAGAAATTTCAAACTGAATCATAGGCACTTGGTCTAATGGAGACAGGACAATTATTTTAAGCCCTCTCCCTTTTGGCCAAGTCTGTTATTTTTTTGCTTTCTGTTAAATTCCATGATTTTCGCTTTTCTAAATACTATGAACATACATATTTATAATATGAATAAAGTATATTTGCTATTAACTATCAATTCCAAGTTTCTTCTCCACAGTGATCACTGCTATATTATATAGAAAATCTCTATATATTTTGTCCTCAGTCCCAGAGTTATTATGAAAATTATGTTTAAAGAGGGAGTATAAGAGGGTATCTGCATGGAAGAACGCCAAATTTTATGTCATTTCACGATGAACGAACAATTAAAAAATTTTTGCATGTTGATCTTTTTATCGATTTCACAAAACACGGTGAAGAACAAACCCTTTTCACCGCTACATGTGAAATAAAAAGTGGCAAAACACGTTGCACGAAAATAACCCTTTACCCACTCTGTGTAAATCGGAGGTATTGGGTATGACTTAAAAGTCGGTCTGATGACTGAAATAATATTCGGATGCCTTTTTCTTCGTTTTTCTCCCAAAATAAAGCAAACTGAATAATCATAAGAATGGATGACAAATTCGACTATGAATGGTACCTAAAGGACACAGAGGCATGATGATGGAAGAGAAGCCACACACAAAATGAGGTCTTCTCGTTTAATAGTATAGATATGATTTGAATTAAGACTTTAAATACCTGATTATACATCATCTGCATATTAGCATCACCCATCATTTGTCCTTGCATCATCCCACCACCACCATATCCCATTTGACCACCAAAGCCCATTCCACCCATCATATTCATGCCACCTTGTGGCCCCTGATTGCCACCCATCATGTTCATGCCACCTGGTGGCCCCTGGTTGCCACCCATCATGTTCATTCCACCTGGTGGTCCCTGGTTGCCACCCATCATGTTCATTCCACCTGGTGGTCCCTGGTTGCCACCCATCATATTCATTCCACCTTGTGGCCCTTGATTCCCACCCATCATATTCATGCCTCCCATTTGTCCCTGGTTTCTGTCCATCATATTCATTCCACCTTGATTTGGCATGCCACCACTGTTTCCTGAAAATCACAAAAAACAAAGGATTGAATAGATTGTCAGTGTCAACTTCCTTAGAAACAACATTGAAGTAAAATTAGTGCAGTATTTAATTTAATATTGAATGATAGATTTATAAATTTGTTTCTACCATAACAAGGAAATCATGATTGTTTAATTCCATGAATTAATGACATTTTCATAAACCAAGTTGTTTGAAAAGAAAATGAACTTCCACAACAGTGAATTCATGAAAAATATGGTTAACAATGTTTACACATAGATAATTTGGATCAGCATAATTGTGCATGTAATATACCTATATATAAATTTTCACTGTAATTAATTCTAATACAAAAAGAAAGGTTCACAAAATTTATGAAAAAAAATTGTGATTTTTAAATAAAAACTATGTTTTTTCACACTAATTAAAAAGCCAAATTTCACCAAACTATATAGTATACAAAATTTATTGGTCTCCTACCTATTCTTTCAGATTTTTTGTGAAAATTGTTGACAAAGTGGAAACTATGCTGGATTTGAGGCCCTTATTATCACATTTGCCACCATAGAAAACAACCCATAAGTATGTAGTAGTGTAATATACAGCAAATATTAAAGTGTGTCTCTCAATTTAGATTTAAATAGCACATTAATTTCTGAACTTTTCTTACAGTCTAATTTTGTTTTAATTAGTAATATTTCCCTTTACATATACAATAGTAAGAATTGTTCATTCTTTACCTTCTAATGGCATAGGAGGTTTTCCTTTGCTTCCATCAAACTGGAGAGGAGCATTATTACTGTTTGGGTCAAATCCTCTATTTCTTCCAGGTTTCTGTGGCCCTATCATTGTTTAAGTTCCTATAATTGAAAAAGAATTAATTCAATACAAAAATTTTTAACACAGGATAAATTAAATAAGCAATTCCTAGCAGTCATCCATCAGCATTTGAAGTAATTCAGTTTTCTATATCCTATTTTCAATAATCAATATTTTTTTTATTGGCCAACACACATTGCCATTTTCCTGTGTAGTTGGTAAATTATTTATTAAGAATAATTTTTTTGGTAAAAACCATTAAAGTCATAATAAACGATTGACCTGTGAAAAATAATGTTATTCCAATTCTTGAACCAATGCTTACAAACATCATAAATTTAGTCTTCTGTGCACGAATTTATCATTTTTTTCGCATAAGTTTCGTATACTGTGAAAGTACTTTTATTCGTGGGGTACCAATTTTCGTGGTTTTCGTGGATGACTTTATCCACGAATTTAAGTGTCCAACGAAATAAAACAACTATTGTCCAAATCAAGACATGGAAAGATCCCCATCGGTAGGTTTGACTACTGATATGATCTAGAAAATATATTGAATAACGCCAAATCTGAGAGAACTTTAATAGCAGTCACAGAACTACAACCGCATGCCGGATTAAATCCATTTAATCTTTTAGAACCTAAACTGTACAACTGTTGATCTTTTAATTCTCATAAAAAATATTTTTGATGGATGAAATTCAGATTAACGGTATTTATATGATAGTATGATAAAGTGTTCATTTTATATCCTCATAGTTATCGTACATATGGGAAATAATAATTTAATGCTGGGAATGATTTTGATAAGAATTATTTGACATTTCAAGATACGTTTATAGCATTTGTGTATGTTACTGTTTTCTTAAGGTGACATGTTTATGGCCTAATTAAGACCTTTGATGGTCTTTAGCCTGTTGATCACTTTATCATGGGTTAATTAGTGTTATCACTATGATTTACACGGTCAATGTTTACTTTGCAATTTCCTTCAATCCAGACAATTTGTAACCTTCGTTTCTAAAGGCTTTAATTTTTCAATCATTTCAAAAGAAAAAACTAAAATCCACGAATTTAAAAACCCACGAACATGTAAATATTGCTCAAACCACAAAAATTGATACCCACGAATTAAAGTACTTTCACAGTAATCGTCAATTTTTTTTTCAATTGGTCAGTGTTGTTGTGAAAATATGGCAGGTAATTAAAGTTTGTGTTTTGAAGCTGAGGTTTAACAATTGTCACTTGTTTGTCAACAATCAACAAAAAAGCATGGATATTGAGAAAGTGTTTAACATGTACAATCAGATAATAATTTATTTTAAGGACGTACATGCCTTTTGCAATAACTGGATTTTTACAAGATGGGTCACACAGAGGTCACTTTGCATACGGAAAATATGTCAGGGAATTGGTTCCTGGAAAGAAGCAATTAAAATAAAGTAAACTTCTTCTTAATATGAACAAATTAAAGAATTTTCTTCAGAAAAAAGTATATGGACCATAATTTGCTGTTGGGCTCGTTTCCTATAACGATAGAAAAGTGATAAAAATGTGTATTACTGTAAGAAAAGTTGTAACTACATCTAAAGATGCCTTTATTTTTATCAACATACAAGTGTATGCTACTCTTCCTTAGAAAAAAAATTGAAGTTAACAAATTTCAAAGATTATACGACCGTATTTTTGTGTCGTTTCTCGTGTTACTTTTCGCTTCCTAAGTGCATAACGCTGACTGATTTATACATAATAGTCACCGGCAAATTCGTAACTTTTGCTTTCAAATAATAAAGAACATCGACCAATAAGAATAGTCAGAAGAAAATGCCGAGAACTATAAGTATTTCTGTAGCAGGTGTAAGAACACTAGCGTTACTTTGGTTTCCGATTTCGTAACGCAAATTTTAGATGATGTAATCTGCTTTGTTGTAATAGAATTCTTTATAACAATATGCAAATATGAACTCTCACGAGATGTTCAAACAGGTAAATCAGAGATGATTTACATTCTAGTTTTGTTCTTCAGAATAATTAAGTTAGAAAATGACGTTATCGTTATGCGTTACATTTCACACGAAACAGAAGTCCAGTTATTTCCTTTTTTTTATTAAAATTGTTTTTGTCGTTAAGTTCTAATCATTTCCGGTCATACGTGAAACATGTGACTAACATGTGATCACGCCCTTACGGCCGGATATATGAAATACTAGGTCTATACATTGTTTTTGTTTCCAACGGGATGTTAGCAAACATAATCTGTAGACTTGTTTCGTCTTGTTTAAAAAAGGAAAATACAATTTTCAAAGAGATTGCGCCGGGGGTCTATTATTTTTCCTATGTGCATAATGTTACATACGATCTTGTGTGAAAATAAATGCCCAATGACTTGACAAAATCGATTTCAGATTTGACAGACGTTATAACACACTTCGTTTCCGGATAACGATGTAAAGGGTCCTTGGAAAATTCAATCGACATTACATCTCTTATCATTGTGCCGATGCTCGTTGGATTGATTTTGCTTCAACAGTAAATATTACTGGATATTTTAGGTGAATAAAGATAATTTAATAAAAAATACATGTTTATATACCGTTACACTTGGAATGTACAAAGTTGGTATCTTTGTCACAATTTTTAATTATTTTTTTTATTCATGTTCTGCAAACACTTTTCAGAAACGCAATAAACTTGTCAAAGGAGAAGAAACTTTTACCATGCATGACTTGAAAGGAAGTACTTTATTAATTTTAGCCCACTAAAGTAGGTTAAAATGTGGAAACCATGTAGATGGTGTACAGATCACAAATATCACATGGTGCCTATTTTAAAGATTTTAATTCCAAGTTAAAAGTTTTTTTCTTTACTGGATTTAAAGAATTTTACATTGCCAATGATTTGGAATAAATTGTATATAACTGGAATTTCAAAACCAAATATAAATACATTTTTTTTGGCTAAAACATCAAGATACAACGATTATGGTATCCTGTATCAATGAAGAAAATATGGAAATTTCTGAATAAATTGTACTAATTGTTTTCAAAACAAGCACATATTTAGGAGTTTTATAATACTGTTACATTTAAGATGGATTTTAAGAAAAAGTATACTGTTCAGATTATTTTAAGCAGATTTTGCAATAAAATAAAACTAAAAAAATGCTTTCGGTTTCTTATGGTTTCCTGTCGCGTTTAAAAAAAACTTTAATTTAACATTGAAAATAGATTTTAAATATTAACATGAAGCAAGTAACACTAGTAATGGTGTTCATTTATGTCTTTTGAAATATATTGTGCAAAATAAAGAAAATAAAGATTGGTTTCCTGTTTGGTTTCCTGTCACGTAAACGGTGAATCAAAATGGATTAATTTTTTCTTGAAAAACTCAATTGTTCCATTAATACTATTCTAACACCAACACAACCCACAGAATAAAAGTTAAAGTTTTAGAACTTACAAAAAAGGATACAAAAAGAAACCAAAGGCCGAATACCAAATTATGGTCCATATGTACATCAGTTTTATAATGAAAACTATCCATTGAGTTGTAAAAAACATATGCATAATTTTTTTTTAATATGAGGTTTCTTATGACTTTAAACCTTAGTGTATATTATAAATTATAATCTATATTTAATCATCATCCATTTCGAATCTGGGTCCGATCGCCCCAAAAAACATGTTCATGTCCATTCACATTCACCCCCTTCCACTTTCACACTCTAAAAATTCACACCAGACATGTTCACACCCTTTTTATTTGGAATCCATACTTACAACAAGACATAGATAGCATTGAAAGAGTTCAAAGGAGGGCTGCACCTTTTGTTATTAACAAATACAGAAACACCTCAAGCGTTGGTAACATGTTACAACATATTGAATGGCGCAGTCTCTCTGACAGAAGAAAAGACTCCAGATTGGTAATGCTTATAAAATTGAACACAAAAAGACAAACAAGACATTCTAATTCAAACAGCTCCCAAATTCCATCCTGTAAAACACAGTACAGAAAAGAATCCTATTTTCCAAGAACTATTACGGACTGGAACAAACAAACAGATAACATTGTAAATTGCAATTCAGTAGACTCTTTGAAATCTTCAATTTCAAAGCATCAATATTTAACTCAATTATAACATCTTACATAATTATACAAAACATTTTTTAATTTTTCCTATTTTTTAAAAATTGTATATATTTCAATCTATGTCTTCTTGTAAGTTTCCTCCGGTGACATAATCTTCAATTTGTTGAAGGCAGTCACTATACGGTAGAATAGAATAGAATATTTGTTCATGTATAATAATTTTGTAATCAAGTTTCGGTACTCTTTTTTTCAATGTTTCAAAATAAAGAGATTCAGACAACAGTTTTCGTGTGTGTTGAATTAATTTTAACTATGTTTTGGTTAGTGCAAGGATTTGTATAGTGAGATCTTACAATACAAATGCTTGGTAAGTGTATTGCTATTTAAAAGAAATCATTGTTTCTGAATAAAGTGAGATTCTGATAACGTTTTTTTTTCTGTGTTGAATAAATCTTAATCGTGTTTTGGTGAGTGTATCATGTGTATTGCTATACATTTTTTGTTTTCACTGTTTTAAAAAAAAAGTGAGATCAAAGAGGTCAAGTTGTTTTAAAAATATAATTATTTTTCAATGTTTTAATAAGAAATTGTCAATTTAAATTTGAACATACAATTCCTTGGTTTTACTCATACTCATTACATGCAGTATTCACATCAAACATGTCAAAGTAAGTAAAACAACACTAATCTTGATTTTCAAACACTCAACAATTATACAAAATTTAGCTGTGTATAAATACCAATTAGTAGTAAAATCATACTCAATTAGCATTTGATAATTAATCATCAAATTCATTATCATAAAAATGGGGGGGGAACAGACCTAGGGAGCGCATGTATAGGGTGCAAAAGTGAATTGGGAAGTTCAAGCGGGGCAGATACTTGGGTCAACCGTGAACCGGCACAGATTTCCACATAAAGACAAGGTGTAGTTGTCTGTAGTCAATCCACTTCAGAAACATTAAGCAGCTCATTCATTTTGGACGAGCAAATATCAACTTTTTCATCTGGGACAAACTCTGACTGCCAAGGGGGTCTCTTTGGGAGGTTCTGATCCCAAATCCGGCTTACAGTTTTGTCAGATTCATGTATGTACGTAAGCCATTCTCATTTTTTGGTAATTTCTGTGTCCGCTAGACTTCATTTCCTGTTTTCACGGCACAATAATTTGACTTTCACGTCACGCTTACAAAATATTGGCAATTCCACGTCACACTTAGCCCCCAATGAGACCTACTACCAATGCCCCCCAGCTTGTCTGGCAAAACAGCTGCTGGACATCACCATTTAATTGTGGGTTTCATTGAGGTCTAAGCGTGACACAGGATTGCCTATTTTATGTAAGTGTGACGCGTGAAAGCCAAATTATTGAGCCGTGAAAACGGAAAATGAAGTCTAGTGGGACACGGTAAATTACAACCAGGTGCTCCGCAGGGCGCAGCTTTATACGACCGCAGAGGTCGAACCCTGAACAGTTGGGGCAAGTATGGACAAAACATTCAAGCATGATACAGCTCTGAATTTGGATTGTGATCAAATTTTTGAAATTACATGGTTTTTTTTTACACAAAACAAATGCCAAGATTTTACAAATCAATTAAAGATTTCTTCTTCAAACTTTTTAAATCTAAAATTAAATAGTTGACACAGCATAGGTTTCTGACACAGAATGAATGTGGTCTAATGAACTTAAAAGGTTTTTTTTGCCTTTGAGCAAATCACTATGCTGTTGAATATTAATCCTCTCAAAAAAATGTTTGAAGAAATTTTCTTTTTATTTATGAAATCTGAAATGAGAAAAATTTAACCCCCCCCCCCTTTTTTTTCACATCCCCGTTTCCCTTTTTCAAAACTGATATCAATTCAAATTTCTAATGGAGTTTGCAACAATAACTACTCATTTAAATACATCATAAAATATTAAGTTGTAAAAAAACTGCTTGTTATCACTGAATGGTAAAGATTATTTAAATTTATCAGTTGGTAGTAAAAAGTGTATATACATTGTATATTGTATATAACAAAGATTTAAGTTGATTCTGGACAAAGAAAGATAACTCCAATTAAAAAAAATTCTTGCTATTGCACAAATAGGATATTTCTTGCTTACTATTCTGGACAAAGAAAGATAACTCTAATTAAAAAAAAATTTGCTATTTCACAATATTGTGCAATTAGATATTTCTTGCCATTGCACAATACTGTGCAATTGAAAAGACTTGCTATTGCACAATACTTAATATAATAATTTTAGATCCTGATTTGGACCAACTTGAAAACTGGGCCCATAATCAAAAATCTAAGTACATGTTTAGATTCAGCATATCAAAGAGGCCCAAGAATTCAATTTTTGTTAAAATCAAACTTAGTTTAATTTTGGACCCTTTGGACTTTAATGTAGAATTTGAAATTTGAAAACAGGACCAAAAATGAAGAATCTACATACACAGTTAGATTTGGCATATCAAAGAACCCCAAGGATTCAATTTTTGATGAAATCAAACAAAGTTTAATTTTGGACCCTTTGGACCTTAATGTAGACCAATTTGAAAACTGGACCAAAAAAACTTCAATAATCAAGAATCTAAGTACATTTTTAGATTCAACATATCAAAGAACCCAACCGATTCATTTTTTGTCAAAATCAAACTAAGTTTAATTTTGGACCCTTTGGACCTTAATGTAGACCAATTTGAAAACGGGACCAAAAGTTGAGAATCTACATATACAGTTAGATTCGGCATATCAAAGAACCCCAATTATTCAATTTTGATGAAATCAAACAAAGTTTAATTTTGGACCCTTTGGGCCCCTTTTTCCTAAACTGTTGGGACCAAAACTCCCAAAATCAATACCAACCTTCCTTTTATGGTCATAAGCCTTGTGTTTAAATTTCATAGATTTGTATTTACTTATACTAACATTATAGTGCGAAAACCAAGAAAAATGCTTATTTGGGTCCCTTTTTGGCCCCTAATTCCTAATTTGTTGGGTCCTAAACTCCCAAAATAAATACCAACCTTCCTTTTGTGGTCATAAACATTGTGTTTAAATTTCATAGATTTCCATTTACTTAACCTAAGGTTATTGTGCAAAAACCAAGAAAAATGCTTATTTGGGCCCTTTATTGGCCCCTTATTCCTAAACTGTTGAAACCAAAACTCCCAAAATCAATCCCAATCTTTCTTTTGTGGTCATAAACCTTGTGTCAAAATTTCATAGATTTCTATTAACTTAAACTAAAGTTATGGTGCGAAAACCAAGAAAATGCTTATTTGGGCCCTTTTTGGCCCCTTATTCCTAAAATGTTGGGACCAAAACTCCCAAAATCAATACCAACCTTCCTTTTATGGTCATAAACCTTGTGTTAAAATTTCATAGATTTCTATTCACTTTTACTAAAGTTAGAGTGCGAAAACTAAAAGTATTCGGACGCTGGACGACGACGACGACGACGACGACGACGACGACGCAGACGCCAACGTGATAGCAATATACGACGAAAATTTTTTCAAAATTTGCGGTCGTATAAAAATATGAGAATTGCTTACGTACATAGTGTAAGCCGGAACCGGGATCAGAACCCCTTAATTATTTCTGACTATATAATTAAGCAATTGAAAATAGCATTGAAATTAGATGAAGGGTCAGTAGAAGCCATGGCCTTAATTAGTAATTCGAAGACTCAAAGGTATTAAATTTTGTGGTATTTGTCCTCCTGACAGTGAGTCCTGACCAGTGGCAGTGGATAGCAGTGCGGTTTTTTTTTTTTTTTAAGCAGGGGTCATTAGTATGTGATCGTGTGACGATTAACATTACAGGTGTTTATTGACGGGCATGTATACCTATAGTTAATTTCTGTTACTGTATTGCACTGAAATTTCAGACGCTTGTGCTGAAATTCGGACTTTTTCTTCGCCCGAGCGTGTTTACTCCCAAAATGAGGCAGTAAATAACGCAGAAATCTGATTCGATTCTGTGTTTGAATGAATGGGTGCGAGACAACTCGGACCGTCTACAAAAAACGCAACTTGGACCGTCAATAAGTCAATTCGGACCGTCTGTATAATAAGTCAATTCGGACTGTCTATAAGGTATCTGGGTGATTCGTTCCAACTCCAACCGACGATGCGAGGGCTGTATTTGCCAGTCAAGGTAGTTTAAAACTCCCATCAACATGATATCCAACTCCAATTTCGTCCCAAGTTTTTTGGCCAGTTCGTCCCAACTTTTTCAAGAACAACGTTAAACCGAGCGTTAAACCGAAATCCTTAAACCATAAACTATTATAAAAGTAAGAACAAATTGTAAAGTCTTAATAATAATGAACTACTGAATAATAAAGCCCTCGCTTTAAACGATAATACTTTATTGATGGGTGATTTTAATATTTAACTTAAATGATTTGTCTAACAATTAACCAATTGATGTTATTACATGAAATAAGTGACCCATTTCAGAAACATAGATATACTGTTTCAAACAGAGCTCAAATGAAGCAATTGACATATGACATAATTTTATTGTTAATGTTTTAAATTAACATAACATTTAAAAGATCTTAACTCTATAACAAATCATGATATTGCTATGATAACATACGAAGATAAGAATCTTATAGGTAAAATTGACATTGTAAAATGCTTAATGATAACTTTTAATAGTTCAGTGAAATCCCCGTTCTAACTTTGAATCAGAGAAAATAAAAAAATTATGTGAAATCCAAAATTAAGATAACACATGGTTTTTGCTGTATCATCACAGGCACTTGTCTCAGAATTTTTTCCACCATTTTATACATATAAAGGAAAAGAAAATTCTGAGACAAGCGCCTGTGTATACTGTCACAAATGGTGACGTCTTGAAATATCTCAAACATATATATGAGGGTGGTAATGCCCTTTACCGTCAGGCGTCAAACGGTCAAGTTATTTTCGGCTACCTTTAAGGGAATACGATACAGTAGCAGGGGCAGATAATAACGTTGTCGAAACTTGTCATGTTGTTTCCGCGACGTTGTTAATCAGAACGTTGTGATTTCGCGATGTTTCTAATAAGAACGATTACATTTTGCGACGTCGCTTTAGATGTATTCACATTTGCGGAAAATTCATTGACGTCATAAACCCGGTTGGGCGGATTTGAAAAAAGTACCTGCTAAAAAAATTGTCCATATCACAAGAATTGTTATATTTATTCATTTAAGAATTGAATGCTTCTTTTTGTAAATTTATTGGGGTGTAAAAGCTTGAACGAAGTACATTTTGTATGAAGCGCGGAAGCGCTTCATTCTAAAAATGTACGCACGGTCAACGCTTTTACAACCCTATAAAGTTACAAAAAGAAGCATTCATTACTTATAATTACATTTTTTAGCTATGATCATGACAACACGAATTTTATATATTTTATTATTTAATTCACCTGTGCACTTTATTGTTGGAGCACGTGTTATCATGAGTGAAAAGTTGTATTGAGCAATGCAACTGCTTACGGAATAACACGTGATGTGCAGTTAGCCAATCAGAATAAAATATTATAATGAAACATACATCTAATGTAATTATTATTAATTAAAGTTAAGAAGTAAACAGTATTAACTTGAAATGAGAAAAAAAAAATCAAAATCACATACAAAATTTTTGTATGTGTTTTATTTCATATAGGAAATGAATAAAAGATATGTAAATAATAATACGTCGATGAGACAGAAACCCAACTACACAAAAAGCCCAATAAGTAATTTAGGTATCAACGTACTGTCTTGATAAATATTTAGTATCTACACTATTTGGCAAACTATAAATCGTACGGAGAATTTCACTGATAAATTTAACAGACTATCAACGAAATGACAAAATAACATAATAAAGAAAGAAAACGACTCATACTGATTCTGACTTTGAATAGGTACATTCTTGAAAACGTTAAACGGCAATTTAGAATTTAACCAAGTGTATGTGTATGAAGAAGAACTGTCAGTTAAAAAGAAACAGTCATAAGCACGGTATTATAGACCAAAGCATCCGTTGATGTGCTAAGTATATCCTTATGTACATATTGAGAGAAAAAAATGGCACTCAGGAATTAGGTATCTGACTAACCAGGAAAGTGTTCACACGTTGCAGCTCATGATGTTAAGCTGCTGACCAAAGACAACAAATATGAAGTTTCTCTGTGAGGTAGTATCTTAGATAAGAAAAAAATATTTCTTGGACCACCGGACGGACGGACAAACAATGTGGTTGCACCTACTCCTAGATTGGAGGTATTATTCAGAAAAGTAAGGGAACGGCCATTTAACGTCAAAGTTAGAAAGGGAGGGGGGTAATGTTTTTCCCCATAAAGAAATGTTGTGGTCAAGCAGGTGACAAAATTAATTAAAATTCTGAATCCAGATGTTTCCTGTTCCTTAGGCTATATTGTCCAATTTGTTCAATTTTGAAAAAAAAAATTGATTGATAGAGTCGAAAAACGAAAACTGAAAAAAAAATGTCTTAATAAATGGTTGCTCTCTACGTCATTAATTATATGTACAATAATAAAAGAGAATACCCCGAAAACAAGCTTAGGTAACTTATCTAATGATACAGAATCATGCAATTTCATGCTCTAATACCGACGGCTGTACTTCCAATAAAATGTTAAACTACACCGTAATGGACTATGTTGAATAATTACGACATAAATTTGTTCAAGACCGCTCTAAATATTCACTTTTTATATATGTTCAGAGTAGTGCCTAAGTTGACCCGATTTAATGTGGGTATGGTTTTGTTTTCATATAATGCCTATAGAGTAGTAGGCCGTTAGTTTTTCTTATTTGAATCGTTTCACATTTTCATATCGGGGATTTTTAAAGCTGACTAATCGGTGTGGCTTTTGTTTTTGTTTTGTTGCAGGCCGTATAGTGACCTTTACTTCATTTATTTTCATCATTTGTCCTGATTATAATGTTTTCACATTGTGTCATGTCGGGGCCTTTTGAATTATTAAAACTATTATACTCAGCTGTGTTGTCTACATGAATTGTGGGACTTATGCACATTTTTTTTTTTATCAGATTTAACTTTTTTGTTTTCAAACGTTTCTTTTCTAAAAGTAATTTACTAGAATACTTTTTGTCGAGCCTTCGACTTTAATCGAAAAAGCGAGACATAGCGATCCTACATGCCGTCGTCGTCGGCGTCGTCGGATGCGTCCACAAATATTCACTCTGTTGTTAAAAGTTTTTGAAATTTAATAACTTTTTAAACTAACCTGGATTTGTACCAAAGCTTGTGTATGATCAATAGATAGTATCTAGAAGGAAATTTTGTTAAAATTTTGTACCTGTTTTTCCGTATTTTACTAATAAATTGACTTAGTTTTTCTTCCAGTTAACATTACATACAGTCTGCAGTTAAAGATTTAAAAAAAATATTAGATTCATAAAACTATTCTGGAATTTTACCAAACTTGGAAAAAGCTTCTTACAATCAAAAGATAGTATCGAAAGAAATATTTTTATTTTTATTTTTTTCTGCTTTTTTGTTGAGTCTGCTATTAATAGCAAAAGTAGGCGAGACTCTGGGTTCCGCGGAGCCCTTACAAATTATTCTATCCAAGTATCATAACAATTCATAAAGGTTTGGCAAATATTTTATGCTATATTACGGATAACCACTATATTACGGATAACCAGCTTTATAAATTTTGATGATTAATATCATTGCTTTCGAAAAAGAATCTTGGCTATACCACTGAACTTGACAGCGTTGTTGTGACCGGCGGGAAAGTTATCACGACGTTGTTGCGATTAAAACTTATTTTAACGTAGTTTACCGCCTTATTGGCAAACGTCCCGTTTGCCATTAAAAATCAATGTTTATTGCTTTTATTGAAAAAACAAGCACATGGACCCCCAGTTTTTTTCTTTTGCAATCAATTAAGTAATGTTAAAAGAACGCTTCGCCAAAATTTAAAGGAAAAATCAACGATCAAATTTTTTCTGCACCTCTGAATAGAATCAAAAATATTGTCAATTTCTTTATTTCACTTATAGTAATATTAATTCAGAAAATAACAATTTAGTTTAACCTTAAATTTCTTACATTATGTTGATGCCATGGATCTAGGGATCATTTCACAAAAAAACCTGGTTAAGTTATGACTGTTCGTTCAAAAGTATTGTTACTTTCCGTAAAAGTCCTTATTTATGGAATTTCTGGGTTTTTACCTCAAATATGCAAATTTCAAACCAAATTATCTGAAAAAGTAAGTCATGAAGGTATATTTTTCTTTGCATATTTCGAAAGTACACATTAAAATTGACCTTGTACCAAACTTTCAAGAAAAAATCAACGAGGGATCTCTACTGTATCGTATGCCCTTAACGTCAAATTGGTAAAAAATTTACCGTGATTCGTAAAAATATCCTTATCGTGATTCGTCAGAGGTCTCAAATAATTATCGTTACCGTTATTTTTGGGACAAAATAGCGTGATTCGTCAAATTCAGCTGAATTTTTTAACGTCTAAAAGAAAGTGTACATTTTATCGTCATGCACTAAAAATAACCGTTAACGTCATTTGGCAAGAATTTTTACCGTTATATGTCATGAAGGTACCACCATTACTACCCTCATATATATTAATAAATCAATCGGGACAAATGGAGTTGGCCCAATACTTTTAATAGTATCATGATGAATAATTGTTCATTCTCTTACTCTTATTGTAAACCTACGTTAATGCACATATATTTCCTGATATTCTACAGTATGCAAAAGTAACTCTAATTTTCAAAGCCGGTAATCATAGTAATAAGGATGATCCTAACAATTATCATCTACAGTGTTAAGATTTTTGAAAGGACTGTGTTTAAACAATTATATTTTTAACTTAATACAAACTGCTAGCAAAACAACATTCTGGATTTAGAGGGGAAACAAAACACTTTTGCCACACGGCACTTATAAAAATGGTTAGAAGAATTTGATGAAGGCAATTTCACTTCTGATTTATTTCTATATTTTAAAAACATTGATATCATACTGTTAACCATAAAATCTTATCATTGAAACTTAATTTATATAAATGTGATGATCACTCTGTTAAGTGGTTTTCGTCTTATCTCTGAAATAGATTTCAAAAAGTTAAGAATTGAAACAACTGAATCAGGATACCATTATATAACATTCGAGGTTCCATATTAGGACCTTTATTATTCATAATCTATTAAATGATCTCATGTTTACATTAAAACACGCAAAGTCTGAATTATATGCTGATATCATGACACAAGTTTGCATATATCAACCAAATCAAACTTAAACTCTTGTATAAATAAAGACTTTGAAAACGTATTTGAATGGTATGTTGAAAATAATATGATGATAAATAACAATATGTCCAAATGTATGCTTATGGGATCTGAGAGAAAACTTGAGAATTGTAATGATGTCTTGTGTGTATGATTGCAAAATAAAACTTCATTTGACAATGTGGAAGCCGAAAAACTTCTTGGTATCCATATTTATAAAAAATCTTTCATGGTCGATTCACATAGATAAAGTATGCGAGATTACTTTGAGATAGACATTACACAGAGGTGTCAATATTTACACACCCATCGATAAGTTGTCATTACTTCATCAGTGGCGGTAGATTGGAACTCCTTTTTTTTGGACGGTCAATGCATTTGTATGGGGAAATATTTTAGGACACCCATTTTGTCCTGGGTTGGGAATCCCTTTTTAAAAATCACTGGATCCGCCCCTACTCATGCATGTTGTAGCTGAGGTCAATTAGCTGTGACTTGTTTTTCAAACTAGATAAGCTGATACACTACCGGTAGCAATACAAATTAGAACTAAAACTATGTTAAAAATGAGACTACCCGTTAGAAATTATTTTGGTGATCGCAAGTGTGGAAAAGAGGGGACGGGGAGGTGGGCATGTGCACTTGTGCCCCCGGTAAATCCACAGGCACTTGTCTCAGAAAAAAATCCTATATGCCTTAATATAACACAGTATTTTTTTCTGAAACAAGTGCCTGTGGGTAAATCAGCCAATGTATCCTCCTTTAAAAAAATGTCATTTGTCTGCGTTTACTTTCTAAACGGTATAAGTTGACTTAAGGTCCGGGTTGACTCATATGTCAGCGGTCTGACTGGACTTAAGTTCGAGCTGTGTCTAGTTTAATTTTGTCACCCATTCGAATGGGTAACTGTCCGCCAATTTATCAATTTGATGCTAAATCAAATGCATTTAACTGTCGTAAGTTTATCCAAAATATCAATTAATAAACATGTATAAACAAAATCCAGGGATGAAGAGTGAATTATAATGCTGAGCATATCTCTCTATATATATATATTTCAAATGACATACTGTTATGTTCAGTGCGTGAAAGTTAGTGTCGATATCATGGGGTCGAATTTAACATTATAGACTGTATAAGCATCTATGGGACACAGATTCAGATTGGCGGAGTTTTCAAAAGGTTCAAAATGAATAAATCACCGATTGCTCCAAATACAGTTAAAAGAAAGAAGTTAGACGATGCCCTGAGTTATTTCACAGAAGGTTTGTACATATCAAATACTTAAATCATCTTTTAAAAGTTTAGATCTGTAGCAGGGTTAACAGTCAGTTTGTTGATTGTTGGCAATAGTTGCGAGATTGGGAACAAACCCTACAAACCCTCTAGATGGTGTTTATACTTGTATAGAGGGATAATCCTTCTAATATGAGGCAGGCATAACCTGTGAATGGGGACGAAGTCTGTGATTTTTTTTTATAAATCAAACATGTTAAAAATAGAAACGGAAATACCGTAACGTTTCCGATATTGGGCTATTCCAGAAATAATCCATATGCTCATTGTTGAAGGCTGTATGATATTCTTAAGTGGTTTATGTTGTATCTTTTGATCTCTGGTGGGGAGCTAGTCCAAATAATTATGATGTCTAGGAAAGCTATTTAAGATTTTTGCTTTGACGCCTTCCGGCATTGTCCAGTGTGTCAATGTTGGATCAAAAGAAGTGAAAATTGAAAAATACCCACAGCAGACGGCATGATTATCTGGACTATTGGAGAGTTGTCTTATTGGCAATTTGGAAATGATACCACATTTTATTATTTTAATACTACATGTATAAAGTGTGTCCATACATGTTGTAAGCCAGAGTTGTCAGTACTGAACGTAAGTCTGAGATTTGTAAATTTGAAATCGTTTGCAAAAGGACCTAAAAAAAAAGAAATATGTACATTTGTTAATGTACCTCAGCTACTAACATTACATTCAGGGGATATACATGTAGATGTTGATAGTGATAATACTTCAAAAGAGATGCCTACTTCCAACACCACATGACATGTTTGCTATTAATCTTATTGGGGCATTTCACAACTACTTATTGGAGATCGAGATAATAATATTTTCCCCTCTTTTCTTTTACCATGGAAGTTACATGTACATGCATGTATATCAGTATATTGGTATTATAGAACTTGTTTGCTTTTTTGCATTTTCATAAAACATGTGTTATATTACATAGCATAGGGGAAAAAATTCTCAAACAATAAAATATTTTGAAACTTGCATTTCTAGAACTAAGTGAAATTAAATTGATATGAATACTGTGTATATTATAATTTATTCATGACAAAAATTATAAAAAAAAACTTTATAAACATGATAAATGGTTATAACATCATGTCCACCATGTCCACTATTGTCTAATAATACTTAAACTTTTGATTTTGTAATCAAACTTGATTGTAGACCCATAGTTATCTTTTTGTTTCAAGTTTGTTTTTTTATTGTGAAGGAGTCATAATTTAATACCTTATAGCTATAAGGTTTATGATAAAAAATGCAAAACATCCATACTAAGAAATGAAGAATCAAAAGAAATGACATAGTAAATATACTAGATGTTGATAACAAATCAAGATTTTTACAACTATTTACAAGTCAGTGTTTTAAAATAAAAACAAAATCATAGTTCACTATCTGGATTTATAGGATTTTATTTATGTTCTCTACAAGTATGTTTGTATTGAAATTTGTGAGAAACCACACACCAGGACCTCCTTCTTTTCATAGTTGTTGAGGTTGAAGATTATTTTATCTAGCCATTCAGTTGACAAACAATCAGTAATTAAAGCTTTAAAGAAGTCCCACTGTGAACACATGGCCATTTCTGTGGACTTTAATTATATAATAATATACTACATGTAATTACTTGAACTACATGTTATAAGACAAAGGAGATAAAAACTAGGAACTATGTATCCACAATCCCTTGCTCTGCAAAAATAAATATTTAGTCTCAGTTTTAAAATTAGACAAGTTTATTTTTTTATTATTTAAATAGTTAATTTTTTTCATTTATTTATCAATCGTTATAATACATGGACTCTATCAATGATAATTACAAATTGTCTAAGTGGATTAATATGATTACATCTATTATATGAATATGTTTTGAATATATACATAATGTATCATCTTTCAGTTCCATAACTTATTTTAACTTTAAACATGTATACATTGAAAATGTCATTCATATTATACAAATTTAGAGATAACAATTGTTTAAAAGTTTTGTAATTTTCTTTAATTTCATCATGTTTTAGGAAATTATAACATGTAAAGAAATACAGGGATTTGGAAACAATAAGAAATTATATAAATCCATTCCCCAAAGAAGGATTGTTAGATGTCTAGATTTGGCAACTTAATTAGTTGCAGGCGACAAATAGCAAATTGTAAAACTGCATGTACAGGAAATTATATGAGATTAGAGACACATTTATCTTGTAATGAGTTGTGAACTTCTTTATAATTTTTTTAAACTTGTGTTGAATATTTGACACCATTTGTATTTGGAGAAAACATTTTCAAAGTGTGACTGTGGTATGAGAACATTAAATTTGATAACTTCTCAAATTTCATTCAAGTATACAAATTTTTTTTAGAAAATCAGTCATTTCTTATTCAAATTTATATTGAAGATTTTATCATATAAATCTAAAGATAAAATACATACTAAACACAAATTTTGTTCTGCCAAAAAAAAGGGGGGGGGGGGGCAAAGTCTGGAGCTTATAAAATTCAAAACTCAGAAGATTTTGCCACTAGCTGATTTTGATAACAATCTATGCTATGTATGGAACAATACTTTTACAATATATAGTACACATGTGGTAATTTCTGGTCAGTCATCTAAGATGTTGTGGTAATCAGAAGATTTCCTGCGGTGATGACAAATAAACAAGTGTTTGAAATTAATGATTTGTCAATAAGCTGTTAATTGGTTAATGTTCTGGCTATTTTTCTGAAGAAACTCAAAATCTGGTGTTTGTCCTATAACTGATGTATACAGATTGAAAATTAGAGCTGATAGGGGTTTTGTCCAAACAATAGATACAAATGTATCAGAAAATAATGTTATAATAGGCACCAATTATGATTTGAATCATCATTAAAAAATATGATAGTGAAGTCACAATAAAACTATAAGAAGAAAAAAATATTTCCTTATTTTAAGCCACTGGAAAACATGACAAGATGAGATGAAAATAAGAAATAAAATAAAATAAACAGTATAGTAGCGAAGAGTGGTGATCAACCAGGAAGACTCACTTGAAAAGTTATAACCCTGATAAATTTGATAAATTTGCACAGCTTTTTCAACTTGTTTTTTATTTTTAACTGAAATAGTTTTTCAAATTTTAGTATGTTACATCTGTGCAAGAAAAAAGTATCCAAATATTGTGCAAAGGCGGATCCAGGGGGGCCCTGGGGGACCCAGGCCCCCCCTTTCATGGGAAAATTTTGGTTGATTATATAGGGAATCATTGAAGCATGAATGGAGCAGGCCCCCCTTAGGTCAGTCAGCGCCCCCCCCCCCCCCCCCCCCCCTAGGAAAGGTTCTGGATCCGCCACTGTTGTGCTCGAAAATTTGCCAAAGAACTACACTGCAAAGTGTAATGAAATTTATCACAAATCTCGTTATAATGACATTTATATAGTTACAATATCTAAGGTTTCGCTCAATTTTATTCCATCTACCAGTTTCGATGGGTAACTTATGGTTACCCATTCGAAATCTACAATATGTTATTCTATCTTTATCACTTAAAATATTCAGATATTCCTCAAATTCAAAATTTTGTTTAAATAATTTGTAGGCCAAACTTTTTGATGAACAGTCAATATCAGCTCTCCATTTCTGTTGAGACTGATCAAATAACTTTTGTTTTAAACTAATACCCAACCACTTAGAATTAAAATTTCCTTGTGACAACCATATATTGCTATATCCACATTTATCTTATGTATCTTTAACGTATTTCAACCAATCTGACCTAAATTGGTTGTCAGAATTCTTCAAGAACATGTACATGTATTTGTATAATATTTAAGCAATCGATCCTGTTATCATCCCCATTTACCATTTTTGACCAAAAATTAAACATACACAGCTGTATATACAACTGTATAAAGGCATGGGATAAATACCAAGTTCACCATAAATCATAAATTTAGGTGTCGACTTCTTAAGGTTTAATAATAGTTTACAAAATTTTAAGTGCACTTTTTGTATAATATCAGTATTAATTACCCCAAATCTCATACTCATACAGGAGGATTGGCATCAAAATTTTTCAAAAAGATCATATTGTGATATCACTGACAAGTTGTGCAACCTCCCCTTTTTCAATACTTCATACATTGCTTTATTTGCTCTTCTAACTAAAACTTTCTTAGCACTCATAAAGCTACCTGTTCTTGAAAAATTCAACCCAAGGTATGTCAATTCGTTGACTACATGTATCTCCAATGCATGTCCATCATATATAAAGTTAATATTTTTTGGTAATCTACCACCAGAAAAAAAATATAATCTTAGTTTTACTTGTGTTCACTTTTAATTTCCAGGTACTTCAATATTGAAAGAATATATCTAATTGCAACTGTAGATCAGATGCATTATCCGAAAAATAACACTGTATCATCTGCGTAAAATAACACTTAGAGGGGCCCCTCTCCAGTCACGCTTCAGTGATTCCCTATATAAGCAACCAATTTTTTTCCCAAAAAGGGGGGCCCAGGCCCCCTGCCCCCCTAAATCTGCCTCTGTTGGGAACCATTGTTTAAGAATTAATTTTCAAAATATGTTTAGAATATATCAAACTTGATTTTTTCTTTCTTTGTGAATCCAGTACACAATAAAATTAATTAAAAAAATTGAAAATTTGTAAAAATCATTTAATATGGTCATTTATGCCTTATTTATTCATACATCTCAAAAATGTTTGTAATATCCTTTAAATTACACTAAAATAGGAAACAAACTACCCATATTTTTTTAATTTAAATAAATGAATTCACTTGTAAATGTTGGTAGTAACAATTTGTAAACTGATCAAAACATCAGCAGACATTTTGTCACTGATTTTTGCAAATTGTCAGGTCAAGTGTTGCATTCCCAAATAGCAATATTTAAGGTTTATTGACTGTTAAAGATGATATTTAATCATAAATAACTGTTTAAGATGATGAACATGTAAGCATACAAAAACACAAGCCCTAATGATCTTTTAAGTCATCCTACATTTTTTTCCTAGTGTATCTTTAAAACAAAGTCATTGCATAAATTAGTTGATACATGTATAAATAAGAAGATGTGGTAAGAATACCAATGAGACACCTCTCAACCCCAATCACAGCGCATAAAAAGTTAACAGTTATAGGTCAAAAACATGGAGCCTTGGCTCACACCAAACAACAAGTTATAATGGGCCCCAAAATAACAGAACAACCAACTGTGGAATCTATATGAAAAAACAGAAACCAGAAACAACTATGAACAAGTTACTACACCAACAAATGACAACCACTGAACAATGGCATCTGACTTAGGACTGGTGCATAAAAAAAATGCAGCGTTTTAAACATTATAACAGGAGCCAACCTTCACCCTTACCGGAGACCATAATGTATCATTATACAATATAAAAAGACCCACTATAAAGTATCAATTGAATGATTGAAATGGATGAACTTGATCACAAAGACATTTAAACAAAAACAAGTAAGCATACAGCTGCCAAACACTGAATGAATACCAGTTTGATCTAATCATCTACATGTATGACACAATATAAACAATATTAAAACTTATATGTTTCATGAAAATTGTTTATCTGGAAATTTTCTGTTGGAAGTTAAATTTGTCTGGAAATATTTATTTCCACAGTTATTTTCTTGGAAATTTTAGTATTATTTTCATTTTTTTCCTGGAATATTTTTTAGAATTTTTGAAAATAATCTGGAAATTATTGCCAACTTGGAGAATATTTTCTGGAAAATCTGAGATTTTAACAGATTTTTTTTCTGGAAATCCTTAACCTTCTATAGGGGGGGTATGGATTATTTCTGGAATAGCCCATTTTTTGGTTCTGTTGTTAGGGATTAAGTTGTGACGTTATGACGTCATATTCAATATAAACAAAGAATGTTACGTTTCCGATTTTGCTCGACCATATTGACTAGGGGAATAGCTCTGGTAGCATGGATGGAGGCGATAACATACGGACACATAAAAACACACCAGCTTCCATTTCTACATTTTAATCAGACAAAGATGACGTCACAAACATAAATACAAAATACTGACAAAAGGGGAACAACTCTCTCTTACATACAGAAACATAATCTGACCATACATACTGATATATAACACCATACATACTGATATATAACATATAACACTGTTGTTACTGTTAGGGATTTTAGTTGTGATGTTATGTAAGTTATGACGTCATATTCAATGTAAACAAAGAAACGCTGTCATCAGGTAACGTTTTTTTTTATAACAAACAATTTTTAAAAATGAATAATAGAATTAGTATTGAGTTCCTTTCTAAGACTGATAAACATTTTATTCAAAGTCTCATGCAAACAAGACCGGAAACGGAAGTAGATTTCTGCGTAGATCCAGAAATTCTGAAACTCGACAAAAAAAAATTGAACGATTTTCAGTTCATAAGTACAATGAAAATATCGGGAAAATTTTCCCGATTTTTATGCCCCACCTTTGATAGTAGAGGGGCATTATGTTTTCTGGTCTGTGCCTCCGTTCGTCCGTCCGTCCGTCCGTCTGTGCCTCCGTTCGTCCGTCCGGTTTAAGTTTTTGGTCGAGGTAGTTTTTGATGAAGCTGAAGTCCAATCAACTTGAAACTTCATACACATGTTCCCCATGATATGATCTTTCTAATTTTAATGCCAAATTATAGTTTTGACCCCAATTTCATGGTCCACTGAACATAGAAAATGATAGTGCAAAGTTCAGGTTAAAGTTTTTGGTCAATGTAGTTTTTGATGAAGTTAAAGTTACATCAACTTGAAACTTAGTACACATGTTCCCTATGATATGATCTTTCTAATTTTAATTCCAAATTAAAGTTTTGACCCCAATTTCACGGTCCACTGAACATAGAAAATGATAGTGGGAGTGGGGCATCCGTGTACTATGGACACATTCTTGTGTTTTTTTTTGTTTTTTTTTATTGAATTTTTTACTGTTATTGGGGACTTCGTCCCCATGTTATAAAGGGATAAAAGCATCTCTCTGTAGAGGGATGATTTTGTTAAGACTGGATTTAAAGCAAATAAATGGCTAAAGGGATAGAACTTGCAATTTGACTGTAGGTGGGTCTTTTTATCACTGAACACCCCAAACACTTAATCTTTTGTCATTGTGTGCCAAATGTAACCATAGAGGATGATGACATTATAAAATCACTTTGATTAGGGACTCAAATTTCTGTTTTGAATTTTCCTCGTAGTTCATATAAAATTGAAAATGGAAATGGGGAATGTGTCAAAGAGACAACAACCCAACCATAGAACAGACAACAACATAAGGTCACCAATACGTCTTCAATGCAGAGAAAAATTCCTGCACCCAGAGGGGTCCTTCAGCTGGTCCCTAAACAAATATCATACACTAGAAACTAAAATAAAAAATCATCCAAGACTAACAAAGGCCAGAGGCTCCTAACTTGGGACAGGCACAAACATGCAGCGGTGTTAAACATGTCTTTTGAGATCTTAACCCCCCAACCCTGCCTATACCTCTAGCCAATGTACATGATGAAGAAAAGTAAACACATAACAACACGCACAGTGAAATTCAGTATTCTATTTTCAGTATTCAGTATTTTTGTGATTTTACTTTTGTCTCATCCGGGAATAAAAACCCTGGGAATTCTGTATTACAAGGCAGCACATTATCCAAGTAAGCTGAAGATGTACTTCCTCAACTCAATTAATGACTAATACTCATCAATCCTGTCGCATATAAATGTAGCATAAAATACATTTTAATGTCCCCTTTGAAATATTATATCAGACAAAATCTTGTAAAAAATGTCTATACACTAATATATATGTCCATGTGTCACAAAATAGAAGTTCATTCATAATATAAGTTCCAAATGGAATAATTATTCTGAAATATTAGTTCCACTGTAATAAATATTACAGTAGACATGTATGCTCTTAATGGAGTAAATGAACTAGAATATTTGTTCCAACAGAAACAGATATGACATTGTTTCTAACAAAGTTTCACAACGCAGTGTGACCCCCATGAAAGAAAGAGGGTTTTAAAAAGTAAAATGCCAAAAATACAGAACTGCAAAGAGAATTCAAAACAGAGTAGGGATAATTTCATGGTGAATAACAATGAAAAAATCTTGGGACCTTGCCAAACAGTCAGGGGTACTACTTTATTATTTCATTAATATATATCACCTATTTCAGTGATTTGATAAATTCAGTTATCGCCTATTTAAGTGATTTTGGTGTTTCCTTTGATCTTCAAATGCTGATTTCATTGATTTTCCATATTTTCACAAACTCATCTATAATTTTTATGTCCCATTTATGGGCATTATGTTTTCTGGTCTGTCCGTTAGTCCGTTCGTCCTGCTTCAGGTTAAAGTTTTTGGTCGAGGTAGTTTTTGATGAAGTTGAAGTCTGATCAACTTGAAACTATATACACATGTTTCTTATGATATGATCTTTCTGATTTTAATGCCAAATTAGAGTTTTTACCCCATTTTCACAGTCCACTGAACATAGACAATGATAGTGCAGATGGGGCATCCGTGTACTAGGGACACATTCTTGTTCTACATAAATCAATTATCCCTTTTTCTTTGTATATCGATTTCACCAGTGCGCTTGGGCAGTACTTGTAAGTTTCTGCACTAAAAGCTATTAAAGTACCCTTGGGAAATTTTTCTGTAATCAAATATTTTTTATTTTTAAAAAAATTTAAAACACATTTTATTAATAATCACCTGTTACATCAACCCTCAGTTGCCCAGGGAAGCAACTAAGGGAGCCCCGATTTTTTAAGTCTCATTTGCCGGGGGGGGAAAGCAAATAAGTAAAAAAAGCCCATTATAAATTATGAACATCTATCTTTATGAATCTATCATGTCTATCTTTGTACAAATGTACATGTACATATAATTATTATCTATCTATATATTTATACACCACACCATCTATAATCATTTGAATAAAGTATTCATTCTATCTTGGGTTTTTTTCTCACAAGAGCTACCTGTATTTATCAAGCAGTTTCAAATTTTATAGCACACCAAACCGTTCTTTTGTTATGAAAATTTCAAATCAAATATTCAATTACTACTCTTACTACATGTATCAGACAAAGGTTAACAATATACGGTAACCTAAGTGGTTTTCATTAGAATTGATAGAATGATCTACATCAAGGTTATGTTCTGATCTACAATTTATTCCAGTTTTTGTGTTTTTTAAGTAAACTGTAAAAACTCACAGCTTATCAAGCAAAAGAAAATTTCTGCATGTACATAGTTGACTATTCAATGGAATCAGGGTTTCCGCTGGCGGTCGCCATTTTCGCAATTTGCGAAAAAATAATAATTGTGGCAATAAAAATTCGTCATTTGCGAAAGAAATATATATCTAACGATTTATTTTCCTCCATATTGTTTATTTACTTTTTTTTCGAGTTTCTCGGACTTTACCCGATCAGACAATACTCGGAATTCACCTTGAGCTCAGAAAATCAATAATCAGCTGATTGCATTTTAAAGCTATCGACAACAAAGGACTAATTAAGAAAGGTGTTGATTGAATTGTTTGACAAAATGATATGGTTAAATGGCTTCCGCTAAATGTCACATACAGAAATTATTTACCACTTTGCGACGCATGTGTTTGAAGCAACGTTTTGGCGTCTCCTCTCCTTTTAAAGACAGTTTAGAAAAGAAAGCTGTTGTTGTGACGAAAAATGTTCAGAAACAAGAAAAATCTGATTTAAAACTTTAATTTTCCTTTGACTTTAATATAGGTAATTGATTAGGGAGACTACTTTAAAGTCGTTTGAGTGACACACATGGCAGATTCCAAAAAGAAATGAAAAATTCCGTCAAAAAGAACAAATTAAGAAAAATAATACTAACTGTTATTTGAATGATAATGTGTGAATGTTATATTGAATAAGAATGTTATATAAAGCAAGAAAACCAATTATTGGATATGATTCTTTCCATTAAAAGTAGAAATGATCAAAACAAGATGAAAAATGTGAACTGTTTGACGGAAATTACTTCCCATTTTTTGACACAAGGTTCATGTTTTACATTAACTTTAAGTTGACACTGATATAATGGTTTTTATTAGTGTAGTTTGATTATTCAAACATCCCTGTTTCTAAATCTTTTGCTTTTCTTTTGTTAAAAACATCTGTGATATATATTTTTTTCAATTTCAAATACCTTACTTATTAGATGCTCGTCTGTCAATAAATTTTATGATAGCAACAGGTTCATAAAATCTTGCCACATCATTGTAGGTACTTATATAAGCCTGTTAAAATTGTATTTCATAATGTACATTAAACATACACATTTTAGATCTTTCAATTTACTTTATTTAATCAATAGTTCTATCAATTCTGTTGCTAACATAATTTCTGTCAAACTTGACGTTTTATGTTAGCAACATTTGGATGTGCTACAAATTAGAGTTATCTGTCCTGGGTTGAAATCTTTTTAAATTTTAAAGTTATTAAAATTCCTTTTTTATTGGTGCAGATGTTCAGAAATGTTTTATTCCAATTTGCCTTTCATATAAAATCAAGATATACATCCAAACCTTGATAATACTGAAAATATCAGGAATTTTTGTGTTGCTAACATAAAAATTTTCCGTCAAAATGTCTGTCAATTTTGTTATGATAGCAACATTTTTTTAAGGTGTTCTTTATTTAAAAAATATAATGCGAATAGATCTATTTTTTGTCAAAAAGTGTTTACTTATATAAGTATAACATGTATTCCAAAACAGAACTTCATTGAAGTTGATTTTGTTAAATATATTTTTGGGAACTTTTCAACTTTCTTATTTGGAATCTGCCACATGTTTCAAGCATAGTTTTACGTCTCAACTTTTTCATTTACCATTGTTTATGAAGGTCAAGAAAAGAAAACTGTTGTTATGACGAAATATATCCAAAAGGTTGGGAACAACCCCTTGTATGAGAGTAACTCTTCAATGTAATGACTACACATGAAATGAGGGATCAATTTCATGTGATAAAAGCTTTTGTTTTGTTGTAAAAACCTCTTCTTAGTACAAAAGGGCACATCAGTATTTTTCTTTTAAAAAAACTTTCCCTACAAACTATACTGGTATTATATGATAAAAAAAAAAAAATAATAATTTGTTATATTCCAGGACTTATATCTTCTTAATTATTAAAAGTATACAGACCCCTCATTTAGAAATGTTGTTTAAAAAACAATGAATATTTTTTCCTTTAAAAAAAATTCTGATGTTTTAAAGTAAATGTTTAGTTTTTATTCATTAAAATGTAGACTCTAAAATAAGTTTGAGAGTATAATCAAGACACAATGGGACAAAATCATCTTATTTAAGGGAGGGAGGGGGTAGAAAAAAGGTAAATTTTAAAAGAAAAATATATTTATGTTACTTGGCAATAAAAAAAAATAAAGTGGCGAAAAATATATTGTTTTGATGAAAGAGGTGGCGAAAAAAATAATTGACTCAGAGGAAACCCTGAATGGAATTCTTGTCTTTTAATCAGTAAAAAAATCAAGCTTGTGAGAAAAATATCAAGACAATGTGATAAACACTTATGGAAGTGATCACATTTTAACTTCTCAAATTACTTGTTGCAGTGATTTTAAAAAGTCTGTGTCTATTTTTTGTGACAATTTTTAAAATTTCACAGCCAATATCACTTGTTTAAGTAGTACCCTTGACTGCCTAATGACATTTACAGTAATTATTGGTTCATGACGATAAAATATACATTTTCTGAATGACTTAAAAAAAAAAAAGAGACTTATTTTGACAAATCACAGTAATGTATCATTAGTGAGGAATCAGGAAAAGGATATTTTTACCAATTAAGCAATTTGACATGGTCTACTAGTCAAAGTGCCATGAAATAACAAATGTAAAACAATTCAAACGAGAAAAATAATGAGCTTTTTTATGTACAAAATAATGTACAAAAAACAAATATGTTACACAACAACAAGCAACAAACACTGAATTACAGGCTCCTAACTTGGGACAGGTGCATACAGAATATTGCAGAGTTAAAATAGTTTCTTTGACCATGTTGACTTTGTGCCAAACCCTTCCCTAACCTGGGACATTGCTGAAACGGCACAGCTTACAAACAAACTATACAATTCAATAAACATAAAATCAAATATGAGAAACAGCAACAAACAACAACAACTTAATTACAGGATGTTAACTTAGGATAGACACATACAGAATGTGGCTGGGTTAAACTAGTTTGAAGGCTTCAACCCTCCCCTAACCTTGTACAGTGGTGTAGCAGTACAACAAATGAAACAAACTAGAAAAAAATAATTGAAAAAGGCTGAACTAGGTATGGACAGATTGTACAGCTATAGATATATACATGTAAAAAAAGGATATTTAATTTGATTCTAATTAACAAAATCAATATTAATACCAATAAAAAAAAACAATGCTAGTATATATGTTTATAATTATTGACACAGTGTTCAATTTTTGTATTTTTCTTTTTCAGCTAGAGAACCTATTAAAGTAAGGGGCAATCTTCACCTACAGCTATGTTTAGATAGTTTAGAAAACATCTCCACAACAAAAGGCTTACAACCTGAACATATACTGGAGTTGATAGATGTTATTGGTACATGCAAACATGGTATGTACATGAAACTCTGTCCACATGCACAAGTCACATACAACTCTTTGATATGTTCATGTATGTGTACACTATATGCAAATAGGAGTAAAAACTTATATTGCCATGATTGTATTTTTAATCTGGCATGTCAGATTAAATCCATATTACATGAAGTATAAATGCAAGCAATTGAAAAACAAGAACTTTCAGTGATTTGAATATATAGACAATTTGAATAATAAAACAGAAAAACAGAGGAATTTAAAAAAATATCACCCAGTATGTATATAACAGTCCACTTTAGGCACCAGCACTAGACTTCTTTGGAAAAAAACAAGACATACAAACAAACAAAGATAACAAATAAAGAACAATGACATATATGGTCCACTAAACCTGACTTAGTAAAAACATGATTAAACCAGGCCAGTTATAAGTTTACACAAACCTTCCAATTTACCTATCTAGACCATATGTCTTAAAACTAAAAGAAAAACCTACAAAGTGAAGGTACCAACAAAGATGATCATGGACTTGAATATATAATAAAGAGTCAAATGAACTCACTTTTACAGGAAGTTAGTTAAAGCTGTCAATTGAATCATATGGTAATAAGTATTGTTATGCATATTTGTATAATCGTTTTTATTTTAATTTTTAGCTGAGTCAATTAGTGCCAGATTGACTAAATTCCTAATTCCTGCTACTTTTGTACCTGAGAAGGCGATTGTTAAAACAATATCATATCTATGTACAAATAAACCTTCTACAAATATGCAGGTAAATATATGTACAATGTACTGATGTTAACTTTGTACAATGTACTGATGTTAACTTTGTACAATGTACTGATGTTAACTTGATAAATCACATCACATAAAAATCCACTATGGACTAAATTTGCATTATCAATCTGTATGCCAGCTACAGCCCGTAACAGAGAAGTGATCGAATTGATGTTTCTTTACCGTCAAAATTAGTTACTTTATCGACAAACTTAATTGAGTAGTGACCGAACTATTGGTACTTTAACGTTAAAAAGATTGACAATGCTGACAAACTTTCATGTGTCGATAATCAAGTTTAATACCGATAATATTGAAAATAATTCTAATCATATGAAACAAAATATGTCCATGCACCATTTCGATTGGGCGAAAGAAGTCATTTCTTCAAAGTCAGAACAGAAAAAAATGATTTATGGAAGGACGTCTTGATAGTATTATTTCCTTTACAATTTTACCCAAAACTAAAAGAAATATACTGGTAAACAATTAAAAAGGTGTTTGATAGGAATGAAGTTCTTTATTTTTTCATGTTTACCATATGTGTGATGGATTTGAATTCAATCAATAACTTTGAAATGTTTTCTCATATGTATACACAAAAGGAGGAGTGGTATTTGTACTTTTGTTAGAATATGTCTTCGTCTGTTTCACATGCCAAACTTTTTTCTAGTACAGTTTAAACGGGAAAATTTTGTTGACAATTTTTTTTTCATATGACAAAATATTGAGGCAGCAGATTTTTTAAGTCAAAATCAGGGTCAGAATATTTTTCTAAAAACTACCAGGCCCCTTCCTCCATGAAAATTAAATGGTCCGTGGCAAAAATCAAAAATTCCCACATGTTCAACTTCAAAATTTGACCAGATTCTATTCTTAACTGTCGGATAATATACTAGAATAACATAGAAAATGTCCTGTATGGGACGAGTCAGTACTCATACTTCACGCGTAGTTGGGTACAAGTGTCCTCGTAGTGAACGCACCCGACTACGCGTGCAGTAAAAAGTGTACTCTTACGTCGGATACCGGGCAGTTTCTTTGTTATATCTGTACTTTATCAAATGTACATGTTAATATTTACTTAATATTAAATAGGTAAAAATTATTGCTGAAAGCCTGTTCAGGGTTTCTTTCTTGTGTATGATTATATAATTTTTCACATGCCTGAACTCATTGACGATAATGTAAGGTGCTGTATTAGAAAACAATGGATTTCTAGTTCGGGTTTGAAAAAGAAATTTCGCCTTTTCTTGAGCCTGTTTTGTACATTTAGTTAAACAGATATGATCCAATGGAAATTTTCACATTGAACCTTCGGTAAATAGGAAAATGAAAAGATATGGGGTAATTTACAGAGAGACCACACTCCATCCATGAGAAAAACGGAGGGAATTTAAAAATCTAGAGGTCTCTACAAGGCTTTCAACAAGGGTGGAATCTCACTCCTTCTGAAAAGCTCTAAATCGCCCCAACGTGTACATACGTTTGGTCATCAAGGGATTCTTGTTTCTCTTTTTGTGTGTCATAAACATTCAATTCGGATTTGAATTTAATTTACCGAAACATTTCCGTACATTAAATCTTAGGATGGTCAGAACATTTTAAGGACGCAACAGATTGAAGTACAATTTTAAGTAGTACATAGATGAGCAATAATTCAGCCTTCTGTACATGTTCATGAAGTTCTAAATTTTGAATGTTGATTTCTTTAAAAAAAACACCATTTTTTTACAATAAAAAACCTCAAAATGTCCGTTAACAATGAAAAAGTTTGACCATGAAAAATCCTAACTATAGAATAGAAAGTTTACCACAGAAATCTTAAACGGAAGTTTCGACAATTTTAAGCAGAAGAGATTTGAAAATAAATTTAACTTTAAATAAACACTGAAATAATTTTGATAATAATAGTAAAGAATAAACCAACAATCTCAATCTTTAAAAGTGTCTTCATTGCACTAACCGACGAGTTCATATTTACAGTAGAAACAGTGGATGTGACTCCAATAAATTCATTATCATTGTAGTCATGAATATTTATCGCTTATATTAAATTGATAAAGATTTTATCGAGGTCGCACCAACTGTTTTCTATAGCTAAGATCTGTTACATGTAACATGATCTCGTCGATTCGCACGACGAAGCCATTGTTTATGACAGAACACACATACTAGATTATGTATTTTTGTTTCCGTCTGTCCAAAAGTATTTGATCATTACAACTTCTTTGTATTTCATAATATGTGTCATGAACAAAGACATATGTTCGATTGAATAATGATTTCCTCGTAACAAATGATAGAAATTTCGGAGATCCCGTATTTGATCCTTTACCATTAAAATCAAAATGCCAATGACAGAGGTTGATTATAAAAAATGTTTTACTGTGTTAAAAAAACTTCGACTTAAACAATGAAATATTTTGTCGATGATGGATTGATTGATTGTTGGTTGCTTAACGTCCAGTGGCAAATATTTCATGCATATTCAGGACGAGAACAAGTTCACAATAAATACAATAGGTAGGTCTTGTCATAATAGAGGCCATTTCGGATGATGGTCGGGAAAATTTGGACTGCCACTGGAAAATAAAGGTATATTGGATAGGGACAGAAATTTTGCTTTGCAACAGGCCACCTACGTGCCCTCAAAAGAGTTGTTGCAAGGGTTCTTAACGTGCAAAGAGCGTGGCACTCTCTTAACACGAGACATCGGATTTAACATCTCCATTCTGACCGGACGTGACTGCGAACTTGATACATCCCGCACTGCCAAATGGACGCCCCACTTCGGCAAGCATTTTACTGCCGGTCGGGAGAAGACCAAGCGACCATATTTCTATTCCCCAGTCACCCTTGTGGAGTTTTTTTTTGTCGATGAAGAAAATTAAATTATGTCACTTCTGAAATAAGTTTGTCGATAACATAACTTATTCTGACGGTAAAGAAACGCGAATTCGATCACTACTCTGTTACGGGCTGTAGATATCTGAGTACATATCCAATTGCAATATACTATTAGGGCCTGCCATCAAAAGTTAATATTTAATTAAAAAAAAAATCCAGATGTCCTCAGGATTCAGGACTTTTAGGATTTAGTAGCTTTTATATTAACTTTTAATAATATATTCTTTAACAACAAAAAGATGTAACACTCAAAATATGCAATATTTAACTTATTTGATCTTAAAAATTTTTTGTATCTTTTTACAGTGCCTGTTACTAAGATGGATATTAGTGATCTACGATTACATAGACACCAAAGATGATATACACAAACTATATGGACTTATTTTCTTCTTTCTTGACAACCAGACTATGGTAAGTCTACTTGAAAATTTAAAGTTTGTGTATGAATAAGAATAGTTCAATGAGATATCCGACCTTTGCCACCAAAAAACACAGATCATTTACTAGAAGGCATATAATAATTCACTGTATATTTTTGTATAATTTTAACTCGAGGAACCTTTTTAAGTCAGTTGGCAAAACCTTAGAAATAAGATATTTACAGAATAACATTTTTTCCTCAATCCAGGAAAATTGATAAATTGAAAATTAAACCCACAAAAAAATGAATCTTCAGTAAATGGATTATGATGTTCTAATAGCCAGGATTATACTTTCTTATTGAGGTTAGTATTACATAAACTATACTTGATAAGGAAAAATATCACCCTTGCTATTAAAAGTATGAAAATCAAAATAATACACCCATGTTTTTATTTCAGATGCCTTATGTTTGCCACTTGTTATTTTTGCTCACAAGGAAAGAAGATGTAAGAATGTTCCGAGTCAGGAAGCTCTTGAATCTTCAGAACAGAGTGGTAATGTAACATAAACTATTTATTAAGCATAGAAACTTCTATTTTATTCATATCATCAGTACTATGTATAACAATTCTATGTTGCCATCTTGGATTGTTTGATAGCCTTTAAAAATGGCAATTTAGCTTTAAGAATTTGCCTCTTCACAATCAAAAGATCAATGGGCAATTTCATTCAAGGTTTGAGTGTACACTTTTCAAAATATTACTCAAAATGTATTTGATTGTTAACTGTAAATTGAAATGTCAGTTTATCCTGTTCATACAAAAGGAAAAGATCTGTCTGGCTGCAACTCTATTGCTATTGGATTGAAGTAAAAGTAGAAAATCTTATATATTTAACTTTAAACATAACATTCTTACCAATACTTTACTTTAAACATAACATTCTTACCATTACTTTACTTTAAACATAACATTCTTACCAATACTTTACTTTAAACATAACATTCTTACCAATACTTTACTTTAAACATAACATTCTTCCAATAGTTTACTTTAAATTTATAGAAATACTGGTATGATTGGTTGTTGGATTATTTGACTTAAAAGTGCAGTTTATATATTATGTGGTAGTCCTTTTGTAATATAAGACATACACAGTTTATATATTATGTGGTAGTCCTTTTGTAATACAAGACATACACAGTTTATATATTATGTGGTAGTCCTTTTGTAATATAAGACATACACAGTTTATATATTATGTGGTAGTCCTTTTGTAATATAAGACATACTATCTGTTTGCACACCTGTTTTTATAATATCACAGGATTATTGCATGCAAATACCAGGAAATCTAAATGAAAATAAAACCAAATGTGGTGTAATTATAATATAAACTTGCTTCTTTTTACAGGGAGCACAGCCATATTTGATTGGATTATTGTCTATATATAAACTTTATTATCCAAACCTGGTATCTATGGTTCTTCCAAAGAACAAAAAAGTAAGTCATTAAGATATAATGTTTATAAGAATTTATAAAACTTAATCTTTTCTTCAAGATTCTCTTTACACTTGAGAATTAAGTGACTTCTCCCTGGCAGACTAACAGGGAGGAGTGAAAACCAAACAGCCACAGGGAGACATGGAAAAGTGAGAGATCACAAAAGTGTTGTTTAACCTGGCTCACATAACCAAAACATGGTCAATTTGATTTGCCAAGTGATCAAATCTCTACTTGAAAATGCAAGGCAAATGGTATAAAGCTTTGAGTTCCATTTACAGAATTTGGCTAAACTATAAACCAAGTTGACAAGAAGGAAGAATGGTATGTTCTGATTTTAAAAAGAATGCGACACTGGAAGAGGACATCAATGATTCTTTTTGGTCAGTAACCAACCATATTCTCTTTCAACATTAATTAGAGCAGAAAACAAATACAACAAAGTTTTATTTTTTTGCCACAGGCTCATTAAGTGTTACCCTTTATAACCTAGAGTAAATCCCCTTTTCAACTAGAAAATTGCAGAGCATGAGCATGGGCAATCATGTCCTCAGAGCATGAGCATGGACAATCATGTCCTCAGAGCATGAGCATGGGCAATCATGTCCTCAGAGCATGAGTATGGGCAATCATGTCCTCAGAGCATGAGCAGGGGCAATCATGTTCTCAAAGCATGATCATGGGCAATCATGTCCTCAGACACATTTTTATTTTAATTTACTGAAAGACTTGATTGTTTTTCTATTCAGTTATTTTTCCCTAGTAAAGATGGTAAATGGAAGATTGTTGTAGAGAAAGTTCAACTTAGCAGAGTTAATCAAAATACATTGGATACCACAGTAGCATCAGAAAGACTTCAGCTGGCAGATTCTAGTCAAATCAGAGGTGCTCCGGTAAGTTGTCATCATCTGCATATATGTCTGACTTTTAAGGAAACTAAAAAAAATGTATTTAATATTGGAAATTGTTAATGATTTATTTCAATCAGTCAGTATGTTTGAATAAGCACAAAAATGATGCATAGTAAAACACATGTATGTATAATTTACAACATCATGATATGGCAAGGTGTGCTAGAATGCCATGTGTAATTTAATTTACAGATTTACGAAAGGTATAAGAATTTAATTGATCTGGGATGAAATGTCAGCAAGATATGAAAATAAAACATCAAACGCAATAAGTTATAATTATAATGTCAATAATAAATTTGTTCAACAGATATTCCAAGTTAATATAGAAAAGTTTAGAATAAAGTGTATCTTAATATTTTATCATAAAGATCATAACAACAAGGATCTGGTAAAAAGAAGAAAAAAAACATTAAGTTTAAATAGAAGTCAACCATCCAGATCATTCTAATCAGAGCAAAAAATCCAATCAAATGATTATACATCAATTGGAAATGGGAGAACATTAAAGGTAGCATTTGAGAATACACAAATAAAAACATAACCTTGACCAAGTTGTATATCAATATCAAAAATGCTTGCCTGATGGAAAAGAAAGATATGGGGTTTCCATCCCCGACACAAAATCTGTACATGCACTAGCAAAAAACACAAAAAGCAAAGGAACAGTGCTTTAATTGCTGTTCTTCATGTCTGTTTGCAATAATGTAATATTTTTATCTTTCAGAGATCAAAACGAAGGAAAATAGATCCTGTTCCTATTGTTCACTCAAATGCATCTAGTAATATTGGAAACCCTGGAAAGGATACTGTAGAGGCCATGTTGTATAAAAATAAACCATTTGTACAAGTATCTGACTTGAAAGCTTTGATGCAGCGGCCTGATTACATTGAGGTATACTTTTACAACTTTAAAAAGTATTAACCTGTATTAGGGTGCTAACTTATTTTTATGCCCCACCTACGATAGTAGAGGGGCATTATGTTTTCTGGTCTGTGCGTCCGTCCGTCCTTCCGTCTGTCCGTCCGTTCGTTCAGGTTAAAGTTTTTGGTCAAGGTAGTTTTTGATGAAGTTGAAGTCCAATCAACTTCAAACTTAGTACACATGTTCCCTATGATATGATCTTTCTAATTTAATTGCCAAATTAGAGTTTTGACCCCAATTTCACGGTCTACTGAACATAGAAAGTGATAATGCGAGTGGGGCATCCGTGTACTATGGACACATTCTTGTTCATTTGTGATTTTGAGCTTGTTTTATTTTTTGGCAATCAGTTTTCATTACATCTGGTAGAGTGGGGCGCTCATATTCGCCGTGGACACAATTTCGCCGTTTTATGATTTTGAGGTGTAAAAACTTCAAAGGATGGTTGAAATGGAAGAAATATGCCTTTTAATTATATTTTTATAACAAATATGATTATTTTTGAAAATGAGACTAAATTTCGGCACTTACGGCAAAGGACCGAAAAATGAACAACGATTTTCAGCCAATTTCCTGAATGAAAAAAAACATTTCAAAGAAGCATTCCTTAGTAATTCTTTGACTGATTGCCCTAAATTTCAGTTTTTTACACCTTTCAAATGTCTGCTATTCGTCTGTAATGAAATTTATTTGATAAATATTGTTTAAAGCTGCAGTTATTTGGTTTTAGATAGATATGTAAAAACAGCGAATATGTGTCCCCTGTTGACAAAAAATTAGGAAATTTCAAACACCCTTTAATCCAACTTTTCAGATGATTTTACTCAAAACAAACACGTTTTCAATCTAAGAATATTTTGCATTTGAAGTTATCTTCATATAGAATTATCAGTATACTTCAAAAACATAAAGACCTGAACATAAACTGAAGAAAACATGGAAAGATATGGCGAAAATGATCACCCCACTCTACCAGTAAATTTTATGGACAGGGATGGAATTTTCTCTTTCAGCTTATTTAGGCCTATTACAATCAATTGTTCCCATACTCATTTATTGATCCTGTCATCGTCACTCCACAATATATATATCTAGATGTTTGAACATGCCTGTATATATCAATTCAGCTCATAAAACTGACCATCAGTATTGTCTGGATGTACAGAAAGTTTAATGGAACACCAATCAAACGAAACAAACTGATTTGAGCTTAAATTATCTAAATGCAGAAATGTTTAGCTGTATTTATATTTATATTTCAGCCACCAAGTCAGATAGGAGCCGTTCTAAGAAATGAATTACTACAACACTACATGTCTTATTCCTTTGATGCTGTGACAGTAACAAGGTTTTCTTATTGGTTACAAGCTATTCTTTATGAAGGTTAATAAATAGTTTTATAATAAATTACATATTTTTTACGTTTTAATTGTTTGGTCTCTTTTATTTTTGACACATTGTCATTTTTGTGTAATGCCTAAAATTGCAATTAAAATGAAATCATGCTCATATATACCAAACATATTAGGTTTGATACTGTTCATTGAAGACACAAATAATATTACTTTGAAATCAATAATATTTTTTTAATTACAAGCATATATATATATTCTACAAGTACAAAATGCTATTCTTTAATAACTTTGTAATGGGTAAAAGAGTTGCTCTTTTTTTTTTCCATCACATCATCTGAAAAGATAGGAATAGTCGGGACTGGAAAAATTAGATATACCATTGATAGAGCATGGACCAATGAAGAATTTTGATGTTAATTTCATTATATTTCCTATTTGTCTTCAGAAATACTGGATAGAACAGTTACAATAGAAGACAAAGAAAGAATTGATGGATTGCTGACCAGAGTTGTTAGTTTTTCAAAATTTCTCCAAGTAAGTATTACCAGTACTTTATATTCAAAAATTATTCAGAAATTTTTATTAAAGTGAATTATGCGACTGGGTGAGTATGGCAACAATAAGACCTTGCATTCTGATATCTGGTACCGGGTAGCTGTATACATTCTGATATCTGGTACCGGGTAGCTGTATACATTCTGATATCTGGTACCGGTTAGCTGTATACATTCTGATATCTGGTACCGGTTAGCTGTATACATTCTGATATCTGGTACCGGTTAGCTGTATACATTCTGATATCTGGTACCGGGCAGCTGTATACAGACCTTGCATTCTGATATCTGGTACCGGGTAGCTGTATACAGATTTTCCTGACATCACAATAATTTATCTCACATTTTTGTCCATTTTTTAAAATTACAAAAATAAACAAATAAATGTGTACAATTATTTCTGAATTTACAGTACATTTCAATGTCCTAAAAGAGATCAAATTAAGACAGTTTTAATGGATGAAAAACAAAATCAATGCTAATACAGATAAAGATAATATCAAAGATATTATTACAGTGTTTAATTGATAGACTTTACATAGAATCTTAATTTTTATAATTTTTGTAAACAACATCGCTGTGATATCCTGTTTGTAAAACAATTTCTTTACATACAGCCAAAATTTCAAACCTTTTCTTAATACAATTGAAAAAATCTCTTAAGAAATGTTTCAAGTAAATTGTATCAACAAAGAAAGTGACTGCACCGCAAAAGTGTACGTTTAATGTTAACGCAATTCTTAAGTGTATTTGTACATTTTAGGAGGGTATACCAGCAGTAGATCAATTCTTAGCTAGATTTTTACATCGATGGAATGGAGAGGATTTTCGTGTTCATATTTTCAGACTTATTTCCTACCACAGAATTTGTTCATTCCAAAGTTAGTAGATTAATGGAAAAGAAACGTGGGATTAATTTCATGAAATAAAAGTCTTTTGAAGTACAAGAATATTAACCTATCGGCCTAGCCACAATCAGATGTGCATTTTGTGTTTCATATGAAGTCAAAAATGAGTATCACCTCAGGGAAAAACTCTTTTGATATTTTGGTTCAAAAATGGTTTAAATTATGAACAATTGCCATCGTTAGGCTAACACTGGAAGCATTTATATAATTACATGCAGTTTTTGGAAGAAATATTTAATATTTTTATTAAATAAATGGTGTTTAAAAACTGTATAATTTTCTTTAATGGTTGGCTTCAAGACATGGTCACCAGTGTCAGATTTTTGGTCAATGACAAAGACAACAAAATATGTTTAGAATTATTGAATATCAAACATTTTAATTGAAAAAAAAATGACAAGAACATGTTTAACTCACAGTTATTTCAAACATCAGTAGCTTTCTTTGATCATTAATCTTATCTGATAAAACTGTATCTAAAATTATCTATAAATAACAAAACTTCCAAAAAAAACCTTTCTTTTGGTGTATAGAACATTAAAATAACTTGATGCATATTCTTACAATAAACAATCAAACTTAGCAATACAATTTATATGTTTCGTCTACGGACAAGACATTGTATTCATATTTAATGAAATGCATTATTAAAACCTAATTTTGATATAGCTGAAAGTGTTCTCTTGAAAAAAAAACCATACATTTTATCAGGTTTATCTATCAAATGATGCTTAACTTCGAGGAAAATGGAAACAAATACATTTTGATAATGTCTACGGACAAGACATTTTGTTGATATTCAATTAAATGCTTTCAAAGATGATTGTTAAAGTTAAGATTAAAAGTTACCAATTAAATTTAAAGCTGTGTTTTTTAAATTTTGGAAAATATAAAAATGTACCCATAATTCTTTACATATCTCAATAATTTATTGATTAAGCCAAAATAAAGACACATTCTTTTAACTGAAATCCATATATCTGACTGTTTAAAACAAGCAAACTATTATTAAAACTCAATTTTGACATAGTTGAATGTGTTCTCTTGAAAAAATAACATACATTTTACCTATCAAATTAGGCTGAACTCGAGGAAATTGGATACAAATATATTGTGGTAATGTCTACGGACAAGACAATTTCAGTTTTAAAAAAAATCTGTTAGAATTGATTGTGACTATATTTATGTTGAAAATACTGAGTTTTAATTTGAATAGATAACTTTCATCACCTATAAATAAGATTTAAGTTCCATAGCAGACAAATAATTGAATTTAATACTTGTTATGTACAAGTGTCTTGTCCGTAGACACTTCCTCATCTGCTGTTAATACTGAAATGCAAAAGATAAAGTTAGAGAGAGAGAAATACTTTTTCTTCATTTGATTTAGTTAATCTTTTAAGGTATGCAGCAACTGGAATAAACAATATTGATGTAAAATAAGGTATGCTTTTTATGACTGATAATCTGACACTTTTTAAAATCCACTCCTGTAAAGTTACTTTACAAAAATTGAGAACATTTAAATTACCATTTATTTATTAAAAATAAGATATTTCTAAGTTTAAACAACACATAGGACTAATTAAGACCCAAAAAACAAAGCAATATTGATAAAAAGACATGTCTACGGACAAGACATGTGTCTACGGACAAGACATTCTGACATATTTTTGAATTTTTTCCTCTATTAATAGATGATAGAAAAAAATGTTAGTAGTGTTTTCATATCTACAAAAGAACAGGAACTTAGCAATGCAACATTAATGTAATTATGCTTCCAGTTTACTAGGGAATGCATGTCTACGGACAAGACATTTTTTCACTTTATTTGTATATCCAACTTTGACGGTATATATCTCCAGCTAGGGTACTGCAGTTTTGATAAATGAGGTAGTTTTTGATCATGTATATACTAGAAGAGAAAACAAAACACATAATAGCATAAATTTGATTTATTTTTCTCTTTTATCACTACACTGAGCATGCTAAAATCAAAAGTACAAAATTTCATAACAAGCGCATAGTATTCAACTTTTTATCATAACTTTGTAACTACTGAAGATTTTTTGTTGCAACAACCAGTAAAAGAAAGATGAATAAATTGTCTATAACAGTGAACCAATAATGTAGTTCAAATTAAGTTCACTTATTAACTATCAATTGATAAAAACAGCGAAATTTTAAATGAAACAACATAACGTGAAATTTTGCCCATTTTCAGCATGTATTTTAGTGTTGTTTTTTTTCAAAACGGTAACACTTATACATGATATTTGATATTCATTGTGAAACCCTACATTCTCTTCTTCAGTTCAAAGATGTATTACTTATGTAAAGTTTATCTTCTTGTCTTTACAAGCCTATAACATAGACCCAATATGAAATGCACATCTGATCTTGGCTAGGCCGTATGATTAGCATGCATTACAAATGCCTATGGAATTGACCTTCACCTGTCATATGTATGTCAGAAGTCGATAAAACTAAATAGATGTATGCCTTAGAGCACCAAACGAAAGTGCCCAAACATAATAGTTTTATCTATCCAATTTAAACATGTCATAAAATGATCAATTATAAAAGAACAATGTCTTTATTTCTGTTCTTCATCTATGAAAGGTGTTCACCATAAATTTAATACCTCATATATAACTTGGGCTTAAATTAAAATATTGTTTGTTTGCCCTTTACGGACTGACCCTGTAAATTCGTTCCGCCTGAAAATCTTTTATTTGTATTTACGAGCAAGATTTTATTTTATTTTATTTTTTCATTCCTACCAAAAATCTTATATTTGCATTTCTCGCTCAAAACTTTTTTACTGGAATCCTCGGGTTTTATCTTTCCCGTATAAGGTCTAGTCCGTTTGGTATCACGTGAGCGTTTGACATGAACACTTGCCTTTAGAGTTTCAAAGCATTTGTTTGAAATCAATGTTGAAAGCTTTGAAACCTGATATGACATTACTCTGTGTCTGTATACTGCAAACAAACAATATTTTAATTTAGGCCTTGCCTCAAAATCAAAATATGTATATATAGTACAGTTTTTGTAAGAAACATTTCCAGTGTGTCTCCATGGATAAGGCCATAAATAAAGATTCCAGTTAAAATGTCATGCTTAAGGTTGATGCTTTATCTTTTTTTTTTTACAAAACTTTGATTGTATATTTTAAATGCAAGCCTTTTATTTGGACAGCAAGGTTTACAACTTTAAGCACCATGACTACACTTCATTCTTGATACTTTCATTACAGTTTTGTGTTAATCTACTTTGGTGAAATCCTTTAATATATGAAAATTGTATTAAATTCTTTTCATATCAAACAGTTTTGTTTAAATAATTGAGACACAATGGCTTTTGTTGAAAAGGCTTAAATTACTTGATGTACTGGTCATTAATGAGATAAAGCTCTGGCAGTTTACTTAATTTCTAATATGTATATATGGTACTACTCTCTAAGAAAAGAAGGAGATTAGTATTATTGCCAATGAGACAATCACCACCAAAGTTCAAATGAAGTAGATGTAAGCAATTAAAGGCACTGTACAGCTTTGAACAATGAATAAATCCCATACTGAATGGTCAGCTATAAAAGGCCCTGACATGAACGTTTCTTTTCATCCAATTAACTTTATATATACAATAAATACATCTTAATAGAATAATATAAGATATTATACATTATAAATGTGAATAAAAGGAGATTTGAGATGTCTCTATGAGAGAACAATCCTACAAAACAACCCCCCCCCCCCCAAAAAAAAAAAATATGTTGTACTTTATATTGTTGAAGTTGTATACACAAATTGTTCCTTACAGGATTACATGATAACATACTGGAGCCTCTGAGAAAGCTATATTTTTGTTCATCTGTTTACTTCAAGGTAAGTGGTGTACCTGTTGTGTTACTAGTTTTGATTTTATAGTTGAATATTGAAATTATGAATTACTAGCTGCAAATTATAAGTAAAGCTCTTTGCTGATGGTAATGCAATCAAAGAGCTAGCAAAACTCCCTATTTTTATTTTTTTATTTTATTGCCATGTGATGTACAGTTGGTTATTAATACTCTTATTCATAATATATTATAATGGCTTGGAATTTGTTATGCTAGATGCATGTTAAGTCCATCAGACTCAACTGTGAGGATATGATTTTGTGTAATGTTTGTCCAAAACAGGTATTCCTTTAAGTGTAAAAAAAATTGTATTGTTTTGAGAATAAAAAATAGAAATCACAAAAATACTGAACTCAAAAAGGAAAGTCTCCAATCAAATGGCAAAATCAAAAGCTCAAACACATCAAACAAATGGATAACAACTGTCATATTCCTGACTTGGTACAGGCATTTTCTTATGTAGAAAATGGTTGATTAAACCTGCCTTTATAGCTAGCTAAAGGGATAAATATTGAAAACAACTTAATCAAGAATCGATGAATTTTTTTTGTGTGTATTTCAGTGTCAAGTGATACACTGCCTAACAGCATTACTACATAATTTGGCTGCCTTTGAATGGCCAAGAGTCCAAGAAAGCAATAAAACAGATGAAGTAGATGGTCAGACTCCCTCAATATTGTAAGAATGTGTGAATTTATGTAAAGTTTAAAGGTGACATGCAAGATTTTATTGTTTAGCTATCTAATGTTGTAAAAAAATGTAGTTTGAAATTTAAAAAACAAACAAAAATTAAAAATGAAACATTTATTGCTTGTACTTTTTGCCGCTAGTGGTTCAATAAAAGAAGATTCTACTCCCTTTTGTTAATGATTTCATCATTTTCCCTCTTTTTAAACTGTGTTGACAAAGTCTCATGATAAGCTGATACCAGGTAATACGCATAGATCTATAGAACAATTGTTATTTTTAGACAAAGCCTTATTTCTGTGGTGAGAGGGTATACAACCAGATTGGATAACAGTGGTTAAAAGTGTTTTACAATTCATTCACTTTAATTTTAGAAGGAATTCTGTATTTTTGGTTACCAGCATTACACAAATATATTGATTATCATTTAGGTGTGATTTAATTGCATTTTTTCACAGATCCAGTTTATTCCATGAAGAGACGGAAGAGTTTGAAGGTGTTGTGACGTTACTAGAATTAGTACGGTACATCAGTGATATATGTGTATTAGGACAACAGATGGATGATAGTCATAATCTACTCATACACATCAACTTAAACTTTATGGAATTAGTAAGTCGTTACAAAATAAAAGGTCAAAATTAAATTCCTAACAACTTTTGTTCTGAGCTGACACAACTTTTGGTCTGTTTCAGAAAGAAATATATTTTGTTTTTCCATAGGTGTTATATAAGATTTATTTTATTTACCTATTGAAATTTTGTTTAATTCAATAAACTATTTAAATGCTGAAATCGGACAGATTAGGAATAAATAACTTGCTTGTCTACAGAAAAGTTAGGTAATGGTCTTATTTATCTTATTTTGAAAAGATAACAGTCTTAGTTTTGAAAAGATAACAATCTATCTGAAAGGAAAATATGCAAAATATTTAAACTGATGATACATTTGAAAAAAATAGTCTACTTAGAAATATATTTGATTCATCTTTATTACTCACTACTGGCAATTCAAGTGCATTCCTATTAAAAAGCTAGGGTCTGGTACAAATTCTATGCATTATATATTAGAAGAGAATTGAAAGAATTTTCAAAATGCAAACATAACTGCATTTATCCCTAACTATAGAACTGTAAAAGATAAAGCTTTATATCTTAATCTGAAAGATTATTTTAAAGTATTGGCTTATCATATATGCTTGTGTTACATTTCAGGTAGCCAGTCTGTTTTCACAATACAATATTCCTGTTGTACCATTCCCTGTCAAAGATATATTCATGAGACCATTCTTACTAGAGAATGCAATGGGACCAGCTCGTGTCTGTTCTATTATTACCATGTAAGACATAAATTACTTAGATAAAATTAATTTGATGTGTAGTAAGGAAGAGGAATGATATAAACCATCATTTTGTGTCTTAAATTGCAAATGCAAAATCAATCTTCAAACCCTAAGAAATTATTTTGAAAAATGAATGAAATGGCATATGGTGACTTAATTGCAGAAAATACATTTTGGATGCAGCTGTGATGTCATTTATAAATATCAAAACAAAAATATTTGACTAATTTTGTCGCTACTGTTAAATGACGTTGAGAAGCATTCAAATTAACTTGAATGCGTTGCCAGTATATGGTACAACTCTTTTCTGTTGCTATTTAGTCTTTATGACATATTTTTTTTCTAGGCAATACATTGTATAATTGTATAGTATAGATTGGTTTTAATCTTGAGAAATACTTTGACATGTGGTAATCAGTTTGATAGTCCTTTTGTTACATTGTTACAGTAAAATACAGTGATTTCCCAGTAAAATCAAAACCAATATGATTTCATGCCTTGTACATGACATTAACAATGGGTGTTGTCAAGATGTTGTGGAATGAATTGAGAATGCGATAGAAAAACCTAGATCCTATCATTTCTTACTTTATTTAAATAGTTACAAGTCAATGTAATAAAGAATAACTTATTTTTATTAAAGAATTGAAATCTTTAAAAATCTTCCACTTGTGATGCCTATTCATGAACGAATGTGTTGTTTGGTTACTTGATGAATATTTTTCTGTATTTGAATTCTTGGATTACTGTGTATTCATAATTATTCGTGGGATACCAATTTTTCCTGGATTTCATGGGTACAGGTAAACCATGAACTACAGAGACGTGCAAAAAGTATTCGGTCACAATGGTGTCATGTTTACGTTTCAAAACGAAAGTTGTAAAGTTCATGCTTGCACTGTAAATAAATCAACCAATGTAATACAACAAAAATAAAAACTTACCTCTAATACTTTGTTAAGTGTCCTTTTAGCCTGATTACATTTAAAATCCTTTTTGGAATCGACTTGTATAAGCACTGAATATAGGCAGGGGTAATACTGACCCAAATACGGTGGATTTCTTGGAATAATTCATTTTTAGATTTAATCATCCCAGTACGTGTTTGAAGTTTTCTTTTTACATGTAACCAAACGTTTTCGATTATATTCTAGTCGGGGGACTGTGCAGGCCAGCTCATACCGGTTATTCCATTCCGAGCTACAAACTCTTGGGTGGACCGTGCACGATGGACAGGGGGCGTTGTCATCCTGGAATAAATAATTTCCTCCCGGAAAATGCCGAGCTATCACTGGCCAAAAATGTTCATCAAGTATTTCTTGATATTTGACAGCATTAATATTGCCTTCTACAGGAGTAAGTGTACCGACACCATTCCAGCAAATACAACCCAAAATCATGACTTGATATTAAGTTTGTGAAGTCCGCAGTTGCATAAGGTCCGGTCTCCACCCCTCGTCTCTTTTTTGCCATACATACACACGTTCATCATGTCCAATCATGATTTTACTTTCATCAGAGAAAATAACCTTTTTCCAGTTGTTATTAACCGTCCATCTCCTTTTTTCTCTGCACCATGCAAGTCTTTTGTTCCGATTGACTTCCCGGATCACAATATTTTTCTTAGTTACACACCTGTGATACCCATGTTTATGTAAAGGGTGCTGGATGGTACGTTTAGACACGGGATCACAATTTTCCTCATTTAACTTGTTTGTTATGTCACATAAAGAGCTCCTCCGACTTGTCTTTACAATGCGTTTAAGCTTGCGGTAGTCGCGTGGTTTTACAAACAATAGTCGGCCACTTCTGGGTTTATTCTCCACAGAAACCGTGTCTAAATTTTTCGAACATTGTCAATAACTGTTGACTTGGGAATTCTAAGTATGTCAGCGATTTTTCAGCGAGAAAATCCATTCTGGAACATTTCTACAATCATGTTTTTGACATCTGTTGACAGTTCCTGACCTTTTCTACCCATCTTGTTATTTTACTTGTTTTAACGAAACTACAATGGCAGATGACAACAAACGTCACATGACGGTAGCCCATGTGATGCACAACGCTTAAAAACTAGTACAGTAATACTCAGTGACGTGATTGACGTGGGGCAAGGCCATTTAAAAGTCAGTCACCTGTACAAACGTAAACACAACGCCATTGTGACCGAATACTTTTTGCACATCTCTGTAAAAAGTTTAAGGATTTTCTTTTCTTTTGGTTTGTATGGAGACGTAGGCAAAACCATGAAATTAAATATCCACAAAAACGTCAGATTTCTTCAATCCATGAAAATTGATACCAACAAAAAAATAAATGAATCCAGAGTAGTTATTCTATAAGATTAGTTATTGTAGATTCAGGTTTTATTAGTTACAAATTATCAAAGCTTTTTAAATCAGTTATAGGTTTTAGAATCATTGTGTTAGAAGAATGAACAGTAGATTTGAAGGTGAGAATATAAGGTCTTTTTGTACTTTCCCTTTATTATTTGAACAGGTACAAGAATTCATTAGAATTACAGAAAAGGCAGACGATAGGAACAGAGTATGATGAAGTTATTAATAAGAAAGCAATAATCAGGAAATGTAATGACCTTATCCTAGATGTTTCTGATGCTTTGTTGAGGAACAGAGCATTCACAAGGAAAGTTGATGGAAGTTTCTTCAACTTTAATCCACAGGACTACAGTGAATCTCTGAAGGTCAAAGAAGATGTATTCACTGTTTATTTACACCAAGCTTTTCTGGGATTTGCTATGAAATTTTTGAAAGAGGTATTTTTTATTGATAGGTTAAGTAAAAGCAATGCATACATTTATTTATGATCATATTGAAGGCAATATAAAACGTTTATTTAAATTAAAAAAATAATCATTAAATTCATCCTTTATTGTGATACAAAAGATGTTCAGAAATTAAGTTAAATTATAAATAACAAAAGTTTTGACACCAAAGTTTGCATTTCCATTTGTGAAGAAGATAAACAGATTCTTTTAAATTCATTCATAAGGAAATCAGCATTTTACCAGGATCAACTAATAAAGCCATCTTAAAGGGGGAGGGGGGGAATAAGGATTGTTTGATGGCATTTTGATTAATACTCAGATTTTGAAACAAAATACTTTTTGAAATCTTAAAATAATTACTGTTCCAGAATTAAATGCATGGTCGGCATGAGATTTATTTTTTCCAAAGACCCAAACCACCAATGAAATAAAAATGTTAAAATTCAAGCGTTCATATTAAAATAATTTATGTATCTATAATCCATATCCAATAAATTTTGAAACAGCCATATTTAACAGAAAAACAAAGAATGTGGTATCTATCCATGACACTAAATCAGTACATGCACTACAAAAAACACACAAAAAGCAAAGGAACAGTGCTATTCTTCATCTCAAAGTCACAGTGAAGCCATCAACACAGAGCAAAAAAAAATCCAACTCACTGCATGTTTGGGGTGACCCCTGGTACCAGCTTTATGTTAACATATTGTAATAAGAAATTTAGAATGAATGGTATCAGTATTTAAAAAACAGATGTTTTAATTATTTTGCTCTCATTACAGACTCAGCCAATAGAACAGTTTGGACATCCAAGAGGAATAAAGGTAAGTTATAATAGCCCGCAGATAAAAATAATGAAGCCATCAAGCCCATTAGAATATAGCAATATTAATGAAAAATGGAAGAGTAGCTATTGGTCATTGGTAATTTATATAAATTTATTTGGTTGAAATTATACATTGAATTAATAAATGGTGTAAGCACAGTAAAGATGACATCACAACACATGAAAACATTAGAAAGGTCCATCAAAACCTTCAAAAGTTCAAGATTGACCACAACAAAAAGACAAATTCAATTCATGAAGCTCCTAAAAGAAACTAAACATTAAGCAACATGAATTCCCCCCATAAACAGGTGTTGACTAAGATGCAAGCTGTTTCTATAGTTTTGAAATTGGTGGATCTTCTGAATTATATAACCCATACTTTTTCTAAACTTAACTGAGAGTTAAATAATTGTTTTATATATACTATGATAAAAAAAAATAACTTTCAGTGATAAGTGGATCACACAGCAACTGATTTTACTCTTAATATCTATTTTACTGATATATTTCTTTTTATTCATCATACTCCATTTTGGTTGTTTTTTTCAAAGCCTTACCCAGTAATTGCATGTCTTTGGAAGATTCAGCTGGCTCAAAAATGGCACTTTGGAATAGAGGATCCTTTTTTGTTGGTCGGGGAGGTGAAGTCATTATTATATGTACATATAATGTGTAATTTGATATAATAAGAGTTGTCTTAATAAGAAATTGAAAAAAATCATGTTTCAGATTTCAATATTTTGTTGTATAAAGTTATTTCTTAATCATTTTTACAGGGAGTTAAAGAGACATACTTTGAATTTTTGGAACGTGAACATCTGGACGATATTCCAAAATATAACAAAGTTTTCATAAGGAAAGGGAATCAATCGACGACTTCAGCTGGCTAACTAGAATGATATTCCCAAATAAACAAAGTTTTCTTTGGAAAGGAAGTCAACAATTTCTGCTGGCTGGTTAGAATGATTTTCACAAATATAAAAGGTCCAATGACACATATTGCTGGCTGACTAGAATTGTATTCAAATATACAACAAAGTTTTCATTAAAAAAGGAGCCAATGGACATCTACTGCTTGCTGACTAGGAGGATGTTCTCAAATATAAGATTTTATAAATAGAAAAAGTAAAGAGATTTATATGAATACATAGAAACATTATTGTTAAAAACCAGACATAAAAATATTAAGGTAGCACTACAGTCTAACAGTGATTTTTTAAAGATATTTTTTTTATCACATAATTTTGAAGTAAGTATTATTCTGCACAGTTTGTAAAAATCCAAAAATCATTATCATATCACAACAGGGAGTAAATTGATAATGAATAATAAATAAAAGCACATGGTAATTTATCTAAATATATAGGCATTTAGGAGGGCTAATATGTCAATTATCTGTTGATGCCAGTGTCCAGCTGTTAATCACTGACCACAAGATAAATAGTGTGGTCTTATCTCATTGTATCATGTGTATTGCAACAAAAGTAATTTATATTACATGGAAGTAAACAGAGAAAAGGGATAAGTTATCAAAAAAGAGAAAATCTAAAGGGAAAAAATCTAACCAAAATGAACAAATAAATATATATATATAAGGATAAGAAGAATATGGCTCTGGATCTACAGTATCTTCTGTTAGGAGTTTTAGGCACTTTGACCAATTTTAAGTTTATGTGAAATTTTTCAATTCCATAAAACTAAGAAAATCATGTAGGACACTCTATTTTCAGGAAGGGGATGGTCTTGATTTTTTTTTTTTAACATGTCTTTTATTGCATAATTTTAATGTTCTAGCTAATTTCATAGTATATTTCTTTTTAAAATACAAATGAAAATCATTCTTTATAGTGATAATAGTGATGTTAAATATTGATTATATGAAGCTGGTCATTTCTGTTATTCTCTTATCTTAGACTGTCTGGATAGAGGCGGAGCTTAGTCTATATTTAATTACTGCATCACAGATGTTGGTCAAATCTGTGACGTCAAACTCCCGCCAAATGCCAAGTTAGTGTTGGTTAGTGCACATATAATTTAAAATTTACAGTATTAGAGCATCAAAGACACAAAGTGTGTGGTTATATTGATAAAAAAAATGGTGTCAGAACACTCCTCGGGTGTTCTCAGTAGAACTTTTGTATTAATGATGCATTTATAGGGGTTCTAAGGGGGAAATTCAGTTTTTAGGTCATTTCTCAGAACAATTTCTCATGAGAATTGTTAACAAAAAATGAAAATAGCAACTTCATTGATACCCCTTTTGGTTTGACTTTTATATATGTGATTAAAGAGAGTATTATCTACAATACCGTGTCCCAGTTTTTGGATAATTTGTTTCTAAATGAATTTATAGGTGTCCAAAGATGAAAGGTGAAATGAGGTTTGGCACCCAACAGTTAAATCAATATATCTTCTTACTGGAGGCATATATCAAAAATCTGAGACACGGTTTTCTATATAGTGTATGGTTGATTAAAGTGATGAAAACAAATTTTTACTACCATTTGACCTGAATGTGCCATTTTCATCCAAGTTGGAAGACCACTTTTTAGGCAATTGAGGAGCTATAATTTGAGATTAATCATACCAAAAATAAATTTATGTACAGATTAAGAAGAATTAATATTTCAGCTTTATAATGAGTTAAAGATTTTAAAAATCCATTGAGTAGTTTTGGAAAAATTAATCTTTAAAGACTGTTGGTTGGAGTCAGAAAATTCTGACTGTAGTGCTACTTTAATAAAAGTATATGATATGTCAAATAGTTACACATACAATGGATTCGATTTCATTAAATTTTATAACAGTTAATATTTATCATTGCTGTAACAGCATGTCATGAAGTTATGTAATGGGCAGTGAAACAACATTAGAGAATTAATTCATCTTAGCCTGTTTAGTCACTGTCATTGCCTTGCCAATTGCCCTTAAGTGAGCCCTCTATTTACAATATTAGTATTTCTTGCTCACAGAAATATTAAACTACATTTTATTCTACTTTCATCAATTTTTACATGTATTGAGAAGGTGCATTTTTAGGGCTTATTTGACCCTGTTAATTAAATGAAAACAAAACATTGAATTATACCATTGCTCATCTTTTTTAGCATCAGAAGAAAGGTTTACATAAATTGTGTATGATAGCTTAGCCTTGATAACACAATTTGACTGTAATGTCATTATGAGCTAACTGTTCAGAATTTTTGCCAAAAATGGCTCATTATCAGAAAATTCAGGCTAAATATAAATTGACTAGAAGTGTCTCCAGTATAATTTTATTCCAATGGGGCTATGGTTATGCACTATATTATTTTAAATTATGTACAATTCAAATAGTCGTTGATTTTGGTGCAACTTTGTCATTTTACTGAATTCACTTTTATTTTAAATTTATGGCTGTAAAACCAATATCTATACTACCGGTACTAAAAGAAGAGAATGATTTCATTGAGCAGCAACTCATCTGAAACCATACATAGTTGGAAATATTTGTGAAATGATGTATAAATGTAGTGTTTTTTACTTTCTTTAATTTGTCTTTCAAGCAATTTTTTTTCCACATATAATGCCAATTTTGAGAAAATATATCGAAATTCACAGACCTTATTAATCCGAGTCTTACACACTTTTGTGCATGCTCAGTAGACATATTGCCCGCATAATCCTTGGGTATTTACTAATTTTTATTTTTTTCCAACCATAATTCAAAAGACAAATAGTATTAAACCCACAGCCATGCTGAGACAGCACACTAGACAATGCTAATACCTGTACTTCTCTCTGTTCTATGACATTGTCATGATAGTGTTAAACCCACAACCATACTGAAACAGCACACAAGACAATGTCACTACCTGTACTGGTAATTGTTCTATTATATTGTAATTATTGTGTAAACCCACAGCAATGCAGACACAACACACTAGACAATGTCACTACCTGTACTTGTCATCGTTCTATGACATTGTCATGATTGTGTTAAACCCACAGCCATGCTGAGACAGCACAGTAGACAATGTTGCTACCTGTACTTCTCTTTGTTCTATGATATTGTCATGATTGTGTAAACCCACAGCTATGCAGGGACAACACACTAGACAATGTCACTACCTGTACTTGTCATTGTTCTATGATATTGTCATGATTGTGTTAACCCACAGTCATGCTGAGACAGCACACTAGACAATGTCACTACCTGTACTTGTCATTGTTCTATGATATTGTCATGATAGTGTAAAACCACGGTTTTGCAGGGACAACACACTAGACAATGTCACTACCTGTACTTGTCATTGTTCTATGATATTGTCATGATAGTGTAAAACCACGGCTTTGCAGGGACAACACACTAGACAATGTCACTACCTGTACTTGTCATTGTTCTATGATATTGTCATGATTGTGTTAACCCACAGCCATGCTGAGACATCACAATAGACAATGTCACTACCTGTACTTGTCATCGTTCTATGATATTGTCATGATAGTGTAAAACCACGGCTTTGCAGGGACAACACACTAGACAATGTCACTACCTGTACTTGTCATTGTTCTATGATATTGTCATGATTGTGTTAACCCACAGCCATGCTGAGACATCACAGTAGACAATGTCACTACCTGTACTTGTCATCGTTCTATGATATTGTCATGATAGTGTAAAACCACGGCTTTGTAGGGACAACACACTAGACAATGTCACTACCTGTACTTGTCATTGTTCTATGATATTGTCATGATTGTGTTAACCCACAGCCATTCTGAGACAGCACAGTAGACAATGTCACTACCTGTACTTGTCATCGTTCTATGATATTGTCATGATAGTGTAAAACCACGGCTTTGCAGGGACAACACACTAGACAATGTCACTACCTGTACTTGTCATTGTTCTATGATATTGTCATGATTGTGTTAACCCACAGCCATGCTGAGACATCACAATAGACAATGTCACTACCTGTACTTGTCATCGTTCTATGATATTGTCATGATAGTGTAAAACCACGGCTTTGTAGGGACAACACACTAGACAATGTCACTACCTGTACTTGTCATTGTTCTATGATATTGTCATGATTGTGTTAACCCACAGCCATTCTGAGACAGCACAGTAGACAATGTCACTACCTGTACTTGTCATCGTTCTATGATATTGTCATGATAGTGTAAAACCACGGCTTTGTAGGGACAACACACTAGACAATGTTACTACCTGTACTTGTCATTGTTCTATGATATTGTCATGATAGTGTAAAACCATAACCATGCAGAGACAGCCCACTAGACAATGTCACTACCTGTACTTGTCATTGTTCTATGATATTGTCGTGATAGTGTAAACCCACAGCTATGCAGAGACAGTCCACTAGACAATGTCACTACCTGTACTTGTCATCGTTCTATGATATTGTCATGATAGTGTAAAACCACGGCTATGCAGAGACAACACACAAGACAATGTCACTACCTGTACTTGTCATTGTTCTATGATATTGTCGTGATAGTGTAAACCCACAGCTATGCAGAGACCGTCCACTAGACAATGTCACTACCTGTACTTGTCATTGTTCTATGATATTGTCGTGATAGTGTAAACCCACAGCTATGCAGAGACAGTCCACTAGACAATGTCACTACCTGTACTTGTCATCGTTCTATGATATTGTCATGATAGTGTAAAACCCACAGCCATGCTGAGACAGCACACTAGACAATGTCACTACCTGTACTTGTCATTGTTCTATGATATTGTCATGATTGTGTAAACCCACAGCTATGCAGAGACAGCCCACTAGACAATGTCACTACCTGTACTTGTCATTGTTCTATGATATTGTCATGATAGTGTAAACCCACAGCTATGCAGAGACAGCCCACTAGACAATGTCACTACCTGTACTTGTCATTGTTCTATGATATTGTCATGATTGTGTAAACCCACAGCTATGCAGAGACAGCCCACTAGACAATGTCACTACCTGTACTTGTCATTGTTCTATGATGTTGTCATGATAGTGTAAACCCACAGCTATGCAGAGACAGTCCACTAGACAATGTCACTACCTGTACTTGTCATCGTTCTATGATATTGTAATGATTGTGTTAACCCACAGCCATGCTGAGATAGCACACTAGACAATGTCACTACCTGTACTTGTCATTGTTCTATGATATTGTCATGATTGTGTAAACCCACAGCTATGCAGAGACAGCCCACTAGACAATGTCACTACCTGTACTTGTCATTGTTCTATGATATTGTCATGATTGTGTAAACCCACAGCTATGCAGAGACAGCCCACTAGACAATGTCACTACCTGTACTTGTCATTGTTCTATGATGTTGTCATGATAGTGTAAACCCACAGCTATGCAGAGACAGTCCACTAGACAATGTCACTACCTGTACTTGTCATCGTTCTATGATATTGTAATGATTGTGTTAACCCACAGCCATGCTGAGATAGCACACTAGACAATGTCACTACCTGTACTTGTCATTGTTCTATGATATTGTCATGATAGTGTAAAACCACAGCTATGCAGAGACAACACACAAGACAATGTCACTACCTGTACTTGTCATTGTTCTATGATATTGTCATGATTGTGTAAACCCACAGCTATGCAGAGACAGCCCACTAGACAATGTCACTACCTGTACTTGTCATCGTTCTGTGATATTGTAATGATTGTGTTAACCCACAGCTATGCAGAGACAGTCCACTAGACAATGTCACTACCTGTACTTGTCATTGTTCTATGATATTGTCATGATTGTGTAAACCCACAGCTATGCAGAGACAGCCCACTAGACAATGTCACTACCTGTACTTGTCATTGTTCTATGATATTGTCATGATAGTGTAAACCCACAGCTATGCAGAGACAGCCCACTAGACAATGTCACTACCTGTACTTGTCATTGTTCTATGATATTGTCATGATTGTGTAAACCCACAGCTATGCAGAGACAGCCCACTAGACAATGTCACTACCTGTACTTGTCATTGTTCTATGATGTTGTCATGATAGTGTAAACCATCAGCTATGCAGAGACAGTCCACTAGACAATGTCACTACCTGTACTTGTCATCGTTCTATGATATTGTGATGATTGTGTTAACCCACAGCCATGCTGAGATAGCACACTAGACAATGTCACTACCTGTACTTGTCATTGTTCTATGATATTGTCATGATAGTGTAAAACCACGGCTATGCAGAGACAACACACAAGACAATGTCACTACCTGTACTTGTCATTGTTCTATGATATTGTCATGATTGTGTAAACCCACAGCTATGCAGAGACAGCCCACTAGACAATGTCACTACCTGTACTTGTCATCGTTCTATGATATTGTAATAATTGTGTTAATCCACAGCTATGCAGAGACAGTCCACTAGACAATGTCACTACCTGTACTTGTCATTGTTCTATGATATTGTCATGATTGTGTAAACCCACAGCTATGCAGAGACAGTCCACTAGACAATGTCACTACCTGTACTTGTCATCGGTCTATGATATTGTCATGATTGTGTTAACCCACAGCCACACAGAGACAGCACACTAGACAATGTTGCTACCTGTACTTCTCTCTGTTCTATGATATTGTCGTGATAGTGTAAAACCACAGCTATGCAGGGACGGCACACTAGACAATGTCACTACCTGTTTTTTGTTAATGTTCTATGATAGTGAGGGTAACTAGTGTGCAAAAATAAGAATTATTCTAACAGAAAGTATGAGCTTCAGACTGCAGTGAACTTTTATGTTTCTACTGGTTACAAATTACCTATTGCATGTAAGTAAGCGCTGTGTTTTCAAGTTTAGTTATTAATGATCTACGTATGAATACATCATTTTCATCGATGAATAACATAGAGTTGGCACATGCAAACAGCGGTTTTCCCAATCATCATTCCTTTGAAGTTTGACTCATAAATACGGCAGTCAAGTTTGTTTCAGAAAGAAATTTAAAATTTGGCCTATCTGAATTTGAATATGTCTCTGTTGTTAATGTTAATTTTCTGTTGACTTGAAAGAAAAAACGAATTATACTCAGAACTTTCGATACATTATTCGTCTCAAATTTGGCAAATGTTGACTTTTTGGTATCTGAAGCGATATTAAAAATATGATTTCCTTATAGGATTCAATAAACCCATTTATGCACCTCTGTTCAATCAGCGGTAAACTTCAGAAAAAAAGTTGAATAATCGTAATTTAATCCGGGTATCTATGATGAGTTTATTCCTAACAGTCTGGAATGATTTGGGAGTTTTTAAGAAATTAATAAAAATGCCTTTGACATCTATTATGCTGTAGACCAAGTAGAATTACTAACATCTCAAGTGCGAGACAGAGTTGTGTTTCTTTACTTACCAAATTGCTATTAGCGTTCAGAAAATGGGTTACAATCGGCGAAAAGCACCATAAAAGTCGGTTAGTGGATGTTTTATGACTATTTTAAATTTTCAACACAAGCAATAAACAAAACTATTTGAATAAATCTTATATAATATAGAAAGGTTATGCTCGGCTAGTTTGATTTGTGTTGCTCTTCAATTTCGACTGGTGCCGCACAGAATAACAGCCGTCAAATTTTCGTCGTGTCGACGTTCGGCAATTTCCAACGTCATAAGCATATCTATGTGACATGCACACGTCACATACATCATTAGATACAGCAACAGCCGGACGGTGGTATACCATTAGTCTTAGGGTAAGATAAACAAATAAATCGAGCAAGGTGCAAACAAAGAAAGAGAGAGAGCAAGTCATTTTTCTCAATACTTTTTTATTTATTTTTTTAACGAATAGTTTATATGTGAATTTAAGAAGAAAGTCAATAAAAAGCTAATTTAAGTACACATGCATGCTTTAGGTTCTTAATTGTGGGGTGTCATTAAAATTTTAAATATCTTTTGTATGTTTATTTACACTTGTCTCTAAGGTGACAACTTATGTTACGGTGCTTTCAAACATTAATATATGTTTATCAAATATTTACTTTTATGATATTTGATCATAAAAGTATGATGTTTAACGTACAAATAAAACTGTTCGTGTATACCGCTTTCAAGTAAAGAATAAGGACACATATAGGTATTATTTCAGAGAAAAATAGAACTATTGTTTGATATCAACAATGACATTTTTGTTAATAAATTGCGTTATTCATATATTTTATTTTTATCGACTGACTCATCTTCCTCAATTTAAACAACAGAACAAAATCCTGAACTTGAAAGGATAGTCAGTGAAACTTGCAATGTAATGTATTTAATCCGCAATGCACTTGACCTGATATAGGGATTACTGACTATTTGGATGGGTACCCTGTGTTGTGGACCTAATTTAGGTCCCAATGTATAGTCATATTGCTAAACTGGTCCGCCGTTCTATCTATAGCTTCGCACCGTCAGTGTAGCGATAAGTGAACACAACAGGGGTCCAGTTTATCATATTGCCTCCCTCGCTAAAACTGACCCGCAAAGATTAACTTCTTAAATATATAGAGATATACAGGATAATTTCGAATTGCAAATTTAATTGAAACAATAAAATATTCTTTTATTTCTCAAACATTTATTGAAGTGGTGAAACCAGAGTTTCTCCTCACGAAAATTATTACGATTCTATTATAAAGGGATATACGAGTTTTTGTTGCAGACATTAACTCTTGTCCTGAATACGACATGAAATACTTGCCACTTGTCAATCAATCATTTATTGAAGTCTTCATATTTACATTTAGAAGTTTATAGATCAGTTTTTGTGTTGAATTGCTATTTTATTGACGTATGAACAACATATCCTTTTACTCACATCAAATATTCATATGCATTTAATATATAATTGATTTTTATTTTCAATTATTATTTACCAATTGTTATGTGAAATTTCTAAAGCTAAATGAAAGTTTCCTGTTTTACAATTATATTGATTCCGTCTAGTTTTTACTCAAATTATCAATTAACTAGATTGATCCGTGAACTGCGGAATATAGTGTAATTTCCATAAACTGTAAAACATTTCCTTTTATGCGCTTTGATAACGCGGCTAATTAGTAACACAGGTTTTTGCTTTACGACATTTTTACTGTTAGTTTATGTCTTGAAGAATCAATGAATCCGACTACAGTCAAATAAGGATGTCAATTATTTTGATTATCTCTGATGTCATTTCATGTTGTTAGGTACTGGTACATGAAATTATTTACGATATCTATTTAATTTCAGCTATAAATTGTTTCCGGTATAGCGTCTTATTGGAAACTCCTTTGTGGTGGGTTATATCCAAAACATATAAAACTCCTACCGGGGTAACAAATTGTCCTTAACAATGGAATACGTATGATGTGTAAAGGGATGAGCTTTGCAACAAAATCTGATATACTGTCACTCATCAAAATACACTCAGTCGTGCTCCATTCGGTATTGCATTTGATTGATTGTTGTATCATTAACGTCCAGTGGCAAACATTTCATGCATATCAGGACGAGAACAATTTCAAATTCAATGCAATATGTGGTGTTTGTAAAGTGTGTCAAACAAAATTTGGACTTAAACTTCGACTGCCACTGAACAATAAAGATATGATGGCTCTGGAGAAATTGTTTACCTGGCAAGGCTATCTACAGACTTCAGTGGCGGATCCAGAAATTTTCATAAGTGGGGGCCCACTGACTGACCTAAGAGGGGGCCCGCTCCAGTCACGCTTCAGTGATTCCCTATATAAGCAACCAAAATTTTTTTCTAAAAAGGGGGGCCCCCTGCCCCCCCCCCCCCCCCTAAATCTGCCTCTGGACTTCCAAAGTGAGGGGTTATTGCAAGGGTCCGTTCTCTTACACGTCTTAAATATGGAAATTGGATAAAATGCCCCTATTCGAACAGGACACGGTTGCGTATTCATACATCCAGCACAGTCACGTTATTTATTCATTGAATCTTTACAAATGCTTGACATTATTCAGTATTTTTTACAAATCCCGTTGTCTGTCACATGTTTAATAACATGTATGTTTATCAGTTTATATGAATTTGATTACAATATAGATACCTTTATGATATGATCTACAATTATTCGGTTGTTTATATAACCTTTAAGACGGTGGTTTCTTCTTTGGTGTATTTTTTTTTAAATCATCTAAACAGACGTGTTATAACAATAGCTTTTAAAACATTCACATCAGGATTGTCAGTTTAGATTAATATCGTGTAGATTTTATTCAGATATTTAAAAATTACATATTCTTTCACAAGTTTTAATTTTATGTCTTAAACCTTTTGAATGGTAAGAGGGCACAGGTTATAGACATTACAATTAATTAAAAACAATTTGTTTTTCTCACGGTTGCCAAATATATTTACGATGGAATACATGCAGATCAGTTTTAGATATTGACATTGGAACTAATTTAAGTCCCTTTTTCTGAATCCATATATAGATTGAACTAACTTCAAAATTATTTTGTCATAGTTCAAATGTATAAGGTTAACCAAACATGCATAACTGTCTGGCCTGTATTATTATTACTAGCAAAAAAGTGTTGAAACTCTAAGGTCAAACCACATTTCAAGACAAGTTAACATAAGTAGAAGCAGTTTGTAATTGGGTGTCCAAACATGAGAAATCTCAAATGACACATGAGTGGCGGACACGTCCGCTTTATAATGGACAGATAGACTAAACAAAATTAACAAAGTCAATGTCAAGACCTAACTATTCTATGTAAAAAAAAATATCAACGGAAAACAATTATGTCCGACAACAATCAAAGACAACCACTGGATGCTATGATTATTGTGTTAGATCGGCATATAAAAAAAAACGATTAATTAAATCACAAATTATAGTCTGAACTAAATGATGTATCCAAAATAATACTGCAAAGGCACTAAATGCCACACATGTGCACGTGTGGAAAACGCATGTGATACACATGATTCGCGCAAGTAATCATGCGTTTCACATTTGGTTTCATGCGTATTAAAACACGCATGTGATGCACTTGTGACACATGTGTGGTATTTTTGCGCTAGTATTATAATTATTTCAAAGTGCACCAATTTAACGTTGAAATCAAATAATTTCAAAACGCTTTTCCTTTTCTCCCATCCAGCTTTGAGTTTTTTGTAAGTGGTTGCGGGTGCCTACTAATCATGCCGACAGTAAAATTAAACACCATATACAAATGTTTTAAAATCCTTGAATTAAATTTTAGCCGTGGCAGCATTCGATAAAAAAAATCGCTATCCAAAACGCCTACAGCCGTATATTAAAGGGTTAAGGGAGGGGATAACGTGAGCCGTGAGACAATAAAAGTCTAAAATGTCAGACAAAATCCTGGTCAAAAGTGAAACGGACTACTGGTTGATCCATCGTTGCTTGCTTTTAAGACAACTAGTATAAAAATAAAAAAAAAAAAAGCATTCGCATTTACAATGATAACAGTTTACAGTAAATAAAACAGGTTTTGTGCTGTATGATTGGTCGTTCCGGATGTAGGAAGAACATTTGACTGGCACATGAAATAAGGATAGGGACAAAATATTTAGGTTGCAACAGGCTACTTTTAGGATATATCAGAAAGTTGTATGAATCCATAACGTCCAACAAGCCAAGTACTCTCCTTACGCGTGACATCTTATTTGACGTTTCCTCCCCAATCAGACGTGTCTGCATTTTTACATCTCACAAACGGATGGATGCTCTATACTGTAGCAAGGGTTTTACTTACGGGGGTAAGTCCAAGAAAGACCATATGTTTTGGCCTTTTATAGGCGAATATACAGTATGGATTTTTTACATTTTTGAAGGCCTCAGTATAATAGCTTACAACCACTTCATTTAAACTTTGGCAGATAGTTGTATCATTGGCAATCATACCCCATCTCCTAATGTTTATATATTTGTATACTCCAATATACCATTTCAGTAAAAAAAAAAAGACGAACAGCCAAGCAGCAGTTTATTTATAGTTAAAAGACAATCACATATCAGCACAAAAATAGCAGACTATCGCATGTTTTTGAGTGCTTTACAAAATGTAATAATGAATGTGATGTTTATTTCCTTATCGGCTAATTTCAAACTAACTATGTGACATGCAGCCACAGGTCGGTATAAAAATCATTCAATTACACTTTCATTTTATTTTTTAATTTCAGTCTGATTTATTTAAATATTTTGAGGAAGGATTGATATATGTCGAATAAAATTTAAGGAGATCAAAGCGTTACAAATACAGGTAAATTTGGAGGCGCACTTAAAGGGCAAACAATAATCATATATTGAAATCAATGATAAAATCCTTTTAACCAAGTTAATAAGCCTTTCATTATAGAAACTTTTAACAGTTGTAAATTGTTAGTTCATTTTTTCATTTAATTTACAGGTGTCAGGCGACTTGAACCTGTGAAATACCTGTATTTATATTGATGCATGACGTCACATTAATGTGGCCTTCCTAGAGACAGCCTGTAGCTTCTCTAGTTACCGTATTAATGGCGGTATGGAAAAATAGATGATCAACTTTTATATTAGGATTAACAACTAATAGAGTGAGTATATTTTTACCCAATTTATTTATTTTTTTATTCTTTTTTTCATTGATATTTTACTTCAACATTGCTTGCAAGTTCAATTAGAGCAACTCTACTGACCCTTTAAATTGTAATGGTCATTGTCGATAATACCTTCAAGATTTTGAAATATAATCATATAAAAATTTGTCTGATAACTTTAACGAGTCGTTAAGATGGTCTCAGTACACAACATTTGAATAGGTTGTGACATGTATGATTCCTTGATATAGGACAAGATTAAGATCTTAATTGCATTTGTTGACTAATTAAATGATAAAATCAAAGTACTTAGTTGACTATTAAAGAGATATAAATTTTGACTTTTCAACTGTTTTACTTCGTGGGAATATAAGAAATATTGATGGACATAGAATCAATTGGCTGATAGAGAGGGACAGTCCACTTTATGCCATGTGAAAACTTTAAAAAAATATGCACATGTATGCAAATGTCACTTTTGTCGTTAAAAAAACACGTTCCCTTAAGAAAATCTTGGATCCCGCGTGAGCATTGTAAAAACATTTACTTATAATTTCTCAATTAAATATTTTATTCAGCATCAATAGAAACTGTTGTTTTAGTACTCTTTAATTTACATAATTAACGATATTCCTGACGAAAAGTCTATCTAAAGTTATTGTTTAAGTCCCTCACATTCTTTTTCATATTAACAAGAACAGACTGGATTGATTTTGTATATATTTAACACAGAAAGTTTAAAGAACGATGTAATTTATTATCCATTATCAAAACTCTACCATTTAATCCGGTCTATATTATGTCAGAATACAGAAATCAAGTTGTTTTTAAGTTGCGTGAAATTATATCTAAATTATTCATACACACGTAAAGTATTAAATGAACGAGCTTTCGCAGATTATACATAGAAGTAATTGATAAAGTTGTACTAATTGGAAATTTACAACATACTCAAATTAGAAGTGGTCACGAGAGAAGTAGGGTATGGTCCCTGGCGACTTTTTTACGGATATTTATCAAATAGATTAATTGCTTATTCAATAAAAAGGTAAGAAGACATCCTGGTGAGGGTCTAGGGTTTTTATGGAAAAAGAAAACCATTGTCGAACAATTTTTATATGATTTAAAAAGATGCGAAATCAGATGAGGTGAACACCGGAGGTTTCCCTTCCCTTCTTTCAACACCTTAATTAAGACACATCGACATAGTTGTTGTTCATCAAAGAAGGAGCTGCCCTCGGAGTAGTTCATCAGCCATGACTTATATATCTATACGAAGGTTGTGGGCTGGAATCTTCAGCCATGACATATATATACTAAGGTTGTTGGCTGGAATCCCACTCGACAGCCATGACTTATATATCTATACTAAGGTTGTGGGCTGGAATCCCACTCGACAGCCATGACTTATATATCTATACTAAGGTTGTGAGCTGGAATCCCACTCGATAGCCATGACATATATCTATACTATTAAGGTTTTGGGCTGGAATCCCACTCGATCAGCCAAGGTGCGTTCGATTCCGATCTTAATTGACTAGGATTGCCAGTGATTCCTCCGCATTCCGGCTTCCTCCGACCAAGGAGGTTAAATTATATCAAATGTTCCGACAATAAAACTGATATAGTCATGTGTGCTGAAATGGCGTTAAACGCTATCCTAATCATTTAGAAATCAAAGATATGACGGAGATTACAGTTCTTAATTTTTATATATTAACAGTTTGGTCTATTCTCTCATCATGTTTATATCATTATACAGTCAGTGATCTCTTTCAGTTTCATTTTTTCCATACATTTTCTTGCTAAAAATTGGAAGAGGGAGGGGGAATAAAACATAGCAGCCCGGAATCTTCCCATCCCGGATATATCCTCTAAAAAAAATTGGTTTTAATTTCCCAGAAAATCACCTGAAAATTCAAACTAATGAAAAGTTTGTTATGATTGATTGATTGATTGATTGATTGTTATTTGCCATACTTCCAGCTGCAAATATTTCATGAATGTTCATAAATAACGTTAAAATATGTAGATCGACCGGGATAAAATGGCGAGAACTATGACTGCCTATTGAAAATGAGGTAAAAGAAGCTTAGCCTTGCAGCAAACAACATTAGAAATCCTCAAAAAGTTATCGCAATGGTTCTAAACGTGTAAGAGACCTGGCTCTCTCTCTCTCTCTCTCTCTCTCTCTCTCTCTCTCTCTCTCTCTCTCTCTCTCTCTCTCTCTCTCTCTCTCTTTCTCTCTCATCGAAATTAACCTCCCAAATCTGACTGCTCGTGTCTGTGAATTTAGAAAGAAGACATTATCTTGTTTCGAGCGCGCAAAAACTACCTAAACGCTGGTTAAATAGTTCTGCTACATAGGCATACAAAAATAAAGAACACACAAGCTAGAGAAACTTAAGAAGTAACTTGATGTTTTATGCAGTTAAACTATATACTTGATTATTTATCATGTTTCATTATAGCTTTTCTATAACAAGAGGTACGACAATTGTGACAAATTGTGTCAGTGACATTTACAACATATTTTTAAACCACCCAAAATAGAACTAATCATCATTTTGTATGCATTGTTCATGTATCGCAACGTTTGCAAATTATCTGAACAATTTAGTGTGCATTTCTTTCTAACACAAACGATGCAAACGATGCAAACGCACATGTTTTGATCATTTGTTTCTAACATACGTTTGCAAAGTTTAGATAAACTTTTACAAACTTTGCACTCGCTAAAAATGCGTCTACAGTTTGTAGTTCGTCGTTTGTTAGAACAAACGCTACATTTGTTTCTAACTTCACCCTGATTTAACGATGTATTTGTTTCTACGTTTGTAGCGTTTATATCATTATATCATTATACAGTCAGTTAGAAAACAACAACAAACGCCACACAACGTTTACAAAATTTTGGTTAGAAAGAAATGCACTCTAAATATTCGAGACTATTTGTTTGTAAAAAGAAATGAGTACCGTCTCTGAAGCTTTCAAAGAAGTTTTTGCATACAAAAGAGTTTTTTTCTATCTAAATTTTTCATTTATCAAATGTTTAAAAGAATAGATAGCGGTCAAAAACAACTACTTGTATCTAGTCGGTTAGAGTTGTTTCCTGTACAAGCAAAGTGTGTTATTATTATTAACATCACACATATAATGTGTGTTTGTGTTATTATTATTAACATCACACATATAATGTGTGTTTCCATTGACAACTGGAACAATATTAAACAAGAAAATACAACACAATTGAAATAAGAAAAGCAATATGCAATTGTGAGCGAGAATGAATACAAAACATTCTAATTTCTATTTCAAGTTTTATCACAATAGAATGTTTGCAAAATATTGATTCCAGTTGCCATGGAAACATTAACAGTGACACAATGTTGTATTATCAAAGACAGGAAAGCCATCTGTATATTGAAATTTAAATCCTTTTGAACACTATCTTTTTGATTTATCATCGTAAATTCCAGAAAATCGAAGGAAGTAATTGATTTCTTTAATCCACTGTGACAAATTATATCTTTGTTGTTATGGATAAACTGTTGATTTTACAATGCACACACTCTTTTGTGCAGTTGAATTTTAACCTATTCGTGAATCTGGTTCTAGAATTAAGCGTTTTATCCCTGTATCGTGAAAGGCAGCACATTTTGCAAATACCATTCGTTGAGCTTAAGTAAAATGTTTTATTTTGAGAAGAAACCCCAATTGATAATATGGATAAATCATAAATATTTTTCCCATCTGACTTGTCACTATCTGATATTTAAATCTAGAACAATGACAAAATCGAGGACATTTGTATAATGCTCTAGTACAATATCTATGAGATGAAATTTGCATAATGATCTACTACGTTGTCTATATGGGATGACATTTTTATAATGCTCTAGTACGTTGTCTATTATGCCATTTGTATAATGCTCTAGTGCGATATCTACGGAATGGCATTTGTATAATGATCTATTGCAATGTATATGGGACGACATTTGTATAATGCTCTAATGCAATGTCTGTTGGATGGCATTTGTATAATGCTCTAGTATGTTGTCTGTTGGATGGCATTTGCATAATGCTCTAGTGCAATGTAAATTTGATGACATTTGTACAATGCTCAAGTGCAATGTCTATTTAATGATATTTGTATAATGCTCTTGTACAATATCTATGAGATGACATGTGCATAATGCTCTAGAACAATGTCTATGATGTGAAATTTGTATAATTATCTATTGCAATGTCAATGAGATGACATTTGTATAATGATCTAGTACGTTGTCTGTTGAATGGCATTAGTATAATTAGTATAATGCTCTAGTGCAATGTCTATTTGATGAAATTTGTATAATGCTCTAATGCAATGTCTATGAGATGACATTTGTATAATGCTTAAGTACAATATCTATGAGAGGACATTTGTATAATGATCTATTGCAATGTCTATGAGATAAAATTTGTATAATGATCTAATGCAATGTCTATGAGATTACATTTGTATGATGCTCTAGTACAATGTCTAATTGATGACAATTTTATAATTTTCTAGTGCAGTGTCTATGAGATATCATCGGTATAATGCTTCAGTGCAATGTCTTTTAGATGGTAGTTGTATAATTATGTAGTGCAGTTCTCTATGAGATGAAATTTGTATAATGCAGTAGTACCCATGCATTTTGTTTAAGGGCTTGGATCGTATCTAAATTTATCAAACAAAAACTTGTGTAAAAAGAAACCAAGTAAATGATTTTTCTTTGTCTTTCTGTGCCTCAGGAGGAGACCTTCTTTATAACTGAAAAAGCATCTCAACTAAAAGTAGTTTCTGCTTCTGGAATATCATCTTTTCTTCGGTGTAAACAAAATGAATCTACTTTCTGTTTGGCGAAGGGGTGAAACGAACCTTTTTTAAAGTCGAATTTGTCACATAAATATTCCTCTCCACACATATTCATCTACAAACAATGTACATTTGAAAACGATTTATAAGAAAATGGACACTGTCCTTGGTACTATATAATCGATTGCATGATTGTTGTTTGTTTAATGTCCAGTGGAGAATATTTCATGCATATCCATAATCGGCCGGGATACTAGATAAAGCGCAAGATTGTGACTGAGAAGTTAACATTACATCTGCTGATAAACCTAGATTATTTAAATCTACTTTAGATTTTTAAAGTGCCATATCAAAATAAAATTATGTCATGGTTAAGTTTTTTTGTTACTTTACGACCTTTAAGAAACGTTAACAATGATACTGATTTGTAAAAATCTAAGCTAATTTTAAATTTCATATTTAAATAGTTCGTAGGTATAAATAGTATTATTGGATGCAACATGCATGATTTCATTGAAAGTTTAAACTGATAAATAAAAATGTCATTTAAATGTTTATGGTCCTTCATAGCAACAACACACATACGGATTTAAAAGCTGCTCTCAATGTAAGTGTCCGCTTTTTGACTTTTATAAAGTAAAATTAATACCTACAAATGGGAAATTTAAATATTTATTGATCTGCAAATATTTGATTTTACATAGCAAACATGAAATATGGTTAAAATATACGTATGTAATGAGCTGTTACTTCAAGTAATTAGTTTCATGAAAATTTTTCTTGTTTGCAATTCCCTAATATTTTGAAAAACATATTTATTTAGTCCCGTCTATATAGTATATATAATTATACAATGTTAGTTTTTAATGGATACTTTTGTTGAATCTATATATGTCCTGCACTTTTTCTAATATTCTGGCTAACGGTGTAAAAACATAAATGTATGTGTACATTTGGAGGTTTTGAAACACTTTATTGGATACTTGATTTTCTCCTTACAGATTCAGAATTCTTATTAAACAACTTGGATTTCATAAATATGATAAATAACATATATCTGCTTTCAAAGACTTTTCAAACGCATCTACTATCAAATAAATCATACGTGAATTTTAAGTGTTTTATTTTGTTTGTTTGTTTGTTTTGTTTATTTTTATGGTTTTCATTCTTATGTCTGGTGAAGGTTTTTAATTTGTAACAAATTATCTGCTCTACCATGACGTTGACACAGACCTGCTTCAGTGCCATATTCAATTATGTTTTTTTTATTCAAATCTGTACAAATCACAGTATTGAAGCGTTTTCGTCAGAAAAAAAAATGAGGATTGTGGCTTTTTCCAAATATCATAGTTGAACAAAATAATTTTCGCTATTTACTTGGAATAAAGTTTTTCGTTTGGATCAAATACTCTATCATAACTTGTGTATCTACGTTTTGATTGTGTTGAATATGCACGAAGTAGTAATGTTTCCATTGGAGTCAATACATATATACTCTGTCTAGAAAATAAGTTCATTGAGTCTATATAGATAAATGATCCAACAACAAGAAATCTAAAGTTTGTAAACGCATTGTCTAAGTGTTTGCGCGCTAAACAAGGCTTTAACAGGTCGTTCTGATACAGCAGTCTTTCATACATGAATAGGGAACCAATTGGTATACCAAAAGTTCATGTAGTGGAAGGTTCATTAGTCAAAAAATATACTTTACTATACATCCAAGCTTTATTACGGACTATGAAATATGATAGGAAAAGATATCTGCAAAGTATTAAATAAGATTAGCATAACATTTGAGAATTTTTAATGTTTACCGTTTATAAGCTACCCTTTTAAATTTAAAGAAAGGTTCGTTTAATTCACACACTGAATAGAACAGGCGTAAATTTAATTTGATTCTTTGATATTTGGCAAATTACCAAAGATATACTATATTTAAGGCGATTTTAATTCACAATTATATTAAAAGTCTGATGTGTATTTTTCAGATTTTAACCTGAAACAATGATAAATAGCTGAAAGGAACTTAGACGGTCAAAATGAGTGCAAGAAGAAAGAAAAAGGACGAGAAACCGCCTCCTGCTATAGGACCAGGTAGTAAGATCATTTCCTTACCCGATCCTTTGAAGAAGCATGTGAAACGAGTAGGAGATACTAAGAAAGTCCATCTTAAATTTGGTAACTGCAACTACAAGTCATTGCCAATAGAAATTTATAACAATGAAGAACTTAGTCAGCTGACCGTACGCTTTACAGCGGAAAATAATCGCATGAAGAGATTACCGAAGGCAGTTTCAGCGCTCGAAAATCTCGAATACATAGACATTGAAAATAATGCGTTGACTGCTTTTCCGGGCTCCGTAGCCAAATTGAAGAAATTACAAATCTTAAAAATTGAAAATAATGATATCAAGAAATTGCCGCCATCGATACATAAAGCAACAGGACTTAATAAACTATTTGCATCAAACAATAGAATCAGAGCTCTACCAAAAAGTATCGGCAAGTCACCGGCTACATACGTGGATGTTTCTGGTAATCTAATTAAATCGTTCAAAAAGGGTGTGTATGAAATGACGGCAGAGATCAATCTTTCGGACAACAGACTGACGGAAATGCCGCCAGCAACCGTAAAGAAGCCGAATATCCAAAAAATGATTCTCTCTAATAATGGAATATCATACATACCAGAGAACATTGACAAACTTCAGAGGCTGACTTGGCTTGATTTGTCAAACAATGCTCTTCAAGAGCTACCAGCACAATTAGGTGGCATCAAATTCCTACATTTTTTGGATTTGAGCAATAATAATATTAAAAATCTACCAGAAGAGATTTGTAACTTAGGATATGCACTAGACACTCTCAATATTGGGAACAACGAGATACCATTACTACCACATGACATGGCTAAACTGAAAAAGTTGCGCGTGTTTCATGCACAAAACAACCAGGTTGAGTACTTACCCGAGGGTATCCGAGAGTTACCGTGTCTTAACATTTTAGACGTTTCACATAACAATTTAAATTCGATGAAATTTGCTGTTTATTTAAAACAGCTTGAATCTTTGAACATTTCTAAGAACCAAGTTGAAGTGATTCCGGTTGAAATCGATCATATGAAATCTTTGGTAGCGCTGGATATCTCTTGGAATAAGATCAGAGAACTTCCAGATTCAGTAGGGAATGTGAAGACAATGAAATCTTTAAATATAGCCGGTAATAAACTTCTGATGTTGCCTGAAACTCTAGGACAAGAACAGGTTCTCACTTTCTTGGATATATCCAACAACAAACTTACAGCCATCCCGCACGATCTGCGCAAACTTAGAAACCTTGAAACGTTTAACCTAAATAACAACGAGGTCGCTGCGATACCAAGATCAATTGACTTTCTATATCAACTACGTTCATTGAATGCTGCAAGCAATGGTATAACAGAGTTGAATGTACCTAAAACTTTGACATCTTTGGACTTGTCAGATAACCCATTGACAATAAATCCATCAGATCTACGTTCAGCTTTAGTTGTCATTGGCGACAAGGATCATTTACGTAATATTACCTCACTTACGTTATGCAAATTAGGCATGGAAGAAATTCCACCAGCGGTATTTAACATGAGGTGCCTGAAACATTTGGACGTATCAGAAAACTCAATCAGGAGTATCACAGATGTATGCAAGCTTAAATCTTTGGAATCGGTAAATGCAAACCAAAATGAGTTAACAGCTGTACCCTCAAAGATTGGAACCATGATCAAGCTGGAAAAACTAACTGTATCAAACAATGGTATTACGGAATTCCCGCCCTCTGTTGTAAAACTCGTGTCGTTGAATCATTTAGACATGTCTTTCAACAAGATGAGCATACTGCCGGATAATTTTGGCGATATGAACAAATTGATTTTGCTTGATTTGTCAAACAATGAGTTGGTGAATTTTCCAAAAGACCAAATTGATGTTTTTGCGTCACTGTTAAGACTCAATGTTTCAAAGAATCACATAGATGTTATGCCTATTGAGTTTCCGTACCTATACCGACTAAAAGCCCTTGAAGTTGGATGTAATGATTTGAAATCATTACCAAATGATTTGGATAAAATGAAAAATCTTGAACTTTTAGACATTTCGGATAACATTATCGAAGTTTTACCAGAGAGAATATGCAAGATGCCAGCTCTTAAGAAACTGGATTGCTCGGACAATAAGATAACTAAAGGATTTCCAAAAGCGTGGGAAAATATGCGTCAGAAAGTCACCATCACATATGATAACCAGTCATCATTCAAATCTCGGGAAGCAAGAGAAAGACCATCGGATAAGGAGGCAGAAACACAGGTCAGTCCGAAAGCAAAGAAGAAAGGTTTGGGGAAAAAGAAAGTCAGTCCTGTTGGTACTCCACCTATAAGAGTGAAATCTAAAAGCATGAAGTCAGCACCTCCTTAAAGTCACAAACGTCCATTCAAAGATGTTTGAAGAGTGTAAATATATTGGGCCTTTCTTAAACATTGGTCGAATATAGTAATGGGAAGCATGCTGTCTTCAGCAAGAAGAACTGAAGTTCGACTTGCGTGAATATAATGCCCTGACATTAGTGGTTGTCTCGACCGTAGTTTAATAACTACAAAGTGCTAGCCGGACCGTCTAATAGATACATGTATACTCGTTCACTTTTAGTTTGCAATAGTTAACTGCAATATAATTTATATAAGTATACATTTATGCTTGATATTACAGTTAAGTTTTAGATATTTGAAGAATGAGAGGAATTTATACTCTTCTTTTTAGTCGTAAGTAATTATGTTGTGACTTCCATCAAAACATGTTTGTTGGGATGTAGTACTAATACATTGAATTACTGAAGAATATTTTAAAGCCATGATTGGCAACCTTTATAGTCTAGTCGGTGCTTTTTCATGATCATGTTTTAACTGTTCATTTTATTCATTTCAATCCATTTAAAGCTCTAAAGATTCAGTACTTTTTTAAAGGCGAATTTCACGAAATAAAGATAGCAATCACATATGAAATTGGTGAAAAAAGCGTTATGAAAATCCCCCTTCCTTTTTTGCCACGGTAACACTGTTGCCTCATTTTAAATTTTCTAAAATAAGACTCATCAACGTATTGTCTGTGCAGGGCCTTTCTATACTTTACTTAGTATAGAAAGTCCCTGATCTGTGTCATCAAAGACAATGCTACGTCTATTTTCTATTGCATTTGGTCATCTCCTGGGTCTCTAGAGACGTTTTATGATAACTTTGTGTTTAATCAATTTATAAAATTTTATCAAGCATGAACAAAATATGAAATATTGTTAGGCCTAGTTACCCAAAGACGATTGTTATTTAATAGGTTTTTTCTGTGATACAGAAGTCTTGTAGCTGGCTTCTGCTTTATTGCATTTATATTGTTATATTTTTATTACATTAAAATGATTTTTCTTCTGAGGCTTCTATAATTTAACAGCAGTTTGTGGATTTAAAAAAGTTTACTCGATACCATGGATAGTTTAAAGAGTGATAACTAGTACTTCTAGAATATTTTTGTTCTATAAAGTCAGATGAGGTTATTTCCCTTGTGATATACTTGATACAACCATACGAATTCATTGTTTATTATAAAGTTTTAGTTATCGATCTTCTTTATATCATATTTTATCGACGAAGAGACGCAAAAATACATGTACCCTTTTTCATTGCAATCGTACCGTAAAATTAAGAATGGAAATGGCGAACATGTCAAAGAGACAACAACCCGCCCAAAGAGCAGATACCAAAACGAAAGCCACCAATAGGTCACATATATCTGTAAGTGAAATAAGGAAGTCAAGTAGTACATGATGTGTGTTTCTTGCCATTCCGAAATAGTAGTTTAACCTTTCATAAACAACAGGGTTTGGTCAGTTAGGATACATTTTTATTGAAACTAACTACCACTGTCGAATAAGGCTCCTTGATTTAAACAAGTACATGTATATATTGGCGGGTTTAGTTAAGTTTGTGAGCGCTCAATCCACCATAACTTGAAACTGTAGTGTAACATCAAAACTAAAAATAAACTGTAAAAAAACAGCTGGAAAGTGCTCGACTCATTTAATCTACACAAAACACAAAAACAACTAGTAAAATTAAAAATTAAAAATGTAAACGACACAAGTTATAGATCTGAGAGTACTCGCAGTTACTGGTCTATCTATTTTAAAGTCAATTACTTCTAATAGTTAAATCAGGTTCATCTCAGACTTAAATATCATATAGTATATATTGAACGATTTAGTTGGGGACAACAACTGTCGGAGCAAAGCATGACCTTGTACAATGTCAAAATATAAGTATGGACATGTAGGACCACAATTGCATATGTTCATAACTGTTTAAATTTATCAAACACAAAATCATTAGTTGTGTTAGTACCGATAAAGAAGATATGCAACTTCTTACTTATGGATAACTTTTAAACACTGGACACTATTTCATTGCTGAAATGACTGGACACATTTGAGCGCCACAAGGCCGTTCTTGCCTTTGACTATCAAACGAGTGAATGGATAGTTGGGATATGATATACCGAGTATGGGCTGGGCTGTGCTGACAGCCTATATCGGACTAAAACAAATTCTGTCTAGCGTCATTGCTTGAACTAATAAATCTTAATTATGAGTTTTTGTTTTTATCCTTTCCTGAATCTCCAATCAGCTGAGACTCAAACTAAATATAAAGGATTTTTTTCCATGAAATACGGACTTGGTGGTGTTTTTCTTTCAATAAATGCATCCGTTATTCAGAAGGGATTGTATGGGTCACCTGATACAAAATTCTTGATAAGCGTTGAAGATGAGTTTTTTTACGAACATTACCTTGAAAAATTAGTGCTGTAAAACTTCAAACTTTCGTCTAAAAGGAAGTGGCTCCCACACTACAACATAACATTATTACGGAAGCCGATAAGGGCCATTCAAAAAAAAAAAATTATGTCGTAATTACGACATAGCATGTCGTAATTTCGACATAACATGTCGTAATTTCGACATAACATGTCGTTATTACGACATCGCTATGTCGTAATTTCGACATAACATGTCGTTATAACGACATCGCTATGTCGTTATTTCGACATACCATGTCGTAATAACGACATCACTATATATATTAAAGAATATGTATTATCATTGCCAAGAGACTAAATGACACAGAAATTAACAACTATATGTTATCATAATGCCCCCAATAATTAGAAAAGCCCCCGCATAGTCAGCTATAAAAGAGGGACGAAAGATACCAGAGGGAGAGGCCCAGAAATGCTGTGTGGCAGACAGTGTTAACATTAATTAATTATTAGCTCCCTTGGTAAAACTCCAAATTTCATATTTAAAGTATTTCATTGTTGATTAATTTACATGATGCTTAATAAGTATATATTTGTTAATTGCATAGCTTTTGCTATTTGAATTCATTGTTAAAGATATTTATTCATATTTTAAAGTTTAATATTTGTATCGTTGCAAAATCTTTGGTCACCTTCTTTGGTTACCTTCTGTGAGAAACTTATATAATTTATAGATCCTATTTAAGGAGATATAGAGTTAGTCTGATAAACTCTCTTTTTGTTTGAACTAATATGTGAGGAATTATATGAGGACTGACATACATCCTACCTATAAACCAGCGCCCAACTACATGCCTTCGTGTAATAAGGGTGAATTGAAATATATTGATTGCTCTCTTTCTACATACAAACGTTGGACACGATGTTTCTACAACCTCTAGGATTTAAAACAGAATCTTCGAAATTTCATCCGCAAAACAAAATAAAAATGTTAGAAAACACGAACCAATATTAAAGCAAATTCAATATATGTTTCAAATTATGTTTTTACAGCTCTTGATCATATACTAAGTAATATCTAGTATATTTGATGATTATATTAGCAAAGCTATGTGAAAAAAACCGGATGTCCAACGTTACATTTATGAAAAACTGTTTTAAATCTTATGTATAGTGATCCTATTTCTTATTCTCTGATCTTCTTGATACTTGGCAGGAACAACGACAGGTGTCGGTTCTTTGTGGCGTTAAAGACGTTATTTTTGCCAAATTTTATTTGACTCGGTGGCTTTATATTAAGCGGGAATAAGAAAAATGTCCAACGACGTTTTTCGTTATCTCAACGACTGAAAGTGAATTTTGTAAGTAGCAGAAAATGAATAAAAATAGTAAGACAATAATAATATCTAACAAAAGTACAAATATTTGCCTCATTGTTCGTGAGTTCAAATATTGCTGATTCAATAAAATCTTCTCTACACAGTCGTTTTTCAAACGGTAGCCATTTTGTCCAAGTTGATATTTCATTTTTCAAAGCAGTTAACGCGTATTTTTTATAATTAATCAAAACAAAAGTTAGATACACGAAGAGTAAAAAATGACAAGATTCTTTTCTTATTAACTACATGTTTCATTGTTTGGGTCTTAAAGGAATAAAATGCTTCCACACATTACAAAACAGTAGCCAATTTGTCCAAACGTCGAAAGTTCGAAAGACGCTAATTTCCGTCGTTACATGTGCTAAAGTTTCAATTAAATGTTCATGATAATTAAAACAAATCGTGTTGTGAAATTTGGAAAAACAGGTTGATGATTGCTGCCGAAAAAAAAGAATAGCGCATGTTGCTATAGACTCCACCCGGGGACATAGGTTCGACACAGGTTAAATTTTGCAATTTTTATTAATCGTTTATAGCTTTTAACGATTTATTTAAAAGAATGGTGAAATGGGGAAAACTATCTCATTACATGAACTTCGTCCAACTTTTGCAAAGACAAATTTTAGACACCAAGACAATCCTCTAAATGTAAAATTCGAATTGAAATTTATATTGTGGAAGTACTCCAAAGATCATTTAAAGTCGTCATTTCAGTAAGGTGCAATCACCAATATTAAAAGACTTATACCAGTTCACGGAGTGTTTTACTTCGCGATTTGTCCTGCTATTCATGTTATAACTGTCGTGATGAAATTAATTCCTGTACTAGCGAAGCCGGAACTTTTCGTCAATATAAACTTGTGCATGAAATGGAGGTACTAGTAATTGAAAGACAAATCCCAAACAGCGACGAAAACCGTTTCATCGAATTTTAAAAACCCGGGATTATTTAAGCCGTTTTCGCGGACGATGCAGGAGTAGATTACTATATTTTAAAATGTATAACACTATAGATGACTTGCGGAAATAATTCTCAAGCCAAGGTTCAAGTAATTGAAGGGGTGTATTTCGACAACTTATGTACCAGGGAAAATACAATTCTATTCAAATTTAACCAAGGGTAAAAATGTTCGATTTACTTGCAGAATGTCAGATATATTTGTATTGGGGTTGAGTTAAGATTTAGAACATTATTAAATAGATTTCCACAACTTGAGGTAATTTATGATAAAATGACATCACAAAACGAACAGAACCAGAATCAGAAATTTTAAAAATTTTGTAATATAATAAATAAATCAACCAACATATAAAAAAACGAATAAAACTTGCAAAAATTAATCAAAAACCCTCTTCGACGCCGCTTTTTATGTGTAACGTCGTGTTTTAGGAACATCGTGCCCATCGTTTGACACTAAATACACAGCAATCGATACGTCCATTCACCCTAATTACCACAAACCACGGAGTTGTGCGCTTCTTTAAAGAAAGGTGTTAGGCTTTGCTTGCCTTGATAGGACTTTAGGTCAGTCGGCTCAGTCCCCGGTCGGTTTCTTATTACTTTCAATCAGGATCTATAAAATATATAAGTTTCTCACAGAAGGTAACCAAAGAAGGTGACCAAAGATTTTGCGACGATACAAATATTAAACTTTACAATATAAATAAATATCTTTAATCAATGAATTCAAATAGCAAAAGCTATGCAATTAACAGATATATACTTATTCAGCTTCATGTAAATTATTTAACAATGAAATACATTAAATATGAAATTTGGAGTTTTACCAAGGGAGCTAATAATTAATTAATAACACTGTCTGCCACACAGCATTTCGGGGGCTCTCCCTCTGGTATCTTTCGTCCCTCTTTTATAGCTGATTAAGCGGGGGCTTTTCTAGTTATTGGGGGCATTATGATATGACCTATAGTTGTTAATTTCTGTGTCATTTAGTGTCTTGGCAATCATAATACATATTCTTTAATATATATAGTGATGTCGTTAAATTACGACATAGCTATGTCGTTATTACGACAAGTTATGTCGAAATTACGACATAGCGATGTCGTTATAACTTATGTCGAAATTACGACATAGCGATGTCGTTATAACGACATATTATGTCGAAATTACGACATAGCGATGTCGTTATAACGACATGTTATGTCGAAATTACGACATAATTTTTTTTTTTGAATGGCCCTTATCGGCTTCCGTAGTAAATAAAGTATGACAGATCTAACAATTACTAAAACGCAAAAACTCAACATGAAAAAGTTAGCAAACGATACAACTATCGGTAAATAAAGTACGACAGATCTAACAATTACTATTAAAACGCAAAAATTCAAAATGAAAAACTTAGCAAACAAAAGATGAAAATCAATCTCTTTCATAGAAACCAAAAAAATTTTCTTTAAGTTTTTTTTTTCCAAGTTGTTACGGACATAGTGAAGTCAATTCAGCTAAAATCAGGTACATTTGTGAAGTCAGTCCAGCAAAAATCAGGTACATTTGTGAAGTCAGTTCAGCGAAAATCAGGTACATGTGTGAAGTCAGTACAGCGAAAATCAGGTACATGTGTGAAGTCAGTTTAGCGAAAATCAGGTACATTTGTGAAGTCAGTCCAGCGAAAATCAGGTACATTTGTGAAGTCAGTTCAGCGAAAATCAGGTTCATTTGTGAAGTCATGTCAGCGAAAATCATGTACTTTTGTGAAGTCAGTTCAGCGAAAATCTGGTACATTTGTGATGTCAATACAGAGAAAATCATGTGCATTGTAAAGTCAAGTCAGAGAAAATCATGTGCTTTGTAAAGTCAATTAAAAATCATTTCATTTGTGAATTAAATTCAGAGAAAATCGTGTTCATTGGGATGTCATATCACAGAAAAAAAAAATCCCACTCTACATTGTGAAGTCAATTCAGAAGGAACGTCCAACTGGACGAGTGGCGAATTGTGTTGCCCTTTTCCGACATCAAGTAAAAGTCTTCAATATTCATGCAGAATGGATTTTTCTTGAAAGAAGCATAGTTTAAAGGGGCACTAGCTGTCAAATTCATCTTCACCGATTTCACTCAATTGTTAATATTTGATTTATAACAAATAAAACATTCATCCATATTATAAAAAAGTCTAAAATAAACAATGTACAGGGCATGGGCTCGATAATATGTAGCTACGTTATATAAACATATATGTTATTCATCGTTTTTACCTGTATAAGAATGAGTTCTTGTGGATCGAATCAGTCAATCAAATTAATTAGGTCTTTCAACCTTTCTGTTGAAAGACCTATTGTATTCGTTCTGATTATTATTAGGTCTTTCCACCTTTCCGTGGAAAGACCTATAGGTTTTGTTCTGATTATTAGGTCTTTCCACCTTTCCGTGGAAAGACCTATTGTATTTGTTCTGATTATTATTATTTTTTTTTTTTTTTTTCTTCCGCCTAATTTTTTTTCTTGCGTAGTATTGATGTTTCAAAAGATGTCGCTTAGATATTTGGAATAAGATGTCGTATAGTTTATACGCTTTAAAAATTTACAACTGCGTAACAAAATACTTTACATTGTAAGAGTTATCTCCCCAAACACTGTTTTTCTTGTGGCCACTACTCCTTCGCAACCGTAAAAGATTACGACAAATTTATTTTACCAAATTGCTCGTTACTTCTTCAGGATTAGGATATTCATTTGGACTGAAGTTATCCGGAGACTCCATATGAGAGTTATTTCCCCTTATGCATTTGATATAAGTGATATGCGTTTCTAACTGGTAAACCATCGGTGATATAGGCCTAGGGTCTTTGGATTTAAGTTCCTTGGTCCAAAAAAATGAAAATAAGGTCAAGGTCAAAGGTCAAGGTCATATTCTAAATTTTGATTTTGGCTTATTTTCACTTATTTTCAACAACCGTGAAAGATATTGACAAATTATTTTTACTAAATTGTGAGTTGCGACATGTTGTAACTTATGAATTTTGGTTGGAAGGGTGCGTAAACAATAAATGAGAGTTTTCGCCCATCTTATATTTAAAATCATGCCTAAAGTGATATAACTCATTTACCATACATATTACAGACCTAGGGTCTTTTTATTTGAGGTTCTTGGTTGGTGACCTTGAAATTGAGGTCAAGGTCAAAGGTTAATAGGACGTTCTAGATTTTGACCTTTGCTTTAAATTCATATTTATACATTATAAAGACATAGGAACTGACATTTTAGATTGATTTTTAATATTTTGATAATAAAATAGATCTTTACTTGTGGAAAGACCTTCAATTGTTCTTTGAACAATTGGTTTTTAATTATTATTATTTTTTTTTTTTTTTCTTCCGCCTAATTTTTTTCTTGCGTAATATTGATGTTTCAAAAGATGTCTCTTAGATATTTGGAATATGATATCATATAGTTTATACGCTTTAAATACTGACAACGTTGTAACCAAATACTTTACGTTGTAAGAGTTATCTCCCCAAACACTGTTTATCTTGTGGCCACTACTCCTTCGCAACCGTAAAAGATTACGACAAAATTATTTTACCAAATTGCTCGTTACATCTTCAGAATTAGGATTTTAATTTTGACCGAAGCTATCCAGAGACTCCATATGAGAGTTATTCCCCCTTATGTATTTGATATAGGTGATATGCGTTTCTAACTGGTAAACCATAAGTGATAGAGACCTAGGGTCTCTTGATTTGAGATCCTTAGTCCAAAAAAATGAAAATAAGGTCAAGGTCAAAGGTCAAGGTCAGATTCTAAAATTTGATTTTGGCTAATTTTCACTTATTTTCAAATACCGTATGACATATCGACAAATATTTTTTCCAAAATTGTTAGTTGCGACATGTCCTTACTTGTATATTTTGGTTGAAAGGGTGTGCATACAATAAATGGGAGTTTTTGTCCATCTTACATTTAGAATTACGCGTAAAGTGGTATTACTCATTCACCAAACATATTAAAGACATAGGGTCTTATGATTTAAGATCCTTGGTTTGTGACCTTGAAATTGAGGTCAAGGTCATAGGTTAAAAGGACGTTCTAGATTTTGACCTTTGCTTTAAATTCATATAAATACATCATAAAGCCATAGGAACTAACATTTTAAACTGATTTTTCATATTTTAATATCAAAATAGATCTTTACTAGTGGAAAGACCTTCAATTGTTCTCTGAACAATTGGTTTTTAATTATTATTAGGTCTTTCCACTTTTCCGTGGAAAGACCTATAGGTTTTGTTCTGATTATTATTATTATTATTATTATTATTATTTTTTTTTTTTTTTTTCTTCCGCCTAATTTTTTTTCTTGCGTAGTATTGTTGTTTAATAAGTTGTCGCTTAGATATTTGGAATATGATGTCGTATAGTTTATACGCTTTAAAAATTGACAACTGCGTAACAAAATACTTTATGTTGTAAGAGTTATCTCCCCAAACACTGTTTTTCTTGTGGCCACTACTCCTTCGCAACCGTAAAAAATTACGACAAATTTATTTTACCAAATTGCTCGTTACTTCTTCAGGATTAGGATATTCATTTGAACCGAAGCTATCCGGAGACTCCATATGAGAGTTATTTCCCCTTATGCATTTGATATAAGTAATATGCAATTCTAACTGGTAAACCATCAGTGATATAGGCCTAGGGTCTTTGGATTTAAGTTCCTTGGTCCAAAAAAATGAAAATAAGGTCAAGGTCAAAGGTCAAGGTCATATTCTAAATTTTGATTTTGGCTTATTTTCTCTTATTTTCAACAACCGTGCAAGATATTGACAAATTATTTTTACTAAATTGTGAGTTGCGACATGTTGTAACTTATAAATTTTGGTTGGAAGGGTGCGTAAACAATAAATGATAGTTTTCGCCCATCTTATATTTAAAATCATGCCTAAAGTGATATAACTCATTAACCATACATATTACAGACCTAGGGTCTTTTGATTTAAGGTCCTTGGTTTGTGACCTTGAAATTGAGGTCAAGGTTATAGGTTAAAAGGACGTTCTAGATTTTGACCTTTGCCTTGAATTCATATAAATACATCATAAAGCCATAGAGACTAACATTTTAAACTGATTTTTCATATTTCAATATCAAAATAGATCTTTACTAGTGGAAAGACCTTCAATTGTTCTCTGAACAATTGGTTTTTAATTATTATTATTTTTATTTTTTTTCTTCCGCCAACTTTTTTTTCCTTCGCTGTTTTTTTTGTTTCACAAGATGTCGCTTAGATATATGGTAAATGATATCGAACAGTTAATGCGCTTCTGAAACTGACACCGCGTAACAAAAAACTTTACCTTGTAAGAGTTATCTCCCCGAACACTGTTTTTCTTGTGGCCACTAAGGCTTCGCAACCGTAAAAGAAAGCGACAAATTTATTTTTCCAAATTGCTCGTTATATCCTCAGGATGATCTGTTTTATTTTGACCGAAGCTATCCGGAAACTCCATATGAGAGTTATTCCCCCTTTTATATATGATATAAGTGATTTGCATTTCTAACTGGTAAACCATAAGTGATAGAGACCTAGGGTCTTTTGATTTAAGATCCTTGGTCCAAAAAAATGAAAATTAGGTCAAGGTCAAAGGTCAAGGTCAAATTTTAAATTTTGATTTTGGCTTATTTTCACTTACTTCATTAACTTTATAAGATTTTGACAAATTATTTTTACTAAATTGTTAGTTGCGACATGTCGTAACTTATAAATTTTGATTGGAAGGGTGCGTAGACAATAAATGGGAGTTTTTGCCCCTCTTATATTTAGAATTATGCGTGAAGTGATATTACTCATGAACCATACATAATACTGACCTAGGGTCTTTTGATTTGGGATCCTTAGTTTATGACCTTGAAATTGAGGTCAAGGTCATAGGTAAATTGGTCGTTCTAGATTTTGACCTTTGCTCGAAATTCATATTTTTATATCATAAAGACATAGCAACTGACATTTTCAACTGAATCTTAATATTTTCATATCAAAATAGATCCTTATTGGTTGAAAGACCTTCAATTGTTCTTTGAACAATTGGTTTTTAATTACCTTTGTTTTACTTTCAATGTTTACATTCTTTTCCTTTAAACAACTGAGCACGCACAATGCATGCGTTATCCATCTCTAGCTAAAAGTAATTGGTCGACCATATTTGTAATTATTGTAGAGTGTACAAGTCCGTCTGGCAGGGTTCATCTGACCTTGACTTCTCACATGGTTCGCTAATAATGTAAAATGGTTACCCTTTTGTTGTTCAATCATTTTCATCTGGTATATTTTAATATGACATCAATTCGCTAAATTTAATTTGAAGCAAGAATTCTTTCGTTGTTTATTGTTTTTTTTTTTATTCACCATAATGACGTACAGGTTTGTTCAGTGTATTTTATATGACCATGTCTTCTCTTATTTAAATTAACATGAAATACAGACACCGATATTAGGGTGAAATACAGACGGAATTCAGGTGACCATTAAGTACGTTTAGATTTCGTACAATTACTACGAGGATTGACTACTGCAATACTGTTTGTAATTATTTTTGTTTTACAAACTATTATATGACTAGAAGAGTCAAGGGTCTTTCTTGGATGGATATTTATTGTTTTATGTACCATTTGTTTATTCCACGAATCGAAATCTCGAGAAATGTTTTCATATGGCTGTCCCAAGTCAGATACGTTTTTTTGTTTTTTTGTTTTTTTTTTTGTTTTTTGTTTTTTTGTTTTTACAGCGGATGACCCCGAGGGGTCCTTCCGGTATTATGCTGACTAATAAATTCTACAGACGGCCCTTACGCCACGGATTTTAACACACAGTCACTGCTATAAATCGTCTAAATACGCGGGAATTAAAAAATATTATAACCTAACGCAAGTTGTTATATATTAATTTCATCAATAAATATTTATGAAAATATCTTTTAAGAACATAGAGAATTATAAATTGATCGGTAACAAATCACGAATACCGAAAACAAAATTAACGCATGCGGAAGAATATCTTGAGAAAGGATCTGCTATGTATAAATATTAATATGAGATATAACAACAAAACCAGACCATACCGATAACAAATGAGTATATCACTACAATATAATTATTATTACGGTGAGATTGAATTTTCTGTCATTTATTCATCATCCTCACGGGGTCTTGTCTCTGCAATAATTATATCTATGTACTTTAACCTTACTTTCAGGTGTAGCATAGATGTACATCTATGGGTGTAGCGATAAGATTTTTCTTTTGAGACGAGTGCTTTTGACCATCCACCAGAACTTGCGGTTATCCGATGTTTACTACTTTGAACAGTACTTTGATTGTTGATCGTTAGTAGTTTCTGTAAACTTTATTCACATATATGTTCCTAGAATTCAGAGTTCGACCTAGTAATGTGTAGGCAATTTATTGTAGAAGATCATATGATGACCTCTACATTGTTGAAGATCATATGATGACCCCTAGATTGCTGAAGATCATATGATGACCTCTAGATTGTTAAAGATCATATGATAACCTCTAGATTGTTGAAGGTCATATGGTGACCTCTAGATTGTTGAAGTTCAATTGATGACCTCTAGATTGTTGACGTTCATATGATAACCTCTAGATAGTTGACGTTCTTTTGATAACCTCTAGATTGATGAAGATTATATGATGACCTCTAAATTGTTGAAGTTCATATGATAACAAAATGTGTGTTTTGGTTTGGATACTTTGTCGTTGACGTAATAAACTATAAACATTTTAAGTGCCCCCAAATGAATTAGGACAATATTCAAAAGAAGCGAATTCAAATATTTTCACCAGTAAATGTTGCGAATCGTTTCATATTATGACGCAATACCGTGTGCTACTTCTTTTATTTAACTTTGATGTCAGTTTCAGGTATTTAGAGAGCATGGAACGGAAATTTGACAAACAGAAACATGTACATTAAGATATAATTCAACTTTAATAGCCAACGACAGTACTATTCCCGCTTATCTAGATGATCGAGTTATGAACTTTCAATTTTAATAAAAAGACGGAAATTGATTAAAACAATCCATATCTACTGTTCTATAAAAGTTGTCGTAAAATCGAAGCTGAATTATTGTCTGTTTGGTGTTTTTAGAATCTACTTTAAAATGTAAATGACATTAATGGTAATGTTTGCCAATCGATTGCTATTCAAGGGAACGTGTTTTATGTATCTATGACAGAATTGATTTTTACCTGTTTTGAAAATTTGAAAGAAGAAAAAAATCAGAGGTTCAACATAGGAACTACAAAAAGGTCATATAAACTGTATAAAAAAATAAGTAAATAAATAGTCATAATTCCAATTCGCTTTAGAAAAAAATAACCGTACTATCGCCGACTTTACAACGTAACTATGGTTTGTAACAAAGGAAACGTGAAGAGTGTCACTACCGGAGAAGGATCTACTGTCCTACGTTTATTTAATCGATAGTATTTTTTCATCAGTGACTTTTGTATATTTTGACCTTTGCGTTCTCTGTCATCTTTTGACTTTATAATCGTCACCCCTGCCCCCCTTCGTATGTCCCTGCCCTACAATCTCTCCCTTGGTATTTACGAATTTCCTTCGATTTAGCATCACCGTTTCCCCACCTTTCTTCGTATTTTTGTATCTGTATCACTTCAGAGACTCAGACTAGGTGGAGATTCGTACGTTTTGTAGACTGGCAGGTGTAGATCCTTATCATGATCATTCACAAAAACATTTTTTTCTTTCAGTTGGTTAATTCAAGCCTATATCCTCTAAATTGATTCCCGTTTCTTTACTTTAACTGCATAGATTAGCTTGTAGATTAAATAATAAATGATAAAAGAAATTTTATTGATATGCTAAATGACAAAGAAAGTATATCGATGTTTTACTTGAAAAGAAAGCTTCGATATTTTGTAGGGTGTCCACAATACAAAACAAGTCTTTATCGCAGCATCGGTTGTCAGAATATGAGTGGTATTTAAAAGTTTAGTTTCTATTAATGCTAGAATTCTTATACTGTTTGTTATTCAATACAATCCCATCGGGTGCCCAGATAAAATGTCAATAGCACCAAAGACTTGTTGGTTCAGAAGCTATTGATTTTGTCATCTGGTTTTCAGTACCCGTATGTTCTGTCACAGTCATCACATATAGCTAATCAAGAGAATACAAAGTATGTAGTAAACCAGACTTATATACGAGGTAAGTAATTTCACGATTTAAGAATGTGTGTAAAACAAGTACATATCATAATCAACTATTCTCATCTTTCTGTTTCAAGTTTATGAAATAAGTATGGATACATTGTAACGAATTAATTTCTCTGCTGTCAGCCATTTTCGAAATAGAAAATCTGAATAAAACGTCAGAATCAAGTTTCAGATACTTAGTTTAATATTCTCTCTCACACTTTTCATTAGGCATTAACTAATTATATGTATGTATAATTGAGAAAATTACTAAATAATCCAAGTATACTGTCATCGGATTCGTTTTTCATGAAAAAGAAAAAAAACTGTATACAAAAAAAAAGGGTGCAACTAGTTGAACAGGAACTATTACAAATGCTTTAGTAATGCCACAATAGTTATCAAAGGTACCAGGATTATAATTTAATACGCCAGACGCGCGTTTCGTCTACATAAGACTCATCAGTGACGCTCATATCAAAATGTTTATAAAGCCAAACTAGTACAAAGTTGAAGAGCATTGAAGTTCCAAAATTCCAAAATGTTGTGCCAAATACGGCTAAGGTAGTCTATGCCTGGGAAAAAAAAAAATCCTAAGTTTTTCGACAAATTCAAAGTTTTGTATACAGGAAATTTATAAAAAAAATAAATGACCACATAATTGATATTCATGTCAACACCGGAGTGTTGGCTACTGGGCTGGTGATACCCTCGGGGACGAAACGTCCACCATCACTCTTAACCATATCCGAGGTTGGGTTTAAAGAGGTATAGGGGTCGGACTTCAGACTTCTGTGTCATTTTTGGTTAACTGTTGTCTTTTTTCTTTTTCTTTTGCCTAGTGTTTTCTGTTCTTCAACGGGTTATGATATCTAATTACCTTCTTATCATGTATTTTGTATTCACAAAACGTCTTTTCGGGAACAGTTTTGAAACTTGATGCTAAATTTTAAAAGATCCAACATGAAATATTTTTAAGGAGTCGATTCATTCTGGTTATTACAAGTTTCTTTTATTTTGCATCGTTATAACAAAGACGGAAAATCTGTAACAAAACATTGTAGAAGATTATCCATCGAATGTGTTACAAAGTTAATGTTTTGTCGTTCGTTGTTCTACTAAACTTGTCTCTGTCAGAATAGCAGCCTATAGTGTAAGGAATGTAGAATTTGGCGTGAGACGCCGTTTTAAACTAATCCAAGAGTTTGAGAAAAAAGATCAAAGGTACAAAGCTTGGCATCCAGTTCGCCAGAAGATCTGTCTACTTAAGACTCACCAATAGACCTCGATTCAAAACAGATGGAATCAATAACGGGGTTGCACGGATTTTCTACAAAATATGATTTCATAAGTATATTTTTTTCACATTTTAAGGCGTTTTTCTCTAAAATGAACACGGGTACACATACTTTTTTTTTTCTTTTTTTTAAATCCAATAATGAAAATTAACTCATATTTAAAAATAAAACAAACAAACAAATCTTATAAAACTTTTTATTAAAGATCTGCTAATGATAAAAAAATTATAATGCCTGAATTCACTTTTTTTTTTTTTTTTTAAACAAAATAGTATGTGCATGCGGCCTTTTATAGTTGACTTAAATCAATCCAGGAATATTTAAAAAAAAAATTCTCTACAATATTTAGCACGGTTAAATACTTTTTATATATTTGATTTAAGAATACGCAATGAAATCCAACTAATAAAAATGTTATAAAAATGGCCTTACAAGAACCTTGTTAAACTGCTGAATATAAAGGTCAACAAATTTTACATATTTTGAATACGAAGAGCCATCATGTTTAAATGAAACAAATAAAAGTAGATTAACATTTCATTTTACTTTCAATAAAAAATGACATAGAAATTAACAACTATAGGTCAGCATACGGTCTTCAACAATAAGCAAAGCCCATACCGCATAGTCACCTATAAAAGGCCCCGAAATTACAATGTAAAACAATTCGAACGAGAAAACTAACGGCCAAAATTAAGTACAAAAAATTAACGAAAAACAAATATGTAACACATAAACGTGTTTTATATATCCCAACTCGTTCGTTATTGGTGATTACTGGTAAATTATTAAGCAATGGATTTCGTTACCACAAATTACTTAAGAATTTTACTAAGTTTTTTCAATAAATATACAAACGTTTGGTTTGCAAGTTTGGCTGCACCTTTAGAAAACTTATTTCAACGGAATAGCAAATCATAAATTTTACATGTGATGTTGTTTACTGAGCCTGGAAATTAAATTCGATCATGGTGAACTTACCAATATTTTAGATAAATTTATTTTAAAAGGTTACCAATTCAACACTATGATTAGATCTTTGATTATTGTACTTAATGGTATAAGTCAGTTTTCCTGTGAAAGCCTCTGAAGCCCAAGGACCGAAAAAAAGCTCTTGTTATCTGTTCTGACTGGTATTTCTCCCATATTTCAAATAAATAATCATGTTTCTCAATACTGGGGTGCCTGTTCATCAATATAACAAATCGTAGTGTAATTAACTGACTGTTGTTAAATGATACTCTTCATAAAGAAAAAAAAATATTTGTAGAATGAGTGAGTAGAACTGTTCATTAAAATGGGCATCTACTTTATATTACTTCTCCTTTAAATTACAGGTGGACGATGATAGGTAAAAACCGCAAATGTCTGGTCAATTTAATACAGATGATTCAAAATTTAAAGCGCAAATGTCCATAGTATTTGAAGCGCAAATGTCCTATCGTTTTACAGGTAAAAAAGCGCAAACGTCTTGTGCCCATAAGTATTGATTTTGTTATCAATAAATCAAAAACCTACAGGGTCCGGATTGAAGGCCGAACTTTGATCTATAATGGTTTACTTTTACATATTGTGACTTGGATGGAGAGTTGTCTCATAGGCACTAATACCACATCTTCTTATATCTATAAATATTATTGATATACACTTGTGTACTTTCACAGTACTGTAATATGTCGATACCTGTATTTTGGATTTGCACACATTCATAGTTTTTTTTTCTGAATGTTGACAAAGTCTTTATTCTAAACCCATTGGATGTTGGATGTGTACTGATTCTTAGTATTAGATACGTGATTTTTTTTATTAGTTGTTTTTTACTTTGAACTAGCTGTCAGTAACTGCGAGTAAGCTCAGATCTGATCTTCGTGTCTTGTTTGTAGCGAGGGATGTATAAATACCCTGCCACAACCGGTCTGTGTTTTTGTCAAATAATTTTTCTGCTTTGTAACGATGCGATGAGTTAAACCCTTTTTCAACTGATTTTTATAGTTTGTTCGTATGTTTTACTGTTACACTATACCAGGTAAGGGGAGGGTTGGGGCGTTTAAACTAGTTTAACACCGCCACATTATGATGTGCCTATCTTGAGTCAAGAGCCTGTTATTCAGTGGTTGTCGTTTGTTGCTTTTCCCATCACTTTGCGTCCGGCGTCCGTCGTCTGTCGTCGTCCGTCGTCGTTAACTTTTACAAAAATCTTCTCCTCTGAAACTACTGGGCCAAATTAAACCAAACTTGGCCACAATCATCATTGGCGTATCTAGTTTAAAAAAATGTGTCCGGTGACCCGGCCAACCAACCAAGATGGCCGCCATGGCTAAAAATAGAACATAGGGGTAAAATGCAGTTTTTGGCTTATAACTCAAAAACCAAAGCATTTAGAGCAAATCTGACATGGTTAAAATTGTTTATCAGGTCAAGATATATCTGCCCTGAAATTTTCAGATGAATCGAACAACCCTTTGTTGGGTTGCTGCCCCTAAATTGGTAATTTTATGGAAATTTTACTGTTTTTGGTTATTATCTTGAATATTATTATAGATAGAGATAAACTGTAAACAGCAATAATGTTCAGCAAAGTAAGATTTACAAATAAGTCAACATGACCGAAATGGTCAGTTGACCCCTTTAGGAGTTATTGCCCTTTATAGTCAATTTTTAACCATTTTTCGTAAATCTTAGTAATCTTTTACAAAAATCTTCTCCTTTGAAACTACTGGGCCAAATTAATCTAAACTTGGCCACAATCATCTTTGGGGTATCTAGTTTAAAAAATGTGTCCGGTGACCCGGCCATCCAACCAAGATGGCCACCATGGTTAAAAATAGAACATAGGGGTAAAATGCAGTTTTTGGCTTATAACTCAAAAACCCAAGCATTTAGAGCAAATCTGACATAGTAAAATTGTTAATCAGGTCAAGATCTATCTGCCCTGAAATTTTCAGATGAATTGAACAACCCTTTGTTGGGTTGCTGCCCCCTAAATTGGTAATTTTAAGGAAATTTTACTGTTTTTGGTTATTATCTTGAACATTATTATAGATAGAGATAAACTGTTAACAGCAATAATGTTCAGCAAAATTAGACTTACAAATAAGTCAACATGACCGAAATGGTCAGTTGATCCCTTTAGGAGTTATTGCCCTTTATAGTCAATTTTTAACCATTTTTCGTAAATCTTAGTAATCTTTTACAAAAATCTTCTCCTTTGAAACTACTGGGTCAAATTAATCCAAACTTGGCCACAATCATCTTTGGGGTATCTAGTTTTAAAATGTGTCCGGTGACCCGGCCATCCAACCAAGATGGCCGCCATGGCTAAAAATAGAACATAGGGGTAAAATGCAATTTTCGGCTTATAACTCAAAATCCAAAGCATTTAGAGCAAATCTGACATTGGGTAAAATTGTTTATCAAGTCAAAATCTATCTGCCCTGAAATTTTCAGATGAATCGGTCAATCGGATAACCTGTTGTTGGGTTGCTGCCCCTAAATTGGTAATTTTAAGGAAATTTTACTGTTTTTGGTTATTATCTTGAATATTATTATAGATAGAGATAAACTTTAATCAGCAATAATGTACAGCAAAGTAAGATTTACAAATAAGTCAACATGACTGAAATGGTCAATTGACCCCCTAAGGATTTATTGTCCTTTATAGTCAATTTGTAACAATTTTTATAAAATTTGTAAATTTTTACTAACATTTTCCACTGAAACTACTGGGCCAAGTTCATTATAGATAGAGATAACTAAGCAGCAAGAACGTTCAGTAAGTAAGACGTACAAACACATCATCATCACCAAAACACAATTTTGTCATGAATCAATCTGCTTCCTTTGTTTAATATTCACATAGACCAAGGTGAGCGACACAGGCTCTTTAGAGCCTCTAGTTTTGTTTAGGTCGTTAAGTTTTCACGTTCGATTTGTTTTACATTTGTCATTTCGATGCTTTTTATAGCTGACTATGCGTAAAGTGACCGTTAGTTGTTAATTTCTATGTCATTTAGTCTCTTGTGGAGAATTTTCTTTTTGGCACTCATACCACATCTTCTTATTTTTTTATTAGACCCGACACATTCTGTATGTGCTTGTTCCTAGTGAAGAGCGTGTAGTTCAGTGGTTGTCGTTGGTTCATGTCTTTTATAATTGTTGTTTGTAAATTGTTTTGTTATAACTTAATTTTCTCAATTGAATTGTTTCTATTTTTCATGTCGGGGCGTTTTATAGCCAACTATACGGTATGGATTTTTCTCACCGTTGAAGGCCGTATAGTTGCCTGTTATTGCTTAAATCCACAACATTGAAACTTTGGTGGATAGTTGTCTCATTGGCAAGTATGCCACATATCCTTACAAGATTAGATGTATTTCGATATCATGAATATATATGGAATATGAAACTGCAGAAGGTCACCAACAGGTCTTCAATGTAGCGAGAAATTCCTGCACCCGGAGGCGTCCTTCAACTGGCCCCTAAACAAATATATACTAGTTCAGTGATAATGAACGCCATACTAATTTCCAAATTGTACACAAGAAACTAAAATTAAAATAATACAAGACTAACAAAGGCCAGAGGCTCCTGACTTGGGACAGGCGCAAAAATGCGGCGGGGTTAAACATGTTTGTGAGATCTCAACCCTCCCCCTATACCTCTAGCCAATGTAGAAAAGTAAACGCATAACAATACGCACATTGAAATTCAGTTCTAAACAAAATGACAATAATACATAAATAACAACAGACTACTAGCAGTTAACTGACATGCCAGCTCCAGACTTCTATTAAACTGACTGAAAGATTATGATTTCATCATATGAACATCAGGCACAATCCTTCCCGTTAGGGGTTTAGTATCATACCATCATAACATATATGAGAAGAACATAACCCGTGTCATGCCAACAACTGGTTTTATCCATTTTTCGTAGATCGTAAAATGTTGCTCACTTTTTCATGCACTGTGTGTGCCGATTTATTTAAGTTTTCAAGACAATTGGCGAAAAACACAAAAATAAATCGTCAAAAATCGTCATTAAATGACAATAACTCTGGTAAATATGGGGAGAAGACAGCAGATGGTTTTTGACATACTGACTAGTTTTGTCCCGTCAGATTTTCTCTACTTATATATGTGAAAAAGATGCATTTTACCTTATTTTTTATTGATGACTTTAGAGGCTTTTTGATGTCTGACCTTATAAAAGCCACAGACTTTATAACTAGATATTCCGCGATAAGGATAATTCAACAAGTTTGGTTTAACTTGATTAAAAAAATTTAGAGGATTTGATCTTAAGAAATTACGACGGACAAGACAGTTAGTAAAAATCGTCGTTTAAAGCTATATTTAACAGAGGTCATCCAATTGTTTCGGTTGTAATTGTATTTTTGTAGATTTTGTATTGCTGTTTACACTTTCTACTATTCTATAGAAGATTTTGAGATAATAAACAAAACCAAATTCGTCATATTACGGCAAATACTCTCCTATGGAATCACAAAAGTGGTTTCGGTCATTTGTCATTTTTGTGTTACTTGTATTGTTTATCATTTTTGCATGTAACAAATTCCGATTTGGCATTTAAAAATTCACAAGATCATGTCTTGGTACCATGAATATTAATGTTATCATATCAACATAAAGATAATAGAGTCTAAAGCGAAATACTGGTTCAAATATTTTGAATTTTATATTGTTAAGACAGAACACTCAACACAAACACACCGGAATAATAAAGGTTTTACCCGATTTTCTATTTTCAATGAGATTACTACCAATGTTAAGAAATTTTTCACCAAAAAAAAACTTACCGGGAGTAGAAAGGCAAATGAATGCTTTCAAAAAATCTATCTTGTATCTTTCTGTAGATTTTATTTCGGCGTTATTTGGTTAGTACGCGAAAAAAAGATCCAAGTGTATTTACACCTACCTCAATCACTTGTTTTCATTTTAAATTAAGATTTCTCGAAAAATAGTGTTTTGAAGATCAGACTATATTGAGGGGTCATCGTTTTCGTTTGTGCGTGTAAATGATTAATCATTTATGTATGAAAACATGATTTTGAACCGTTTTTCACGCTTTAAACCAAAAAAGTAATCCAGTGTATTTGTTTACATTTAAAATGTTTTTTTATCCTCAAACACACAATAATTTAATTTAATATCAAGAAACGTAAGACAGAATGGCATATTTTTCTTTGATGTGAAACTTTCCCGAATGCTTGGAAATGCTTTCAGTCACCTGGAATTGTATAGACTTAAGGAAATATATCATATCTTATTCATAGAAACAAACTTTCAACTTATTTTCTTAATGCTAGTACGCGTATTTTTTAACCACTTAAGCCATTCAAGTATAAGATATTGCCAATATTTCCCCCGAGACTTCAATTCAAGAAATCATTTTATTAACAACGTTTTTGTGTTGACACATCTTACTTGCTTATTGAAATTGGTCTAATCAATGGAATTTGTTAATTTATTGACGTCATCATTGTAAAACATACATCTACTGTGTTTTCTTTAGATTTTTTTCTTATAACTAGGCACTTTTATGCATCGACTCTTTATAGTACAATATAAGCTAGCACAAGAAAAACCCACTGATATCGATAGAGTAATGTACAAACTTCATACCGGACTCGAACCTCAGTTATTCATCACTTATGCGTTCTACGTTGATTAAATGTATTTCCTCTGAACCCTCTTCACTAATTTCATCACCAAATATGACCACACACATCTCAAGAATAGCTCTCATTTAAAAAAAATATTATTGTCTTTACTTCAAATAGAACATAAGTTACACTAGATAAGGGTTCCTTTCGGTGGCCCTTTAGATTCGAAAATCGAAAAGTTTACTCTAAATCCTTAAACTTTGATGTTCACATGAGATTCATTAGTCGGTTGGATATCACTACCTTCATTTGTGTCGTGATGTGATTTAAAAGTCTACAGTGGCAGACCAAAGAGCGGGGGCGAAGAGTGCTACGAATTACACATTTCCATTTGGCCTAAAAACTTCAAAAATTGAGAAAAAAAGTGACACATAGCCATTGGTAGATCCAAAAACGAACACCACGTTTACCTAAAACGTTATTTTGATACACGATGTCTTATATACAAATATTTCATCCAAATTAGCGTTTACCAACTCAAATGACTAGAATTAATTTCATAACAGTGTGGTCGACGGTAAAACGTTTGTAGGTTGTAACTTGTTTGTCAACGGCTATGATTTTATGCTCACCCAGTCTGTCAGAGGCCTTCCAGTGGGGATTGAAATATTCACTTGTTACACATTTCGATACATAAAATGAAACTTTCTTTTACAAAGCTTTGAAGGAATTTGTTTTAAATATTTGTTATATCATCACATACAACTGTTTCATTTATAAGAATAATAATGTTCAGAGATGATATCATTTAATAATAATAAAAAAATTGGTTTATCCATTGTAAAAAAACTATTAAGTTGATGGGGTTAATTCACAAAATATCTCATTGATTAAGAGCACAACTACTTCTACGGTGTGATCATTTAAGAATGGCCTACTATTTATTCAATGCATATACATGTGGGTTTTGTTTGTGAAGAGTTCTAGATAATTAAAAAATCATTTAATTTCTTTGTTTAATACCATAAAACGATTCATTCACTGAGATATTTGTCATTTTGCCTTATCTTCAAGTCCAACACAATTTCTCACGTTTCTTACAAAACTCATATTCTTGTGATGTATTCTTTTGTTGAAGAATGAATGTTGACCTTTTTTTTATTTATTTTTTCGTTTATTTTTAGTGTGTCTCGTTGCGTATAAGACAAACTGACTACCTCTTTATTCATATTTAAAAACATACGAGATGGCATCAATACAAATTCATGACACAAAAATAACAAAATAATTTCAAGTTCCCTACATACAATTTGTTATAATACATTTTACCAAATTAATTGGAAAGTCAAAAAGCTATTTGGATTAAACCTTGTGAAATTTGAATTTACGTTAATGTATTGGCCCAATACATTAACGTAAATTCAAATTTCACAAGGTTTAATCCAAATAGCTTTTTGACTTTCCAATATGAATAACTTGCAAGTACGCAGATAGGGCAGAAGTATATTCTGTCTATATTTTTTATTTGGACAACTTTAGAAGGTGGACTATGCACTCGTTTTTAAATAAAACGAAGACCAGATAAAAGTTTAAAGATGAGTTAATTCGTCAACCGCAGTTGTTAAATCGCTTTGACGTCCGCAAAAAGATGATCACTGTGATCAACACATAGATATAGGAAGATGTGGTATGAGTGCCAATGAGACAACTCTCCTTCCAAGTAATCTATACTATTAAACGAGAAGACCTCATTTTGAGTGTCGCTTCTCTTCTTTCCACAATAAATTAACCAACACGCCTCTGTGTCCTATAGGTACAGTGCACAGTCGCATTTGTCATCCATTCATATGATTATTCAGATTGAGTTATTTTGGGAGAAAAACGAGAAAAAGGGCATCCGGATATTGTCCCGTCATTGGACAAAATTTTAAGTCAGATTATACTTCCGGTTTGCGTTTTTCTAATGAAGTGTATTTTCAGAATTCTATCTGCTATCATTTTCAAGTTTACTATCCACGGTGGTCACAGAGTTTATTAAATAGAGAGGGTCTGTATACTATATCATAATCAATGACCACCATGGATCGATTAGAAAACTTAGAATTGAAAGTAAATACACGTTTAGAGTTTATTAAATAGAGAGGGTCTGTATACTATATCAATGACCACCATGGATCGATTAGAAAACTTAGAATTGAAAGTAAATACACTTTATTTATATAGTGAATGTTCATAATATACAGATAAGCGCTAAAATTATTCATGTGCACTTTTGATACCTTTTCTGAAATTCTCCAGTCATTAAATCTTTTACAAAATTCATTGATTACAAAAAAAAAGAAGATGTGGTATGATTGCCATGTTGACAACTCTCCACAAGAGACCAAAATGACACAGAAATTAACAACTATAGGTCATCGTACGGCCTTCAACAACGAGCAAAGACCATACCGCATACTCGGCTTTAAAAGGCACCGAAATGACAATGTAAAACAATTCAAACGAGAAAACTAGCGGCCTTATTTATGTACAAAAAATGAACGAAAAACAAATATGTAACACATAAACAAACGACAACCACTCAAGTACAGGCTCCTTACTTAAATGTTCATAACATACTAAATGTATATTCATATTGAAATTGATAGAAAACCACAAATTGGGAATTTTGGAAATAAAGGAGGAGGGATTAAAAAACTGAACATTTTCCTGTCCCCAATAACCTATGATTTATGATACTTTTGCTGAAATTCTCCAGTCATTCAATATTTCACAAAATTCTTCCAACAACACTTTACATACTTTAAACTACGCTCTGAATGCCCGCGATTTCGCGGGTGTGTTCTAGTAATTCATAAAAATAAACCATTATAGGTCAAGGTACGACCTGCAACACGGAGCCTTGGCTCACACCGAACAGCAAGCTAAAGAGGGCCCCAAAAACTACTTGTCTAAAACCATTCAAACGGGAAAACCAACGAGGAACGAAAAACACATATGAACTACATAAACAGACGACAACATGCATTGTAACTTTTAAAGCCAATTAAGTAAAAAAATAATCTGAAAAAACGTGCGATATCATATTAGGAAAATTGATGGTCAAATCATAACAAAAAATCAAGTAAAGAAGTTTAAGTATTCAACCTTTATTGCTTGCTGTTCAGTGTGAGCCAAGGCTCCGTGTTGAATGCCATTTGTATTTATATTCAAATCACAAAGGTTATTCCTGATTAGTATTTTTAATTATTTTATTTAGGCGTTTAGAACCTTTGGTGACTTCACAGTTTAAATTTCTATAATAAGTACGTCGTGAGCAGTGGGCATTACAGACGAACGTTCACCTAATTTTTCCCAGTCAATGAATGGCCGTAGCTACACTGTTATGAATTTCATTCTAAATCATTGATGTACATTCATCTAACCAAGATAATTAACAGTTTATTTCCTAATTTATATCCCATGACCACACCCCATGACCACACCCATGACCACCCATATTCTAGTCTGGAATTACGGTGTTATACCCAGAAATATAATACTTAAAATTATCATGTTAAATAAAACCACATATCAATAATTAACATTGACCATTTTGCACAATTCACAGTTTTGAAAATGGCTCCGTGACCCATACTTTCAATATTTCAAAAGGATATAAACTTTTATCATGTTAAATAAAACCACATATGAATAATTCACGTTGACAATTTTGCACAAGCCACAGTTTTGAAAATGGCTCCGTGACCCATACTTTCAATATTTCAAAAGGATATAAACTTTTATTTAGCAAATTCTCGAACATGCATGAAATATTTGCTACTGGACGTGAAGCAACCAAAAATCAATCATGTAACCAAACAAAGTAAAAAATATATTTCGTGTTTTTTCTTTATTCTGCAATCAACCAACTATCATATAAATAACAGGTAAAACAATATTGTTTTGCTTTATATCGACTGGTTCTGCTGTTCTTTGCCAGTGAGCGAACGGTAATGTAAAGGAAAAAACTTTTACGCAGCATTCATTTATAATTGGATGTCGATTTCTATAAATTGTTTAAACACATGAACATAAAAAATGTTACATAAAGCGTCAAAGTTCAATTGCAGGATAGAAACATCGGCTTTAATTGCATTTATTTTGATAGTGGCTTATTGATATCTCTGCTATAGCATTATTATTTCACAGTTCGTTGGATTTTGCAAAAGTCATCAATAATTGATGTAAGTTTTGATCGATCCAAACATCATGTATATCATTTGATAATACGTCAAATAGATATATAGACAAATGGAAATGTCGTAAAAAATACATTATAATTTTATCAGAACATGGAAATAAAATGAAAAGGACTTTAATTTAATACTTCCATGATCAAAATAAGGAGATACGGTATGATGGATCAATGAGACAACTATCCACTAAAGTTCAAATAAAGTGGATGTAAGCGATTGCAAACACTACGGCCTTGAACAATTGAAACATACTGTATATATATAGTGGGCTATAAAAGGCACCAACATGAAGAACGGCCATATTTATAACAAAACAATTTACGAAAAACAAATATAACAGACATAAACCAACGACAACCACTGAACAACAGGATACTGACTTGGGATAGGCTCACATAGAATTGGCGGAGATAAACATAATTGCTGGCAACGAACTCTCTTCCTATGACAGTGGTGCAGCAGTACAACATAAGAATTTGTTGAAAAAGACTGAACTTATCAGATCGACACAAAGCAGAAAACAACTATCAAAACACAAACTGAACGTGACAGGAAATGTATACATCCATCACAACAAAAAAGACACAAAGTACAGATCTGAGAGTACTCGCAGTTTCTGATAGCTAGTCCAAAGCTTATAAAACTCATAAAAAAATCAAGCATCAAAGAGTAAATTATCAATTTGTACACATCCAACATTCTCTGGATTTAGTGTAAAGACGTCAGTAACAGTAACTCTTATAAGAATAGACCGGCAAAAGAGAGCTTTGATTTGGGATCACACTAACGGAATGAGTAGACAAAAGGAATATCAGAATTATAATAAAACCTGTAAATATGTCTACATATTTGACAACTCTACCATGGTCATTCGGGTCAAGCTCAAAGATGTTATCAAAGAGCCAAACGTGTCATCAACAAAAAACTCAAAACTAAAACAAGCATCAATCATTATAATCATTTACAATTATATGTTTATTCAAGGCAAACATAAAAAAAAGAAACGGACTTTGTTGTCATTTTGACTGAAGTGGTGAATTTCAAATTTAAAGTCTTATCAAATATGTATTGTTTTTCTTTTATTTATTTCAGCGAAAATGAATCCGTTATCTGCTGTGCTTTGGTCTGTATTTGTTCAGCAAAGCATTTCTTATATACTTGGTAAGTAATTATTATTGCCCTTCTAAAACATGAAGCGAACAATTGTCATTAAAAAAAAATTCGTTACTTCGTCGTAAAATTTTTCAAACATAAATCTATACATTTTATAAGTTATTTCCACAATTTGAGAGTGTTTTTTTATACCCCCATCTTAGTGAAACGAATAGAGCTATGCAGTTGTCGGTATGTCCCTTCGTTTCTTATGTACGCGATGTAACAGAAGAAAACAAAACAATCTGTACAAAACCACAGACGAAATTTTAACATGATAAAATGACAACCACCCTAGGTGTCATATTCTTAAACAACTTATATTTTCTGTTTATAAACTAATATTTTTAACTTGCTGTATCACTGACAACCAAATGGTAAATTAGAGCTATAATTCAATTCTGTGAAGTTATCCATGTAGAGCTTTAAATCAATAGATGCACTTTCCTACTTTTTATTATAAGTCATTTGTATTAACGGAAACACTAACTACGCCTTCAAATAATTGAATATAATAGTTTCAAGAAATAATCATTAAAAATTATGATTGTATTGAAACAGTGCAAATCAAATGATTGCCGATGTGTAAATTACAATACGAATATCTCTATACCATTGTAATTTGGTTTGTTGAGAAATAAAAAAGATATATATTTAATTCTGTCTGGTTGAATATGGGTTTAAGAAACCGAAAACTTTCCATACAGTAAGCAAACTTTAACAATTAACAAAGGTATTATTGATTATGCATCGAACATAGAAACTACAATTTCTTAAGATTAGGAATGAATTTATTATTAGTGCAAATTTTCTCTGCATCGAGGTGTAATTTATGTGACGTCTTAATTGGTTGATCATGTATATTATTTACAAAATGGAGGTTGTTTATCATAATATATTTTGAGCCTGATTAGAGTCCGTCGACCACATGTATCTAAAAAGGTTCTGTCAACAGAACGGTCATATAAGGTTTTACCATAAATATTCCTATTACAACCAATTAATAGGAGGTAATCTACTTGTCAATTTTGTGTTTCAAAAAATCCCAATCACCTACACAAATAATGAGGAAAAACACTTCTCGTTAAATATTTTTTTAAGTGTGTATACATAGACTAGTTTTGCAAAGAAAGTTACATAGATTGCAGATTTTCAAATTAACATGCAATAATTCGCATTTTTAAACCTCAGACCACGAAAACCTGCAACCAAACGCTAAACAGAGAAAACAATCACTTGGCCTTAAATTGACTAGCAGAAATAATTTCATATGTCTATACAATTTATATTTTGTAGCTGAGCCAATTCACTCAAATTTAGGATGGGCAGGAAGACGACTTCTAAATTCTACGATCGAACCAGAAAAGTCTATTTTTGACAAAATAAAAGAATTCTATGATGACCCGAACAATCTTGCTATGTGGGGTGTTCTACCCCTTATTGTTCTGGTTTATGGGGGATTTTGTGTAATTTACTGCGTCTGTAAGGGATATGATGATTGTAAGAAGAAGAAAAACAAGAAGGCTAAAAAGAAAAGACTACTTGATGATGAAGACGACGAACTCATTACAGCTAACAGCAGTGGCGAACATAACAACAACTTCAATGATACGAAATACGAAAATACTGGAAGAAGTGCAACACGTGCTGCAATGGCAGCTACTTTTGCTGCTAAAAACCAGAGTAACCAAGCTCAAGGCAGAAAACACGCAACTTCTACTTCGGATGTCAAACTTGCAGTAGAAAGAGAAAATAGTACTCCCTTACCGTGGGCGATCCCTGACGAGGATTCTCTGTATCCCACAAAAGACAAGGGACATCCACCTCCACCACCAGCCCCGGCACAGGAACAGAAATTAAACCTAAAGCCACTCTCGATCAATCAACCGACTGACAAGCAGCCGTACAAAGCACCAAACCGGAAACCACATCCTGACATGCACATGCCACCAAGTCCACCACCCCCGTACGATTTTGGACGCAGAGACTCAGTCGAAGAAATTTCTATGAATCCTCGAAAGATCCACGCAGTGTCTAACAGAGCCAATGACCCGAGAAAAGCAATGAATGCTATGGAGCAATATGCTTTGGCACGGCAAGCCGCTCAGTTGTTACGTGTTGACAATGGCCAACCGGGTCAGCCTGGATACAAAAAACCTAAACGTTTAGTTTTTGTTGCTGAATAACTTTTCTTGACTTTATTCTTTAATGCTGCTGTAACAAGATATTGAAACGAATTATCTTATGATCTTTCTTTAAAAAAAAGAAGTCGACAAAAACTTTTCACGATAATTGGCAGTAACTAAGTACAGAGAGTTGAAACTGAGTTTATTTAATATTTAAATTTTGTATAAATGTAAATGTTATTTACCTTATTCTGGATGAAGTTTATAATCTTATTCGTCCATTTGTGATATACTAGTAGAAATTAATACATAAAAAAAGATATACATTTATACATTCGAAAGAAAGGATATTTCAACATAGACGACAGCTATGATCTGTTTACTACTACATATACCTCCATGTACTTTTTAGATATTTTTTTCTCTCTTTTATAGATCTAATACCCCGTTCGCATTTTATTTCAATCCCGAAGATGTCACCAATAAATGTTAAATTATTTGAAACGTTAAAGTTGTTCTACCCTAGACCATATATTTCCTTCATCGTATTCGACACAATTTTTTTAATATTTCAATTACAATTCGTTTAAATTTTGTATTTGATTCGAGCTACACTGACGAGTCTTATTTAGATGTGACGTCCGTCTGATGATCCAAAACATAAGCCTGGTATCTTTAATGCGTTTTTATTGGAACATAATTATTTTATCCGAGTTAAACTTAGGCAGTGTCGATCTTTTAAACAGGGGGCGAGCCCGATTTAAATTACCCGTTATTTCATGCGATCTCAGTTTGATTTCAGTGTGACAGCAAAGTAGAGTTAATGTGATCGTTGCAATAGGTGACACGTGACACTTCCTGCAGCATATCTAAATTAGAGAACGAAGCATCCTTAAGTGTAGTAGGCAACAACAAAAAAGAAATGTTGATATTGAAACAAGCTATTATCATGCAAAGAATGCAAAGAATGCATTCAAACCCATTCAACCAGCAGAAATTTTGAAGAACATAACATGTTTGTGGTTTTTATTTTGGTTGATGAGGAAACCTAAAAAAGTGGTAATGTGAACCAATGATAACTGTCTCGGGTTTAAAAAGGGCAGATTGTATATTGTGAACATTGTAGATACATTGAAGTGAATGTTTTGTAGAGACTGCTTTTATAAATGCTATGTTGTTTGGTCTTCGTATCAAAAGTGCTATTTTGCTAAAGACATATTTTTTTTTATGATTTGTTTAATATTATAGACAGAAGGTTGTGTATTTGGCTTTCCATCACAAAGCAATTCCAATATTGATAAATGAATTCTTCCCCCTCTCCATTACATCAGTTTATACTTCTGTATTTATTTCAATCAAGTAAAAAATCATAAACATATTTGTAAGAGGTAATTGATTTATTTTCCATTTTACCACTACTGATTTCAATTTTGCGCAACTTGACCCGATGACTCTGGAATCATTTTTCATTTGTAACACCAAATATTTCCTGTTGTGACTGAAATAATTGTGGAAAAACTTAAAATTCACGTAATATTTTTCAACGAATTTCTTTAAATCTGATGCTTACTAATCTTAATCACTGATTTGCGCTCAATCATTTAAAAAGTTGTTAATAATAATTGTGTTTTTATAGTTAATTGTATTTTTAATATTATTCATTGCATATTGTTATATTGATAGGTTAGTTTTTTATATTCATTCCGTCCTGTTACATTGTTATCATATTGTTATTTCTCAGACTTTTTTCTTAACGTTCCTGTGTAGTTAGTGTGCCAGTCATGTAGTGTACACTCGGTACGAAACGAAATACATATGCTCGGTAAGCCTTGTAATTCCTACCAGTTTCTGATCCTCGATCAAACCATTGTTATATTCCAAGACCGTGTAATGCCATTCTTCTTTTATATGGTAACCAGGTTTTTTTGCGCAGTAAAATTGTATTGACTGGTATATAAATAATTTGTGGGCGTGCTCTGGTTTTAACGTGAACAATGTTTCATCAGAATATTATTTTAGGAAGTGAAGAAGCAATAATACGCCGGATTTTACATTGTCATCTTCAGTTCCAAAGTTCACAATTTTCAAACATAATATTTACTGTTGAGCGTGACCATACAAAGTATCGCATATATAATAGATGGTTATAATATTCCGTATAAATCGAGTGTACAAACAATCAACAACAACAAAAAGAAAAAAAATGAAAACCATAATTCAAGTCCATTATTTTTCTTTCTTTCTTTCAAAGTTGACAGCCATGAAAAATTGAAAAGTTAAGAAAAACCCCAGTTAACTTTAATTCAAATTCAAAAGAAATCTTACACTTCTTTTAATGTCATTTTCTGCAATGACTGACAAGTTCATTTATTTGAATAACTAGTAGTTACAAGTAATTATTTTTGTAAACCATTACTTCTTATCATAGATTGTTATTTTTATAATACATGTATATATGTGCTGTCTTACATTCTTACCTAATAAATAACTGTGATACTTTTAATCAAGTTTATTGTTGTTCTTGCAATGAATAGAATTATGTAAATTTCGAATAAGAAAAGAATCTTTATGTCACTGGGGATGTGAAAAGCGTTTTATTTTTCTATGAAACGAAAGCACGGCTATTTTATATAGGTATATGTCAATGAAACAATAACCCAACAACAGAAAAAAAACTACAAAAGACATCCAGGCAACAAAGTCCCGAATTCAGACAGATACATCAACATATCCCTTTTTATATCTCGGACTCCACCTTTTGACATATAGCTCTTCAACGGTTTCGGTACTTATACATCTTCGGATTTCAAATGTTTGGCTTTGAGCATTCCTGATGAAGGTAAATCCAGAAAAGCACTTCGGACGCAAGAAATAAATAACGTGATGCTTTCATTTTTTTTTTGATTCCGATCGTTAGAAAGAATGGTGTCGTATGTTAGAGGTCAAATCAGACAACATACCCCAAATTGAAAATAACAAGAAGTTTTACGGAACACAACATACAATAATGCAAAAATTGCACTTCACCTAAATGTCTTATAAAAAATAACAACAACACAAGTACAACTGCAATTGCAACAATAAAAAAGTAATCTGACAGATTGTACTGTACAGAAGAGGAAATAAACACATACCTTATATTAGATATATCACGATGACACTTATCAGTTTATACGTTTGAAAAAATATTTCAAAACGGACAATCAACAAGCCGTTTTTTGACCCATTGCACATAAAACAAACCTGCAGGAACTGTAAAAAGAGACAATATGCGAATCCGACAATCCTCGTCAAGTTAAGTGTGGCGTTGAACGCACCTACCAAAGACATGCTAGTGATACAAAAGATGAACTGCTTATACAAATATGTAGATGTGGTAAGATTGTCAATGAAACAAATATCCATCAAAGTAAAAATGAAGTGGATGTAAGTTACAATATTATGAAGGCTGATAAAATGGCCTAGACCACTTGACCACTGAGGTCACTAAATTCATTTTTAGTAGAAGGCCATAAGCATAGATGAACCAAAACGAACTAAAGTTAAGAAGAAACAAATACGTTACGATGATGGCAAACTCCAACAAACACGGGGGGAATAGCAAGTGCTGCAAATGAATATGTCGTTATAGTTAAATTTAAAAAAAAAAGCGGCTTAGTTCACAGAAGGTATCAATCTGTATAGTCAATATCAGTATATAAGATAGACGCTTAGACAGTGTTTGCAATTGTTAGATATTTCTAGAATTGATAAATATATATCTTATAAATTTTTTATTTCTAACAAATAATTCCACAGCTTAAACAATATCAAAGTCATTTAAAGTCAAAACCTAACATAACGTATTGATTTGGGAATATTTTGTCAGTATGTACATATCAAATATAAAATTTTCTGTTAATAAATGAAAAATTTTATGTTTATATTGGTTTGATTAAATTGAAAGTTTGTGTAAGTTATCGTAATAATCTGTTTGTATCGCAAATCATGCAAGTATTGCACGGTTATATTAGTATGAGTTTAAAAGTACATCTCTTGAACAGCCATAGAACACATACATTGCATCTTCTTGTCTTGTATTTAGTAGCATGCGATTTTTTTTTCACTACATGGACTCTTTATGAAAGTAATTTAAAAGCCCTGAAATGAAAAACATGAAACTAATCAATTGGAAGAAATACAATGACCTAATTGATAACAATACAATTTGCGAAAAATGAATATGACAGACGTGAACCAACGACAACCGCTAAACTATAGGCACCTGCCTTGGGACATGCACATACAGAATGTGGCGGGGTTAAACGAGTTTGCTGGCACCAATCCCTCCCCTTAACCTGTGATAGTGATGTAACAGTACAGCATAAGAGCAAACTATAAATAAACTCATCATAGATACCAGGACTAAATTTAATATATACGCCAGACGAGCGTTTCGTCTACAAAAGACTCATCAGTGACGCTCGAATCCAAAAAAGTTAAAAAGGACAAATAAAGTACAAAGTTGAAGAGCATTGAGGACCAAAATTCCTAAAATGTTTGCCAAATACAGCTAAGGTAATCTATGCCTGAGGTAGAAAAGCCTTAGTATTTCAAAAAATTCAATATTTTGTAAACAGTAAATTTATAAATATAACCATATCAATGACGTTTCATGTCAGCACAAAAAGTGCTGACTACTGGGCTTGTGATACCCTCGGGGAAATAAATCTCCACCAGCAGTGGCATCGACCCAGTGGTTGTAAATAAACTCATCATAGATACCAGGACTAAATTTAATATATACGCCAGACGCGCGTTTCGTCTACAAAAGACTCATCAGTGACGCTCGAATCCAAAAAAGTTAAAAAGGCCAAATAAAGTACGAAGTTGAAGAGCATTGAGGACCAAAATTCCTAAAATCAGTTGAAAATGGCTTAACTCATCGGATCGATACAAAGCAGAAAACGTTTTACGAAAACACAAGAGTTTGGCAATAAACTTTGATTCATAACCATACAGGAACAATTAGGCTTCTGTTAATGCAGCGCCATTGTTGTGCATATGAATACGTACAACCTGTCGCTAAACTTAGATGCCGCTAAATTTAGATGTCGAAACGTACATAAATATTGTCTTCTATTTCTCACAAAACCTATATTTAATGTTTTGTTAATGGTTATGATTACAGGCAAATCCCGTTTACAAGTATATATTATATAAAAAAAAGTGCTGATATCATATATAGTTTAACTATCAACCGAATTTGAAAACAAAATCATTCCATTGACGAACATATGCAAAAACAATGACACAGATAACGTATCTTGTAATTAGGTGAATTGTCATTGCATGTGACTTTCAATAAAAAGCAATCATGATATATACATAAGATACACTTTAAATAGTAAAGGAGAATTGAGTATTTCCCCCAGCATATGACCGATTGATTTCAGTTGTTACCAATTTACCTAATTCTGTACAATTTCATCAATAAATTGAGTCTTGATATGGCATCAAATGAGTCAATGAAGTAGATAAACATTGTCTGTTATATACAGCTCTTTATATAGTAAATCGCATTGATACAATGCTCAACTCGATAGAAATATAAACTGCGCATCATTGATATTATCATTACTATCATATCAATAGCCGTCTGTATTTTAATTCGACGTAAACATACTGTCGCGAAATTGCTTACAAAACTGATTCCACGATAGTTGAAGGGATCGGATGAGGGACCTGGAACCAGTACTGCAATTGTTTAAGATTGTGGAAATGTCCAGACCTGCATGTTGGACATTTCCTCCATCCACAGTTGCAGAATATCCTTCCATTCAAGAATAGTTCGTTAAATGGTCCGTTTCTACTATGACTTTTAAGAAGTTTTGTTAAGAAAAAAACCCACTTCGGAATGACATTAATCTTTAGAAATAAATCGATCAAGTTGGTCGCACGGTGTAAAGGAAAACGTTTCTGAACTATTTCTTAAATGTGTCAGAATTTTTGGGTCGCTTAGAACTACTGTAACAGCTTATAGAATGTTTTATTTTGTTGTTTCTGTGCAATGCTCTATCATATATATATCACTTAACTCTTGGCGCTTATACCTCCGTTTTAACGTAGTACTTGCTTACGTTTCTAGCTCTTTAAAATACAAAAGAAGAACTGATTTAGAAATAAGTTCACTGGAAAGTATATGGCTTCAGATTCATTTCAAAAACTCCAAATCCCTATTAATATGTTTTATCTACAGACCTCCTGATATGCCACAATCGTGGATTGATGAATTTGAAAAGGAAATCGAGAAGGCAAATGAATTAGAACTAGAAATGATAATAATGGGCGATATCAATATCGATTTTACAGAGGGGTGCTTGAACAATAAATGGGAAAATCTTTTACTAACACAATCTATTGTACAATTAATTGATACTCCTACCCGTATCACATCAACATCAAGTACTATCATTGATCATGTTTATACTAACAACCCTGAAAATATAGTTGAAACACATGTCCCAAAAATAGCCCTTAGTGATCACTATCCAGTATGTATTACGAGAAAAATAAACCAAAAAGATGTTCCAAGCTTACAGCATAAACAAATTCGGTATCGATGTTTCAAAAACTTTAATGAAAACAAGTTTTTGGAGGATTTAAATAAGACAAATTTTGCTCAAATAGAACAAATAAGTGACATTCAATCTGCCACTGACATGTGGTATAAACTATTTCTGTCAGTTATTAACAGGCACGCTCCTGTCAAAGTAAAAAGAATTAAACATATACGCCAACCAAATTGGCTTACCGATGAGATAAAAGACGCTCAAAAGAAAAGAAACCATTATCAAAGCAAGAGGGAATGGGAAAAATTCCGTTATTGGCGCAACAATTGTACTAGATTAATAGAAAAATCTAAACAGTCCTATTTCAAGCAAGCAATAGAAAATAACAAAAAACCTAAAGAAATTTGGGCTTTACTCAAAGATTTAAAACCCAAAACCCAAAATGAAATTCCATCTACCATGAATTTTGAAAATAAAGAGTATGATAATATGCAAGATATAGTAAATCATTTCAACACTCACTTTACAACGATAGGTGATAAATATGTTACAAATAACACGCAATATCAAGCAAACAAATTAAATGATTATGTTCAAGATAAAATACCCGGTGGTGTTAGATTTACTATTCCGTTTATTAAACTAGACGAAACTAAGAAATTACTTTCTAAACTAGAAACATCAAAAGCAACTGGACTTGATGAAGTTGGTCCGTTTTTCATTAAATTGTCATTGGAAGCTTAAGCCCCAAGTATAACGTATTTAATAAACTTAAGTATACTAGAGTGTGTTTTCCCGGAAAATCTTAAATTAGCTAAAGTAACTCCAATATTTAAAAATGGTGATAAACATATGCCAGAAAACTACAGATCGACCTATATCAATACTTCCTACATTATCAAAAATATTTGAAAAACATGTCGCAAAACATTTTTATCTATATCTGTCAAAATATAAAGTATTACATGAGGCACAATCTGGATTTCGATCTAACCACTCATGTCAGACAGCCTTACCAAATTAATTGACACCTGGCTCAAATGTATTGATAATGGTAATGTTGTAGGTACAGTCTTTCTAGATTTAAAAAAGGCATTTGATCTCGTTAATCACACCATTCTCTGCCATAAATTACATTTATACAAAGTCTCTAATCATTCAATAAAATGGTTTGAGTCGTACCTGTCTAATAGAAAACAAAAAGTGTGCTCTGGTAATACAGCCTCAGAATCTAAATGTATCAAATATGGGGTTCCCCAAGGGTCCATTTTAGGTCCCCTTTTGTTTGTCTTATTCATAAATGACATGACTTTAGAAGCTACTCATACAGCCATTGATATGTATGCTGATGATACAACACTTCATACATATGGAACAAATAAGGAAGAGATAGAAAGAAAACTAAATTACGATGCCAACACCATAAATAATTGGTGTCTGAACAATAGGATGGTTATAAATCCCTTAAAAACTACTTCTATGTTAATTGGAACAAATAAGAAACGGACTTTGCTAGGAAATGATATGAATATATGTATACAAGATAGCCCAATCACACCCGTTGAAATACAGAAACTTTTGGGTGTATATATTGACAAAAAATTGGACTGGAAATTTCAAATTGACTATGTATGTAAAAACTTAAGTTCTCGTATCGCACTGCTATCTAGAATTAAGAAATTTTTGGATATAAGTAGTAGAAAGCTGTTTTATAATGCTTATATTCTGCCCATATTTGATTTTTGTTGCTCAATATGGGGAAATTGCTATGAGGATGGATATAAAAAAATTCTTAAAATGCAGAAAAGAGCTGCAAGGATTATACTTGATGCACCAATACTAACACCTAGAATAAATTTATTTAAAGAGCTTAAGTGGTTGAATTTCAAATCTAGAATTTCATATCATAAACTTATTCTTGTTCATAAAATTCTTAACGATAAAGCACCTGATTACTTAAAGGAACTCTGTTGTCCAATTGTTAACCTACATACTAGAAATCTAAGGTCATCTGCAAATAATAATTTAGCTGTTGTACGACCGAACACAAATTCAATGAAGAAATCTTTTGCATATAGCTCATCTATACTTTGGAATAAACTACCAAATGAAATAAAATGTTGTGAAAACCTGGACACTTTTAAACAAAAATGTGTTGATTTCTTGACTATAAATGATTTATAACAACTTACTCAAATATTCTAATGATTTGTATATATATATAGACTCTATATATATATATATATATATATATATATATATATATATATATGAATTTATATATATATATATATATATATATATATATATATATATATATATATATATATATATATATATATATATATATATATATATATATATATATATATATATATATATATATATATATATATATATATATATATATATATATATATATATGAATTTATTTTTCTCTTGTCAGTCTACAGACAATTTATAGTTAGTATGGATAGTGCATTTACATAATATGTTAGAAACTGTAAGCTTTGTAATATGTGTACTGTTTGTTCTTTGTGAGGGCCTCAAGGTAGATTAGCGAAAGCTAATTGAGTCACCCTCTTTAAATAAAGTCATTACTTACTTACTTACTTACTTAACTTATTTTCATTCCATTGACACTTTAAAAAAATAATGAATTGTAACTTTTTCATCAAAGGAGGGGTATTTTTTTACTCCTATTAAACAATTAATCAAGATCAAATTATTGAACTTCCTATCCATGAAGAACTATGCATTTCCTCTAAACACGGTAGCAGAATATCATAGCATTCAATGAATATGTCATTAAATGTTAAAAATGTTCTGTTTGCACTATCATCGGACTGTTAAGAATGTTGGTCGAAAATAAAATAAACCCAAAAACTTGTATGTGTAAAATACTACAGCATATTCCACAGATATTTTACCCGATGTTTATTACAGTACTAAAAGTTGTCAAATTTTGTTAAAAATCTTAAGCCGTGAACAAAAAGAAAGAGCACATAGGACAGATGCAATTCAAAACCACAAACCACAAAAAAAAAAAAACATTACCATTACCGAAAAAAAAAAAAAAAAAACAACGACAATTTGATAACGCTACAAAACTTAAATTGTGCAACATTAACCTCACCAAAATCTTATAAAATCGGTATTTCGTAAGGATAAGCATTTTCCTGTTCCAATAGGTTTCTCATTACAAGTACAAACGGTGATAAGTTGAATTTGGGAAAAAGACATTTACTTCAAGTGTTTTTTTTTTTTATTGAGTTAATATTTGAAAATATTTGGAAAAAATATATATGAAATTCTCAAGAAATAGACTGGAAAAATAATATTAAATATAATTTTTCAATATTGACAGAGGTATTCTCAAAATCAATACATTAGCTTGAACTAGTTTTAAAGTTTTCCATGTTCCAAAAAACTACATTTCTACTCATACCATATTAGAATTTTGAATTTAGATTGAATTGGCTTGTAAAGTAGACTAGAAAACTTGCTGCTCGCAATTTCAGATGAATAGGGAAACCAGTCTGGTTAGCTGATACAATAGCAGTGAGCAGGCAACCAGTCTTAATACTTTATTGACGATGACCCACTTAACCCCAAATCAATGTGCATATTTTTAAATCGTTGCTACATTGAACTACAAACCGTATTTTTCAAGAAAACAATTTATTTCTAAATGTTGAAATATAAATTAAGTCTTTGATTTCGACCAACACTCACGAATCATAATAATTGTCTAGATCTATTTTTGTTTGCGGATAAATTACTAAATGAAGATCTGTTGTTTGGCTTTCATCGAGAATGGTTTAAAAGTCAACGGCGAAAATGCCTGAGGAACACATTCAGAGACTCAAAACTCTTCTGACTTAGTCTTCTAAGAATTTCACAAATCAGCTTTTATCATTTCAGTTTATTTGGTTACCCATTCCATTCTTTATTTTATAGTTAATATATTTGGAAAATGAGTCGACAGCAGCCTCGCAAAGACACAAAAATGCGAATTAGAGCATTTCCAGTAAGTATAAGACCACATAGAAAGTCCCTCTCATATATCATTAAACCAAAATTACGTATTTTGTTTATTGCAAATCCTTGTAGACACTTATTTTCGAGAAAAAAATAATATTTGGATCATGAAATAAAATGGCGGACGGAAGTGGCATAATGAATGTAAATAAAGACGTCTGCTGCTGCATGGGAAACTCTATGAGGACTTCTAGTAGGTCTATAGTTAGAATGTTCAATCGATAATTAAATACAACCAATTCAGATATATTAGACTGTCATCAACTGTAATTGTACACATTTTACGAGTAAGACAGTTGTGTGCCAAGCTGTACCACAGTCCTGCCATATTCTGGACTTTCTCTTTGCTAGTGAATTTTGAGGGGAACTTTGAGATCCATTTTTAGTATGACATATCAATTAGATCTTGTAAACATTTTTAACTTTTAATGAAAATTTTATACCAAAATTGGATAAGTTTAAAAATTAAGCACAATACTGTTATTGAACTTATCGTACATCATTTCTGGAATCATGTCTTTCACTGGTGAAAAAGATAGTCAATTTTGTACGCCTTTATGTATCATTAACCAGATTGATGGCGCGTCTGTATCCTGATCTATTAAAAGTTTTCAGCACTTTCAGAATCATCATTCTGTAGGGTAGTATATATGCACAGGCACTTGTCTCAGAAAAAAATTTCCTATATACTTTATTATAACACAAGGTACTTAACTTGCATTTTAGAAAAATGTCAGGTGGTGACGAAATTCCGTTATATGCCGCTTTATAGGCTGTCAACCCCACTAAAACTTGTTATATCGTAAATCTAAATTGATTTATCTTTACAATGTTGTATAACATGCCTACATTTGTTGTCGGAATCATCCGTAGCAATCCTACCAATGTATGTCAATCGTAATAATTTTGCAAATCGCTGAAGAATTGGCAATAAACGCGTCACATCTCCTTGTATATCTCGGTTTCTGATAGGTCAATTCTATGGGAAAGTCTAAATGATTCTCGGAGTTATCTGATCTTGTTTCATTTCATACGTAAAGTCAAGAGAGAGTCTGCAAGACATTGAGGTCATGGGGAAATTTGTAACTTATTAGACATACCACAAACAACACTTGTTAGATTTTTTTCACGGTATATTATACAATTTTACTAACTGTATGATAAGTTCTATTCATACGAAAACTAACAGGTTTTTTTTAAAACAATTTTTATAATAAATCATTTACTGCGGACGTGTATTGCCAATTCTTCAGCGGTTTGCAAAATTATTACGATTGACATACTTTGGTAGGATTGCTACGGATGATTCCGACAACAAATGTAGGCATGTTATACACCATTGTAAAGATAAATCAATTTAAATTTACGATATAACAAGTTTTAGCGGGGTTGACAGCCTATAAAGCGGCATATAACGGAACTTCGTCACCACCTGACATTTTTCTAAAATGCAAGTTAAGTACCTTGTGTTATAATAAGGTATATAGGAAATTTTTTTCTGAGACAAGTGCCTGTGTATATATGGAAATAATTTATGTTCTGTAAGTACGTAATCTTAATGTCCCTGCCACTGAGGGAGGGTGACCATCTTGCACAAGTTTTTTAATTTTCAAAATATTTTGTGCATTATAAAACTTTTTCACCCGTTGGCTCAACATGTGTTGGAAATTACTGTACCTACATTTTGGTCATGTGGTGATGGAAGTCCTATGACAGATTCCACTAACTACTGTATCCCTGAACTGACATATCTTTATGTAATCAATAATCAATATTCAATTTTAAGTTTAAACATTTCCATTATTCTTTCTAGATGACAATGGATGAAAAATATGTGAACAATATTTGGACATTGCTGAAAAATGCCATTCAGGAAATCCAGAAAAAAAATAACAGTGGACTTAGTTTTGAGGAGTTGTATAGAAATGCCTATACCATGGTATTGCATAAACATGGAGAAAAATTATACACTGGTTTGCGTGATGTTGTCACAGATCATTTAGTTGACAAGGCAAGTAATACTAATATTTGGTTAGGAGAAATATATGTCTTATTCAAGCTGGAATACTGGACCATTATTTCTTCTCATAAAGCACTTTGTGCAACTAGCAAGTTTTCATAACAGTGTGTTCATTAAAGATATCTTTCCCAAAATTGAAAGATAACATTTTGTGAAATGAGTGCTAGTATAAAACTTAAAATCCAGTTCCCCCTGGCTTATAAAATCATGAAAATTATCTAATTCTTATGAAAATTTGGAAATTGATGAAGTTAGATGGTGTTTTTATTACATTTATCATTGACAGTAAGTAAACAAAGTTATTAAATTATAATCTGTCTATATTAACAGATAAGAGAAGATGTTCTTTCAGCATTGATCAATAACTTTCTACAAACGTTAAACAGTGCATGGAATGACCACCAAACATCAATGGTTATGATAAGAGACATACTGATGTATATGGTAGGTATATATAATTTATTATATCCCAATCACTGTCAGAGTGTATTATTGAAAGACTGCAAACAACTTGTTTTCCATTTCTCTATCGGTAATAACTCCACTTGTGTATTAAGCATGGATTAGCTGTTTGTTCATGCTTCATAGTTTTGAAGTTGACTAACCTAATTTCAGATCTGCAACACAGTCACTTCCTGTTTGACAATATGCTGAATTTCTATCATACACACTGGTCATGGAATATCTTGTTACATTTTCCTCGGACTCTTTATTCTCAATTTTATCTAAAAGATAATGTGTTATTTCGATTGGAATTTCAAAATGATGTCAGTGAGTTCATCAGTGTAAGCTATTTTAAGATAAGCAGGGCAGTCATGTCTTGTTTGATGATTATTTGAATTATCATTCTACCAGCTCAACATGGATTTTTCTTTATGATAAATAACCAGTGGGTGTATACTTTTAAGACATTGCAAATAACTTTTTATATGAATAAAAAAATCATGGCAGATATTGTCATGACATCATCGAAAGTTTTATAATTTTCCAATAAATATCAATTTATTTTTGTTTTAGGACAGAGTGTATGTTCAACAAAATAATGTAGACAATGTGTACAATCTTGGACTGATGATATTTAGAGAAAAGGTTGTAAGACATCCAATGATAAGAGACCATCTCCGCAGTACATTGTTAGAAATGGTAGCAAAAGAAAGAAGAGGAGAGGTGGTCGATAGGTAAATTAGTGAAAATATAGTCACCAGCAAAGATAATGACACAAATCCATTAGTTAAAAACTCTTTATATACAATTAAAGACATCATACTCCCTCCTTAAAGGGAAGGCAGATGCATTTGAAATGAAGTTTGTAATGTTCTTAGTTCTCAAAATAACATATCTTTAAAACAAGTAACTATCAGCCATTTTTTTAATCATGAAAAATATAGTCATTTGTTGTTGAACTTTGTTGATGTGGACTCAGTTGTCTTGAGTTCCAGAATTGTTTAATTTATGGTTTTACTGAAAGTTAGCCACGTGTAATCTGTCCATGGACAAAGTTATAATTATCAACATGATTTTGTTCAACTATGTTGCATGTTATGTGAGAAGTTACAAGGACTGTTATGTTTTTAGAACAGTTTTTTTATGAAGAAATCCTCATAGAATAGGGTCTCACTCAAAAATTGGGACGGTAAGTCCCTATTTGATATTATTATTTTATTTTTCCAAAATATATTTTATGTTGATTGTTTTAATGTTTTGTTTTAGGGGAGCTGTTAAAAATGCTTGTCAGATGCTGATGGTTCTTGGTATAGACTCCAGAGCTGTATATGAAGAAGATTTTGAAAGACCATTTCTGGAGCAAAGTGCAGAATTTTACAGGGTACATGCATGTCTTTGATTTAAGGAGGGGACACTAAGTTTTACCCTTGTTGGTCCATACGTCCTGAAAATGGTTTCCTTTCTCTAACTTTACTTTGTCTCCAATGTTATGAATCTTTAGACTTATACACAATGCTTATTACAACAAAACAAATATCAAATTTGAATATTCTAGACTTACACCTCCTTACAAATGAGAAAAATGCTGAATTTTTCATTTCTGTTCTCTACTAAAGTTTGTCTCAACCAAATGTTATGAATCTTATACACAGTGCATATTACCACAAAATATGGATCAATTTAGAATTTTGGTGGTGTCACTTTTAGCATTCTAGAGTTATGCCCCTTTAAAAATGGAGAAATTGCTAAATTTTTCGTTAGCATTTTATTTACCTAAGTTTGCCTTAACCAAATGTAATGAAACTTATACACAATGCTTATTACAACAAACCTCAGATCGAGTACAAATTTTGGTAGCATCACTTTTACCATTGAGTTATTTCCCTTTATAATGTTACATGCAAACATATTATGCTTCCTATATAGTAGAAAAAGAAAAGTCGTATACATCAAAATTTTCAACAAATATATCATTGTCAGGGGACCTCAAATAGAAGTTTTTGCTTTAAAAGTTTTTTTACCCAATTTATTTCAATATGAAGAAAAACTGAAAACAGCATTAGTCTATTGAATATATATTGATGAACACTTTTACATAAAGATACATGCTCTATCAGATATTTTATTTTTGCAGTCTGAGAGTCAAAAGTTCCTTGCAGAAAACAGTGCTTCTGTGTATATAAAGAAAGTGGAAGCAAGAATTAATGAAGAAGCTGAAAGAGCTACTCATTATTTAGACACTTCAACTGAAGATCCTATTGTTAGAGTAAGTATAACTTGAAATTCTGTAGACGTAAGATTTTCAATATGCTTAAAAAACATGTTCTCATTTAGACAGTGACTTATTTTCTTTTCATATATTTAAAAAAAAAGATGAAGTTTACAAATGAATTATTGTATCAACCACATCATGGCACATGTCATAGAATTTTCTAAGTTTTCAGAGTGATTATTTCAGGTTTTGGAGGAGGAATTAATCAGTAAACATATGAAGACAATTGTAGAGGTAGGTTTATGTTTTGTTTTGTATTCACATTTTGTATAGAAGGAGATAGTCCTGTTTGTTAGTCAAATTATTCAAATAGACAGTGTCAATATTATTCAGTCCTGCATGAATTATAATGTTTCATTAAGGAGTACTTTGTTTAAATATTCATGGGAGAAAATGGTAAATGGAAAGACAGTTTATTACCAAGAAAAGAAAAACATACGCTGATTATTTATTGATTCTTTCCTGCAATGAAATTGTTTATTAAGAATTATTCTGATTAATCTAATGTGATTAAATGAAGTGGTTAACCAATCTATATTTCCATACGGGAAATTAGATGTAAAAGAAGGTGCAAACATATTTTTGACTTGAATTTAAACGAGGCGAAACATAACTAGAATGCAACCAAACAATAAACAAATGAAAGGTTCTAAAAATAAGAACAGTTGAGCGGGAACTTGTGCCATATAAAAAGACTGATTTAACTGAAAAGAAACTGTTTTGTATTGAAAATGTTACTTTTAAAGTAGAATTGATATCTGTATCGTATAATGTGTATTTCAAAACTGTTTAGATAAAGCTATTAAAACCCTATAAATGTATCTGTATTTGATTTGTAGATGGAGAACTCTGGAGTTGTTCATATGCTGAAAAATAATAAAACAGATGGTAAGATTTTCGATAGATTCATATTCATCAGATTATCATTTTATTTGAAGATAAAAGTTTCTCAAAAAACATATTTAATTTGAAAATTCAAACTGTATAGTAATTCATTTAAGTATTCTGAAAATATAGAACAGCACGTGCAAAAACTGCTGCAAAGAATTTTAACCTTTGAAATTGTTGTCATGCACTAAAACCCCCATGGTGATTTTGAAAAGTTGGCAGGTATATATATAAGGTTATAAAAATTAACATTGAAGTAACAAACTCCTAAAAGACATTCTTGTGTATCGATGAAACAGCAACTTGTGGTACTCAACAATAGATAATGATCTGCATATCTCATCAATTCTGAACTACTAAATCCAATTTAAATTTTGAATTAAATAAATCAAAACTACGAAGTATTTGCCATTGATATATTTTTTATCACCAAAAACGTAGATAGCAAGCACAAACTTGGTAGATCTGAAACAGAATGTAAGGGTGTACTGAGATTAAAGAGGATTGGTAATATTTAAGAATAGAAAGTCCTGTGGTCTGTCTGAATTAAAGTGAGCTTAATCCTGGTCAGCTGTATGGGCAATGAAAAAAACTACCTCAATGAAGGCTCACTTTTATATTTTATATTGAAATGTTATTTTTCAGATTTAGCTTGTATGTACAAGTTGTTTATACGTGTATTAAATGGTTTGAAGACAATGTGTGACTGTATCAGTGTGTACTTAAGGGAACAAGGCAAAGCTATTGTATCCGAAGAAGGAGAAGATGGTAAAAATGCCATCACATATGTACAGGTATTAAATGAGGGAGATTAGATATAGATGTCAGATTAATAAATACAAATGAATAACACAATTAAGCCTTCAACATTGGGCCAACTACAGGTATTAAAATAAGGGAGATAAAAAATAGATGCAAGATAAATATTGACAAACAAAAACACAGTAAAGCCTTCATTTAAATCAATGTTAAAATTCTCCTAACAATAAGTACAGGACAAATGTTTTTAATGACATTTGGAGACATGCAGGAATAAGAACAAAAATAAACGTCTTAAAAAAATAGGAAATACATGTATGATTCTAAACACATTGTTTTAATTTTTACCAGTTAAAAATTGTGAATAAAGACATTTGATAATAAAGAATCATCTTAAATCATTGCACATTAATGCCAATCTATATAATCTGTAAAAATAGATTTAGATTAATCTTGCCATCTATACAGGTATTGAAGTTGCAAGATTTTGATTCAAGTAGAAATACATGTACATGAAATTATTCATCAAGTAATAATTAGATGATATAAAAGATATGCATAGTATAATTCATATTGCATCAAGTTGATTAATTATAATTTTATCAGATTTAAGCATATACATTGAAATAATTTTGCCTTATAATTTCAGAGTTTGTTGGATTTGAAGGATAGATTTGACCATTTTCTGCATGAGTCTTTCGGTGATGATAAGCAGTTTAAACAAATGATCTCTAAAGACTTTGAATATTTTATTAATTTGAATCTTAAGTCCCCAGAGTATTTATCACTGTTCATTGATGAAAAATTGAAAAAAGGAGTCAAAGGAGTAAGTATTAATTTGGTTGTCAATAATTGTAAATATGTTCTCTCTTTTAAAAATATCGAATTTTTTAGCATTTGTGAACATGAAATCCAAGCAAGTAGGAAAGATACTTTCAAAACAGTATAAACATGCATTAATGCAACTCAGAAACGTTGTGAATAAAATGTTTATTGTTCATATAAAAGATTAAGTCGTGGCAACATTTTAAAAAAAGGATTACTAATTGACAGAATAGATGTTTGCTTATTATTGATATTCTAAATAATTATATGCAGTATTTTTTGGTAGACTTTTAAATTGATACATAAGCCATGAAGTTCGTTTTACCTGTATGATCATGTGAGCTACTGTCAAGTGCCACATCCATGTAAATCAGCATCAACTTTCATAAATATCTCATCACAAACCATGGATCAAAATATATCTTTTATTGCATCTTCAAGTTTTAGCCAAAAACAGTAAGCAGTTTAGTAGCAAAATCTAGTACATGTCACATTTACGCTAATAAAAAATGGTTTTAAAAAAAATGTTTTAACTGCTGCAATAAATCCTTATTTTCTTTGACCTGCCATCTCCTGATAATCCATTTCAAACCAAACAAATTAATACACTGGTATCTTGTTTGCTAGTAGATGTTAACTTGCAATCAATTCTACAACACTATATTGCTATATTTCCTTTAAGTACATAAGCATTGATTCAAATACAGTTATTAGCTTTTTGAGCTTTTTTCTTAAATAATTGAGTTTTGACGTCCTGTAAGTGTAGAAACAGTCTCAACTTGTCTTTTTTTTTCTTTATAGATGACAGAACAGGAAATAGAAACAGTGTTAGATAAGAGTATGGTGTTATTCAGGTTCTTACAAGAAAAGGATGTATTTGAACGGTATTATAAACAGCATCTTGCTCGTAGGTTATTGCTCAACAAAAGTGGCTCAGATGATTCAGAAAAGAATATGATTTCAAAATTGAAGGTAAAAATTATTTCAATACATTTTTGTCTTTTAACGATACATTGTAGATATTTGAGCTGAAAGATATCTTAACTATTGGTGTTTTGGCGTCATTTAAGTTCTTTATCATCTTTCTTTATATGTTAAGCATTATCTTTTTGTTCTCACAACTAATTAAACATTTGTTTGTTTAGATAAATAAGGAGATATGGTATGATTGCTAAAGCCCTGATCACAACAAACCTACGACACATCTATACAGCGCCACGACATAAAATTTGATAAAATCGGGGGTCGTCTGTGGTTGTTGTAAGACAATCGCATGACAGTCGCACAATATTTTGAGCATCATAGCGCTGTCGTGTGACAAAAATTGGACATGCACCTTTTTTGCTCTACGATTTTTTATCGTGTCACTGTCTTGTGGCTGTTGTGAAGGTGTCTAACACAGTATAGTACACTGAATGAAGAGTTGGAGTGGGAATCTGCGGGTGATTTCGTTGGATTTATGCGTATATAGCCTTGCATGTTTCAAGAGCTTTTGTGAAAGTCACATTACAGTGGTGCGACAGTCGTACGACAGTGGCACGATAGTGATACGACAGTAATACGCGCATCCCATGACATGAAAACTTGAAAATTAGCCCAAAAAAACTCACGATTGTCGTACATTTATCACACGACTGTCACAAGACCGACTTGCGATACACACACGACAGTACAATTACATTTTTTTTGTTCTGTCTTGTATCCATCATGGAACCATCTTGGACATGTCGTAGCTGATGTGACCACTCAAATATTTTTTTTGACATTTTGCACGACAGCGTCCCAACAATTCTTTTATAGACCTTCCACGACAAAAAAATCGTACAATCTGTTGTGACTGGGGCTTAATGAGACAATTATCCAGTCATGTTTATATACTCAAATAAAGGTTTAACATATGGCTTTTTACAATGAGCAAAACACAATACATATTTGAATATATTAATTACAGGGTCCTGACTTGGTACAGGCACATAAAGGTTGTCATGTGATTAATCATGTTTGTAAACATACTCCCCTAACCTTGTACATTTAGTTTGTATAGTTGCAAGAAAAAAGAAATGAAATATTATTAATCAAATGTCCATAAGTGCTTTTAATTTTAAAGTGAAAAAATGTGAAAAATGCTATTGAGGATTTATAACTGAAATGATTGATATATAATTGTATTATTTTAATAGCCTTGTTATCTTTATATGTTTGTAGACTGAGTGTGGATGTCAGTTTACATCCAAGTTAGAAGGAATGTTTAAAGATATGACAGTATCTAACACAATTATGGATGAATTTAAAGGTTTCTTAAGTACAGCGCAGGTAAAGTGTGTTTCTTGTCTGAATAAAGATTATGGTTTAATGAATTCTAAAAATATGATTATATAATTACATATTTGTATTAAAGCTATAATTTTTGGAATGTGTATAAACAAAACAAAGTGGTTGATGATGAAAACCAATATTCCCATTGTTTACCATGTTTACTGAAAGAGCTACAATTTTAGTTTCTAGCCAATGATGACTTCAAAACTTCAGAACCAGTTTCTATTGATAATGATTTTATGATTTACCTACATTGTAGAAAACAAATAAATTTTGCATACTCCAAATATTCTTTAATGGTTTTTTTATGATTGTATGTAACTGATAATACTTAGGAATAATTGAAAATTTATTATATATTTTTGTTCCCATTATAAATCAGACAACTTAGTGCTTGAAGTGTACATGTGTTTTGTTCGGGTGTATAATTTTTCCCGTATTTTTCTTCTAAATCAGATGATATTGTTCCCATCTTTATATATGGTTCTGTTGTTAAATTGACATTGTATTTATTTTTATCTATAGAATGAAGAAGAGGTATGGCCACAATTAGTCAATTTCTAAATTATAATTATAAAAGAAAAAATTTCTCAGAAATTAAATGAGAAACTACAAAGTGATTTATTGTGGCCTGATTTATTTTAGATAAAACTTGTTTACTGGTTGTTAAACAGTATATTTATGTTGTCTGCAAAAGTACATTGATTCAAGACTGATAATTCAAGAATGATGGCACTAAAAAAAAGTGGAATAGGAATAGCTGTATTAGAACTTAACCTGATTAGTATAATACTACTTTTCTGATCATTCTGGTGTGACAATTGTGAATTAATCATTTATTTTCAAAAATGGGGAAGATATGGAATTTGTGAATTGAATGAGTGAAACAGTCCGTCAATCATACTGTACACACCACTGTTTTTGTTTGATTGTAGGAACTAAGTTATTGCTTGAGGACCAAGCACATTTCAAATTTCATTGATTAAGTGGGATATGGGGGCAAATTCCAGAAATGACACGCATTGAGCCAATGTACTTTCGACATTTATATTTTGTTGTTATTATGTGAAGATACAGAACATGCTACAATTCAGTTTCATAAAGAAATCAAAATTTATTACTGCAAATTTAACATCTCTAGAGCTAAGAGATGCAGTAAGAATTCACACACTAATAAACATGTAAATGCTATATTGATATGTATTTTTGATGGAACGTTTTTAAAATGATATGAAATAGCTAATTTTTAATAAGAAATAAAAATGTAGTTGATCTACCACTATTAGTTAATTGATTGATTGATTGTTGGTTGCTTACTAGCAGTTAATTATTGTGATATTCTTTTAAACAGCATCCTTTTGTTTTACAGTAAGTCATGTAATATTTATTGCAGGTTAATCTCAGTGGGGTGGATCTTACTGTGCGTGTATTAACGACAGGGTTCTGGCCTACACAGTCAGCAACACCCAGATGTAATATACCTAGTGCAGCACGTACAGCCTTTGAAAATTTTAGAAGGTATGAATAACCACTATTTAAAGTCCTGCTTATTATTAAGATGAGGAGTTCTTAATTTGATCTGTAAATTGCAAGGGGCATTTTAGGGTGGTGAGTATTGGAAGGGGTAGGGTAAACCATTTTCATCAGTTCTGTCTGTCCATCTGTTGTTGACACTTAATATAAAAACTCAAATTTGCTTCAAAGAGTACTAATGTAATTTAAACACAACATTAGGGTTGAAGGAAGAGCACCCTTAGATTTTCATCTAGAATTTTTCACAAATCAACTAAAATATCTCAATTAGTACACAATCTAAGGGTAAAGTGTAAAGATGTTATAAACAATCTTAAACAAAAACTTGACCTAGTACAAACTTAAAATACATGTATTAACAGAATGTAGGACCAAAAGTGTTCATAACTGAATACTAATTCATATTTAGAAATGTTTTTAATTTTACTACAATGTTAAATTTTAACTTTTGAGAATAAGTGTTTAATCACGGTACATGATGTCCAGTTGACATATGTTCTAGTTTAATTATATCTCTAAAGATTGGATGATGAATTAGCAAGTGCATTTACAAAAAAATAACGATATGATTTTTTAATAATGGTTTCTATGTTTTGTCTTTATGCCCAAAAATATTAAAATCTGTTGACTTAAAATAAAAAAAACAAGTAATTTCAGAATGTGACCACAAAGATTATCAGTTGAATGCTTAGTTTAACAGAGTTCAACATAAGAAGAACTTGATAAATGAGACTTCTCTCTTTTTTTAACTTTCAAATATGTATACTTTAGAAGCCCCATTATCCTGTCATTTGAAGTTACCCCTCTCTTTTATTTAAATACAATTATGTAATGCTTGGCTGTCACACTTTTTTAAGCAACTACAAAAAAATAGGATGTTTGTCTGATATGTTTGTCTATGATCAAATAAAAATGGAAAAGCAATTGATTGTTCACTTTTTTCCAATACAGATTCTATTTAGCGAAACATAGTGGTAGACAGCTTACATTACAACCACAGTTAGGAAATGCTGATTTAAATGCTACTTTTTTTGGTGCCAAGAGAGATGATGATTCAAGTGGTGCTAGCAGCTCTAAAGGTCCCAGAAAACACATTATACAAGTATCAACATACCAGATGTGTGTACTTATGCTCTTCAACAATAGGGATAAGTGGACATATGAAGTAAGTTCATTTTTGTGGTAAAGTTTGTATTCATGCAAGACATGCAATCAAAACCCTGATAGTTATAATTTTTTTCCTGATGTATATTTTGAGATAAAAATTAGTATAGCGCATTGAGCACAGCATTCTTTTCATCATATTTTTGATATTTCAGAATACTTTATATCAAATAACTATATACTCAAATATTCAAGTTATAATGTGCATTTGTATAACCATGCAATCATGCATGGTGCATAAATCTATAGCTAGTATCTTCTAAAAAATACCAATATCATCGTTAAGTAATGAAATTGGAGTTATCCTCCTTTGTATATAATTGTTGTTAAACCAACTTTAATGATCTTTAATAGTATCTCCCCGTCCAATGCTTAAAACAATGAAATGAATGAAGCATTTTACTTTAATTCTATGGCCTAGTGCATCCAAAACATTAAACTTAAAGATGCTAAAATTTGAAATACTCTTTTTCAGGAGATAAAAAATGAAACTGATATACCAGAGAAAGATTTAATAAGAGCTGTACAGTCTTTAGCAATTGGTAAAATTACTCAACGAGTTCTACAAAAAGAACCAAAAACAAAAGAAATAGGTAAGTCAAAGCCTTATCCTGAATATGTTTACTTATTTAATCTGTGCTTTTAATATTATATTAGTTAAACACATTCAGTTACAATTGTTTTTTATGTGTTTTATCTATCAGGCTTTTTATGTGATTTAATAAAATTGTCTTAATGTAAAAAAAATCCCATTTTCTCTTTAAAAATAGTGCAATTGATGATGAAATTTTATGATATTGTTTACTTTTCAGAACCTAGTCATGTTTTAAGTGTAAATGATCAGTTCACATCCAAATTGTTTAGAGTCAAGATTCAGACGGGTAAGTCAGTAAAAATACTAAACAATTTAGCACTGACTCCACTTTAAATAATGAAATAATTACGAATTTTCATACATAAATCTTATAAATGAAAATGATGGTTAACATGCATGAAGCAATGTTTCAAGTGGAATTTAAAATAAATAGTGTATTGAAATAGAACATTAATCACTAAAGAACAAAATTGGAATAGAATAGGATGAACACTTAACAGTTTATGGAGTATGGATTTTTTTTATCAACTAGACAGCTCAACTTATAATTTAGATACAGTTTTTCAGAAATAGTTTTTTTGAGTATAACTTCACCAACGAAAACAAAATTTCTACAGATACTTGTTTGAATAAGGAAAATATTATAAAAACTATTTTGATTGTTTCAGTGGCGGCAAACAAAGGTGAAGCAGAACCAGAAAGAAAAGAAACAAGAACTAAAGTAGATGAAGACAGAAAACATGAATATCCTTTAGTATTAATCATTAAACACGGTGTACAATAGGTTGTTTGGTGCTTTACACCAAGTGGCTGACATTACACACAAGAAACTTCCAACATCTCCTCACACAAACAACATACTTTCTTTGATTAACCTTGTCATGAGGGGGCCGTAATATTATGGCCTTGAAACTTCTCCGGTCTCGTGCGGGGGCCGTAATATTACAGCCTCAATGAAAAATGGTGCTTCACATTTTTGGTGTCAGAATTAACAAGTATGAAAACAAATTACTCCAATTTCAAATACTGTCTTTTGTAGAAAAGAGTTAAATCTTTCATCACGATACAAATTTTGAATTTGTGTTGACAAATTAATAAAAGAAACGATAGAATGTGGGTGGGAATTACCTTGCAGGGTTTCATACGAATGAATCGGGAATCCCCATTTCCAAATAGACGATTTTTTAGGCCAAAAGCAATAAAATTATAAGGATAACAGTGGGAAAACCATAACATTGTCTTCCATGAGCATCGCTTTAATTTAAAAAAATTGTATACTTTGTCAAGGCCATTTTTCGACAAACCAAAACAAGCACTTATTTTTAGCATCCAATCAGTTTCGATTCACGTAAGTTTGACACAGAAATAATTGACTAAGAAACAATCGGATTTCAATAAAAACAGTATTTTTATGCCCCACCTACGATAGTACAGGGGCATTATGTCTTCTGTTCTGTGGCTCCGTTCGTCTGTCCGTCCGTCTGTGGTTCCGTTCGTCCGTCCAGGTTAAAGTTTTTGGTCAAGGTAGTTTTTGATGAAGCTGAAGTCCAATCAACTTGAAACTTAGTACACTTGTTGCTTATGAGATGATCTTTCTAATTTTTAAGCCAAATTAGACTTTTGACCCCAATTTCACGGTCCACTGAACATAGAAAATGAAAGTGGGAGTTTCAGGTTAAAGTTTTTGGTCAAGGTAGTTTTTGATGAAGCTGAAGTCCAATCAACTTGAAACTTAGTACACTTGTTGCTTATGATATGATCTTTCTAATTTTAATGCCAAATTAGATAATTACCCAATTTCACGGTCCATGGAACATGGAAAAGGATAGTGCGAGTGGGGCATCCGTGTACTTTGGACACATTCTTGTTGAAAACTTGTATTAATTAAAATATCACCAAAATTTTGTTGTTAAAAAAAATCTGAGATTTTCAAAAAAATAGAATGGTATTTTATGGGCAGTCTATTTCTGGATCATAAAAAGTTGAAAACGAGGCATTTCACAGCGAGCACCTAGTTTCATGGGATTTCCCAATGCAGTTGCATGTAGATTCACCGTGTTTTTGTGCATTAAAAGTTGTATGTTTTATGGAATAAATTTTGTTATGAGTGTATCTGTATTAAAATGTGCTGAAAACATTATTTAATAAATTTCATCTATCTAAATAAAGACGGTGCAAAGGCAAACATGAAAATTTGCGAGTCATGTGCAAATCGTCAGTAGTCGTATGCTAGTCGTATGAAGTGCACACCGGATTTTAAACAATAGAAGTTCAAATTAATTATTAAATTTTACTAAGAATTATATATTTAAGTTAATTTTCTGCTTTCAAAAAATATTTGTGAAGAAAAAACGTGTCAAAAACCGTAAAACAAAACACTTTAACAAACTTTGTAAACATCCGGTGTAAAAAAAAATCATGTGACACCATAATTTACATTGGCAACGATGCATTCTTTTACTACATGAATGGCAGATAACCTTAATTTCGGGGAATACTTAGATGAAATATTTGCTGATGAAGATAGTGATTATGAATTTGAAGGATTTGACCTAGATGATGTTAATGAAAACCCTGAAGTAGTTATCAGTTAAGGAATTAGGGGCCAAAAAAGGGCCCAAATAAGCATTTTCTTGGTTTTCGCACAATAACTTTAGTATAAGTAAATAGAAATCAATGAAACTTAAACACAAGGTTTATGACCACAAAAGGAAGGTTGGGATTGATTTTGGGAGTTGAGGTCTGAACAGTTTAGGAATTAGGGGTCAAAAAGGGGCCCAAATAAGCATTATTCTTGGTTTTCGCACCATAACTTTAGTATAAGTAAATAGAAATCTATGAAATTTAAACACAAGGTTAATGACCACTTAAGGAAGGTTGGGTTTGATTTTGGGAGTTTTGGTCCCAACAGTTTAGGAATAAGGGGCCCAAAGGGTCCAAAATTGAACTTTGTTTGATTCATCAAAAATTGAACAATTGGGGTTCTTTGATATGCCGTATCTAACTGTGTATGTAGATTCTTAATTTTTGGTCCCGTTTTCAAATTGGTCTACATTAAGGTCCAAAGGGTCCAAAATTAAACTTAGTTTGATTTTAACAAAAATTGAATCCTTGGGGTTCTTTGATATGCTGAATCTAAAAATATATTAAGATTTTTGATTATTGGCCCAGTTTTCAAGTTGGTCCAAATCGTGGTCCAAAATTAAACTTTGTTTGATTTCATCAAAAATTGAATAATTGGGGTTCTTTGATATGCCAAATCTAACTGTGTATGTAGATTCTTAATGTTTAGTCCCGTTTTCAAATTGGTCTACATTAAAGTCCAAAGGGTCCAAAATTAAACTAAGTTTGATTTTAACAAAAATTGAATTCTTGGGCTTTTTTGATATGCTGAATCTAAACATGTACTTAGATTTTTTATTATGGGCCCAGTTTTCAAGTTGGTTCAAATCAGGATCCAAAATTATTACATTAAGTTTTGTGCAATAGCAAGAAATTTTCAATTGCACAGTATTCAGCAATAGCAAGAAATCTTTAATTGCACAGTATTGTGCAATAGCAAGAAATTTTCAATTGCACAGTATTGCGCAATAGCAAGAAATCTTCAATTGCACAGTATTGTGCAATAGCAAATATTTTCAATTGCGCAATAGCAAGAAATATAGAAATTTTCAATTGATTGGAGTTATCTTTCTTTGTCCAGAATAGTAGTTGAATCAACTTCTTAAATCATTGTTTTATACAATATACAATGTATATTCACTTTTACTACCAACTGATAAATTAAAACAATCTTTACCATTCAGTGATAACAAGCACCTTTTGTTACATTTTAATATTTTATGATGTATTTAAATGAGTAGTTATTGTTGCAAACTCCATTAGAAATTTGAATTGAGATCAGTTTTGGAAAAAGGGAAAGGGGGATGTGAAAAAAAATGGGGGGGGGGGGGGGGGGGGGTGGGGGTAAATTTTTCTTATTTCAGATTTCATAAATAAAAAGAAAATTTTTTCAAACATTTTTTTGAGAGGATTAATATTCAACAGCATAGTGAATTGCTCAAAGGCAAAAAAAATATTTTAAGTTCATTAGACCACATTCATTCTGTGTCCGAAACCTATGCTGTGTCAACTATTTAATCGCAATCCAAATTTAAAGCTGAATCCAGCTTGAATGTTGTGTCCATACTTGCCCCAACCGTTCAGGGTTCAACCTCTGCGGTCGTATAAAGCTGTGTCCTGCGGAGCATCTGGTTAAGTATATTTTCTCTGCATAATTAACTTATTATTTAATCATTGTCATACTTAAGTATCTGAACGGACTACAATTTGAGGTTCAGGACAAATATCAATCAACAAAAACATGATATTAATATCTTTATTCTGGTCATATGGGTTTCTCTACATCTTGTGTGCAGACAAGGCATCCAACATGTCTCATCTGTTTCTTCAGTCTGGTGTGAAGACGAGGCATACAACTAATACACAATGTGTTCATCAAATGTAACGCATTTTAAAAAAAAAATAGCTTCTCTAGATTTGTTTTACAGTATTGAATTTGTTATTGTTGTTGGGTTTGTAAATGATGCTCCTCCGTTCCTTTTTAACCGGATTTTTGTGACTAAAATGTCGGTTATTGATTTGGGGATGTACGGCGGGGCCGGGCGGTCGGGCGGCTGGGTGGCTGGGCGGGCGACAATCAAATGTTGTCCGTGCAGTAACTCATGAACCATTCAGCCAAAGCTTTTAAAATTTTAATATGTTGTTACTGACAACTAAATGAAGGTCAAGTTCAATAATGGCGATTTTGACTTTTACCGTTCAGGAGTTATGGTTCTTGAAAGATTGAAAAATGGAGTTTTCAGTCGTGTCCGTGCTTTTACGCATGAACTGTTCTACCAAAGCATCCCAAATTTTAATATGTTGTAACTGATGACAAAATAGAGGTCAAGTTAAATAATGACGATTTTGACTTTTACCGTTCAGGAGCTATGGTTCTTGTAAGATTGAAAAATGGTGTTTCCAGTCGTGTCCGTGCATTTTCTCATGAACCATTCAACCAAAGCTTTTGAAATTTTTATATGTTGTTACTGATGACAAAATAGAGGTCAAGTTCAATAATGACGATTTTGACTTTTACCGTTCAGGCGTTGTGGTTCTTGAAAGATTGTAAAATGGCGTTTCCATTCACGTTGTTGCATTTACTCATGAACCATTCAATCTAAGCTTTTCAAATTTTAATATGCTGATACTAATGACAAAATGGAGGTCAAATTTGATATTGACGATTTTCACTTTCACCATTCATCAGTAATGGTTCTTGTGATATTGCCAGGACACAAATAAATATTAATAAATCCGGTTTGCTGTCGTTGTGACCGCCTCTTGTTTGTGACTTAATTCAGTTACATCATGTACTAGACATCATGTACTAGTACATGAATTAATTGGTTGTTTGTATAAAGATACCTGCGCTGATTTGTGTTCTATTGGGGAAACAAGGAGTTGTGTTTTGCAGTGAAGTTGCTTATTAGATATTAACTTAGGTATGTGTACTTGTATGTGGTTAAATGCATAAATTTGAGTTTTTTGAAAGAAAAAATCACCTGGATATTAAAAACATGCAAGAAATATAACTGCAACAAAACTAAGAACATTTTTTTCCACTAAAGAAGACTCAGATACATGTATCTGCAATCACTTTAGTTTGGTTTCATCAGCTTTCTTGAAATTACATTATGGTTGCTATGGTAACCCTTTCCTCTTCTAAAAAATAAGTTGTATTCATAAGTTTAACAACAGAAACCATTTACACTATTTTACTGAATGAAAAAATAATAATTTGTTCACATGTATCTGTATTTTTTTTTTTTTTTTTTTTTTTTTTTTTTTTTTTTTTTTGTATTTTTTTTTTGTATTTTTTTTTTTTATGTAAGTAGTTGCTTTTTAGCTCACCTGGCCGAAAGGCCAAGTGAGCTTTTCTCATCACTTGGCGTCCGGCGACCGTCGTCGTCCGTCGTCATCGTCGTCGTCGTCCTGCGTTAACTTTTACAAAAATCTTCTCCTCTGAAACTACTGGGCCAAATTTAACCAAACTTGGCGACAATCATCATTGGGTTATCTAGTTTAAAAAATGTGTCCTGTGACCTGGCCAACCAACCAAGATGGCCGCCATGGCTAAAAATAGAACATAGGGGTAAAATGCAGTTTTTGGCTTGTAACTCAAAAACCAAAGCATTTAGAGCAAATCTGACATGGGGTAATATTGTTCATCAGGTCAAGATCTATCTGCCCTGAAATTTTCAGATGAATCGGACAATTCGTTGTTGGGTTGCTGCCCCTGAAATGGTAATTTTAAGGAAATTTTGCTGTTTTTGGTTATTATCTTGAATATTATTATAGATAGAGATAAACTGTACACAGCAATAATGTTCAGCAAAGTAAGATCTACAAATAAGTCAACATGACCAAAATGGTCAGTTGACCACTTTAGGAGTTATTGCCCTTTATAGTCAATTTTTAACCATTTTTCGTAAATCTTAGTAATCTTTTAGAAAAATCTTTTCCTCTGAAACTACTGGGCCAAATTTAACCAAACTTGGCCATAATCATCATTGGGTATTTATTTTAAAAAATGTGTCCGGTGACCCGCCCAACCAACCAAGATGGCCGCCATGGCTAAAAATAGAACATAGGGGTAAAATGCAGTTTTTGGCTTATAACTCAAAAACCAAAGCATTTAGAGCAAATCTGACAGTGATAAAATTGTTCATCAGGTCAAGATCTATCTGCCCTGAAATTTTCAGATGAATCGGACATTCCGTTGTTGGGTTGCTGCCCCTGAAATGGTAATTTTAAGGAAATTTTGCTGTTTTTGGTTATTATCTTGAATATTATTATAGATAGAGATAAACTGTAAACAGCAATAATGTTCAGCAAAGTAAGATCTACAAATAAGTCAAACATGACCAAAATCTTAGTAATCTTTTAGAAAAATCTTCTCCTCTGAAACTACTGGGCCAAATTTAACCAAACTTAGCCATAATGATCATCGGGGTATCTAGTTAAAAAAATGTGTCCGGTAACTCGGCCAACAAACCAAGATGGCCGCCATGGCTAAAAATAGAACATGGGGGTAAAATGCAGTTTTTGGCTTATAACTCAAAAACCAAAGCATTAAGAGCAAATCTGACAGGAAGTAAAATTGTTGATCAGGTCTTGATCTATCTGCCCTGGAATTTTCAGGTGAATCGGATAATCGGTTGTTAGGTTGCTGCCCCTGAATTGGTAAATTTGAGGAAATTTTGCTGTTTTTTTGTTATTATCTTGAATATTATTATAAGAGATAAACTGTAAACAGCAATAATGTACAGCAAAGTAAGAACTAAAAATAAGTCAGTATGACCAAAATAGTCAATTGACCCCCTAAGGAGTTATTGCCCTTCATAGTCAATATTTAACAATTTTCTTAAAATTTGAAGATTTTCAATAACATTTTCCACAGAAAGTACTGTTATAGATAGAGATAATTGTAAGCAGCAAGAATGTTTAGTAAAGTAAGATCTACAAACACATCACCATCACCAAAACACAATTTTGTCATGAATCCATCTGTGTCCATTGTTTAATATTCACATAGACCAAAGTGAGCGACACAGGCTCTTTAGAGCCTCTAGTTACCAAATTAATAGCATGGATATAATTAAGCACATCTACTAAACTCTATTTTAAAATCAGGATATATTTATTATTTCTTTCATTTTACATTAAACAGTGATGTTTGAGCAACTTATATAACACATGAAACTATGCATATGTTGAAAAAAATCATAATTTTAATCATTGAACTGTTACCATGGCAACCATTTTTTTTGTTCAATTTTTCTAGTACTTGACCAAACATAAAGTCATTTGCCATCAAGCCTTATGAATCATGACATATTAAAAAAAAGTGATGATATTACAAAGATTTTCTGAAAACAATTCAGCATACAGTAAATGATACCTGAAAAACAATTCAGCATGGTAAGGGTTAAGTTTGCATACATGAAATAGATATACAGCCTTAAAGGGATAGTAGCTACGATTTTGACAAAATTATGAACAAGTTTTAAAGCTGCTAAAATCAAAGATATGTACTAAATATAAGGAATAAGATCGCTAAAATGTTTTAATAAACTACAGAAGTGTTAAATAATTGATAATTCATATCGTGTTGTGTGCCTATTCACCTCATTAATTATGCATCGGGTTTACTTCCCGAACTTTGCCGACCTAGCGAGTGAGCTAACCAAGATATATATAGATACGAACACGTGCTTTTTGTTTTCTTACATATTTGATAATTACTCTTTATTAAACGTACATATTTGACGCCATTTATCAAATTATGTAAATAAAAAATATAATAAATACCGGCATATTATTCCAACCCAAGATTCTCCAACAATGGCGATATTATACACTTGTTATTACATTTGTATGACCAAACCATCCCGATAATGTATACACGTGTTTGTGTGTTAAATCGGGGCCTCCATGAAGGATACACTTGAAGAATAATACTAAAGTTTAGGAAGTTGATTTCTAATTTCTTCTAAGGTGGGAGATTACTGCCCGTAAATTTATAAACATATTTTTATACGACCCCAAAAAAATTTTGGGTTTGTATAATGGTATGATGTCGTCGTCTGCGTCGTCTGCGTCGTCGTCATCCGAAGACACTTTGGTTTCCGGATAATAACTTTAGTTTAAGTGGATAGATCTTAATGAAATTTTTTCAGAAGGTTCAATACCACAACAGGAAGGTTGGGATTTATTTTGTGGATGATGGTCCGAACCGTTTAGGAATTAGTGGCCCAAAAGGGGCCAAAACAAGCATTTTTCTAGTTTCAGGATAATAACTTGTTTACCAGTATTTCAATTGCTCTGAAAGTATACTGCAATGTTTAAAATCACAAGTACAAGGTTTGGATTCATTTAAGGGGTTATGGGGCCAAAGTTTAGGAATTAAGGGCCAAAAAGGGACCACAACAAGCATTTTTCTAGTTTCCAGACAATACCTTGTGTGTAATTGCATGGATCTCTCTGAAATTGTACCACAATGTACCATATAACAAAGGAGAGGCTGGGATTAAGTTTTGGGTTCATTGCCCAAAATATGTAGGAATTAAGGGCCAAAAAAGGGCCAAAAAGAAGCATGTTTCTAGTTTCCAAACAATCATGACAATAACTTGTGTTTAAGTGTATGGATCTCTCTGAAATCGTACTACAAGGTTCAATATTACAAAGGAAAGCATGGGATTGAGTTTAAGGGTTATTGCTCCAAGGGGGGGGGGGATCTCAGTTTACCATTTTTTTAAGGGATTTTTTTTTTTTTTTTTCAACATTTTTCAAATTTCAAATTTTGAAAAGTTTCAATAAGAAATATTCAGTTGCACAGTATTGTGCAATAGATGTGTTAGATCTTGAACCACATTAATTTTGTGGCAAAAACCTATATTATGTCAAAAATTTGATCACAATCAAAATTCAGACGGTATCAAGCTTGAATATTGTGACCAAATTTGCCCCAACTGTTCAGGGTTCGACCACTGGGGTCGTATAAAGCTGCGCCCTGCGGAGCACCTGGTTGACAATTATGAACACGTTGAGATTTTTTTTCATGTGATCTGGAAAATTTAAGAAATGTAAACATTACGCAAACCGTCGGCTACTTCTGTTTGACTTTGCCTGCGTCGCAGGTGTTTTGAGTGATTTTATTGACTGATCTCATCGACGCTTTTCAGTATTTTTAATTTACAATAACTTGTCTGCACCTCTTTTTTGTTTCTTTTCTCGCTGAAACTGTAAATTCGCGTACCATTTCCGCGATAACATTTCCCTGTTCAATCATTTTCCCTTCGAGGCACAATTTGCGATTGCGCATTGGGAACTGAAGAGTAAAGGTCATATGAATAAGGGTTGGGCTTAACATCGAATTATTATCTATAGACAATAAATAAATGTAGGTGTTAAACGTTAAAAAGCTTCTAAATGCTTAATGGAACGTAACCAGTAATTGTTTTAATCATAATTATTTTACTTTTTGTACAAAATCCGGCATATAGATTAAAAAAGTAATTTAATCGTAGCTACTATCCATTTAAAAACCTACTGTTTATTTACATAGCTTACCTTCATACTATCCAAGATTTATTTTAAAGATGGAGCCTTATTACTTTAATTCTTATGTATAAGTTTGAAGCTAGTTTTAAGGATTAGGACATGCAAGCTATAACATCACTAACAAAGATAGCATATTTACTTTGTCAATAAATCAGAATTCTTTAAACTTTGTTTTTTCATAGTTCCAGGTGAAAAGAAAACCTGAACATTTTATTAAGCTTTAAAAAAATAAATTTTAACATGAAAAAATGTGTAGACTTTTTAATATTATAATACAGTATGAATTGAATTTTATAATAGAAATATATAATCTAAATGTATTTAATGATTCCTTGACTGCAATGTAAGATTGAAGCTGCATTAGTCAGAATTATGAAAGCAAGGAAGAAATTACAGCATAATGTCTTAGTAACAGAGGTAATTATAAATGTCTTAGTAACAGAGGTAATTATAAATGTCTTTTTTAATAGCTGTTCAATACAGTTTAATTTATTTGCTGTCTTTTTTTGATTATCTCAACAAGATGGTAACAACAAGGATAAAAATTTATATAATATCTTCAGTCTAGAAGTGTTAGTTATTAAAGTAAATTACATTACAAAACCTTCAGATTATGAGTTATACACAAGTGCATTTAATTTTAGTGTACAGAACAGCTTAAAGCCAGATTCCTGCCTAGTCCAGTAGTTATTAAAAAAAGAATTGAAGGTTTAATAGAGCGTGAATATTTAGCAAGAACACCAGAAGATAGGTATGTTTTCAAATTTAATGGATTTAGTAAATATTTAATTTTGTAGTTGTAATGGTATTTCAGCATTCTCACACATGGGTGGTGTCACTTTTTCAGTTCTTGAGTTGTGCCCCTTTATAAATTGAAAATTGCTAAATCAGTTGTTTTAATTCTCTAACTTAAGTTTGCCTCATCAAAATGTTATAAAACTTACACACACAATGCTAATTACCATAAGACACAGATCAAGTTTAAAATTGGGTGGCATCCCTTTACCTTTCTAGAGTTATGCCTCTTTACAAATGGAAAAATTGTGGAATTTTTCATTTCGATTCTTGAACTTCAGTTTTCCTCAAACAAATGTTATGAAACTTATATACAATGCTTATTACCACAAAACACAGATCAAGTTTGAATTTTGGTGGCGTTCCTTATCCGTTCTTTTACTTCAGTTTGCCTCAACCAATTGATATGAAACTACTACACAATGCTCATTACCACAAAAAACAGATCAAGTTTGAGATTTTGTAGTGTCACTATTACTGTTCTAGAGTTATGCCCTTTTACAAATGGAAAAATTGCTGAATTTTTCTTTTCTGTTTTCTAACTTGAGTTTACCTCAACCAAATGTTATGGAACTTATACACTGCTTTTACCACGAAACATAGATCAAGTTTTAATTTGGATAACTTCACTTTTACAGTTGTTGAGTTATGTCCCCTTATCAATTAATATGCAAGTATGTCTTTATCGTTCTATGAATTGTTTGTTTTTATTTTCCAGAAAAGTATATACTTATGTAGCTTAAGAAGAATATTTAAACAACAATTTGTGAAAGTCAGCAAACATTAGTATACTATACTAATGTTTTTACATGGAATTATGCTTGCACCAAGAGGGGGAATTAAATCCACGAAGAGTTGTCTACGAAACCTGCATATTAAAGAGAGTCTCAGATCAGAAAGCCTTTGTCAGCCTAAATATTGCAAAGACTTTTATGTAGTTCATACTAAATACTATTTATTTTAAGAAGAGATTGTCCAGATATGTATCTATGCAGTCTGTGCAAAGTTTTCAATTTTCTTAATGTGTTAATTATTTTATCTGTTTGAATCAGAATAAATGGCTTTTTGTAAATGTGGGAAATCACTGGTGGCACTGATTGTTCATGTAGGTTATCAATTGTCATATTGACTGTCATGTAGTCATATTTTCCTAATCAGACAAATGTTTAGAAGTTCCTCCCACTCTCAGGTGACAAATTTTATATTTCTATTTAAGAAAACATTTCTGTTGTTTTATTAACTTGCAATTATTTTATTATTATTTTTTGACACAAAAAGTTGTGAACAGATTCTACTTTCTTCACTACCTGCTATATTTAAATGTTTTAGATTTAACTGTTTTGTTTTGTCTCTGAATATTTGAATAACGTTACCAGCCATTGAATGGTTGATAAATATTTCCTGTAACAAAATGGTCAGAATTTTATCACAACATAACTTACAAATGTCATTTACTTTTCTTTTGTGTTTAATGGATGGGAAGAATATGTGTAAATAATCAGTAGGTTATTTGTTCGCTTGAACAATCATATGATATGTATAACTGTGTGAAGCTTGATTTGGAAGATGTATGTATGTATGTATGTATGTATGTATGTATGGTAGTTCATTGGAATACATGAAGGGGAAACTAGTATGATTTGTATGATTGCAATGTGTTACACTGTTTATATTTTAATTCTTCTGAAAATTTTAGGGGTATTAGATATTAACGTAACATAGACTTTGACAGGACTGCATCCCACCTCTGAAAGTTATCATTTAAATGTCGTGGAATGGTTTATTTTCATTAGATTTGTCTTCTATAAAATGACATATATAAATCATCAAAATATTCAGTTTTCTTTAAGTCAGTTGAATAATAATGGTTTTAACTTTCATAATTTACTGTCATTACCGGCATTTTTCAAACATTTTAAATTTGCATTGTAATTCTTGATCACTGGAAATAGAAGATAACACTTTTTTAAACAATACAATACTTTCCAGCTATTTTATTTTTTAAGCTGTGGAATAAAACATGACTATTTGGCGATTTTCTCCACATGTTTTAGTTCAAAACTATAAATACACTTTCAGAGTAAAATAATATAATGGAAATAGCTGTTCATATATACCTTGTATAAAATAAAGCTTACACATCCACATACAAAATTAACATTGCATGAAAAGTTAACAATATATATATCATCTAAGAAATGTGATGAAAAAAATAATGTACAAATTTTAAATCATGTTATAAATGTACAAATTTCATGAATTTGAAACTAGTCATTTTACAGCTTAATAATATACAGAGTTATTTTGTCCCCTTCAAAGAGATATATGTTTGACAAGAATTTATTTGTTTCTGTTTTATGCATCTGACCTTTTTATTTAGAACAGCATAAAAAAGAAAATTAATAATGGCATATTTTACATTAGTGACCACAACTATAGTGCCAAAACTGAATGATAAAAAACGAGTGATGCGTTTAATAATAAGAGTTTAAACTAAATTTATGTCGATTCAAAGAAGAAGCTAAATTTATTAAAGCAGATTGCCTTTAGTAGCAACATTGCCACAGAAAAAAGTCTTACATAGAAGACTGTTAACATTGATAAACATTTACAAACGTTATTGAACTAAGGTCATGTTTCATAGGCTTTTTAAAAAAAATCATCATTTTACGAAATATCAGTGAAATGTTGCTACTTTTTTGTTCTGGTTTGAAATAAAAGTATGTTGAAGTAATAATTGGGCCAAGAAAATGTTCTGATAATTTTTTTGGGATTGTATTATTTTAAGTGAACTGTTATGGCTTATTTGATCCATACTTCAATTAGTATGGTGTCGGAATCATTATGATGTTGAAATTTTAAAATGGGGAAACATTTTCTCCACAAAAACTCATAAAATAAATGTGATAACTAAAATTTTGTGTTGTTATTCAGTCATATTATTACTAGATAATAGATTGTCCTGTAATTATTAGAAATATAATTGTCATATTCATAGAAATAAGGAGATGAGTTATGAGTGCCAGTGAGACAACTCTCCATCCAAGTCACAATTTATAAAAGTAAGCCATTATATGTCAAAGTACTGTCTCAACATGAAGCCTTGGCTCACACCAAACAGCAAGCTATAAAGGGCCCCAAAAAATTATTAGTGAAAAACCATCAAAACAGGAAAACCAACAATCTTTAAAAAAAAATGAGAAACAAGAAACACTTATGAACCACAACTACTGAACATCAGATTCCTGACTTAAGATAGGTGCAAACAATTGCAGCAGGTTTAAATGTTTTAATGGTACCATACCTTCACCCTTTTCTGAACCAATAGTGTAACATGTATTTTCATTTCTGGTTTAGTTGATCTGACCTTGACCTAGTTTTCTTGGATCATGTTAAGTTTGTGTGAAACTTGAAGTAAAAGTTTTTATTTTTAGTACTACAAAATAAAATTAATGGTCAGTAAAGGAGAGGACATTTCAGGGTTTGCTCTCTTGCTAGATTATCGGAAGACAAAAGGTTGAAATGTTCACCACAGAATGAAAATCAAGTGTGGGAAGAGATGTCAACAATTCACAAGTCAAAATTACAGCCTTCAAAACTGAGTCTTAGCTCACACTGAACAGCAAGCTTTATAGGGCCCCCAAAATTACTGAAGTACAATGTAAAACCATTCAAACAGGAAAACCAACATTCTAATCTATAGTTTTAAAAAGCGAGAAGCGTATATGAACCTCACCAACAAATGACAAGCATTGAACAACAGGTTCCTATCTATTGGTAATGTTGTTCCACAGAGTAAATGCTATTTGATAGTTTGATTAAGTGGAGTTGGGTACTTGCATTGATACCATCATCATGGTATTGAGTTTCTTCTGAATAGTGTGGTAATTGTCCAGTATGTATACCAAATGATGATTTTGATTTAAAAGAAGTGGTCTTTCAATTTTATAAAAATAATGTTTAAAAATATCAGCTTGGATAATTTGCTTCAGCTTAGAAAGTTCTGATTGCGAGAAGCTTGGGGTTGCTGCAATTCTTCTTCTTCGTATTTCCTTCCAATTAGGAACACCAAGTAGAAACGGAGTTGTTTTCACTTATATTATTACTATTTGAATCAGCTGTTATTATTATGATAACAATGTAAAAAAAAAAAAAAACTTTAAATTTAATAGCTTTATCCTTTGACGGTACGTTCCGTAGTGCATAGTAATAAGCAAAGTATTATTTTTGGTAAGTTCTGCTTTTTGTGAAAGCTTTTACTTTTTTCTATACAGGGAACCAGTGTAAAATTTATGTTAAAGTCGTGCGCTTGCGCATAGTAATCTGAATCCAACATGAAAGTACAAAATGGCGACAACATTCAGCACCGGAACACAGAGCCCAACATCACATAAACCCCTAGAAAAGATTTTCGAAGAAGCTCAGTCAACGGGGGCAGTGTGTTTATGTGGCAGAAAATTAAGAGAATATCCAAAGATCTCGTCTAGATATGATTTAGTTGATACAATCTCTGCTGGTGAGTGCCCCTTCGACTTCCCCACTGCCCCAGTCAACCAGTGTTTACAAAATTACATGTTGGTTGTTTGTAGTAAAAAGTTGTCAACCAGCGTATTTTGTATATTGCTAAGAAAATATCATATTCTTGCCCTCTTATGTCCATGAATTTATATGTAATGGTTATACACACTAAATCCAAATTTCCTTGTATGTATGTACTGGTAAATGCCTCCGATATCCGAAGAACCCCTCGAAAACTGCGAGGGTACAGTGGCATCCATGTACACTCCCTAACGGGATTAATGGAGATGTGTCACTAACGTATGTTTATACGACAATTATTTTTACAAGGACAATCAATCCCCACCCAACACAAAGGGAGTGCTAGGACACCGGGCAGTCTGTTATTATGGTGGAGGAAGCCGAAGTACTCGGAGAGAACCACCGGGCCACTCGGTGGAAAACAGACAAACCAGAGAGATATCAGAAGATTGATCTCCAGGTCAAAGTAAGGGACAACTTTGACCAACCGAGGCCCCCAAAGTACCCATTCTAGTTTAAACTCCGGTCTGGGTACCAGAGATGTGTGTGAGAGGGTGAAAATTACCCTTCTGATGTGCTGATATTTTTAGCACCCCGAGTGAGAATCGAACTCGGGACCTTCAGCACTGTAGCCATCGGTCTTAACCACTAGACCACGAACTCACATAGACCTTGACAGTCTGCACGTTCCATGATACTTGATAAATTTATTGTCATACTGCAAAATTATTTTAATATTATTTAACTTATGTTCAAACATGTGAATTTTTGCTTTATATGTAGCCTGTCTTATCAGTTAAAAGAAAAACTACCCACACTGAAACAGTTTTTTTCGCATATTAAAAAGGCCCAATAGTAGCCATCAATAATCCTCAATCCTCAATCTTATGGCCTTATGGCACAACTCTTCTCATTGGTGCATATTACGCCCTATGTGTATCTTCCTCCATGTATTTTCCTCCATGTACTTTAATTTTGTTATTGCTGTTACGATTGAGGTTGCGGATGTTCGGGTAAGTCGAAACGTCCTGTTTTTGAGATAAAGGCCGAAATGATTTCTAACTTCCGTTTATATTCTTCTGTGTTTTCTTGGTCTAGTCTTCCTAGCAGGGTGCATGTGTTGATCTTGCGTATTCCAATTTCCTTTGTAATTTGCTGGTACATTTCTTCTCTATAACTCTCGTAGTTGGGGCACTCTGTGAGGTAGTGCTGTTGTGTTTCCTTAATTCCACAGCTGCATAAGTCGGTGGTGTCTTGCCCTGTGCGTTGTTTATAATAATTAAGGGTTGTGTAGCCAGTTCTAAGTTGTATAAGGATGCTGAAGATTTCTTTGGAAGGAAAGTCAAAGATTGGGATGTTTTTGACGTTTGGTGTTATATCAAAGAGGTCTCTTCCTGTGTCGCTTAGTTCCCATCGTCTTTGCCACTTCTGCATGACACTCTTGTGTGCACCTTGTTTTACATCTTGAAGGGTAATAATATTGTTTTTTGGCAAGAGTTGTGTTGCTTCTTCTGCTGCTTGCTTTGCCAATAAGTCCGCTTCATCGTTCCCTTGAATATTTGCATGTCCTGGTGTCCATAGGATGCAAATTTCCATCCCTTTAGTTCTTAGGTCTTCGATGTGTTCTTTGATGTCTCGAATCACATCAATATAGGATTTGGGTGCCCAATTTAGTGTGAGGAGTCCTACAGCACTTTGACTGTCAGAGAAGATCTTAAGTGTGGTGATGGTGTTGTGTAGTCTTTCCAGTATACAAAATTCCAGTACCATTACAATTGCTACAAGCTCTGCTAGTAAGATGGATCCTCTTTGAGCGACAGGTCTGTGTAGTCGTATGGCTGGTCTTGAGTCTTCTGTGTATATGATTGCACCAGCTCCACATGGTCCAGGGTTTCCCATGCATGATCCATCAGTGTATGCAGTTGCTTGGTCATTTGCTGTGTTACCTATTAATTCGATATTAATAATAAGTATATAGTTGGAGCACAGCTGAGGTTGAGTCTTGAGAGAGTGGTTTCTCAAGTAAAGCGTATCAAATATAATCATAGAAATAGGCTCAAGCAATCAACACTTGAGAAAAAATTCTCTGAACTGACATTTATATGAAAGGAGGGACGAAAGATACCAGAGGGACAGTCAAACTCATAAATCGAAAATAAACTGACAATGCCATGGCTAAAAATGAAAAAGACAAAAAGACAAACAATAGTACACATGACACAACATAGTAAACTAAAGAATAAGCAACACAACCCCCACCAAAAACTAAGGGTGATCTCAGGTGCTCCGGAAGGGTATGCAGATCATGCTCCACATGTGGCACCCGTCATGTTGCTTATGCTTATGTGATAACAAACCTGGTAAATAGTCTAATTTAGTATGTCACATTCATGAAAGGGATGGGGATTGTAGTTAACACGTAAGAAACATATCCGATATCATTTGTGAAACGGTTTTTCCATAATGATCAACCAACTGGTGATGGCATCCTTAAAATTTACAATAGAATGATTTCAACTTCACCATTTGGAACTCTTGGTTTAATAACTTCCTTGTGAGCAGCAACCCTCTATTAAGAAAATAATGATAGGAAATGCAAGCATGGGAATATCGTATCAATTTGGAGATACATGTATATGCCCCTTATGCAGGTTCTGCTGGAATGTTGCTACATTTGTATTTAGAAATGTAATGTTCACAGTTGAAAAGCTGAAATCTTCTCTTTTGTCGTAAAGTGTTGTTTTTCAACAGACTATCAGGGCCTTTTATAGCTGACTATGTGGTATGGGGTTTGCACAATGTTGAAGGCCGTACAGTGACCTATAGTTGGTAATTTCTGTGTCATTTTGGTCTCTTGTGGAGAGTTGTCTCATTGGCAATCATACCACATCTTCTTTTTTTTATATCAGCATTCAGATGTGAACTAACTTATGGTAACTGTGTCCCTCTTCTTTTTGACTTGTTCCTATATTCATATGAGACTTCATACAGGAATTTCGAAAGAAGAAAGAAAAGAAGTTAGAAATATCCTTTAACTTTATTTTCTGCTATATAGATGATGTGGAAGCAGGACAAATCGCCCCGCTTTTTCACCAACTCGCCACACTTGTGAAAAGGGTTAAATCCCGTTTATTTTTCTCCTGCCAACTTGCCCCACTTAAAGATAAAAGGTAAAATCTAGATGAATATATAATTTTCAGGTTTGCCAACTCGCCCCACTTAAAAATGAAAAATTTATTGAATTATTTTATTGACTATGAGGTGGCATGACTCAATTCACCAGGACTTTTCTATTTTTCATAAGTAGGGCGAGGTGGCAAGACTCAATTCATCAGGATTTCTCTATTTTTCAAGTTGGCTATGGTTGGCATTCAGGACACAGAAATACTAATACTCACTTCTTTCTGCTTTATTTCAACATAAAGAAAAGAACTACAAAATAGATATAAGAAGATGTGGTGTGAGTGCCAATGAGACAATCCTCCATCAAAGTCACAATTTGTAAAAGAAAAAACATTTTAGGTCAAAATACAGTCTTCAACACGAAGCCTCGACTCACACAGAACAGTAAGCTATAAAGGGCCCTAAAATGATTAGTCATAGTAAAAAACCATTTAAACAGGAAAAGCATATTTATCTTAAGGTTTTCACAGGTATTGATTTTATTTATGAGTGGGACAGGAACATATATATACAGCTAGATTGCATCTTTTGTATGAAATGGGACGAGTTGGCATTACTAAATTCATCGGAATTTATCTATTTTTCACAAGTGGGTTGAGTTGGCAGACCTTTATATTTCAGAGGGATTTTTACCCTTTTCGTAAATGGAGCAAGTTACTGAACCTATTTTCAATGGGATCTTACCCTTTTTCATAAGTGGGGCAAGTTGGTAAACAAAAATGGGGCGATTTGCCAATTGGGGGATTTGTCATGGATTCGATGATGTTCACTCACTAAATTCCAAACTTGGTGACATTTGTTGAATGCATCTATTCAATCAAACTAGAGACAAAGGATACAACAGATACAGTAAAGTCTGCCTCATATCTTGACTTACATCTAGAAATTTACAATGAAGGTCAGTTGAAAACATAACTTTTCAACAAAAGAGATGATTTCAGCTTCCAAATTCATGCAATTGTGAACTTTCCATTTCTATGTAGCAACATTCTAACAGTTCCTGCATACAAAGTATATACCTCCCAATTGATAAAAAATTCCCAGACTTGTATTTCTTACCATGATTTCTTTGATAGAGGGTTGTTGCACACAAGGAAGCTATTAAATCAAGAGTTTCAAATGGTGAAGTTCAATTTATCCCTGTGTAAATTTTCCGAATGCATTACAAGGTGGTTGACCATTTTGGAATATCTGTTTCACTAATAATAACAGATATGTTCCTTGTTTGTAATGTTATGTACATATCATGTATTTTTGACGTTTGCTAATAAATTATGATGCTTGAATAATTGCCCTTTTTCTGACTAGCTAGCATCCTGCCCTTTTTAAATCCTGGCTAGAACACTGGTAATACAGACTGTTTTGCGTAAACTATTTTTGTTCTTTTCTTTTACTTTATTATTTATTTCTTTTATTCTTTATATTGAATTTGAATTTTTTGTTTTATCTTATAAAATTACTCAATTTCTTGTGCCTTTCAGAAGGGTTGATTATTAGTCAAGATTGATAGTTCTATGTACAAAATGTACAATCTTTCATAGTTTTGTCTGTCTTATGCCCATTGTCCTTGACCTCTATTTACATGGTTCAGCAACCTCTTTGAAAAAAGAAGTTTCTTTTTTTATTTGAATTTTTCATTTATTATGAGTGATAGGATAATTATATTCAGTATGTAAGTTCCTTGCAACATCCACTTGTCTGTCAGACATGGTTCACTTGACCTTGACCTCATTTCATGGATAAGTGGTCAAGGTTGAAGGACAAGCAGTATGCACCAAAATGTTTTCTGGTCACTATTCCAAAGACATAGATATTTAGACATTTTCCCATTGTTTCTCAATAAACTTTTGCAAATAATAACAAGTCCCAATAAAACTTACTAGTCTGGGCATCGGACTAGTGGCTATTGGTGCAGACTGGACAAGATATATTTGTACCTACCTATTTAAAATGTACAAAATTTGAAAGGGAACCAGACAATCGTTTGAGTTGTAATTTTACAATGATTGGAAGAACAATACCACTGATTACCTCAGCTGTGCCTGTCTGTTTATTTACAAATCCTTGAATAGCCTAAAACATTTTGTACAGTTATGAGCCAATGGCAGCTCTAATCAAAAGCTGCAGGAAACACTATATATGGTATATATATGGGATCCATGCTAGGTCTACATTGTAAATGTCAGTCAGACAGGTGCACCTGACCTTGGCCTCATTTCATGGATGAGTGATCGAAAGGTTCAGTTTTATTGCTCAAGAAGGTTTAAACTATTATGGCTTTAGGTCAAAGTGAAAGGAATGATTGTAAAGTGTAGATGTCTGTCTGGCAGGGTCATCTGATCTTAACCTTTTTATGCCCCACCTACGATAGTAGAGGGGCATTATGTTTTCTGGTCTGTGCCTCCGTTCGTCTGTCCGTGCCTCCGTTCGTCTGTCCGTGCGTCCGTTCGTCTGTCCGTGCGTCCGTTCGTCTGTCCGTGCGTCCATTCGCTTCAGGTTAAAATTTTTGGTCAAGGTAGTTTTTGATGAAGTTGAAGTCCAATCAACTAGAAACTTAGTACACATGTTCCCCATGATATGATCTTTTTAAATTTAATGCCAAATTATAGTTTTGACCCCAATTTCATGGTCCACTGAACATAGAAAATGATAGTGCGAAGTTCAGGTTAAAGTTTTTGGTCAAGGTAGTTTTTGATGAAGTTGAAGTCCAATCAACTTGAAACTTAGTACACATGTTCCCCATGATATGATCTTTTTAATTTTAATGCCAAATTATAGTTTTGACCCCAATTTCATGGTCCACTGAACATAGAAAATGATAGTGTGAGTGGGGCATTCGTGTACTATGGACACATTCTTGTTTTGCTTTATATTGTAGAGTACACATAGCACTTTCCTTGTTGAAATTTTTATGAAAAAAACACTGGTAGAATTTTTTTAATACTGGAAACGTTTTTCATTTTTATTTTTATTTTTGGCGGGAATGAAATAAATCATATTTTTAAAGATCAAAACAATATGAGTCTATAACTCTTGAACCTGCATTTGATAGATACAAATCTATGTTTTAACGTGAAACAAGAATTATGCTTTTAGGTTTGATATAAATGATTTTTTGGAAAGTTTAGATAACTAGTAAATATTATGTTAATATTCGGGAAAACACGAAACTGAGGTTGCTATAGTGACAAAACTAAGTTGGTGACCCCCAGTTTTTTTCATCATATTTTGTTCCTCAAATCATAAAATACATTCACACAAAATTTGAAGGAAAAATCACTGGTAGAAATGAATAGGCTGTTTGGTCTTTAAATACTTGGCACATAGATTTGAATGTTGTGCAAAACTTTATTACATCTTTAGGATTGATGCCAATTTGAATCAATAATAATGTATTAAAATTTTGTAATAAAAAATAATAGATACTGTCAATCCAGATGCCAAGATCAAGGGATGACTTTGAATGTGTCTAGTTAAAAAAAATTAGGTTGCAACCACATGTGTGAGTGAAAAATTCATCTTGTTGTCGAGCCTGCAACTTTTGTTGCAGAAAGCTCGACATAGGGATAGTGATCCGGCGGCGGCGTTAGCTCACTTTTTAAAAGCTTTATATTTTAGAAGGTGGAAGACCTGGATGCTTCATACTTTGTATATAGATGCCTCATGTTACAAAGTTTCCGTCAGTCACATTTCCAATGTCCTTGACCTCATTTTCATGGTTCAGTGACCACTTGAAAAAAAGTTCAGATTTTTTGTAATGTTGAATTCTCTCTTATTATAAGTAATAGGATAACTATATTTGATATGTGCGTACCTTGCAAGATCCTCATGTCTGTCAGACAGTTTTCACTTGACCTCGACCTCATTTCATGGATCAGTGAACAAGGTTAAGTTTTGGTGGTCAAGTCCATATCTCAGATACTATAAGCTATAGGGCTAGTATATTCGGTGTATGGAAGGACTGTAAGGTGTACATGTCCAACTGGCAGGTGTCATCTGACCTTGACCTCATTTTCATGGTTCAGTGGTTATAGTTAAATTTTTGTGTTTTGGTCTGTTTTTCTCATACTATATGCAATAGGTCTACTATATTTGTTGTATGGAATGATTGTAAGGTGTACATGTCTAGCGGGCAGATGTCATGTGACCTTGACCTCATTTTCATGGTTCAGTGGTCAAAGTTAAGTTTTTGAGTTTTGGTCTTTTTATCTAATACAATATGCCATATGTCAACTATATTTGGTGTATGGAAATATTTTATGATCTTTATGTCTGTCGCGCAGGTTTTATTTGACCGTGACCTCATTTTCACGGTTCATTGCACAGTGTTAAGTTTTTGTGTTTTGGTCTATTTTTCTTAAACTATAAGTAATAGGTCAACTATATATGTTGTATAGAAGTATTGTTAGCTGTACATGTCTGCCTGGCATGGTTCATCTGACCTTGACCTCATTTTCAAGGTTCATTGGTTTTTGTTTAGTTATCTTGGTTAATGTTAAGTTTATGTGACAGTTGTAATAAAGCTTAGCTTTATACTTAGGACTAGCAACATAATATCAATGATTAGTATTGAAGGCGAGACATTTCAGTGTGTGCACTCTTGTATGTATACAATAATTAATATTTCAAAATTTTTAATGTGATAAAAAGAACTCCTACCAACATGTATATGTAGTATGAGTAGTATTATACATTGCCAACAAAAAGATAAAACTGCAAGATGCATATGCATTTATTTATTAGGTTAAATGGGCACTAGCTGTCAAATCCATGTTCACCAATTCTAATCAAATTCTTATATTTGATTTATAACAATGTAAAACATTTACCCAAACTTTTAAAAGTCTAAATAGAACAATAAACAAGGCACAGGCATGGAAATATGTATCTTTGTTTCGTGTGTATTTGAGTGTAGACGCCATCTAATTATTTATCGAGTAACAGTTGACCTCTATAGTCATCCGATGACCATATAAGCGATGTAAACATAAATATAGATGTAAATAGATTAAGCAAACACGTGCTGTTGAATTATTCTAGGTCTATAATATTTAATTTCATATTACAGATAAAAAATAAATGTTTATCATCATTTTTACCTGTAATAGAATGTTTATTTGTGGATCGAATCAGTCAATCAAATGATTTACCTTGGTTTCTCTCTTCCTTTAAATAACTATACACATACAATTCATGTGTTATCCATCTCAAGCTTTAGGGGTTAAATTAAAGTTCACATGAATATGGATTCAATGAGGTTGAAGTATTCACTTGAAAGTGAATAACTCATAATCAATGTTTTTTTGCTTATTTTGACAAAATTAAACATTATTGGCTACTGAAAAGGAATTATTATTTCACTATTTGTATTTCATTACTGATTGAGCCAAGAAAAATAATATATTACGTTTTTGATATATCTCGTAGCTAGTGCCCCTTTAAGAACAAAGCTTACTTTAGACATAAAAGGAAGGATAGTCGTCTCAGATACTTTCATTTGGGCGTTACCCTGATTTTCCATATTTTATGGTTAATGCAGATGGATAGATTTCAATTTATTTCAGAATTGAGTCTTTCAGATATTTTACCTTGTTGTGGGTAAACCATCATAAATGCAGGATATTAAATTACATTTAATGAAATCTTGGTGTAAATAATAATAAATATTTATTTTTGCACTGGTGTGAACATGGTGAATGCATATGTTTATAGGCGAAGTAGTCGGTTAAATTGATAGTTTAATTTTTTATGCCAACATACCTAACAAATTAAAGAACATATCTACAAATGTCTTTTATTGTAAGAAAGTTTTGCTTGAATAACAATGCAAATTGTATCCACTCAGCTTCAATTTTAGGGTGTCAGTTATTTATGAATTGTCAGTTTGACCTTATTTTAAGGTAAAGCATGATAAACGTAGGATATCCAATTACATGAACTGTGGTATATATGAATAAGGACATAAAACACAATGCAATGTCATGACCAATATATTTAATGTATATATAGTATGTATAATTAAACTAGATCAGGGTTGAAAAAAGAAATCACCACAACTTAACTGAAAACTGATGCAGTTAAACATAAATAAACAATTCAGCTTTAAAGAGAGTTATATTTATAAGTAAATGTAAATTATAGAAAATGAAAATATATATACCGTATTTATTCTATTTAAAGCCCCCCTTCTAATTAACGCCCCCCTACCGAAAATAGTGTGTTCAGAACTTTTGACTTCTAATAAACGCCCCCATTTTTCTTCATTTTCAATGACAAAGACGAGTTTGACGGCAAATTTATCGTTTGGATTAGCTTCCTCTTGTTCACATCTTAGTTTGTCGCCGATTGCATAACTCCAGATACTTTTGTATACATGATAACCCCTAATTCAGCTGTTGAAATTATGTTCCATTGATGTTGACGCTTGTTCATTCGAAAATTTTAACAAATTATTAGATAAGGTCACATTACCGATAAACGCTATTTATAGATTATGGAGACAATAAGAAACACGTGTATGTTACTATAGTCTGTTTCAACAAAGTTCAGGTAAAGGTCAATGAAGTAAGGTACGAAATTCGTTTCTCTAATTGACGCCCCCCTTTCGGAAATTGTCTTCGCCCCCGGGGCGTTTATTAGAATAAATACGGTATGAAATTCTTGATAAAATTCAAAATTTACTAAGTAGATAAACATGTAACTATCCTGTTTAACCTAAACCAATACCACAAGACAAGAAATTTCGTGTCCTTCAGGTGTAGACAAGAATTGTTTCAGTGCAATAACATTATCAACACAATTTTTCTAATACATTTATGTGATTTTAATTAAAAATAATATTGTAAAAACCCATTAGGTATTTATCGATTTCTATAGTATGAACTGATCATGTAAACATTTGGAATTTTATTGAATAATTAACAAAATCTTATACAAACCTTTATAATTATCAACATATTTTATCAATTTATTGAAGCATCAAACAAATTAACATTCCAGAGAAATGATTACAATAAAACAGACAGAAAAGTCATGATGTAATCTTGCTATGCTTGAAGGATAAGTGTGGAAATAAAGCCTTTTGATGACAATTAATGTAAAATATCAGTAGACAGATGTAAATCTTTATGTTTTTATATATATATATTTATATCAGATGTTTAAGGCTTAATATTGCTTCTAAATACCTATTCTTATCAATTTTCATCCTCTAACTGCCATCCATACTAAATTTTTGTATTTCATTGATATTTATATATTAAGCATTTGATCACTGATGGCTGCATCATTTAAAATCCCTATAGATGTATATATGTCACCCATTCATGACATTATGTCTTTGACACAGCTCTAGAGGCTAAATTTGAATGTTACACATTTTACCTGTTTTGCTAAAGGGGGAAGCAGGTCTAGTAATTGATGTAGATATCATTTAATTCTTGGTCCGCAGCTTGATGATGTTGAGTTGTAGTGTGTGATCAGCTATTTTGATATCTGCCGAGTAGCCACTTCCTGTTTGCCGCTAGTTGAAAATTTTACAACACTCATTATACAAGGCAAATTTTATCAACTTTTCTTGGCTCCTTTTGAAGTAATGATTTAATACATGTATTTGAATGTGCAGAATCTAGCAACACAGGTCCAAGTCAGGTTTTGGTCTTGTTTTTTTAAAGTGAATTTACAGTGATAACTTCATAAACTAGATTCAAACGTTTTTTTTAGGCACCAAGTCGTTCAACAGAGGCTAACTGAGTTTGCTCCATTTATATACTGGTGGTGTTATCAGGACATGCTGTCCACTCTAGAATTATCCTTGATCTGTTTTGGATATGCTTTCATGTTTACCTAACATTGCTGCGAAAAAAACAACTTTAATAGCCATAACAAATTTTCACAATATTTTTCTTTGTTTGTAGATTTGTCAAAGAATAGATTTTCAGAGGTGCCGAAAGAAGTCTGTGATCATGCCATGTTAGAGGAATTAAATTGTTACCATAATGTTATCAAAGCTATACCAGAATCCATAGGGCGATTACAAAACCTAACATTCATTAATTTAAGGTAAGAATAATTGTAAAGAAATTGAGAATATACATTATCATACATGTATGTATGCTTTTCTCATTACTAGGAGTAAGGACATATTGTAATTGGCCTGGGGAAACTTGTCTTGGAAATAAAATATCAGTTGATAAGCTCTATTTTGACCTGAGATGTAGGGCAGTTGTATGGTAAATTCCGTTCCTAACTCTGTACATTGAAAAAAAGATGCACATAGACATACTTAGAATTTCTGAACTATTAAAATGCGATGTATCATTGTGGCTTACACTTTTAAATGAAAATGATGCTTGTAAAAATAAAAGACAAAAGAGGAATAGTTCATATTCTAGTGCACTACTAGTCTACTGCTATGTTGATTTCTTTTCTTTGAGAGGATGTCTTGAATTTTTTTTTCTTAGTTGAAAAATGTCTTGTTCTTGGTTTTCTTTGACTGGCAAATAACAGGTTAGTCTGCCAGACATGTTGACCAGTAGTCAATATTGCATATGCAAACATAAATATTCAGGCCTACCATTAACCATTACCTACATCTCATTTGATTCATTGAATTATATCCAGCAATGCATCTATGTTGATATGGTCATAAACAGTCAGCAACATAGGAATAGATATCATTTGGAATAAGGACCTGTTAGTGATTCTTTAATACTTTTGTAATGTTATTGTATTTTTCTGCTTCAGTCAGGATATTGATGATAAATAAAATAATAAAGTAATATCTCTATCAATACACAGAGTCATGAATGCAGTTTATGTACTGTATCAGCACATCAGCAATTTAGAAGGAATTTTAATTAAGATAATTACATCCACAGTACACGGAAAGTTATTATATTCAGTGTTGATTCTATAGATTGTCCATTGTTTTATAATAAGTGGACTTTTAATGACAAGAATGATCAAATTATAGTGATGATATTATTACTGTGATGGTTAATGTGTTCTATTTATGGCAGATATTGCAGACTGTTTTGTCTGAGAATTTAAACAGTTCATAAATATTTAACTGAGGCTCTACAATTCTAAACATTTAAGATATTTCTAGTGAAAACTACATTTATAGTTTTAATAAAGAATTTTGTCATTGCCACCTAACCAAGGTAGACATGCCCATCCTGCACACTGGAATATTACCCCAGTTTGAAACCAAAACTTTTCAATTTTCTCCAGAAATCGTATTTGCTAGACTGATGATGAATGGAAAGAAGTTGCATTTCTAATAAGATTCATTTGTGTGTATATCTGCAATAAGTTACTCCTTCAGACCATAAAAAAGAACATGTTTGTTTGCCCACACCCTACCTACCCAGAAAATGCTGCCTACTCAAAATCTTTTATTGTCCTTAAGTGTAAAAGTTATTTTTTAATTAGATAGGCATGCAGACTAAAAAACCCTACATTTCTCATTGCTGAAAAAAAAGAAAATGCCTACCCTCTGTCCCTACCTCTGGGTAGGGTTTGGGCAAACCAAAATATTTACAATGTTGCTTTATAGTATAGAACAGAATCGAATATATTCTGCTCAGATTCCTCTATAAGCATGAACTTTGGCACCTGCTATTTTGATTTTTAATAAGAATTATTTTTGGGTGTTACATGTATCATACCAAAACATGGACTGTGCTAACTGCATATAGCAGTTGACATACTTATTCCTTGTTGAACTGTGTTACTTCTATGTGTAAATGTTGGGGGTGGTTGCTAATAATGTAACGTACATGTAATTTCAGTTATACCCAATTAAATGTAACAAAATAAGAGAGGAAGTGTCGTTTAGAGAAGTTGAAGTATTCTTAATAAGCTATCAAGGAAAAAATGAGAGACATTACGTCACATAAGTAGACAACAGGTTTGGCAGTTTCTGACTGATATATTTATGCTAAGTTACATATAAGGAAGGGAACTTTACCACTTATTGGTTAAATCTACTTGTTTATTTTTGAATATTTATTTACTGGTTAAGAAATGAATGGGAACACCACTCCTGTAAAATCTATAAGGGAATATGATTTAAAATATACAAAATATACAATTCTTGATGAAAAATATCAACATTCTTGGAGAACAATAAGAAAACACTTCAACATATCAGTATATACTGAGTAAATAAAGTTCAGCAACACAAATTTTGATTTAAAAACTTACAATTATAAATTTCTGAAGTTTCACAAAAAATTGTTTTATCATAAAAAGTTTTTTTTTGTAACAATAATCATTTTTTTTTTCTAACTTTAAATATTTTATTTTACTACTGGTTGTGAACAATGTCCCTTAGCACTACAACATTGAGGCTTAGGTTCCTCCCTGTGTTATTAATTGCGAATGAAACCAGGGGATTTGATTAGCAAAATATATCTTATATTTATATTTTGTGTAAGTTGCATTTTACAACAATAATCATCATAATTTAGAATATGTTCAGAAGTGTGGTCTTGATTTAAAAAAAAAAATAAATGATATTTTTAACTTAACTTTTTTGTACTCAGTATAGATATTTTTTTTAAAGATTATGTTGATGATGGTTTGGTATATATTATAAATTCAGTTAAGGGTCTTCATTTTGTTTACCTTGACAGTTACAATGTATTATCTTTACACTTCTGCATAATCTACATTTATAAAGAAGTGTTATCATTACATAAGTATCTTCTAGTCAATGATCAACAGTATCCTTGTAAATGGGTGGTCTGTTCTATTGCATTGTTGATATCATATATTAATTGTGTTAATTGTTATATCTGGACCTTTTCTTTATTTATATGGTGCTTTGTTCTCTACCTTCCACTACTAACAAATCAGGAGGATTTGAGTGCTCACAATAAGAAATAAAACTCTACCTGTACCAAATAAGTAACCTAATTATTCATCATGCTTCATTTGCAAAAGTGGAGGGGGGCCCCCCCTTTTTTTATGGACAATCAATGTATTTCAATGGTGACATATAGTTGGAACCACACCTTTATCCTGGGTTGGGAACCCTCCTTTTAAAAATGTCTGGATCTGCCGTTTGGTACCAATTGAGGTCTACCAAAAACTGATATTAATTTGTTATACTGTTAATTGTTCTATCATTATTTCAGCAGTCATTCTGATCAGTAATGGAGTTAGAAAGGTGCCTGCACCTTTAGGTCCTTAGAATAGGGGAAACAAATATTTAGTCAATTTTGTGTAAAAATAAGGTCCTCTAATTCCTACAGGATAGGATTCCTCGCCCTGTTGGTGTCAGCCTTATAGTATACAATGATAGTTATCACATTTCCCTCAGAAACATCCTTCAGCACTTGTGTATTCATACAAACTCAAGAGACCATTGTCTCTCAGATATTTGTTAGACAACTAAGAGTGTAAACTATCAGAAATCAAGATAATTCAATATGTGCATCTCAAGAAATGATCTGAATGATGATATGAGTCAGACAGCTAATTTTTGTATAAATCAATAGTAAAAACTACATCTACAGAACAGAAATGATGGGTTGAACTTTTGTTCAGAATCTGTTTAATTATAGGGGGAATACAAAGGGTAAACCACATGAAGTCAGATCATACATTGTTATGTCATTTTTTGCTGAAAGCTATAGTAATGATATAACCATTGCTTGTTATCTAGACTTTAAATCTTATAGATTAACGCAAAGCAATATCATTGCATAGTTAAATATATCTACTCCTTGAAGTTAAGTTTCTTTAAATTTATTGAAATAGATTTTGACTTGTTCAATGCTTTATTAGATAAAGAAGAGGATGAGGTTTTGAATGTCTCATTAGCATTTTTACTTCATATGTTCATTCTGAAGTTAAGATAAAAAGAACAAGTGATCCTGAACAGTCATCAAGTTCCCATAACCAGACAATTGAAAATGATGAGTCAGCTAAAAATAACAGATGAATCCAACTTAATTAGTCAAATGTATTGGCATATAACAGAAACTAATATTGCAATGTTATGAATTAAGTTAATAGCTTTTCAGCAAAAGAGTATTACATTTGGGAAGTTGCAGTTGATAAAGTGTTTTTTTTCCATATATGTAGTAAAAACTCTCATGTAGCTTATTATACCAAACAAGTAGAATGAAGTTGGGGAGTATATTGCTTCTGACTCATTTTCTTTGAAATATTTTTAGACAATAATAAGAGGCAGACTTGGATATATGGTTAAATACAGTGCATAAATAGGTCAAGGTCATACATACTAAAATTAATAATTTTGCAAAATATTGATTTTTATATTATTAGATATATAGAGCAGAGGCGGAATTAGGGGGGGGGCCCAGGGGGCCCGGGCCCCCCTTTTTGGGAAAAAATTTGGTTGCTTATATAGGGAATCACTGAAGCGTGACTGGAGCGGGCCCCCTCTTAGGTCAGTCAGTGGGCCCCCACTTATGAAAATTTCTGAATCCACCACTGTAGAGCCAGGTCTTATCAAAACAGTATTTGTGTAAATTTTGATTGTGGAGGCTTTGATAAATTAAAAATTTCATAAAGACATCTTCTAAGGAGGTCAACTTCGCTATAGTGATGAAAGATTTGGAAAAATTTAAGGTGGAATATCTCATGAAAGAAACTCTACTTCTCTCTCTGTCATTTGGCTGTTCATCCCTGTGGCGAAAAGTTAAAAGTTCTGAAACTCGAAGGAAGAACTACCATTCCTCAATATTAGATTGTAATTCATATCGGATAGAGGAATGATACCTATTTCACAAAATAAAAATTTTATAATGGTCAGTAATTAGGGTGGATTGAGACGGTTGTCCCATAACACTGAAGCAAGTTAGTGGAGTTTTAGGGGTTTTGTTTGAAAAGTATGGATCTATAGGAATATGAAAAAAATGTTTTCTTTGAGTCTAGCCTACAACATGAGTCTACTTGGCAGAATGATAGGTCTTCCTGTAGAGTTTTACCTTCTGAAAAAGATGGATCGGTGTATCAATCTAGTACATTGAAAGGTCATGTACATGGTGACAGTTGCCATTAGATGATAACATTCCCTCTATTAAATTTGAATTATATTTTGAGAGTTTTTAAACACCTATATACATTTTTCATTTCCAAATTTGAATATCTTTACTAAACACTTGTGTGAAAAATATAATTCAACAGATTAGAAAGCCATTCATTACTTTTTCCACTAGGAGGTAATAAAATAAAAAGTGTAACTATTTCAACAAGGATAGTTTCCTACCTTCTCTACACAAATATTTGATCAAAGAGTGATTACCTACATGAAATATGCCAAGTATGTTTTTAAAACAATCATAGGAAGTAAAACAGGACATCCTTTGTTGGTTAAACACAGGTGTTTTATTTACTATACAAATATTTCGTGGTATCATTATATTTTATCAAGACATTTCTGTCTATAAGATATAGATAGCACATCACAAGTGAAAGGCTGAATTTTATACCTTATATTGCTTTTGAAATTATTAAAAAGTAGCAACAAATTAAGTTATTATTAAGAAAATGTTTTATTCCAATGCATGCATATATATGTTTTATGGTATACAGGGACAACATAGAACAGGAAAGGATCTTTGGACTTGATTGAATAAAGTAGACAAACTGATCTCTGTCACAGATCTAGAACATCCTGCATTTAGTAAATTTATTCAGCAACTAAAATAGCCATAATATTTGTTCATGATTCCATTGAATTCTCTAAGCAAACATCATAATCAATCCTAAAAAATATTTGTTGACATATGTACAGTTTATAAATATGGAAATAGTTTGAATTCTTGATGATCTTTTTTAACAATTTTAAAAGAAGTACAATCTTACATCCAGCTTGGTTGGACAAAGTATATACTGGGGATAGGGATGGGGTATTATAAATCATTTAAAGGTCAAGCTAACATTTATAATTTATCAGTATAACAAAACATAAACTTTGCATCCAGTCTTTATTTATTCTTTCATGCAATGAATGTGGAAGTCTTTATTTATGCTGCCAACTGTTTATTACACTCTGGAAAGAAACATAAACATCCAGTCTTGAATCACAATTCATTCACAACTTTGCCATATTGAATGCTTCAACTATACATTCAATTTTATAGTCAAGTTTAAAAGGTCAAGAGAACTACATGTCTAAAGAGATTATGATTGCAGGCATTGTTGATCTCTGATCTGAGGGATAGTGTAACATGACTGGTTATCTGTTTGTCATTAATATAAGAATAAGTTGTGGTATGATTGCTAAAGAAACTATCCACCCAGGGTTAAATGACAAGAATGTGAAGAAAATCAATACAGGTTACTGAGGCCCTCAACTCAGCAAGAAAATCCTGGACTGACTGGTGTGCTGCTTCAGCTTGCCCATAAATAATAATGTACTGGTATACAAGTTCAAGGAAATGAAAGCCACACTAAAATACAAAACACACATATGAACCAAAATTTTAACAAAAAAACTTCTGAAAATAATTGCAGTCTTGTAATCATTGTAATAGAACATGCTACAATAAGACAAGGATTACTCGTACATGATAGTTAAGTTCCGATTCAGCGTAGAATAATTAAATATGATGATATATGAAGACAAGTATTACATGTACCTGATGGTTATATACAATTCTTATTAAGTGTTTTACATAATACATTGTATATATTTTGACCTAAAGGTGTTGTTTATACACAAGGTTAATCAGTAAAGGTGATGGTTGATAAAGTGCTAATGGAAAGGTTGATAATTTATAGATGATTGTTTTTCTGTGTTACATTCTAAGTGTGAAGGATGTTTTCATGTCAGTGGAAAGGTGTTAATTAAACCTAATGTTTATATACGCCTACATGTCACATATAAATATTGTTCCTGATATAGTGTATTTTATCAATATTTATTGGAGAGACATTATAAGAAATGGTATTGCTCTTCAAGGTAAATTTAAATATCAACCTACTAAGAGGAAATGGTCATTCTGGATATTTTTTATAGCCTGGCAACAAATTAAAATAGTAGCCATATTAGTTTTATCTTTAATTTAAACATATTTATTTATAGTGGATTGGGAAACAAGTTTTTATACGACCGCAAAAATTGAAAAATTTTTGGTCGTATATTGGTATCACGTTGGCGTCGTCATCTGCGTCGTCGTCCGAATACTTTTAGTTTTCGCACTCTAACTTTAGTAATTTTTAGGAATTAAGGGCCAAAAAGGGCCCAAATAAGCATTTTCTTGGTTTTCGCACTATGACTTTAGTTTAAGTAAATAGAAATCTATGAAATTTTGACACAAGGTTTATGACCACAAAAGGAAGGTTGGGATTGATTTTGGGAGTTGAGGTCCCAACAGTTAAGGAATAAGGGGCCAAAAAGGGGCCCAAATAAGCATTATTCTTGGTTTTCGCACCATAACTTTAGTATAAGTATATAGAAATCTATGAATTTTAAACACAAGGTTTATGACCATAAAAGGAAGGTTGGGTTTGATTTTGGGAGTTTTGGTCCAAACAGTTTAGGAATAAGGGGCCCAAAGGGTCCAAAATTGAACTTTGTTTGATTTCATCAAAAATTGAATAATTAGGGTTCTTTGATATGCCGAATCTAACTGTGTATGTAGATTCTTAATTTTTGGTCCCGTTTTCAAATTGGTCTACATTAAGGTCCAAAGGCTCCAAAATTAAACTTCGTTTGATTTTAACAAAAATTGAATCCTTGGGGTTCTTTGATATGCTGAATCTAAAAATGTACTTAGATTTTTGATTATTGGCCCAGTTTTCAAGTTGGTCCAAATCGGGGTCCAAAATTAAACTTTGTTTGATTTCATCAAAAATTGAATAATTGGGGTTCTTTGATAGGCCAAATCTAACTGTGTATGTAGATTCTTAATTTTTGGTCCCATTTTCAAATTGGTCTACATTAAGGTCCAAAGGGTCCAAAATTAAACTAAGTTTGATTTTAACAAAAATTGAATTCTTGGGCTTTTTTGATATGCTGAATCTAAACATGTACTTAGATTTTTGATTATGGGCCCAGTCTTCAAGTTGGTTCAATTGCACAGTATTCAGCAATAGCAAGAAATCTTCAATTGCACAGTATTGTGCAATAGCGAGAAATTTTCAATTGCACAGTATTGCGCAATAGCAAGAAATCTTCAATTGCACAGTATTGTGCAATAGCAAATATTTTCAATTGCACAGTATTGCGCAATAGCAAGAAATATCTAATTGCACAATGTTGTGCAATAGCAAGAAATTTTCAATCGGAGTTATCTTTCTTTGTCCAGAATAGTAGTTGAATCAACTTAAATCATTGTTTTATACAATATACAATGTATATTCACTTTTACTACCAACTGATAAATTAAAACAATCTTCACCATTCAGTGATAACAAGCACTTTATTTTACATTTTAATATTTTATGATGTATTTAAATGAGTAGTTATTGTTGCAAACTTCATTAGAAATTTGAATTGAGATCAGTTTTGGAAAAAGGGAAAGGGGGATGTGAAAAAAAAATTGGGGGGGGGGGGGGGGGGGTTAAATTTTTCTCATATCAGATTTCATAAATAAAAAGAAAATTTCTTCAAACATTTTTTTGAGAGGATTAATATTCAACAACATAGTGAATTGCTCAAAGGCAAAAAAAATATTTTAAGTTCATTAGACCACATTCATTCTTGTCAGAAACCTATGCTGTGTCAACTATTTAATCACAATCCAAATTTAGAGCTGAATGCAGATTGAATGTTGTGACCATACTTGCTCCAACCGTTCAGGGTTCAACCTCTGCGGTCATATAAAGCTGCGCCCTGCGGAGCATCTGGTTGCAACTTATATTAATTCCTTTCCACTTTGCGGGTGCGAGTGCTGCCTTGTTGCCTCGTTTCCTCAAGACCATACTCGCAAATGGTGTCAAGTCCCTGAAATTTTCATCCCGAACAGGAATCAAACCAGGAACCTTTGTGTTAGTAGTCAGATGCACTAACCACTACACCACGGCTCTCAGTTTTATCTTTATCTGTCATTCCCTTATTCCATCATTACCTCATTTCGTCATTCTGTCATTCTGCCATTCTGAAACTAACTGTTATACAGGTTTTTCAGAACATCTTTACATATTGAGCAGATTTTTAGTATGTCAGTCTACTATGATCAGTTACAGAAAGAGGTTATGTTTGGTTGACATACATGGATTTTTGCTGAAATTACAGATTTTTATACGACCGCAAAAATTTTAATTTTTTGGTTGTATATTGCTATCACGTTGGCGTCGTCGTCCTGCGTCGTCGTCGTCGTCGTCCGAATACTTTTAGTTTTCGCACTCTAACTTTAGTAAAAGTGAATAGAAATCAATGAAATTTTAACACCAGGTTTATGACCACAAAAGGAAGGTTGGGATTGATTTTGGGAGTTTTGGTCCCAACATTTTAGGAATTAGGGGCCAAAAAGGGCCCAAATAAGCATTTTCTTGGTTTTCGCACTATAACTTTAGTTTAAGTGAATAGAAATCTATGAAATTTTGACACAAGGTTTATGACCACAAAAGAGAGGTTGGGATTGATTTTGGGAGTTTTGGTTCCAACAGTTTAGGAATTAAGGGCCAAAAAAGGGCCCAAATAAGCATTATTCTTGGTTTTCGCACAATAACTTTAGTATAAGTAAATAGAAATCAATGAAATTTTAACACAAGGTTTATGACCACAAAAGGAAGGTTGGGATTGATTTTGGGAGTTGAGGTCACAACAGTTTATGAATTAAGGGCCAAAAAGGGGCCCAAATAAGCATTATTTTTGGTTTTTGCACCATAACTTTAGTATAAGTAAATAGAAATCTATGAAATTTAAACACAAGGTTTATGACCATAAAAGGAAGGTTGGGTTTGATTTTGGGAGTTTTGGTCCTAACAGTTTAGGAATAAGGGGCCCAAAGGGTCCAAAATTGAACTTTGTGTGATTTCATCAAAAATTGAATAATTGGGGTTCTTTGATATGCCGAATCTAACTATGTATGTAGATTCTTAATTTTTGGTCCCGTTTTCAAATTGGTCTACATTAAGGTCCAAAGGGTCCAAAATTAAACTTAGTTTGATTTTAACAAAAATTGAATCCTTGGGGTTCTTTGATATGCTGAATTTAAAAATGTACTTAGATTTTTAATTATTGGCCTAGTTTTCAAGTTGGTCCAAATGGGGGTCCAAAATTAAACTTTGTTTGATTTCATCAAAAATTGAATAAATGGGTTCTTTGATATGCCAAATCTAACTGTGTATGTAGATTCTTAATTTTTGGTCCAGTTTTCAAATTGGTCTACATTAAGGTCCAAAGGGTCCAAAATTAAACTAAGTTTGATTTTAACAAAAATTAAATTATTGGGCTTATTTGATATGCTTTATCTAAACATGTACTTTGATTTTTATACGACCGCAAAATTTGAAAAATTTTTCGTCGTATATTGCTATCACGTTGGCGTCGTCGTCGTCCGAATACTTTTAGTTTTCGCACTCTAACTTTAGTAAAAGTGAATAGAAATCTATGAAATTTTAACACAAGGTTTATGACCACAAAAGGAAGGTTGGGATTGATTTTGGGAGTTTTAGTCCCAACATTTTAGGAATTAGGGGCCAAAAAGGGCCCAAATAAGCATTTTCTTGGTTTTCGCACTATAACTTAAGTTTAAGTAAATAGAAATCTATGAAATTTTGACATAAGGTTTATGACCACAAAAGAAAGGTTGGGATTGATTTTGGGAGTTTTGGTTCCAACAGTTTAGGAATTAGGGGCCAAAAAAGTGCCCAAATAAGCATTATTCTTGGTTTTCGCACAATAACTTTAGTTTAAGTAAATAGAAATCAATGAAATTTAAACACAATGTTTATGACCACAAAAGGAAGGTTGGTATTGATTTTGGGAGTTTAGGTCCCAATAGTTTAGGAATAAGGGGCCAAAAAGGGACCCAAATAAGCATTTTTTTTGGTTTTCGCACCATAACTTTAGTATAAGTTAATAGAAATCTATGAAATTTAAACACAAGGTTTATGACCATAAAAGGAAGGTTGGTATTGATTTTGGGAGTTTTGGTCCCAACAGTTTAGGAATAAAGGGCCCAAAGGGTCCAGATTTAAACTTTGTTTGATTTTATCAAAAATTGAATAATTGGGGTTCTTTGATATGCCGAATCTAACTGTGTATGTAGATTCTTAATTTTTGGTCCCGTTTTCAAATTGGTCTACATTAAGGTCCAAAGGGTCCAAAATTAAACTTAGTTTGATTTTAACAAAAATTGAATCCTTGGTGTTCTTTGATATGCTGAATAAAAAAATGTACTTAGATTTTTTATTATTGGCCCAGTTTTCAAGTTGGTCCAAATCGGGGTCCAAAATTAAACTTTGTTTGATTTCATCAAAAATTGAATAAATGGGTTCTTTGATATGCCAAATCTAACTGTGTATGTAGATTCTTAATTTTTGGTCCAGTTTTCAAATTGGTCTACATTAAGGTCCAAAGGGTCCAAAATTAAACTAAGTTTGATTTTAACAAAAATTAAATTCTTGGGCTTATTTGATATGCTTTATCTAAATATGTACTTTGATTTTTGATTATGGGCCCAGTTTTCAAGTTGGTCCAAATCAGGATTCCATATCAAGTATTGTGCAATAGCAAGAAATTTTCAATTGCACAGTATTGCACAATAGCAAGAAATATCTAATTGCACAATATTGTGCAATAGCAATTAATTTTCAATTGGAGTTATCTTTCTTTGTATAGAATAGTAGTTGATAATATATGTTGGAAATTTGCCAGACATGACTATGATGTCATTTTCTATTTTTATTTGCCAATAACTTTATGTAAATAACTTCTTTGGAAATTTGCCAATATAAAATGTTGCTGATGAAGCTTTTTTTCCTTATCTTATCTAAAATGTTTTTAGATAATGTATGTTGGACATTTGCCAGACATGATTATGATGTCATTTTCTGTTTTTATTTGCCAATAACTTTATGTAAATAACTTCATTGGAAATTTGCCAATATAAAATGTTGCTGATGAAGTTTTTTTTATTGTTTTATACAATAAACAGTGTATATTCACTTTTACTACCAACCAATCTTTACCATTCAGTGATAACAAGCACTTTATTTTACATTTTAATATTTTATGATGTATTTAAAAGAGTAGTTATTGTTGCAAACTCCATTAGAAATTTGAATTGATATCAGTTTTGGAAAAAGGGAAACAGGGATGTGAAAAAAGGGGGGGGTTTAAATTTTTCTCATTTCAGATTTCATAAATAAAAAGAAAATTTCTTCAAACATTTTTTTGAGAGGATTAATATTCAACAGCATAGTGAATTGCTCAAAGGCAAAAAAAAACTTTTAAGTTCATTAGACCACATTCATTCTGTGTCAGAAACCTATGCTGTGTCAACTATTTAATTTTAGATTTAAATAAGTTTGAAGAAGAAATCTTTAATTGATTTGTAAAATCTTGACATTTGTTTTGTGTAAAAAAAACCATGTAATGTCAAAAATTTGATCACAATCCAAATTCAGAGCTGTATCACGCTTGAATGTTTTGTCCATACTTGCCCCAACTGTTCAGGGTTCGACCTCTGCGGTCGTATAAAGCTGCGCCCTGCGGAGCACCTGGTTGATTATTGGCCCAGTTTTCAAGTTGGTCCAAATCGGGGTCCAAAATTAAACTTTGTTTGATTTCATCAAAAATTGAATAATTAGGGTTCTTTGATATGCCAAATCTAACTGTGTATGTAGATTCTTAATTTTTGGTCCAGTTTTCAAATTGGTCTACATTAACATGATTAAGGTCCAAAGGGTCCAAAATTAAACTAAGTTTGATTTTAACAAAAATTGAATTCTTGGGCTTTTTTGATATGCTGAATCTAAACATGTACTTAGATTTTTGATTATGGGCCCAGTTTTCAAGTTGGTTCAAATCAGGATCCAAAATTATTATATTAAGTATTGTGCAATAGCAAGAAATTTTCAATTGCACAGTATTCAGCAATAGCAAGAAATCTTCAATTGCACAGTATTGTGCAATAGCAAGAAATTTTCAATTGCACAGTATTGCGCAATAGCAAGAAATCTTCAATTGCACAGTATTGTGCAATAGCAAATATTTTCAATTGCACAGTATTGCGCAATAGCAAGAAATATCTAATTGCAATTTCAATTGGAGTTATCTTTCTTTGTCCAGAATAGTAGTTGAATCAACAATGTATATTCATTTTTACTACCAACTGATAAATTAAAACAATCTTTACCATTCAGTGATAACAAGCACTTTATTTTACATTTTAATATTTTATGATGTATTTAAATGAGTAGTTATTGTTGCAAACTCCATTAGAAATTTGAATTGAGATCAGTTTTGGAAAAAGGGAAAGGGGGATGTAAAAAAAATGGGGGGGGGGGTTAAATTTTTCTCATTTCAGATTTCATAAATAAAAAAATAAAAAGAAAATTTCTTCAAACATTTTGTTGAGACGATTAATATTCAACAGCATAGTGAATTGCTCAAAGGCCAAAAAAATATTTTAAGTTCATTAGACCACATTCATTCTGTGTCAGAAACCTATGCTGTGTCAACTATTTAATCACAATCCAAATTTAGAGCTGAATCCAGCTTGAATGTTGTGTCCATACTTGCCCCAACCGTTCCGAGTTCAACCTCTGCGGTCGTATAAAGCTGCACCCTGCGGAGCATCTGGTTTTATTTTCTTATAAACCATTATCTTTGAGATATCAGAATGAAATTGACAGATGAAATTTCCATTGATTTCTTAACCTCAGTCTCATGCTACATTTAGATTTAGAATCCAGATTCTGCCTTGGAGGATTTGTTACTGTCATAAATGGAATAAAACATTGTTAAGAATAATCAAATTTTGTGCATCAGCTATGTACTTAGCTGGTCTTCTACTTCTTTCAAAATTAACTTGTGATTTCAATGGTATGTGGCAAAGACAAGTTTTCCAATAGATTGTTTTTAACTGCAAGATACATGTATGTGGTCACTTTTGAACTGTTTAGGTTCTGAATGATAAAGAAATTGCAGCTTATTCCAATTATGGTGACTACCTTTGTGGAGTACTGGTACTACATCATTACCAGGATGTTATGGATCTATTTCCTGACTATATAAACCAATGATCTTAATACTGATATCTTTGGTATCTATACCATGAAGAAGTCAACTCTAAGCATGGTGAAAGATTGTCCCCACTACTGTTATTTGTAATCAATTCAAACTCAATAACATAAATACTAAACCTAGTATTTTATTTTGAACAGACTTTTTGTTGATATCATTATATGTTGATTAGTCCTTACATTTTGTGGATTGAGACATCTAATGTATAAGTCAACCAGTTTGAGACACATTATTGTTGTTCTTTGTATGATTATGAATATCTGAGCCTAAAATTAATGGTGTTGTGAAGGCAGACGTGCAAGATCTGGTTTCTACATTCCTCCTTTTCAGTACTTACTCTTAATCAAGTACCTTATACATGTATCATCTAAAAAAGGTGTAACAGACATTATTTTGACAGATTATTTTTTGGTATCACTCATTTGCAATATATTTCTTTTTCAGTCGAAACCAGTTAGTAGTTATACCTCCATTTATTTGCGAGCTTGTGTCTTTAGAAGTGTTGATAGCTAGTCATAATAAATTAATATCATTACCTGAAGAAATGGGAGTTTTAGACAAATTAATGGAAATAGTAAGTACCAATATTGTAATTTTTAATAAAAAATTTAAAGAAATGTAATTGAAGTTGTACCTAATACAGGTATGTTGGGGGGGAAAATCAGGACTTTTATTATTCTTCAAATCTTTACTTGTCCTATGTCTTAAGCCAATATAATCTAACAAAAAAAACCAGATAGTTGTAAGAGTAAATACATTGTTTAATTAACAGACTGATTTGATGAAAGAAGTGAATTTAAATTATTATTATTATAGTACATGTATAAGGATGTTGGGTAGGCCTGGACAACTGGGTACCAAGCAATATTGTATTTAACTAGTCATACAGTTTTCAACCCAGATACCAGAATCTTCACAGAAAAATTGCACACCTTCTATTATGGAATTGTTTGCGGAATATGTCCAGGAATTATTGATTTTGGGGTCCATAGGTCAAAGGTCAATGTTATTATTACTGATTTCTTTTTTTTTTTAAGATAAAAAAACTCAGGTTTGAACTGATGGAAAGTATTATTTTTTCCCCTAGCATATTTGAACTGATTTTCATTACATGCTTTACTGCTTAAAAAGGTAATCAGTTTCTAAAATAATGAAATTGATTTTCTGTTTCACAAGGTTGTCCAGTGCTAGATTAAATACTGTATCACTTTAGCCACTTAATGGTCCTAATCCCAATGACAAGTGTTTATTAAAATCAAAGGTAATGGAACAACAAATTTTATTAAAATTTCATGTTTCTTTGACATTCCTGTTTGTATATAAGTAAGCTACAAGTACAATCTGTATTTGAATGAAGTATTATTGATATTGACAAAAGAGTGGATTTTTTTTCTTAACATCAATGTAGATATTAAAATATGCATGATACAATGTAAGTACTGCGGTATACATGATAAATTGTAAGTTCTGTGGACCCCTGGTATACATGATATTATTATCAATCTTACCAATAATGTTACTGAAGGAAATCTATTGGTATGATTATCTAAAAGCAGCAATGATGGAAACAATTTAAAAGTATGAAAAATAAGGATATGTTATTGATCAGGGTCAATTTTAGCCTTGCAAAAGTCCACTATTGACCCTTTGAAGAGTTGCTGCAGGGTTATTAAAGCGAAAGTGCCTGGCACTGTGTACACCAGGCATTGGATTTGTCCACTTTCTGGTCAGACATTGCTGCACATTTATACATCCAGAACAGCCAAACAATTTCCCCACTTTAGCAGATTATTATCATTTATAAGTTTTGATTATCATGATTAATTGATCACTTTTAAGTTTCACTATCGGCTACATTTTCACTTTGTTGACGTATTTTAAGTTTTATGCTCATCGTTCAGATGCTAAGTTATTTATAATCAAAATGTTTTCTTTTAACAGGATGTTAGTTGCAATGAAATATCCCAACTCCCCCCTCAGATTGGTGATCTCAAATCATTAAAGTCATTAAATGTTCGGAGAAATATGTTAATAGAATTACCCATAGGTAAGATATAGATTATAAATGTTCACATTTCATGTAAAACAATATGTATCAACATCACTTTTGATAGCATGTTTAAAGGTTAAAGAAAACAGGAATAAGGGAATAAACAAACAAATAACAGATGCACATGAAATAACATAAAACCACATACAGTATCAAAAATTTTATGAAAAAGTAACCACATAATTTTGTCATTGGAGAATAAAGATATCTAACTCATAGATCAGAGCAAGAGATATCTAGTACATGGATCAGGACAAAAGATATCTAATATATAGATCAGAACAAGAGATATCTAATACATGGTTCAGAATAAAAGATATCTAATACACATAGATCAGAACAAGCGATATCTAATACATATAGATCAGAACAAGCAATATCTAATACATATAGTTCAGAACAAGCGATATCTAAAACATATAGATCAGAACAAGCAATATCTAATACATATAGTTCAGAACAAGCGATATCTAATACATATAGATCAGAAGAAGCGATATCTAATACACATAGATCAGAACAAGAGATATCTAATACATATAGATCATAGCAAGTGATATCTAACACATCAAAACAAGAGATATCTAATACATAGATAAGGACAAAAGATATCTAATATACAGAACTGACAGCACAAAAGGTATATAGCACATAGATCAGGACAAGAAATATCTTTTACAAGGATCAGGACAAACGATACATTATACCTAAATCTACACAAAAATAAATATGAAGTCAAAAACTAAATTTACCTATTCTGATATCTCAATTTGTACTACACAATACAATGTAGGTAATTTCATGAATAAAAAACATATTGATAAACAACCTTTAAAAAATACTTATACAGATATTTAATGTTATTTTGAATTTCTGATATCATGTATTAGAGTCATATAATGAATATATATTTTGATATTGTTGCAGAACTCAGCAAATTAAGTTTACGAAAATTAGATTTTTCAAATAATAGAATATCAGTAATACCAACAGCATTTAGGAAAATTGAAACATTAGAGGAAATTCTGTTGGATAGTAACCCATTAACTATGCCACCAGCACATGTAAGTATATCAAACTTAGTGAACAAAAAATGTTCGCAATAGTTTTATTTTATGCATCAATTATTACCTTCCATTTATCTAAATCGGGTACATAGTAAAATGATGTGTGTTATAGGTTATAATTCAACTTACAAAATTACTGTATAAAACATCCATTCAACTTTCTAAAAATGTGTCCTCCCAGGAAATGAGTAATTTTCCAAATTCCTAATAAAGTTATCCCTCTTCTTTTGAATGATATATTGGGGAAAGGGGTGCTATTCTACGTTTTAGTTTGGAAATCATAGATGTCACACTGTTGTGAAAAAAATAAAAGAAATATATCTATAACATATTCAGAAAAAGGAATTATGATAAAAGGCTAGAATATGAGAGTCTAGTTCTTTACCATGCTCTACCTGACAATGAGTAAAAATGTACAGTTAGATCTTGGTTTCACAGAACTTGTGGATTGTGATCTCATATAATATCAAAATATATCAATTTTAAATTACAGTTATGTACAAAAGGAAAGAAACACATTATGAAATACTTACAAATAGAAGCAATAAAAGAAGACCGTAGAAGAGGTGTTCTAAATGAAGCAGAAATGAAACGTCTCGTCAGAAAGTCTCTTCCAGTAACACAGTAAGTTTCTCGGGAAGAAATCTACACATTTCACTCAGATATTTCTTTTACTTTTATATATTGCCTTGAAATTATATAGATAATACAAAATTAAAATGGCAGAAAAATATAAAATGTTGACTTAAATTCATATAAAAATAATAAGACGATATGATTGCCAATGAGACAACTCTCCACATGAGACCTAATGACACAGAAATTAACAATAATAGATCACAGTATAGCATTCAACATGAATGTCAATTTTTATAAAATCCTTTTTATAGTCTCACTATTATCAAGAAGTTAACTTTTCTTTGAACCTTTATACAGATGTTTTAAAATAATGACCATGATTTTTTTCAAATATAATTTTTTATACGACCGCAAAATTTGAAAAATTTTTCGTCGTATATTGCTATCACGTTGGCGTCGTCGTCGTCGTTGTCGTCCGAATACTTTTAGTTTTCGCACTCTAACTTTAGTAAAAGTGAATAGAAATCTATGAAATTTTAACACAAGGTTTATGACCACAAAAGGAAGGTTGGGATTGATTTTGGGAGTTTTAGTCCCAACATTTTAGGAATTAGGGGCCAAAAAGGGCCCAAATAAGCATTTTCTTGGTTTTCGCACTATAACTTTAGTTTAAGTAAATAGAAATCTATGAAATTTTGACATAAGGTTTATGACCACAAAAGAAAGGTTGGGATTGATTTTGGGAGTTTTGGTTCCAACAGTTTAGGAATTAGGGGCCAAAAAAGGGCCCAAATAAGCATTTTCTTGGTTTTCGCACTATAACTTTAGTTTAAGTAAATAGAAATCTATGAAATTTTGACATAAGGTTTATGACCACAAAAGAAAGGTTGGGATTGATTTTGGGAGTTTTGGTTCCAACAGTTTAGGAATTAGGGGCCAAAAAAGGGCCCAAATAAGCATTATTCTTGGTTTTCGCACCATTACTTTAGTATAAGTAAATAGAAATCTATGAAATTTAAACACAAGGTTTATGACCATAAAAGGAAGGTTGGTATTGATTTTGGGAGTTTTGGTCCCAACAGTTTAGGAATAAAGGGCCCAAAGGGTCCAGATTTAAACTTTGTTTGATTTTATCAAAAATTGAATAATTGGGGTTCTTTGATATGCCGAATCTAACTGTGTATGTAGATTCTTAATTTTTGGTCCCGTTTTCAAATTGGTCTACATTAAGGTCCAAAGGGTCCAAAATTAAACTTAGTTTGATTTTAACAAAAATTGAATCCTTGGGGTTCTTTGATATGCTGAATCTAAAAATGTACTTAGATTTTTTATTATTGGCCCAGTTTTCAAGTTGGTCCAAATCGGGGTCCAAAATTAAACTTTGTTTGATTTCATCAAAAATTGAATAATTGGGGTTCTTTGATATGCCAAATCTAACTGTGTATGTAGATTCTTAATTTTTGGTCCCGTTTTAAAATTGGTTTACATTAACGTCCAAAGGGTCCAAAATTAAACTAAGTTTGATTTTAACAAAAATTGAATTATTGGGCCTCTGTGATATGCTGAATCTAAACATGTACTTAGATTTTTGATTATGGGCCCAGTTTTCAAGTTGGTCCAAATCAGGATCCAAAATTATTATATTAAGTATTGTGCAATAGCAAGAAATTTTCAATTGCACAGTATTCAGCAATAGCAAGAAATCTTCAATTGCACAGTATTGTGCAATAGCAAGAAATCTTCAGTTGCACAGTATTGTGCAATAGCAAATATTTTCAATTGCACAGTATTCTACAATAGCAAGAAATATCTAATTGCACAATATTGTGCAATAGCAAGAAATTCCAATTGGATTTCAATTGGAGTTATCTTTCCTTGTCCAGAATAGTAGTTGAATCAACTTAAATCATTGTTTTATACAATATACAATGTATATTCACTTTTACTACCAACTGATAGATTAAAACAATCTTTACCATTCAGTGATAACAAGCACTTTTTTTACATTTTAATATTTTATGATGTATTTAAATGAGTAGTTATTGTTGCAAACTTCATTAGAAATTTGAATTGAGATCAGTTTTGAAATAAGGGAAAGGGGGATGTGAAAAAAAAAATTGGAGGGTCAATTTTTTTCATTTCAGATTTCATAAATAAAAAGAAAATTTCTTCAAACATTTTTTTGAGAGGATTAATATTCAACAGCATAGTGAATTGCTCAAAGGCAAACATTTTTTTTAAGTTCATTAGACCACATTCATTCTGTGTCAGAAACCTATGCTGTGTCAACTATTTAATCACAATCCAAATTTAGAGCTGAATCCAGCTTGAATGTTGTGTCCATACTTGCCCCAACCGTTCAGGGTTCAACCTCTGCGGTCGTATAAAGCTGCGCCCTGCGGAGCATCTGGTTGTATCATTTAATTACACTGGACAATGAAAGCCACAACATGTACTTTATTAATTGAATGATTTGACCATGGTGGGTAAACTTATGACCTCTATTACCAATATAGCTCATACCTAGGTGTTTAAATCAATCATTTAAGTAGATATGATTTTGCATTGATTTATTTACTGGAAATGTTTGTTTTTCACTGCATTTATAAAGCTTGTGGCAATCAATATTCTAGGAAATCAAATGTTGGTTCAATGTCACTGGGTGTAATTGCATTTTTATATATAAATAAAAGGAGATGTGGGGAAAACATCAATATTATTGATAAATCAAACCAACATTGCAAACTTAAAAAATTATCTCAAGGTATACAAATGGTCTATAATGATAGACAGGTGTCTTCGTAAAATGTCAAGCCCATCTTTTTACTAGATAAATTATTAATGAATTGAAAATAAAATTCCAAATTTCTAAATTAACAAAAAGAAAAACACACAAACAGGGCCGTAACTAGGTTTCGAATTCAGGGGAGGCAGGGGTTTTGGACCGCTGATTGAGGCCCCTTAGAGATTTTTTTCTCGCAGTAAAATGGCTAAAAATGACCCGTTTTCCTTCGATTTACTTACTTTAAGAAACATCAGTATTGCTTGAACCTGGAAGCAATTTTTATGCAAAAACAAACTGAGATTGCTGTTTCGGGGTAAGCCAAAGCTCTGTCTTGAAGGCCATACTTTGACCTATAATTATTAACATTAAATAAATTGTGACCACAGATTTTGTTCTCAATATGGCTAAAAATCACCCGTTTCCCTTCGATTTCCTTACTTTAAGAAACATCAGTATTGCTGGATCCTGGAAGCAATTTTTTATACAAACAATTATTATTTGTATTAAAGATATTTTTGTTAGAAATCAAACTGGTAAGTTAAAAAAACATAAAGCAAGATCATAGAAAGCAAGATATTTTTTTGTAGAGGACCTTGAATTTTAATATTATTGAAAGCTGAACAGACATGTATATAACTACAACCAGGGACTTTCTAAACTAGTATATACTTAGTATAGAAAGTCTCTGCTTCAACAAATGGGAGTGTTTAACTACTAAGGCATTGACCATAATGTTCTCGTACAATCGGCCGGGAGACGTTAAAAAAATGACACCACAGCTGATTCAGCCGGTAACGAATTTTCAATATCATAAAAGATTCACAATACAAATGGAACTTCCTCTGCTTAATGGAGCCCCCAAATAAATGTGAATAGTTAAGTTTTATTCAAATTTGTTGAAAGCAAAGTTTCATATGTGTTCTCGTTCGAATACTGAATAAAAGACGGACGGCCACACGAAAAATAAAATACTGAAACGGTTCACTTTCGGTAAAAAATCCGGAAAATGACAGATATATCACGTATCATGATAACACTGTTAAAACTGTCAACTTGTGTTGTTTATAATATAAATTCAAGTTCTTCGTGCACATATTGTCAACATTTCATTTTATTACTTCAAAAAAAAAATTTTGTGTAGAAAATTCAGGGAAGGCAGTTGCCTCCCCTGCCTCATAGGCATTTACGGCCCTGACAAAGCTACAACCCTCTGATGATACTGTTTATTATGGAGAGGGACATTATCGTGACGTTATGCCAACTATTTCAACCTTCCATTCTTTATATCAACCATTTACATTAGAATTTGAATATATGTATTAAATGTTTGTTTTGATATTACAGAACATCAGATGAATTCCGAAACATCTTGGAATCTCCTGAGAAATGGAAACGTCACACAGTTCTGAGTAGTGATTCCGGCTACAGTACAACAGATAGTATAGAGAAATGTGGATGGTCAGCCTCAGATGTACGTACAAAATGGAAACAAAAGAAAATATTATATATACACTCAGCAGCAAAATTAACTTTAATTTACAAAACAACTGCTACTACAACTCTCTAACAAATTAAAAAAAACAGATGCACATTTAAAGCTTCTTATCCTGTAATCTCCATAAAAAGGATGTGCATGGTCACATGGACAGTTTCTTGTCATCACAAGAAATACTGCAGCTAGACTACAATTATCAATCACTTTTATTTTAAAAGGAATATGAGATAGTAGTTATACAAATTTAAAATGATCTCTCAGCTTGCATGACTATTAGTTCTTTTCAAGCATGTTATTGTGTTATTGTTCTTTGTTGAATGTTACTTTGAAAGTATTATTTAAACTTGTTATTAAAATAGATTATCTTTTTAAAAACCCACATCAAATAAATAAACAAATTGACCAATTTGAGATCAATTTCAATAAAGTTTCATTTAAAAAGCATGGTAAGACTCACTTTGCCTAAAGTATGCACTTCTGCGATTCTGTAACACTTCTTTTTAAATTTGAAAACATTTTAATGGAAATATAACCCATATTTTGAAGTAGACTTTGTAACAAATCATTTCAAATAAAATTAGTTAAAAGCTTTGCCTAATTTTATCTTCACTTGGTAAGGTAAAGTGTGTTACTGTGTGCAAAGTAATACACATATTTATATACAAATCTAAGTTCCTGAAGATAAATGGGGTCTTGAATAATGACACTAGGCTATATATAGCATCTTAATTTGAGAAGTGACATTCAGTTGGCAGATGTTAAGCACCTCTGTACATTGTAAATATACCTAAGATTCTGGAATCTTAAGTAAGTTATAACTGAAAAAAAAAATAGTAATTCAAGATGTTAAGAAGCTTGATAACATATCTAAATCTATTCTTGGATAGGAATATAATGCTATGTGATGGGTAACTGTTGATGAAATTAGTTTTATAAAATTACTTGGTGTCTTCAATATTGTAAACAAATATACATATAAACTGGTTATAAATGCCGTGCAGTTAGCTTTTCATTGTTGTGACTGAAAAAGTATTCATTTATGAAAAGTTCGTAAATTAATAATTTTTGAAGATAATAAGTAAGTTAAAGACTGAAGTCTGTTTATTCAGAAAAATTAAAAGTGGGGAGCTGTAGGCAATCAAAAATTTGGTTTAGAACTTATGGTAAGGATAACCTTCCAAATAGAAAGTACACCTCACAAAGTGCCTTTCAACACAACATATGTATTTTCTTTTCTGGAACTTATTCTTGCATAGTATAATTGCCTGAAAGATGGATAGAAATTTCTTAACTTTATTAAATTTGAAATAGAAAGTAACACTTTGCCATGAATGAATACCTTTTCAGTGTTGTATTTGATGTAGCTTTCCATTCTGTGTATGCATGCTTCTTTATTTCTACTTGTTCCTCTAACAGGCTAACAGTGATTTGGAACGAGCCAATATGCTTGCCTTACGTTCAGCTGAAATGCTTAAGGATCACAGAGTACCAATTAATGGTCACATGCAGTCGCCTCCACAGGTGTATCCTAGAAAATCAGAAAATAGCCCATCGTCAAACCCAGAGTCAGTTAAAACAAGTGTTCCTCAAAATACCTATGGGCAATATGGCAATAATTATAAAGACAGTACTGGTCATTATAACAATACAGATTATCAAAGCAATAATGTGAATGGACCAGTGATGTACCGATCCAATTCAAATTCATCAAATGAAAATCAAAATTATAGCCAGAATACCTATAATAACTCTCCAGTTTATTCACAGTCTAGTGCTATTTATTCACAGAATAATGAAGTTACAAGTCCAACTTCCAGCAGACAGCAACCTCAATACTCTTCCCAATCACCCAATAACCAACAGCAGTATGGACAGTATGCGACTAACAATGGCCAGCACTCAGAATCAAAATATACACCACTGTCTCCTACACAAAGTAGATATACCAACTCACCAAACACCTTTCAGTACACATCACAATTAAATTTGGGACAGAATGTTAACTATAGGGTGAAACCGTCTCCTGTTGTCACTGATCAACACTATAGTCCAGAAGCCAGTCCTACTTCTCCAAGGACACCAAAAACTCCAACGCCAGGATATTATCAATCTGGACAAGTGTATTCTCCAACCTATGGAGGTTACTCAACTGGATCCAATTCACCGAATGCACCAATAACACCAGGGACTCCTAAAGACATGGAGAATGAAATATCAAGGGTCAGTGTGCCTTTTTTGTATAAATTCATGCTGATTTGCATTGAATAGTATATCGAGGAAACCCATTTGAATAAATACCCCAATTTCCTTTATGCTTCACTACTCATATGATGATTTACACTTGATGTAATTATCAAATTTTACTGGAATGTTTAAAATCATAATATAAGGAATTTTGAAACTATGAATAGTGGTAAAATCTGCTTTGTTGGTTTGTATTAATTTCTTAAATGTTGACTTGAAATTTGATATTGGAAATGTCAAATAGCAAAAAAAATAAGGAATTAGATAAATGGATAAATTGGTTGAAGAATTATTTATTGATGATCTCTCCATATATCGATATGGTCACTAGATCTAATAACAAAATTGTCAGTTCATATTTTTGGGGTATTTTCATATATTTTTATAGTTCATGTCTGACATTTAAACAAACAAGAGCTGGTTTACAAGAGAACTGCTTAAAGTAATACACATAATTATTGTTTGCAAGTATGAGTTTGTTTGCATGGATGGTATTTTTAATATCAGATTTTGCATCAGTATTATTCTTTTAAGTTCTTTTTCTTTACATCTTCCTACTTTTAAGTTGTTTGCTAATGTTGAATTTGTTGACTATATATTTTTCTTGGTCAAAGATAAGGTGGTGAGTATAGTTACAACACATTAGATATAAGTTTTGAAGGCACTAAATGTGTCATATATGGAAATATGATATTACTGCTCCTTTGTATATTTCTGATATTCTAAATAAACACAATGACTTGTTTGTAAGCACTTGTTTCAGGTTCATTGTGTGTTTAAACTGGTGACAGCAGAGCTTTTTAAAACCATGCAATGATAAAAACGAAAAAATAATAAATGCAAAATCTGAAAATTGCAAAATTTGTATTCAATATAAACAGTAATATTATATCTGTCAAGTTTGAAAAACAGTATTACAACTTTGAAAGGATTTTCTTTCTGTAACTGAAATATGAAATATAGGTGTTTCACTTACATTTTAAGAGAATGAGATGAACATCTTGTTCACATATCTCAATAACATTTTGACTATTTGATTGAGTTTTTCTATGAAAGTTGACTTGTAAATTCTATTACACTTTATGTAAAAAGATTAACCTAATTAAAAAGAATTAATGATTTTTTACCATGGAAAGCTTTACCCAATTCTCTAAGAAATTGTTTTAAGTTACCTAACTTAAAAGTTCTACTATATCCAACCTGTAAGTTTCAGACTATAGATAGACTCCCAACAGACCCTATACCTATATTTAATTTCTCACTAGGAATTACAAAGACAACAGGCTGACTATAACAGGAAGAAACAACAAGCAGAACAAATAAGAATGCAACATGAAGAAGAATGTAGAAGACAAGAAGAGGAAGAAGACAAAGAAAAAAGAAGACGTGCGGCCCACAGAGTACAGGAAGAACAAAGAATGTTATTAGAAAGACAAATGGAAGAAGAGAGACAGAGGGAGGAATCAAGGTTTGTAGAGAAAAGACAACAAATTGTTAAAACATTTTTGATGTGAAAATTCTATTTTTTATGTCTTTTAAAAAGAGATGTAAAAATTAAACCTGTAAATATAAAGGTTAACATCGACCTTATTGCAGATGAATTTTGAATAATAAGTGTTCTTCAAATATTTTCAGAGAATTTATTTGCCCTGGAAATGTAGATGATATTGAAAATCATCTCTTGTATGTACAATTCTCATCAGAGTCTAATGAACTTTGTTTGAATGGTTTTACATTAGTCATTTTGGGGCCCAAAAAAACTTGCTGATCGGTGTGAACCAAGGCTCTGTGTTGAAAGCAGTACTTTGTCCTATAATTATTTAATTTTTATGCCCCACCTACAATAGTAGAGGGGCATTATGTTTTCTGGTCTGGGGGTCCGTCCGTCCGTCTGTTCGTACGTCCTGCTTCAGGTTAAGGTTTTTGGTCAAGGTAGTTTTTGATGAAGTTGATGTCCAATCAACTTGAAACTTAGTGCACATGTTTCCTATGATATGATCTTTCTAATTTTAATGCCAAACTAGAGTTTTTACCTCAATTTCAGGGTCCACTGAACACAGAAAATGGTAGTGCGAGTGGGGCATCCATGTACTTGGGACACATTCTTGTTACACATTGTAACTTGGAGGGAGAGTTGTCTCTATGAGTTTATATATTTTTGTCGATGGACATTGGCTACATGAAGCATTCTTATTTTCAATTATATTTGAATAATTGAACATAGTGGACTACAATAATTCAGTTGAACAATTCATACTTGGTAAATAGCCCTATTTACAATAGATTTCACTGCAAGCAGCACCCATTGAAAAATAAGTATAACACAATTTGATTTGAATATTTCTATAATGTATACCGCTTTAAATACAATTTTATATTTCTCAGATTACAAGAAGAAAGAAGACAGCAGGAAGAAGCTCACCGAAAAGAGGAACAAAGGAAAAGAGAAGAAATCAGATCATTGGAAGACCAAAAGAGAAAAGAAGAAGAACATAAACAAAAACAAGAGGCCCAACAATACAAAGTGGAAAATAAGTATGTTTAAATCTCAACTTCATATTGTTTTCATGTTATCACAAACACGACATTTTAAATTTATGAATGTAAGGGAACTAAAATTCAAATAGACATATTTGTGATAGTAATTTCATTTTGCAGAAATTTGAAAGAATGCATTCTTTTCTATCTGCAATGGCCTGCCTCTTGTGCCTTTGTAAAGCTTTTGAATACTAATCCGCTGATTAACTGAAACAGTTTGTCTGTATAACATATGAAAAATTACATGAAACACCTTAAACACAAATTTCATTGTTGTATTCCTGTTATATAAATGTAATGTCATAACTTCATCGAAAAATATAATGATTTGATAATTTTGCAAGAATGTGTATTTATTATATGACTTTTGTCTGTCATTCATGTCAGTAACACATTGCATGTCATGTTTTCTGTTTCCCAAATTCATAGAAACATGAGACTGAAGTATGAATTCATTATTACTAATTTATATCATCCTAGTGCAAGTTTCAGCAATGGCTTGCATGAAATTAAATGAAGAAAATATGTCTGCTTAAATAAATTGCTTTTGTATCTAGGTATAACTCACCATACATCATGGACGGCTTTAATGCATGGCTTAGGTAAACACAAAAGTGTGAATTGAAAAAAATCTTGTGTTTGCACAATAGATACTACTGAAAAGATGGAAAACACTCAAATATTTTCACTCCTTTTATTTTCTTTTCAAAGGATTATTAGCAAAAATAGAACTATCTAAAATTCTTGTGTGAAATCACACAGATTAATTTTAAGACTTTGGATTGTCCTGAATTAATTTTGTGTAGAAAATTACCATTTTAAAGTTTCATATTTCTTGTTTGGAATATAATACATTTGCTATAACATGATTGACATAGTCCTTGCCTCCAGAACACTGACAGTTAATGCAGGTTAATTTATACTCCAAATACTGTTTGTCTTATTGATGAAAAGTTTACAGGAATTGTGTGTTTATAATTGACATTAATTTTTAAAAGCAATTCTAAGCATCCTGTCAGTGGTTATCTATTGGACTTAAATGTCAATCACTTTTGAGGGAATCTGTCCTTTGAGCAGACAGTATGGTATTTAAAGCTTTGAATGCTGTTTTAATTTTGTGTGCTGAAATGCAATCTGCTTCAGTCATTTTGTTTTTCACATCTGCAAGGAAATTGAAACCACGCTCAAGAACACTAGACAATGTTTCAAGGTATGATTTGTAGATGGAATGGCTTAACACACGAGTTGGGTTTAGATAACCGCTTTGTTTCTGCATGTGTTTCCTTCACGTTGGTTAATTGGTAACATTGTAGTATCATTTCCATTGGTCATTCATGTTTCATTCTCATTGTGTGTAGATAGACTTAATTTATATCACTTGCATAACATTTTTGTTTGAGTATCTAAAAGTAAGATTTTTTTCTGTCTTTCAAATGAAACACAAGCATGTGAATTTGCTTTTGAAAAAAGAGTGAAAAAAATGGTAATTTCGTAAAAAAATCTCTTTTCAGATGGACCTTAATGAACTTCTTCAAGAAGGCTAATGAAAATTAAACTTATATCTTCTCTCCTTGTACAGATCATTCTCCTATTTAATATATATTTTGTGTGCAAAAGTGCATTGTGGGTATAACCTCAAAGATTGTAAATACTTGTATATAATGAATCTTTAATATATCAGTGTGGCTGTCCAGTTCTTGCTTCAGACTTTCCCTTAAATAACTGGCTGTCCAGTTCTTGCTTTAGACTTTCCATCAATGCCCTATGTTAAGTCTTTGATCCTGATATATTTTGATAAGTAAGGTGAGTTATCAATATAAGTGAGTTTCCATGTAAACCATTAATACTTATACATACTGTTGATTTTTTCATCACTGCCAATCATACCTTGTGTTAACGGTGCCAATTCTCCAAAATTTACAAAGACCATTGAACTCTCTCAAAATTCAGGAAATAATAAATGATTTAATTTCATTTTAATTTTTTGGGACCATAGTATTTTAATGAGAATTGGCACCAATCTATTTGCCATCTGCTTGCTAGTATCTATTGTTGCATGAGGACTGTAGCATGCTGTTTATTTACAGTTATGGGCATAACCAAGGTTGGCATGACAGACCAGGGATCAGATATAATGGACATACGGCAGAATCCTTTGGCATGCAATATAGGTACTGTGTCTGAGGAGGGTTTCAATTAATTGCAAAAATACTTATGAATAGATGTAAAGGTTTTGACTACAGATACTGTATTTCTGAATCAAACAAATACTTATTTTTCCCTGAATGGTATTGAAAGGTTTCAAGGCTTTGATGCATATTTATATATTTCTTAGATTTCACAAATTTTTATAGTAAACTGAATGCATTAGTGCAGTGTCTGTACATGATTAAGATGTCCTTGTGCCTGCTAGAAGTAGATATATTAACTTTCCACTCAGTGACTAATTTGTGTGTGGGTGTGATCAACTCATAAGTTATTATAACCTTGTTATAGAAACTTGAATGGTTTTAATTTTGATGAAGATATGATTACAAAGACACCATATTGTTTCTTGCATTTGTGCATTTACACTTAACTAACAGAGAATGTTTATAAATGAAATAACATCTGAGTAAGGTAATTACTTAGGATATTAACTTCCCTCTAGATTAAATGTTTGACTTGTTATGTCAGAATGCAGCAAGTCGTAATAATACTACTTAAGAAAGCTGGCTTGTCATGTTTTGGAATTTTGGTCAGATTTTCGGAATCCTCTGGTTTTATCCATTTGAATGCATTAACAAATTTCCCCCCGTGACCCCCACTTTTCTTTTTATAATTCTTTTACATGTATAGTTTTAACAGGGCTCGACATTAACGCTTGTCCGATTGTCCGGGACAAGTGGACACAGGTGTCGGGCAAGTAGATTCACCATACTACTTGTCCGATGGGACAAGTGAAAAATCAAGGTCAGATAAAAATAGATCAAATTCAAGACTTATACATTCCCAAAAATATGAATGATTGTTTTATTGACCATACTTAATGAAATAATTATTCATTGATTGAACCAGAGACATATAAAACTTGTATAATATGTCTCTGATTTGGAGTTTTGAACATGCTGGCAGCCATTGACCAGGGGGATATAAGTAAGGGGAAAGAAACCAATGTTTATGTATCTTCTTAGTATAGCTTCCTTGAATTAGGAGCACCTCCATATGGAGTTTTACCTAAACTTTAAGATATTAAATTAAAGTATGTTTCATTTGATTTTGCTTTTATGCATAACAATACATTAAAAAAGGTTTTATTTGATAAGATCTATGATATAAAAATTTAAGATGAAAAAAAAAAAAATCTAAAAAGGCAGATTTTTTTGTAAAATGTGTATGTACTTCATGATCATATATATCAATGTATATACAAATCAAAATAAATTGTAAAAGCTTGTTTTGACATCATCAATAAATTAAAAAGGTTTACTCATATACATGTTCAAGGTGGCCAGGTGTATTTACGTCCTTGGTTTAACCCATACCACTACTAAAGAATGAATAGGTCCATAGGGGAACGTAGTGGTTTGGGAAGAAATGATGATTTAATGATTGACAAATGATAGTGACATTGAGTCAGAGAACACAGTCTTGCAAAAAAACTTTCATTCTGAAATAATGAAATGTACTTTGATGCGGTATTCATATAACATTACAAAATGCTCCTTTTATTAGGTACAATCAAAGCCCAAGTGTTATTATTGCATAAATCATCAATATGTTAGATTTTCAATTATGAATTCGGACAAGTGAGTTAAGAGTTCGGACAAGCTGATTTTCTTGCCACTTGTCCGAAGGGACAAGTTAGAAAAAATGTTAATGTAGAGGCCTGTTTAAGCTGTCTGTTAAAGTCTTTTAAAATTTTAATTAACTTTTAATAGTTTTTGAGGATTTTAACTTGTCAATGATAAAGCTATGAAAAGTCAAGAGAGAATATTTTCCCGCCAAAATTTCAATGGCTAATATATTGAAAACAAGCACGGTGACCTATTTTTTTTTTTTTTGCTCTTTGGATTCCTTTATTAATCCCCTATCAATATAAGCTAGTGTTTTGAAAAGCTAATTACTTTGAAACTGAGAAGCCAACTTCCTTAATACAACTCATTCTTTATTAACATTTCCATGTTGTACGACTAAAATATATAAGTTTGCTGTGTTTCTATTGATGTTGTTATCTTGATTATATGTGTATTTAAGTTTTCTCTTTTTGGTTGTTTTCACTCTAATACTAATTATTTTTCAGTTCTTACTATTTAGTTCTTGCCTCCTTCACTGAGTGATTTGACTTGCTTCTTTATGCTATGTAAACCACCCTGGATGCCTGCCCACTTAACTCAGCTGTTGCTTTGCTTAAGCTTCAATTCAGAATACAAATTTCTGCATTATATTTAGCAGTTTCACTCAGAAAAGATTGATAAAGAGGATATTTATGTTATAAATTTAGTGGAATTTTTGGATATTTATTGTACTAGCAAAAATTAGTATAGAAGATGCATTTGTTTCCAAAATGTTCATTGAAAATAATTATGCCAAATATATTGAGATTATAAAAAATGAGATAGCTATACATGCTATATAACAAACCATGAAGTTTCAGTTGATAAGAACTTATCTGTTCATGTAAAATCATATTATTTAGTTTTTATTCAGCAAGTCAATAAACCACAATCGCAAACATTTTTTTTGAGACACCTAAAATAGAAGTGAAATAAGATAAGCCTATCTGTGGTACAAGTTTTGAAATATTACCACTTTTGAAAGTATTAAGCACATGGTTATATATAATTGGATAATAAATTTTCTGATGAATTAAGCATTTAATTTTAACATTTTGTGGTGTTTGAGAATTTAACACAATTTTGCATGCTATGTTTTTGGTAATGGATAACCAAGACCGTATTTGGATGGTCCATGATTGTTGGTTGTATCTTGCAGAAAACCAGGTATCAAAACGTCAAGTCTCAACAAGGAGGACAAGAAACCTTCAAATTCTACTCAGTACCGGAGAACTGTCTCGGACACAGCCAAAAAACTTCAACAGCCTGCTATTAAAAAATCAAACGTTGTAAAAAAGTAAATACAAACATTCAGTTCATTGATTGAAACTTGCTGTAATGGTGTAATCACTTGGTGGAATACCTGAATTAGATTTCTTATATTTCAAAAAGATCCATACTGAAAAGGGTGTTCCAGATGCTCCTAAGAAAGTGGTTGCAATCAAGGAAACATAAATTTAACATACATAAACTAGGGTCTTTTTTGAGTAAGAGTTGTTAAAAAAAGAAGAAATGTGTGAATCAAAATTAAAAATTTGAAGTCATTATTTTAATCCAACAAAAATCTATGTTTTAGGCATTCATTAAAGTACTTGTATGGCACTGTATGAAAATGTCTACAATGGCAAATAAGAAAGTAGTGAGTTCAGATGATTTCAACAGTTATAATATTAAAAATAATTGGTTAACATATTTTTCTAACACTTGGTTAATCATAGGCGGATCCAGGGGGGGGGGGCCCTGGGGGGCCCGGTCCCCCCCTTCCGTGGGAAAAATTTGGTTGATTATATAGGGAATCACTGAAGCATGACTGGAGCGGCCCCCCCTTAGGTCAGTCAGCGGGCCCCCCCTTAGGCAAAGTTCTGGATCCGCCACTGTTAATGAGTAAGAAAGAAAAATTGAGGCTGGTTTGCCAAAAGTTTTTTGAACAGCATTGTAGTTTGTTGTTTTAGTTTCACTCAAGATATCAGTAGCAAGTTTCAAGTAAAAGTATATGTTTCATCCAATATTAACAAAGAAGTTCCAGGGTGGTCAAATTTGTGATTTTCACTTGCTTCCTTTAACAGCTAGGAGTGCATTCTAATACATTGGTTTGATTTAACTAGATAGACTACATATATAGTTCAGTCTGATAGAATACACAGCAAAATTAGTAGTAGTTAAGCCAGATATATCACAAAAGTATAGTCAAAACATTTATGGCAAATGAAAGATAATGGAATGGATACCTAATAAGTTAAAGAATTTGAAAATGGAATGAAATTTTTAGTATAGGTTTTATAATCTTAACTACATTTTAAACTTTTCAGTTATTATTTTGGGAAGTTTTACTATTTTTTGCTTGTTGTAATTTTTAATTATCCAAGTTTTTATTCTTTTTCACACCCTAATATTATTTCCTCTTTTAATTTCTTCAGTTCTTTTAACACTGTTGTCTTTTGTTTATATGTTTTATGTTCTTTAATAGTACACGTTTTGTTGTAAAAATTGCTATTTGACATATTCCATTTGCAGTGGACCACTTAGCCCTTCTTCATCGAGTCCTTCTACACCATTGATATCACCAAGTCCAAGCCCAAGGTCATCAGTTAGTTCTGCAGGACCAAGTCCAGCCTCTTCAATAACTTCTTTGAATAAGGACCCTAAGAGTGCTGGTGGTTCTATACCAAGAAGGCCTAGAACAATTGATAAAAATCCTGTTCCATCCACACGGCCATCACATGGAAATGTGTCTCGACCGTCTACAACGTCAACATTGCAATCTAGTCGTACAACATCCCGGACAACAGTAGTGACAAATAGTGCTGTGAAAAAGAATCATGTGACACCTGTTAGTAATATTACTTTCAGTACCAATATTTACAATCTGTTGAAAATAAAAAAAAGTATGTTTAGAATGCATGACAGAAAAATATTTGACTAAAAGTTAGTTTCTCCTGTGTTTGTATAGGCATGTGCCTTGAAATTTGCCTCAAGGCATATTTTACTTTCTGTTTTGGTATCTTCTTACTTTTGTGTAAAAACAAAATTGATTATAAAGTACAAACATGTGGTGCAAATGTTTTACTGCATACAAATTTCTTTGAAATGATAATTGGGAATCCTTCTATAAGAGTTGTCTTTGGTTCTGATAAGTTGATTTAAAGCTGATGAATTAAGAGTGTAAATTGGCATTTCATTCATAGAAGCAGGTTTTGAACTTTTTAATTATTTATTATTGTTTATTAGTAGCTGTGTAATCTAGTATACTGATATAGTTATTATTATAGTCACTGATTTGTCCTTTAGGGAGTTTGGTGTTTATTGCACATCTTTCATAGACTCAGTTTAATTTATTTATAATTTTTGTGGACCTACTGCAAGTAAGAACTTAATGTTTTGTGGTTATGTCTATTGATTTATTATGTTTGTCTAACATCTTTTAAATTTGATTGATTGATTTGTGTTAAACACCACTTTCAGCACTTGTGTGCTATTTCTTCATGGTCAGTTTGTTCTGTTGGAGATGGCCGGAGTGCCAGGAGAACGGTAGAACTTTGTTAGGCAAACTTAAAATTCTAGTCAACAAGATTTGAGTCGAGCATACCTGCCATGTGCAGGATTCAAACTCAAAACCTCAGTTGAACTACATTTGAACTTTTGTGGATAGATGTTTCATTTGCAATCAATCCATATCTCCTAATTTTTATAGACAATACAAGTAGAAAGGGTTTTGATGATCGATCAATATGGAACCTAAAAATTCATCATATATTACTATTGCAGGAAGAAGAGTTCCGACAGAAACACCAACAAATGAAAACACAAACACAAGTGGAATCCCAGAAAGCCAAAAGTCAATTAGAATCGTCAACATCTAGACCGGTAAGGTATAATTGTTTTAGGAAAATTGGCACTGAAAATATTTGAAAGATAAATATTTAGGACACATCAGTATAGCAGTATAGTATGAAAATCAAAACATACTGTATACATCAATTGTGAAAATAGAACTTAGACAAAGGTTTAAAGATCAAATTAAAAGTCAGTTAAAAAAAGAAATATAAAACTGTTGACTCTAACACATTAATATTTCAGCTATGAAAGAGTTGTTTTGCAGAACTAATTTTTGTAAAGTATAAGATGAAAAAATAAAACATTCATTTTATTCTTTGGTTTTCAATAATATTAATGCTACCAATTACATCTTTAAAGTGCTGTTAAGATGTGTGTTCATATGTATGATATTTAGAGTGAGGGACCCATATTCGCTGCATAATTCATTCATTTCCACTTACATCCGACCTACATTCGAAAATTTGGAACTTTTTATGTAGGTTTCAGAAATTTAACTATATGAAAAAAATGTTTGATAAAGGAATAATCTTCAAAACATTGGTTAATTGTTCCAAAAACGAACACAAACACCAGAGGAAATCAAGTTGTTCGTGTACCATGGGGAACTCATTTTCGCCGCAATGTATGATATGACCAACCTTATTACCCTGCTATATTATAAAAACAAATGTTTGCAATTACATGAATAAGCTTGAGAGATCATTCCTGTACGATTTTTTCTCACAAATATTTTACTTTAAGACTGCGCATGATTGCCATATAAATCTTGCATAATTGCCAAAATCGTTGAAAAACAACTGCATATTTCTTTATATGTGCAAATAGCCTTGAAAATGGGGTAAAGAGGAATATCAACAGCTTGAACATTACAAGCAGCCTTTACCATCTATTTAGGCAAGTATTGGGTAAAGGCACACAAATTTTACAGAAAAAAATAGCAAAACGGCGAAAATGTGTCCAAGGCGAATATGCGCCACCCACTCTACACAAGCCTTTTTTTTTTAACAGAAGAAAAAAATACAAAAGAATAAAACATGTATAAATAATTGTATTTTATTCTTATTTCCAGAGAACTTCAATGTCAACTACAGTGCCAAGGTCTACAAACTCGACTCTCAGTAAAAGAGGTGGAACAGGTATATACATTGTATTAATGAGATATGTCTTTTCGGGTATGAGTGAGAATGCTGTTGTATAATACTATGTCTTTTCATTGTGATTATCTATAGAGATAAGGAATTATGGAGTTACGGGTAATAAATGAGAATGTGGTTATGATTAGATGGTAAACATGATAATATTATATCATTTTGATTATTGTCCCTGATATCAGCTTTTAATATATATTACTGCAGACAATATTGAAAAAAAGAACTTTTATTCATATCATATGATAAATAATAACATAGATATAAAAAGATTCGGTTTGAGTGATGAGACAACTCTCGATCCAAATCACAATTTTTAAAAAGTTAACAATTATAGGTCAAAGTACCACCAGCAAATGAAGCCTTGGCTCACACCAAACAGCAAGCTATAAAGGGCCCACAAAATGACTAAAGTAAAACAATTCAAACAGGAAAACCAACGGTCTAATATATATAAAAAACAAGAAATGAGAAACACATATGAACCACATCAACAAACAACAACCACTGAACAACAGGTTCCTGACTTCGGATAGGTGCAAACAAATACAGCAAGTTTTAACGTTGAGTGAATGAATGTTTTACAATATTAAGACAGTTTCATTTTATTTTACCATTCAATTAACAACAAATTTGAAATTAACATGATGTTTTTATATTTTTGCTTTACAGTTTTAACAAACAGTGCAATAAAGCAAATGGAGAGTTATAAAGATTCTGACCCTAATTATACAATACGACGTCAGATGGAACATGAACATGGAGAAGCTAAACAAATTGATTGTCTGCGGCGGGTATATATTATTTCATTTCTTATATTTTGTTTCAATCAAACCCTTTTAAATACTAAAATAGTTTTGAACACTGTATAAACAAGTGTAATTTTTAATGTCAAAAGGTTGCACATAATTTCCATTGAAAACTGACAGGAAATAGATTTTGTTTGTTTCTCTGAAACTGCTTCGCCAATCTAAATTAATCTTGGCAGGGTAAAAAACATGTGCCTTGTTTTCTGTATGACTATGAGTCTGCCCAAAGAATATCAAAGCTATTCAAATCAAAATTTAAATTTAAATTAAGTTGTCTTCTTTGTTCAGTGGTTAGTAAATAAATAACCTTTAATGTGCATATGTATTGCTGTTAGCAACAATTATGTCTGCTCTCTTCTAAACCTTTTTCTCAATGACTTCTGACATGATCCTTTATATTTTTAGACCATAGAAAGCAGATTAAAAGTGACACTGCCTGATAACTTGCCAGAAACCTTACGTGATGGAGTACTTTTATGTCAGTTAGCCAATAGTATACGACCGAGATCTGTCACCAGTATACATGTTCCCTCACCTGCTGTGGTATGTACAGATAAACCAACAGTTAAAAAGAAATTATAATGTTTTAAATCTAGAGGACTGTACAAGAGGGAGGCAACTAGAAAAACAAAAGCCTAGCATACAATTATAGTAGAAACAAATGAACATACACACAATTGGGTTATGAAACTAATCAAGAGAATTTATTGACATCAAATTACAAAAGCTTGCACTTGTTATTACGATATGCTGCTCTTCACAGGAAAAGGGGTATACTGGTTTATTTCTGTTAGTCAAGCTGCCAGTCTGTGTGTCTGTCTGGTAGAAACACATTTCTGTCAAAATTCTCTTAGCAGCTTTAACTCAATTACCTCCTGATATTGTATGGCACCATGTTATATCTGTATGCCATACCATAGTACATGCTTTCAGTTCCTTTGATGTTCTATTTCCTATTGAGGGGTAGAAAAATCATGTAGATATATATAATTTTGTTCACATTTTTCTTATCAACTACGAGTCATTCCTTTTTAACATAAGAGGGGTTAATATTATGGAGCAATAACTAGCATTTCGTTTAGTTTGGTATATTTTTATATAATATCAAATTTTAAAAAATAGTGATTTTAGACAAAATGTTGTAGGATATTAATACAAACTTCTGCTTATAATGTTTTTATGTTAAGAAAACAAAAATTATTGAAATTCATCACCAACATAATGAATGTTAATTTTTTTCAGCCAAAACTGACACTGGCTAAATGTCGGAAAAATGTTGAGAATTTCTTAGAAGCGTGTCGGAAACTAGGAGTACATAGGGTAAGTGAGAGGACCATCACCACACACTTATAATTATATTTCTATAAAGTCAAATTATGAAAAAACACATAGCCTATTTATTTTATACTGTATTTTAGTTATACAACACAATAATACAAAGTGCATGTTGGACTGAATATGCACTATTTTTGTATAGAACAGTGGCAGCTTGATTTTATCATAATATTTCATTAATTTATAGAATATTTGTTTGTTTTCTTATTCTTTTATGGTTTTAGTTTTTGTTGCAGAATTTATCTTATCGACAGCAGGAAAGATAGAAACAATCGTGAACATGGCTAATTGTCGCACAGTGTTAGGTTATCCAAAGCATGAATGTTTAGTATTTTATTTAATAATATCAATTATTTACAGCATGAATCATAATCAACCTTTGAAAATCATTAAACTAACTTCTAAATCAATTTTGTTTTAATTATCTTAATTTGGGATTCTGCAACATTTGACCTATTTTAAACATCCTACAACCTTTCTCTTGTGTCATCAACATATTATGGGAATGGTCTATGATATCCTTTATAAACAGGGACAATTATAAAAAGGTGAATTATATTCGTGTAATTATTTTTGAATTTTCAAAGGTTGAAATTTATAAGCATGCAGAAATTGAAATGTCAAACCTTTCTTTAAAATGTGAAAATAGAAATAAAATTTAATCAGAATTTAATTGGGTTCAGGTTAACTACTAATTGAAAGGTTTGACTGTTTATTGCTTCAGCATGCTTCTGGTAACAAGGGAACATTTATATAGCTTAAATAATCCTAGCTAAAACATCACAAAATGTATGGGGCTGTACACTATATAGAGCACATCACATATACTAAACTGAATGATACAATATAATTCATAGTGGCTAATATAATATATTCTAAATTCTAAATTTAAATAGATCATTCTACATGAATTTGGTGAAATAATTCATTTTTATTTGTTTCAGTTTAATACTCATTCTTTTATTATTCAAGCAAATTAATAAATAAGAAATAACATTGTGATTTTTTTTCTTTATATGTGCTATGTTTTAATGCAGATGACAATTTAAACAATTAAAAAAAAAAGGCATTTACAAAATCTTTCATTTAAAATAACTGATAAGATATGTGTTGAGTAACCTCTTCCCCACACTTGTAGAGCTTGATATGCACGGTTTACTAACACAATATCCCTCTATTGCAGGACAACCTCTGTGCATGTGAGGATATTGTGGAGAATTTACGACCAGGTCGGGTCGCCTTAACTGTGCAACAATTAGCCATGTGTCGCAGAATAACAACAACAGATTATTATGTCACTTATTTCTGTATCTTTATATTCTGTACTGCCTTTGCCCTTTCATGTCTTTATAATAGAGTTTAAAAACTGAACAAATTATGATGTGTATCCATTTTAGTTTTTAAACGTAATTCAAGGAATATGCTTTATTGTGAAACATGTTTTTTTTTTATTAGGGACCAGTTTAAATGCATTTATCAGAACTGATATTTAATCTTTTTTTAATTGGAATAAGATAACTTGAAATTCTTGTAGGTATAATAATTAATGTTAAGCATTTGTGGAAAAGATCTATAGAGAATATTAACATGTTTTGAAATATTTTGATATTATTATTGGCATTGTCTGAAGCTAGACAAATTGTAATGATTTTTATGCCCCACCTATGATAGTAGAGAGGCATTATGTTTTCTGGTCTGTGGCTCCGTTCGTCTGTCCGTCCGTCCGTCTGTCCGTCTGTGGTTCCGTTCGTCCGTCCAGGTTTAAGTTTTTGGTCAAGGTAGTTTTTGATGAAGCTGAAGTCCAATCAACTTGAAACTTAGTACACTTGTTGCTTATGAGATGATCTTTCTAATTTTTAAGCCAAATTAGACTTTTGACCCCAATTTCACGGTCCACTGAACATAGAAAATGAAAGTGGGAGTTTCAGGTTAAAGTTTTTGGTCAAGGTAGTTTTTGATGAAGCTGAAGTCCAATCAACTTGAAACTTAGTACACTTGTTGCTTATGATATGATCTTTCTAATTTCTAATGCCAAATTAGATAATTACTCAATTTCACGGTCCATGGAACATAGAAAAGGATAGTGCGAGTGGGGCATCCGTGTACTTTGGACACATTCTTATAACTTTTCCTATGAAAGAACAATTTTCATTTTGGTTTCGTTAACCTTGTCCCCAAAAATAAGAATCAACGGCATATTGATAATTTGAAAATTCCTTTCTCTCTTAATGTCTGTTTTGGTGGTGGTTCTCTTAATTATATGAGTGCAGCAGAGAAGATGTTGTAATATTCAAACATCACACTTTGAATTTTGTAAATATGACTCATGATTTAATACATTTAAGGAATTACTGTAATATTTTTTCTGTCTATGAAGAAATAACAAAAAATTTGGTGCACGCTGAATAACGCGCGTAGCTGGTTATTTAACAGTGTGCACCACTTTTTTTATGTTATTTCAAATAGACAGAAAAAATATTACAGTCATTTCTTATAATTTAATTCTTAATTCCATTTTAAACCATTGAAAACCATGAAAAAACGTTGATGACATCACGGTCACATGACTAAATTATGTCTATGGGCTCATAACAAAATAACGTCAGCCAATCAGAAGACGCGTTACTTCCAAAATTAAATTATTTATAATTACATATTAATAACAGAGTTTTATTGAAGAACACATATTCAATGCTTAATTCTGCAAATTAAAAAAAGTCAAAATCAAATAGGCCAGATTCAAAATACAAAATAAACCATATCCCCTATCCGAATGCCAATTAGAAAAAAGTGGGCCAGGAAAATTTTCCAAATATGGGGCCTCACTAGCCATGTAACTTTGAAGAAATTTTATGAAATACTGATTTTCAGACTTGCAAGTCAACAAGTATTTTAATGTTTTTTTGTACTTCATTTATCCTCCCTCTTTCCTCTGCATTATTTTTTTTACAAAAATATGCCCTTTCTAAAATCTCCAGTAGACCATACAATGCCATAATATAAATATAACATTATAAATTTGGTTAGCTCTTTAATTAACTCTTAAACCTAAACTAGTACATTTGAAGGTATTCCGATTAATATAACTCCAGGACTAATTAGTATTTGAACTAATCTTGTATATATGGTAGCATAAATGGTTGGGTAGATTTCTTTTGATTTTAAGGTCAATATGTCCAAGGAAATGATGTCAGTAACTAGAAATGAAGTGAAATTTTTGAACCTAACGGACATTAGGGACGACATCAAAAGTTCAATGTAGGATATAAAACTTAATTCACATAGTTTTTTCACTGACCCCCCTACCTCCCTTCTTAACTTAATTTGGAAAAAATTGATTTACCTCTATAGATAAGGATATATGTAAAATCGATTTTAAATTAACAAAACTTGCAGCAATGTTAACCCCCACCCCCAAACTATTTGATTTAAGTTTTTTATCCTACATCGATCTTTTGATGTCGTCCCTTACCATACAGTGCCAGAAGATATCTATCTTATATAACATTGAATTAAAAACAATTACCATACAAACAATGACATTACATAAAAAATATATTGATTTATAAATGTTGAAATGATATGTACATTTTTATATATATCTTAAGTATACAATATCATAATTTGAATAACTAAATTTTAAATCAGTAGGAATAAGTGTTATAAATGAATAAAACATATCAAATTGATTAATTTTATAAGCTGACACATGCATAAAAATTAAAGTTTAAGTATATTTAACTTTTTATCAAGTTTTTACTTCAATTAATAGTAAAAACAACCATGAAAATGTCAATTGACCAGTATTTGCCAGTATTGACCACTTGGAGAGTATTGTCCGGGGCGGTAAATACCGGTAAATACCACTGGTAAATACCGGGGGTGGTATTTACCGCCCAACCTTGATTACAGGAATGGATTATACCTTTATTATATTTACCCTCTTTTGAGGAGAAAAACATTTTTATTAAACCAATAAGCTACTGCTTGCTAGAAAAAAAGTTTGTAGAGGGTTTTTGCAAGCTTGCTCACTTAAGGTTCATTATATATTATTGCAATTTGTTGTATTACAGTTTTGAATATAGCTTTAAATACTAATACATTTGGATTTTTAGAGATGCTGTTGTGCAAAATTTCTTTTAAATGGATACAAATGGTGTATTAATATATTAGTAATCAATCTGAACTAAATTGATTGGTTATAAATGATCTTTTATTATAGCAATGTTTATAGTGAATGATGGACTTGTAATTCCAAGAACATTGAATGAATATTGAATATTCCCCAAAGATTATATGTTAATATTGGCTAGGTAAAGAACTGTGTGGACAATATACAGTATCTACTGTGATGAAAGCTTGTTAGCAATATAAACTAAAGATAATAAACATTAGATGGCTTCAGTTGTTTATAGCCTGATACCTTTTCTTTATTAATTTATTGACATTATTATGCAAGGCAATTTTATATTTGTTATAATTTAGTATAGGAGTTTAGATCTGTTTTATACATCATTCTGCTGATATTATCTATATATGTTTCATCCTATATAGCATAGATTAAATTTTGAGGTTGTTACTGACAACTATTAAAAAATATGTTAAATTTAAACGTAACTTTTTTTCATTTATCAATATGGAGTACATGTATTGGGAGATGTTTTCGTACATTAAATGATTTTGTTTTGTGTTTGAATATAGTTTGAGATGCATTCTAGTCCAATCTTTAAAAAGTTTTTTGATAGTTTTATATAATTTGTTTTTGTTAGTACAATGTATCCATCAGATATTTGTTAGATCCTCACAGTTTAAAGAGGGCTCTATGAAGGAACCAGATTAAAAGATGAATGTGTTTATTTCCTAGAACATGTGATATAAGACTACTATGTGTAAGTGTCAGCCATGATGCTTATTTCATATATACACCAGTTCTCCATTTACTCCTTGTAAAGATCAGTCATATTAATGAGAGGTTCACACTTCACAAAAGAATTATTTTCAACACTGATATTAATGTCTGGTTTATTTAATTTATTAAAGCTACTATTAAACACTGAATGAGGTAGATTCCCTGAAAAGAAGAGCTGGAAACCTTTTTTGTTTTCAGGAGATAACTAGGAAGAAAGTTACAGTAGATAATTCATTTTCATTTGCTTCTTTTCAAGTATATGTAGGGCTAGTATAAATCTGAGCTAACTCTTTAAGGCTTATTAGCTTTGAGAATTGGAAAGTAGACACTTTGTTTCTCAGGATTAAAAAAAATCCAGTGCATTCGGCTAATGAACTTGTAGTATTTTATTTAGGTAGGAATGGAATGCATCTCAACTCTGTTGCTTGTAAAGTGCTCCATGAAGAAGTGTTGTAGAATTGATTATTGTACCACCTCATTAATGATGCTTTAATGTAAAAGTCTTTCATTTGATATTTATTATTTAATTTTCCTGTGATAATTGTGTTCATGAGATATTTAGTAGGGGTTATTTCCCATAGATTGGTAGACAAAATCATGTATATTTATTGTATATTATAAGCTAAGTGTAATAACTGTGATATATTGCTGATATATGTTGTTATCTTGTTGATGTTGTTAAAAATTAAAGATTTTTTGTTCATAAAAGTTAATTTATATCTCATTTGAAAAAAGGAGCAAAAATATAAATATATATTTTGGAAGAGCTCTCATTGAGTGAGCAGTCTCAATAACAAATAATTTAGCAGCTCTATGACTCAACTGGTATCAACATTTTTACTATAACAAAAAGGTTCAGTAGAATTTAGAAAGAATTGTATTGCAAAGGCCCTTTCATGTAATAACAGATCATTGACTGTTTCTGTTTAAGTAATTTACAGCTTTATGATGCATTTGTATGATCACCTGTCTAATATTGACTATATTTTGACCTATAGCTGTTCTGATTCTTATTGTGTAATTTGGTTGCCCTCTCTTTGACATACCTCACATCTTTTTTTACATTCATAGGGTAGATTTATTTGTAATGGAATCAATTTATGGCATTAAGCAAGTAGCAATCCATCGCTGCTGAACCCACCAGTTTATTTTTACCCTTATTTTATTAGTGAAGACTTTGTGGCACACACAAGAGTTTCATTTCTTGTAACCTATTATCATCAGTAAACTTTCAATTTAAATAAATTGCCAAGCACTGTGTTTAAATTCCTTTTACTGTAATTTTGTGGTATTTTATTTCTGCATATAACTTTGGTAATCTGTATATAAAAAGGGGGGGGGGGGTGGATTTCAGAAAAATTGTGTTTCATGGAAAACAGAGGACTTAAGGAATGAAAGCTTCTTTATGTGCCAATGAAGAGGTCATATTTAAATATAGAAGACAAATAAACAACAATTTTATTAGACAAAGATTAAATGAAGGTTGAGGAGAAAAGGTTGAGTTACTGCTTTTGGTACTTAGACAATAGATATATTGTTGTATATTTGTTTTAGTGAAATCAAAATAACCAATATTTCTGACAGTTGAGGGATCTTTTGACTAGAGAGTTGAATAATGCTCTGAATGTTGATAACGAGGTGTTTTATGTGTATTTCAGGAACAAATATGTGGTGCTCAAGATATTTTAGAAGAAAAGGGTGTAACAAGGCTTGCTGTGACTACATCTGCTCTAATTGCTGTCTCATCAACTAATCCAAGATCTTCAGCTGTATGAAACTACTAAAACATGATGTTACCAAAGACTTGAAAGCTGATAGCGTGTAACTACAGATCCTGTTGTTTGACAAAGGACAATTGTCTGGATCATGCTACTTACAGACCAACTAATGCTTCTTTAACTTCAGTAACTATAACAGGGTGATACCTATGGTCCTAGACTATAAATGAAGGGTTCATAAAATTCATCTGTTGTAGAATATGTAAATGATTGTTCTCCTTGTAACTGAATTATTAGTATCATTGTAACTAGAAAAACTGTGACCTACTTGTCATTAAAAAGGAGTAATGTTATACTGAATAAAAAATTAAAATTAAAATATAAAAAGAAAAGGAAACAATGTAGTAATGTATCATCATATCTTCTATAGAAACTGTGATCATTAGTAATCATCAGTAACAAGGCTTGAAAATGAGGGACAAAATGCAATTATTCATAAAATGATTAGTTTTCATTGTTCTTAAAACATAAGTGATATCTTTGAAATATGAAATATGTGTTTTCATAGTGAGACCATGAAAATATTGTATGTTTGGTAATATTTTTCAAATTTTTGAAAAATAGTCTATTTTGTATTATTTTTAAGATGCTAGAATAATTAATTTTAATAAGCTAGAATAATTAGTATGTCCATTATGCAAAATTATGTATGCTTTGGATTGTCATAATTTCTATCAAGTTCCTGAAAATTTTCAAGCCTTGTATTAATTCAGCTGTTAATAATAAATCATTGTTAAACCATATCACTTGTATATCTTGTACAATATATATAATATCAAATATACTAGAATAGGCTAAGGCTAAATAAGGAAATAGTGCAAGGATTTATAAAGCACTTCTGTCATGAAATGAATTATATCCTAGTAAGTGAGAATATTCACTTGCTTATATTCTTATTGGTCTGCTATAAGCTTAACTGCTAATCAGAATTTATATTCTCATCATTCTCTATGTTAACTGAACAAGAATTGTTATAATCATATGTCACGTTATGTGTTTACCTGTTCATGACAAAAATATCATTTGTTGCTAAGCTATATGGCAGTTTTTTTCTTCCAATCTTCAGTAAAAGTACTTTTGTTATCATGTTATGTAAATAAATTGGCTTAAGATGGGAGCCTTCTTTGATGAGAAAAATGATTCCCTAAAACTTATGGGTTTTTCATGTCTGTGTATTGCTGTCTCATTAACAATTCCTTTTTATGCATATATAATTAAGAGAACTAGTAAATATATATACAATCATTTACCAGTCATTATATAAATAAATTTAGTGGATAGAATGAACAGTATCATCATCATTGATGCAAATCATACATGTAATTTATTTTGATTGATTTTTACTGTGATTTAATGCTCAGATGTCTTGATCATATTGGTTAAAGTTTCTTTCTTTCCAGATAATATAGATGGAGATGTATTATCAACTATGATTTTATTAGGAATCAGATGTAGACAATTTTCTATTTGTTTTCCTTTATTAAAAGTCTAAAATGACTGGTCATTTATATAACAGACATTTAAAAAATAAACTTTTATTTAGCTTTACCTTCTTGCAATAAAACTGATTGGATATTAAAATATATTTTTTCCTTCTTTTTATTCATTTGATGAATTAAACTAAATTCAAATAATCTTTTTAAATTGTTATGTTACTTAAAACGCCAAAATCTGAAGATGTTATTTTGTATTGTTTGCATAATGATGTAATTTAAAGGTGTTTAAACTAAACTGCAATTAACAGGCCTGAATACTCAACAGAGTTCAAGTTGAATGTTACTTGCAGTAGCACACAACAAAATCTACTCATGAATGCTATTCCAATGCAGTAGTTTAAAAAACTGAGGTTTTTTTTTTGTCTTAAATTGTCTTTCAACAAGTATAATTAGGTTAAGGAATTATGTTATTATATGTTCATGCCTTAATTTGAACAATAAACTACATTTCCACTCAAATATTTCCTTGCCACAGGGGTATTATTATTTTTACTCTCCATATATTTAGTTAACTTCTTTTGTGGTTGCCCTGTACAAATATACAAGTCTAAACTATTTTTAAAGACAGAACTGCTTGTCATTTCTGTTAAAGGTACGAGACAAAGAATGACAAGCCTCATCAGAAACCTTTTCTTACTATCTTTACTGCATTAGATTCTCATTCCCTGTTTTAACATAGGCAACATAAATGATAACTTAATAACTTACATAAATTACTTGAAAAATCAAGGCAAATATCACAATCTCAGCAATTCTAGAATTGTATATGTGAATCTTTTCCTACACCAGACGTATCTGGTTAAATAATCAAAACTTGAACAGATTAATTTCGGGACAAAATTTTCGTGTTAAATAATCAAAACTTGAACAGATTAATTTCGGGACAAAATTTTCGTGGTAAGAAAAGGTTAATGCAGATACATTTAAGATAGAGGTGGAATGAAATTGATAAGTTGCCCAAAATAAGAGATGAATTAAATGATTGTTAATTACCTACTGGGAAAAAGAAATATGGTTTTTTTTTGGATGCTATTTTTTTTATATCAAATTTTGCAGTGGGTTTGATCCAATGCAATTATTCATTCTCACCTTCCACCCATCAACCCTGTTCATGATGGTACTTCTTTTAAATGGCATAGACGTCAATATATGTTTTTCAAAAGGATACTTTTTTCAAATGCTTATAGATTTTGATAATGTGTACCTTAAATTACATTGTCAGATAACATCCCTCCTTTTCCATCATATTGAGTACAATTCATATAATGTGTAGAAAAACTACAATATATTATTATGCACTTATTAGAGAGTATTTGGATTTGATTTTGTTATTTTATCACATAATTGTTTCACCTGTTACAATAGTCACAGAATGCAAGAAATAGGACTGCTTATCCAATGCTGACAAACTATTTGCATTAAGCTTTATATGTAAGAGGGTAGTAGAGTTGAATTATCAGTTACTTATACAGATGCCTTATTGTTTGTAATGCTCTTGTCTTGTACCTCATTTTACAATTCAGTGAGTGCTTAAACTACTTTTCTATCACTTGATTTTTTTTCATTTGTTTTAAGTAAAAGGACACATTTATTTGGTATATAAAATCAATGCAAGGTCTGCATGTCCATCATTTAGAGTTACCTCTACTTCAATGATCATGGTTCCCTGATCAATGTTTATTGTTTGTGATCAGGTACAGATACTATTAGGAAATAAGTTAGATAAATTCTACATATTTAATGATTACAGGGTTTACTTGTCTCTTTGACAGGGTTCATTTGACATCAACCTTATTTTTATTGATCATTATAATGTGCAAATGATTAAAAATCTCTAGTACGACCTCTATCTAAAGATTTCCTACATCAATTCAATAATAATTAGAAGGCAGGCGGGGCATTTTAGTGTCTGCAGTCTTTTGTTTTTGTTGGGAGGGTTAATATATTGTTATTTTTTCCCTATTTTACTAGCAATTTCTCCTGCTGTGCACTTTTATTTTTATTATTTCTTTTAATATATTACGTCTGCTTTTTTGTTGATCTTCCTTAATTAACTGTGATATATAATTAAGACAAAACCATTCAGTGTCATAAAGCTTTTTATTCATGTAGACTCGTATGTATTAAGACATATAAAAGTGTACATATATGTATAAATTATTTGTTTTTAAGTATGCTTTATTTAGAAAAAATATAAAACATATAAATGCCTTTTGCACATAAAACTTGTGTCATTTCTGAACTTTCCATGCCGATATTCATTTTAATCCATGCAGGGATCAATTTAGAGAACCCATGATTGCCTATACCTTTTATCAAGTAGAATTTTGATCTAGGATTTTTTTGAAAGAAGTCGAACCAGTTGGTGCTAAAGGATGTTAAAGGGTCTAAATAAAATGTTCACACATTGTGTAAATACTATTGTTCTAAAGCAGTATGTAAAATTGTTTTGAGGAGAAGATGAAAACACTGCCTTAGCCACAGCTTTGATAAAAGTAATCCTTTTAAGTTAAGTCGGGAATTGCACAGAAGAAATACATTTCAAAACATGAATTGATAAAGCCCCATGAGTTGAAAAGAATGTATAGGTCTCATTAGCAATTGGTAGACTAAAACTGAATCAAAATCTGGCAACCCAGATGATATGTTACTTCTACAAAAAAAAGTAAAATCACAAAAATACCAATTTCTGAGGAAAATTCAAAATGAAAAGTTCCTAAGCAAATGGCAAAAAGAAAAGCTCAAACTCATATTACGAATGAATAACAACTGTCGTATTCCTGACTTGGCACAGGCATTTTCTTATGAAGAAAATATATTGTAAATACTATTTTTAATTTTAGAGTTTTGGGGTCAGGTTATAAACGGGACTATCATAAAAATAGTGAACAGTAAAATAGATCTCACTTTACACCAATAACCTGCTACATTGGACAAAAACTTACTTAGAAACCATGAAAAACATGTCTAGATAGAATGGCCTTGTACAGGCACAAAATGTGGAATGTGGTTTACCATTAAAATAATCACTATAAAAAAATGCTGTCCAGCTACCAACAGGATTCTCACAAAGATAGCACATAAATTCGAAGGCAAACCACATGTACTTTAAGTACAACACTTTAAAAAAAAACTGCACTACAAACAGACGTATACTTGGGAAAGATTACCAAATTCCTAACATCTTCTGATCTATTTCAAATATATATTAATATCTACTTGCATGTTATGGATAACGACACAGACAAAGAGGACATGGACATCCCTTCTTGTTATTTAGGTATTTTTTTAGTGAACTATCTGTTTCCACTACTTCGTGGTTTTGTTTTTATCCATACAGTTTTACAATAACTAGTCCATGTGTGAAGCCTTATCAGTATCAGTAGTGCGAATATCGATGTCACTGTCCTTTCATAAAGACGACTTTTTTTGGAAAAGATTCGTTTCCTGGCAATATCATGCGAGTCACTAATAAGCTCTTTACTATTTGTTGGCTTGTAGTATGTTTTGGTTACTTTATCAGCAGCAATTAATAGGAATGCTCATTTTTTTGGTTCTGACACTTCATTTGATAAAAACATTATACAAATCACAACAAAGAAAACTAGACTCCACAAAACTTTCAGGGTGATCTCAGATGCTCCATAAGGTTAATCATATCCTGCTGCATATGTGGCACCCGTCAAGTTGCTCATGTAAGTCGGATGCTAAGTCTCATTCGGTAGGTTATAAACGGGGGAAAGGAGGACGGGATTGTCGTTATGACGATTGGAACATGTCCTTTGCTATCTGTAAAACAGACATTCATTCCATAACTTTTAACCATCTTGATTTTTGAAGGAAGGATTTCAACTTCATTACTTTAAACTCTTGGTAATATAGCTTCCTTATGAGCAGCAACCCTCTTATCAATGAAATTACATGATTGAAACGCAACCCCTGAAGTATCGTATTAACTGGGAAATATATACTCCTAATGCAGGCGCTGGAAAGTTGATCATACATAAAAACGAAGAGTTCACAATTGGGAAACTGTAATAATCTCTTTTGTCGTTAAGTTTAGTTCCCAACCTACCCTCATTGTCAATGAATGAGACCGCTATAAATGTATTTGTTGTATCTTTTATTTCAAATTCGTCTGGATCGATGCATTCAACTTTTTCACAAAACTTGAGAGTTATTTAGTGAGAGGTTATCATCCATATAGTGGAAAGTGAAGTTCAGGGATACTGCTAGCCTCGTTGTATTCGTCACATGAAACACCTGTATAAAGTCAGCCTTGTATGATTAAAGGAAGAAGTCGACATAAAAATTATCATAGTAAATTCCCATTGATATACCGATTCTTTGTCAATAAACTCATCCTCCAACGCGCGTCTGGTGCAAGTACTAAACTCTTTTCCTGGTATCTATGATGAGTTTATTTTCCTACAAATGTGACAAATATGTTGTCAATCAAGAAATCATACATCTTGATTATGTCAGTTTTTGAGAATTTTTATTAGAATCAGATTGATTTTTACAAAGTAAGATTTATTTTATATACACGATGCTGGATCAACTCTTTCAATCTATCTTTTAGTTGAGTTGCGGAATTCTTGTGTAAAGTGTAAAAAAGTCACGTTTTAATACTTTTGCGAGATGGAATAGTCTTAGATTGTACGATCTGTTAAAGATCTTTAGTACTTAAGCATCCACATCAGATTCACGTCGCCTCTAGAATATGTAGTTTTAAAATACGTTTACTGCTGATAAAATTGATGTTAACAATTCAGATTTGGTTTCGTGAAGCACTTGGAAAGCCAACAATTTAAGGTTAATTCTAAGGACACTTTTGTAATTTAGGCATCAGATACAGTGAAGGAAGAATCATTTCTGCATCTTTGTTTGAATTTCCAAAGGAACATAGAACAGACCTATCATAATTCAGGATTTTCTCCTTGGTAAGTGCCATCGACGTATATGTTGAGTTTCCAAGTGATTTATCAGTACGTAATTCATTTATCAAGCAGTTTATGTTATGTGATTTACTCTCAAAACGATGTGTTATAAGGTTTATCCGCGGGGGTAGGACACGTGCTTTGCAATATTTGTTTCTTTAAAGATTGTGGTAGCTTTTGTAGTCAAAGACTCATTTAAAGAGAGACGAAAGATACCAAAAGGGCAGTCAAACTCATAAATCGAAAACAAACTGACAACGCATGGCTAAAAATGAAAAAGACAAACAAACAACAGCACACATGACACAACATAGAAAACTAAAGAATAAACAACACGAACCCCACCAAAAAACTAGGGTTGATTTCAGCTGCTCCGGAAGGGTAAGCAGATCCTGCTCCACATGTGGCACCCGTCGTGTTGCTTATGTGATAACAAATCCGGTAAATAGTCTAATTCGGTAGGTCACATTCATGAAAGGGAAGGGGATTGTAGTAACGACGTAAGGAACATATCCGATATCATTTGTGATACGGTTATTCCATAACGGTCAACCAACTCGTGATCAACTCTATCAAAAAAATCATGATAGGAAATGCAAGCACGGGAATATCGTATCAATTGGGAGATATATACCCGTATGCAGGTGCTGCTGGAATGTTGCTACTTAGAAATGGAAAGTTCACAATTGGAAAGCTGAAATCATCTCTTTTGTCGTAAAGTTTTGTTTTCAACCGACCCTCATTGTTAATTTCTAGATGTTAGTCAAGATATGAGGCCGACTTAACTTTATCTGTAGTATCCTTTATCTCTAGCTGCTCGATGGGATAGATGCGTTCCACATAGTCACCAAATTTTTAATTATTTAGTGAAAGGACATCATCTATATAGCAGAAAGTAGAGTTAAAGGATATTGCTAACTTCTTATCTTTCTTCCTAAGAAGTTCTTGCATGAAATCAGCCTCATAATAACAAAGAAACAAGTCGGAAAGTAGAGGGGCAGTTTGTTCCCATTGGAATGCCGACAGTCTGTCGAAAAACACGTCCTCCGAACGTAACAAATATGTTGTCAATCAAGAAATCAAGCATCTTGATAATATCAGTTTCAGAGAATTTTTTGTTTGAATCAGAGTGATTCTTTACAAAGTAGGATTTATCCCTTCCTAAGACAAAATACTTGTATCTATGTTGGCCATTCTCATTAAGGTGGTACCTAACACTACAGGGAGATAACTCTGTAAAATTAGCTACTTTGTATTGATTAGGAAAAATTAAGCTTCTCAATGATCAAAATGAGTGTTTGTCAAACTGCTATATATTCAACCAACTTTTCCCAGAAAGGGATTGGTTCACGTTTTTTTGAAATCTTATATTTTTTTCAAAGGGTCAAAGTTAATATTTTCTCAAAATTTTAGGAAAAATAAACGAGCCAAATTAATTTTAGTCAAGGTGTTGGGTACTACCTTATGTTTTTGAATTCTGATAAGTTATCAACGACCTCAAAGTCTAAATACATTATGATTATCTATTCCTTCTTTATCGCGTTTATCCCATTGCCTGGCATTATCATCGATTGCATCTATTAATATTTTGAACTTGTATTTCCAATTGATTGATTTAGGATATGTATGGGAATATCAGTTTTAATAGTTATCAAAGGTACCAGGATTATAATTTAGTACGCCAGACGCGCGTTTCGTCTTCAAATTTTTAAGTGTGTACTGTTTGATATTAGAATGTAGTTTATATGTATCTGTTCTTGACCTGATATCTCAAGGTTTGTCGGTATTCGTATTTTCTATTCAGTCCAGTTTCATCCTCAATACTGATATCTTTCAGTGCACAACAGACTGAGGTATTATTGGTATGTTAACAAAGATAGCATATGTTATTGCACACAACCATCTTTGGTGTACTTACCTAATATCATAACGTTCTTGAATAGTTATGTCCAGGATACCGGTGTCATAAACATAACATTTTTCTCTCATATCAGTCATTTCATTTACCTTTTCACTCTTGTTAATGGATCGAGTAAATGTGCCATTTCCCTTATTTTACTATTGCATGTTCGCTAATACGTATTCAGTACATTCATACATTTATTTTTGCTCAAATTGTCAGAATCTACCATCGTGTTTGTTTTGTAGCAGTTAAGTGTTTCTGTTGATCCGTTGTTTTCTTTTATAGTTGATGTGTTTCCCTCGGTTAATGTTTGTAACCCGGATTTGTTATCTGTCAATAAAGTTATGACTTTATAACAGCGATATACTACTGTTGCTTTTAATTATTTTATTGAATTGCATATTGAATCAATGTGCAGACCATCATCTTTCTGTACCATTTTTCGTCTCTGTTATTTAATTTGTAGTGAATACATCTACTATGTATCAAATAATTTTGTATTTGCAACAGAACGTTGAGGTGTGGCGCGCAATGTTTGTGGCTAGAACGTAAAATAGCCGTGCTTTCGTTATATCCTTTCAGTTTACCATCTAAAGTGGCACCTAGTATGCATTGTGCGTTTTTCGATATCTGTTAACTTAGAACCTGATAAATTGACTTTTCTATTGATAGGGTTTAAACTGTATTGATATCTTTTCCTTTAATAGAAAGTTGTATATTTGTATTTTAAAATTTTATTCTATTATCAATTTCTCTTTTTTTTTAAATAAATAATATATATCTGTTAGATGAATTAAGTGAAACTAGCCATTAATTTATAAAGCTGTAACTCCTAGGCAATGAGCTAACGCCCAGACTGTAAGTCTATTGCCTTATGTTCGGCATTAAAATTAAACCGTTAAAAAAAGGACAAGGCATTACTTTTAATGCTTTAAAAATGAAAATAAGACTAAATGAAAAGAAATTTATTCAAAGTTAAACTACATTTTGTACATTTTGTACATAATAATATAATAAGAACTGAAGTTTAAATGTCAATTGCATCATGAAAATAAATCAAAAGTAAAATATTGAGGTTACAACTCATTGAATAACCTTCTTATCATAAATGCTAACTTGTTGGGTAGTTGTTTCATTGACAATCATACTACATCTCCTTATTTCTATATTGATAGAAATTTCATTGAAATTAATTTTTTACCAATT